>CM037931.1:14114123-14810373 GCA_021346845.1 Apeltes quadracus | reverse complement strand
TGTTCCGCTTCTCTTTTTGTGCTTTGTCTCTACATATAAGTAAGCTGAAAGCACCGGAAAATAGTTTTTCAACCGTGGCCTTTAGTTGCCAACAACGATCAGCACTTCCTGCTGCTGATTTCCATTAAAGGCCTCTTGGCGACACTGCATGTTTTGCAAGCTCATGAAATCTGAATTCTAATGTGAAGAAGGAGCCTGCGCGGAGCTGTCAAATAAGGATTCATCTTAACTTGTCCTTTATTAAGCTAGCGTTGGGCGTTCATTTCAGGAAATCAAACACTCAAGTTTGTTAGAATGGCTGCTTGTTAAGACCATTAAAGCAAATAATATTGTAATTTTAGGCCTTAAAAGTCAAAATCCTCTAAAAGGGCGACCAGGGCCATTAGAACACTGCATGCAAACGAGTAGCATGCTTTCCCCGCAGGTTTGGTTTATTTTGTTATTTAACTTTTATCATTGAGTTATTGGCTTAGGTTTTGTGTACTTCTGCAAGTTACTAACATCTAAATACATTTTTCGGATCTCATATTGTGATCAAATATTCTGCACTGCTGCCAACAAGGACCTTTTTTCTTTACGATGGGAAAAGGTACCAACTCGCTTCCAGGGGCATTCAAACTAAACTACGTTGTTTTAGGTTTTGCATCTTTTTCCCTTCCAATGTCACTTAAACACATTGATGTTTTCGCTAATTAAATGTTTGGTCTTTGAATGTTGCCTCTAATGTTTGATCAAAATGTATTCTACAGCAGTAACCCAGTGATGCGCTTTAGCACGTGGCATCTATTGAAGTTAATGTTGCAGCAGGAATTAGAAAGAACCAGAAGTCTTGGTCCCATTTGCTTTCTTTTTTTTAATATTCAAACTTGAATGATCTTATGTTTTTTATGTTTCCTTATTTAGTCTACAGTATATTTGGTCCAAAAAACAAGTATGGTATTGTATTTAGCAAAGGATCAAATATGGATATCAACTGTCAACTAACTGGCTTTCCAAATAATTCTAGTTGATTATTAATGTTTTAATTATTTCCTATGAAATTCACCTGGCCAGCAACATTTTATTTTTATTTTTTCAGTCTTTCATAGCGGCCTACAGCAAAGCAATGTCTCGGGTTTGTTTTAGTCACACAGCTTCGTGATAATCGATGCCCTCTCATGTGGCCCTTTGGAAATTTGCTTCTCTTCCAGGCCGCAGAAAATCGAGCTCGGTGCAACAGGGGGAGCATCCAAACAGGACGGCAGCAACATGGACGACATGACTGTGGAACAGATGGCCATTAGGGCCAACCAAGTGACCGACGAGGTACTGAGACACACACACACACGCGCTGTGTACACACAAATCCTTCTCTCATTGTCTGCTGCTTTTTGTGTGAGAAAGAAACTTCCTTGCAGCTGATATTCTGTGCTAAATGTTCAATACCAAAACTGCACAAGCGACAGACAGAAGCTGGTATGTTTGCAACATGCGCAGCACGCAGGTGAACAGGAGTGGATCGTGTATATCAATTTTTGTATGATTTCCCATAATGCTCTTGGCGGTTTGGAGAATTATTTATTGTGTTAATGACCAAACCTCCATTGACCCCACTGGATAGTGTGAGCTGGAGACTCGTAAGTCGGCGCACGAAACAGGCAAACAAATGCAAATATGGAAATCTCTTTCATGTCTGACAAATAAAATGCACACTATTAAATAATGACTTGGTTTATATCGAGTTTTTCCTTTTTAAAAGAAAAACTATTGTTTAAATATTTAATAAAAATGAGATGGGTCTCCAGGAAAATGCATCATTTATAAAAATCAAGTCTTGCACTTTCTTAGTCCTGCTCTGTACGACTGCTGGAATTGAGGATAAAGTAGAAGAGGAAACCTTCAACTGACATCCGACACCTTTCACCCACATGATCTTAAAAGCAAAAAAACAAATGCACACATTTTAATAATCAAAACAAACACCGATATCGGAGCCAAATCTGCGTTGGTTCTTATTGAAATGAACACAAACAAATGCTGTAGCTGAGAACGCAAAATCCTTAAGGAATCATTTTACATTTTTCAAATTTACCTTCACGTGAAGAAATCGGTGGGAGATTCAATGTCTTCCGGCCAAATAAGCCGCTGTGGTGGTGTGAGCGGCTAGCTGCACTCTGTTTATGCTCCGCACTAATTAACCTACACGGGCACTGTGATCGATTTGCATGTTCAGTTCCTTTGTTTAGTACGCTCTTATGGGGAAATTGTCATTTTAGCCATAACCACATTTAAGGGTGCACATTTTGGGTCAAACATTGACGGGTCGAAAAAAAACCCCTCGTGTAATTCGGCTTGACCCAAGCATTTTATTATTAAGGAGGTAATTGTTTCATCTGATTCAAATGGACTTATTCCTGCTGCGCTCGTAGCTTTGCACCTCACCTTCCTGTCATCCTGACTACCAGTTGCCTGTGTTTTTTTTTTCTCTTCTTTTTAACTTTTTAATCCATTTGAGCTCTCTGACTTAACCTGCCTTTTTCTCTTTCTTCTTTTCACTGCTGCCTGGTTGACTGACGCTCATAGAAGGGACGCTGCATGGGCGGGTCCTTCTGCTAATGTTTCCCAACACTTTGGCTTACGGGTAACCGCACGCTTTTCAATGTATCCGGGTAACATCTGAATCTGTCACGATGAGATTGTTTTCAGGAAGTCGTATCACAAGCGCTCTCATTCATTTTTAGGGTGTAATCCATGACCGGTGGTTGAGGTCGCTGCTCATTTACCTCGACTGACCGTGGGATGAAAATGCCACGCTGTTATCTCAAAGATCTGTCACAGCGCCCCGATCTGGAAAATTTGGCCACGGCAGCGATTTTCGGGGGAGAGGATGAGGACCCGGGTCCCCGCTCGCTCTCGTTAACAGCTAACTAGGGAAGGCAACAATGGAGCCGTGCCCGCACTCACTTCCGCGCTTTGCGCCTGTGCGTCCTCTGCACTCGCTACAGCGCCGGCTATTAATAGAGACACAGAGGCCCGACTCACCTAAACGGACCACATTCCTGTGTGTGTCTCTTTGTGTCCGCTCCACCTCTACCATGTACAACCAGGGTTTAGTCCAAGAAAACTGTAGCTGTGTCCTAAATCCATTCTGCGTAGTGTGTGACGTGTGCAACGGAAGGTAATACTCACACACTCACTAAATGTTTAGCTAAAAGTTAAAGCTGCTCACAACTCTCCATTATTTATCCCAAAATGTCAGGAAACACTCAAACTGCAGGAGAAAAACATCTCAAGGGCAAAAACATTCATGGTGCTTGTTTGGTTCAGTCAATATCTTGGACTTTAGAGCCGATCGTCAAATACATTTAAACCCCTTATGTCGATGATAAAGCATTCCCTTTGGGTCGACTGTCGTATATATTCTTGGATTTAGTGGATGGGAAACCACTCGGATCATGAAATTACTCTTAATTGGTGGTCTCTTGATTGGGGGAAGTGATGTACATATGTTATATCTTCTGCTGTAATTGGGCCCTTTCCACAGCCGCCATCCTGACATTTCATTGCAGATTAAACCCAGGTGTCATTTAATTAAAGCCGCGCTTCGATATGTTGCTGCTGCCGGCTCACTTCCAGGGCCGTGACGCAGTAAAGGGCACGGGGCAATTATTGATGCATGTTTACCATGCTACGTGTCATAATGGCTGACTGATGTCCAGCACAAGAACAACCGCTTTAAATCAGACGGTTGGTTTCTACATTATTCTTTTATGCTTGCGTATGTGAGCTGCATAAACCATTGAAATATTCTGATATAATATTGTTTTTTCTTTCAAAAAGCCATTTTAAAGAGGACAGAAGCCTCCCTAGTTCAGTGTGTTGTGGAAAGTGAGCAGTGATGCTCTCGTGGTTTTGACATCCACAGGCAAACCAGCAGTGACGGATGGATCTAGATGTTGTTTTGGTCGTTTTATTCACCAACACCTGTTGTTTCTTCTGTACAGTCACTGGAAAGCACACGGAGGATGCTGCAGTTGGCAGAGGAGGTGAGGCCGATGCAAAAGAATCTTGTGTTGTTGTGTTTGACCAAAGTCATAATACCAGGTGGGAGGTTTTGCTTACGGCTATTCAACATTTTGTTTGTGGTAATTACACTCGCCTGTTTGTCTTCAAATCATAAACAAACGTTTTCTAAAATGTGTCCACTCCTGATTTAGTTCCAGTATTCTGAATGAATCCGTAATCTTTTTATTGGTTATGAATCTCTGTGTCGTAGAGCAAACAGACCGGTGCAAACACCATGGTGATTCTGGACCAGCAGGGAGGTGAGCAGACGTAACTCCACACCTGTCTAGCCTCATGACTCCAAGCCCACAGCGTGCGGTCTATAAAGTGATGAAATGTCCATAGATCTAATCTGAATTGCTGTGTGTGTGTGTTTCAGAGCAGCTGAAGCGCGTGGACGAGGGCATGGACCAGATCAACCAGGACCTGAGACAGGCTGAGAGAAACCTGACTGATCTCTCAAAGTGCTGCGGCCTGTGTGTCTGCCCCTGTGACCGGTACGCTCTGAGGCCCCCGAATCACTGTGTGTGTGTGTGTGTGAGAAGTAATGTGCAACAGCTATGTGGCTCTTAAAGTCACACTGAAAAAATAAGCCCAAACGGTTTATAAAACACGTTTGGGGTCAGTTGCAAAAATAGTATTGTGTTTTTGGTTTTAATTATCTTAAGAGTTCTGCTAGCAGCGGTTGGGTTAAAGGGATGTTAAAGACTGGTGCTGAAAACAGAATCTACAGCCAGCAGGTTTATTTAATTCCCTTTTAGATTCTGGGTCAATTTCTGAATATATTCAGCAACTGTTCCCAACAGCAACCACATGGCGTTTTCATTCCTGCATCTGCCTTTAGCGTTCTCCGTGGCAACAGCGGCCGGTGATCGTGGGTGTTGTGGTATTTAGAGAACTGAACAAGCATGACTTTGAGTCGTGTGCGTCTCTTGATGGACAACGTTGATGATGTCATTAAAGGGTAATATTGAACACAACTGTGCAAGCCAGCAGCAGCCTCCTGCTGTTCCCCACAGTACAACAACACTGTGATTTCACATGAATTAATTCACATCTTCTCTAATGGGATTCTTGTGGTGAAAAGGTGTGTGTGCGCATAGTGAGATCATATGAGTTCTAAACATGCAAAACAAATCTTCCTAAAATGCTTTCACTGTGGAGAAGAGGGATCTTTGAGTACCATGAGATAAGGTAGGGTATCATTTAAATTTGCTTCTGAAAATCAGTGACTGGAGTGACAGCGGACTTGTAGCCCCTTTATCTTAAAGACTGTTGTATTTGAGTTCTTTTAGTTTTGATTCACACCTCCCTGGTCGGTACGGACTTTCTGCTCTTCCTGCAGGGTGTCGTCGATAGAGAACGACTCTAAATACAAGCGTACCTGGGGTGTGAGAGGAGGCGACAGCGAAAGTGACTCCGACGGCTCTAAAGTGGTCTCGAGGCAGCCCTCGGGTGTTCGCAATGGCCGTGCCGGCCAGATGAGCAACTCGGCGCCCTCAGGCCCGTACATCAAGAGGTGGGAAAGCTGGTCCTTTTTCCCCCCCTAATCTGTTAACCAAATGTGATGAGAAGCATGTTGTCAATTTATTGACAACGTATAGTTTCCAATTCTACAACGTACAGAGGTTTCTGACAGAGCCGCCACTTTTACTATCGACAGGATAACCAACGATGCTCGCGAGGATGAGATGGAGGAGAATCTGGATGCGGTGGGCAGCATCATTGGCAACCTGAAATCAATGGCTCAGGACATGGGCAACGAGATCGACCAGCAAAACAAGCACATTGACAGCATCGCCGGAAAGGTAACCGCCCCGTGTCGTCCACGTTGCACCTGCTTCTGACTTTCATTATAACAACGTCGACGGACAGAAGCCACGTGTCCTGCAGAGTTTATAAAAATAAGCACTTTTTTCAATGTGGATAGTCTGGATGAACCTGTGATCCTTATCTGTTACTTGTAGATACAATGCTTATTATTGTATCAGTGTGTTTGCATCAAGTGTATCAAGTCGAGTGCATTCAGGAAGCCTTTTGCGTTGGCACTACAAGAAACTTCAAATCATTTTTCTTATGCATTTAAAGCGAAATTGCTTGGCTAAAAAGGGCGTGCAATGCATATATTCTGCCTTTTTACTTTAATTTGTTTCTCTTCTTTCTTTCAGGCGGATATGAACAGACTTCGCATTGATGAGGACAACGCAAGAGCCAACAAGCTCCTCAAGTAGACGACACACCCTACTTCCTCCAGTTCTATCCATCAACCTTGAGCCTCTGTTGCCACACATGCGCACGCACGCACGCACACTCACACACACTGCATATTTGTGCACATGCATTTTTTTTACATAAAAAAAGAAATTCAGTCAGGAAGAATATCTTTGCCAGTGGCGTGCTCGCCTCCTACTGCACTAAGATGTAAATATAATCCGCAAACATTATGTATTTTAGAAATTGGCCACCATATTTAAAACGCGCCTTTATAGTCATGCTGGACTTAAAAGCAGGAAGCGCATCAGAAACTGTGAGAGACTGACTGCCTGTCGCTGCAGCAGGCCCGTTGCATCATGGCTCCACATTCGGAGGCAGGGAGGCGTCGCTCGTCGGCTGCTTCTCTTTTCTCTGACAGGAGTAGGAGGTCTTTTTCGTGTGTCTGGATGAGGTCGCATTATAAACGTAACACCTTCTGTTGGTCCTTTCTTGACGCAGCTTTATCTGGTTCAATCATAAAACGGTGAGATGCATCTTACTTCAATTCTAATTGGTTCAATGTGTAATCAGGTTTATGTATCGTTTGTATTTTTGAGATGATGTGCTTATTTAAAAATTCTTTATCAGGCAAAATTGACTTGTGAAGGAAGTCTTTACTTCTTATTGTAAACACTTTGTTTTCAAGTCATTCATGCTTCTCCTCATGTAAAAGCTATTTCGTAACGTATAAAATGTTGTGCTTTCAGAGTTAATCAAATCTAATGCTAGAATTCAAAGCACCTACCCCCCAGAGGCAATTCATGTTTTTCAATGTTCTGACTGAGAAGTCAAGGTTGTTGAAGGCGGGACATTTTTGAGAAGCTGAATTGATGTTAGAAATGTAATTCTATAAATAATTACTAGCAAACACTTGTCCTTCAAATGTGAAGGAGGGTCAGTAAGAAGCATCTGGTGTATCGTAACATGACACTGAATATGTGAAACGCTAGATTTGTCATAAATGGATCAATTGCTGTACTTCGTATTTACCGTTTTATGACATTTTGTTGACCGCATGGTCAGCGGTTTATAACACAGTTCCGTTGATCTAAATGTCTTTAGGCCTCTGGAAATTTTGCTTATAATAAAGTAAGATATTATGCTGGAAGCATTACTTGTATCCATCTTTCGGCTTATTTTTTCAGAGATGGTCCTCCGTGCGCCCGTTGCGTTTGTAGGGATTGAAATGACGTGTTCTTCTGGGTCTGTTTGGATGGAAGTGATCCTCCTCGGCTTGTTGTACATCAGCTGGGATCTAATTAGTGCAGCCGGTTTGTTGGAAGGTTCTTCCACCTGTTCACGATGCTCATATGCAGCTTGTGGTTTAACACCTGTTACATTGTTCTTATTCAATAAAAACTATTCTGAAATGAATGTTAATGGACTTTTCAATGCACTGACAAGGAATTCCGTATTCATCAAAAATCTGCAACGGTAGAATGGCAATAAATATACTGAAACGGTCTAGTTTCAAGAGTTTATTTTAAAGTTTATTGTCAATGTGTTTTATATGCTGTTTACATCATTTTTGGGGCACTTTACAGAGCTAGAGTACAAAATGCAGGTTACAAACCACTGAACAGAAAAAGCAGGTAGGAAGGAGTGGAGGAATAAACAAAGTGGCTAAAGGTGACGCAGTTGGAGTGTCGGCGTCTGAGTTCACGTAGATTGTGACCAGTAAAAAGAGTAAAGGTAATGCAAGTTCCATTTAAAGGTGATTCTTGGATTTAGGAGGTTGGATTACTGTAATTTGATGTTGTTCTGGCCCCGGAGAGAAAAAACATGTTTAGATACACAAGAAGATTATACATGTAATACCATTTTCTCCCTCCTTTTCTATATGCAAACAATCCAGACACCCCGATGCGGCCTGATTTGCGCCTGAGCTGAACCGTCTCCATCTTTCTACTAACGTCAATCACGTCTCTGAGGTCACTTGAGTTGGATCGTAGTCGAGGGACGGAGCCCACTGTACAAGGCAAGACGGCAGCGGGTGAGCGAACGTGACAGATCCGACGTCTATAAATGCATCGCCGCATACTTTATATAGTGGTAATATTCTATAATGGCTTTATTGTTGGAATTTCTCATTCCTCCTTTTACATCCATGTGAAAGACTCCCGCGTGATCTTTACATGGAGCCTGGTCCCGTCACGTGGTTTAGAAAAGGTGGGCAGAGCCATCCGACCCCGAGGTCATCCTGCACTTTGGCTCTTTCCATGAACCCGCCTCCAATCTTTTCTGGTTGGTTCTGATTGGATGAGTTTGTGATGAAGAAGCAAACATTGGAACAGGTTTTGCTTTGAGTTTGCTGGGCTCATTTCAAGTCGAGCTTCTTCCATCGAAACACTCCGCCGATATCTGCTAAAGAAGCCAAAGGTGAAGACGAGTAAGGCGGGTCAAGTTTGGCCTTCAATGAGGGCTCAGGAATATCACAATAGCACCATATCAAACTAATGTAAAACATACTTCATGCACTTGTGTATATATTCTAATGAATAGATATAAAATTTAGCACACAGGTGAATATATTTCAAGTTCACAGAAATATCCACCGCCCCAGTTCAGTTCAGAATGCGACCTCGTTGGATCAATGGTCTACACTGGTTGTGCTGGTCATATTCCATCAGGGACCAATTCACAGTGCATAGAGCATTTAGTTTGCATGCTTGCAATTCCTCTCGGTGTGTGTGTGGCTCTACGTCGCATTTACAAAGCTTTTGAAACTCTGGTTTTATGAGTAGCATTAAGCGTTCCCGATCCAAACAGTATTACAGTTCACAACCATTGTATAAGGCAGATTAATGCAAGTACTCCTCAGTACTCTGGTGTCTTGTGTCACCCCAGTTTCAGTTACAGGCCTTTGTGTTGTACATTGGCTGTATCAAAGCATGCTGTACTAAAGCAACGGAACTGTAGCAAGAGAAAAAAAAGTTTTACAAACATTCTTTGGTTGAGTGTGAAAGGAGCAGTCATGTGCTTTCATTTAATTGCTTTAAATTTGCTAAAAACAACACAAAGAAAAACCTTTTTCAATGACACACCGGCTTAAATACAGGCAAACAAGTGATGGATAAATGTATGTTTACGCTTGCATAATAATATAAAAAAATCTAGTGGTTAAAAATGTTGTCTTCGACTGATTGTACACAAATACTACTTTCTCTTCCCGGGTTGATGGCCTTCCTGTCTCTCTTCACTTCTTTTTGGCAAAGCGATTGAACTTCTTGTCCTTCTTGGCGGCGCCGGCCTCAGGGAGAGCAGTTGAGGAGGAGGAGGAGGAGGCGGGAGGAAGGCTGTGGGATTTGGCCCCCGAGGGCCCCGAGGCCTCCTCCGCCGCCAGGGGCTGGACGGCCTTCTCCATGGCCTGGCTCCAACGCTGGAGCTCCTCCTGAAATTAAAACACACACACACAGAAGCTCACAAAGGGAAGTCCACCTCCAGAGGGGCAGAGCGAGTTTTGGTCTCTCGCTCTGTTTGACTCAATTAAAAAGTGGTTTTAGCATTTAGCAGTGAAACTTTAAGGACAGTTTGTGAGGAGGAATGATGATGATGATGATGATCTTGTTCATTAGGGGGTCGGCTAATAAGCCTTAGATAATCTGTAGACAGTCTGAAACACACTGTATGTATGAACGGTACCCTTCGAGTCCTTCACAGAACATAACGACAATACTTACGTATGTAAGTATGTGATGTGTGGAAAGCGTGTTGATGTGTCGGTTAAATAACGCACCTCGTCTTTAAACTGGAACAAATATTCACTGCCGTCTCCGAGACTGGGGAAAAGGGGGGAAAAGAGCAAAGTCATTGTGTGGAAGAGTGACTGCAACATAAAGAATAAACAAGTTTACGCAAATGGCGGGTTGAGTGATCCATGTATGAAGGCTCCTTTTCTTTTACACGTAAAGGTAAGAGCTATGATGTTGGTTTCTCTTTTAGGAGCTATTGGCAAAGCAATAAGACCAGGAATAGGGAAACTGCTTCTGTGGCTCTGACAAAAAGGCCAGAAATGGCATTAATTAATGCTGTATCTCAACCGTGTAGTCCTTGTCATTAAATAAAAGACGATCACATGCAGGGACTATTTCGCAGCAAGGTGCACGTTTTCTCCCATAAATCCACATTTTACCTCCTCATCATCATATTCTTGCCAAGAGAGTGACCAAGCACAGTTCCCAAAGTATTCGTTGAGTGCGTGAAGATGGATTAGTGTCCTCACCGTAGTTTGGCGACGTGCTTCTTCTTCTTGTAGTTGCTGAGGCGCTCCCAGGTGGCGTTGCTCAGGGACAAAGGGTCCTCGCCGTGAAACGTCACGCCGTGGCCAAAGCTCTTGGCGTCCTTATAAGCCGCCAGCTGACCGGGCTTCAGCACGCAGTACAAGTTGTTCCAGGACCTGGGAGGAAGGGGAGGAAACTGAGGGCTGGCGTATCGGATCGTTTCAGGAGGCTAATCTATGGCAACGATGCAAAAATGGATGTAATTCAATTCCAATTAAAAGAGCCACAACAACGTTCCCCGCTCCATTAAGACTTGATTCTGCTAATTGCTCAGAGTTTGGAGCAGCTCACTGCTCTGTAACATCTGTAAACAGTTGCACGCAGCCTGGTCCCCTGTAAGACAGCAGTCAGGGTGTAAAAACACCCGGCGGTTAATTAACCAATTTACTTTAGTAGCTGGAATTCTTCATGTTAAAACACACTGTAATCAGCTGAAAATCAGGTGGCAAAAACACATCATAATTTACTATATTACTATTTTGAGAAGTAGTAATATTTTCTGGTGTTGATGTATGTCTTTAAATACATATATGTATCTACTGGAAGTGTTTACTAAGCTCCGTGTTGAACTGTACCTGTTACCAACATGTCAGTTTTTCTCTCGGGCCGTTACGTGTAATTGTTTCAGCTGCTATATTGTGACTAACATGTTACAAACTCTCCTGTTACTTCCTGTTTTACTTTGACCTATTTTGCATGTGTTGGTTGCAGCTTCTCATATTGTGTGACGGCTTCCTGCTGAGCGCAGGAGGGACACCCTCGTTTTCCGTAGCCAGCCTTCAGCAAGGTTGTCCTTCCTTTCTTTACAATATCAACGTGAGAGAACTCTTGAAACTTGCTTGAGTGGTTCAATTCAGTTAAAGAAATTGTTTTTGCTATTTAGGTCGACATTGATTTGAGAATAATTTCAATAACAAAAACAAAAAACTGAATGCCGACTGGACATTTACCATGAAGGATGTATGGTAAGCACACTATATGGCATTTGTGCTATTAGACTTTTCCTTTATGTCTGGATGCGCACTGACAGTCTTTTTGCTGTTCTCTACCTGTTGGAGGTCTTCTTCCCGGACCCTTCCACGTCGTGCTTGCGGCCCAGCGTGCCCTCCTGCAGCGCGGCCGGGGCTGCCAGGCTCTCCACGGGCATCGTGGCAGCCCGCTCCGGTTCTGTCGGGGTCGCCGCTGAGGCGGAGGGTTCCAGCTCCAGGGAGCCGCTCTCTCTCATCTCGGATCCTACGGGCACCGTGGAGTCGCCGGCGGCCTCCTCCAGCGGACCTGAGCTGGGCTCAACTGCTCCAGAGCCAGACTGCAGAGCAGAGATGGTGACAGGAGAGTGAGAAGGGAGTAGGAGAGCAGAGAGCACTTCAGCATGCTTAAACAGGGTTACTTACTAGAGTTTGCTCCTCAATAGTGCAGAGCTGTGAAGATTCTTCTACAAAGCCTGTGTCTTCCCTCCTGGAGGAAAGAGGGCAGCAGGGGGTCTACATGAGATACTTTGAGGAGCAGGTGCAGAACTGCGTTTCGTTGAGAAGGAGAGACTGTGTTCTTAGTGTCGGGGGAGAATTTGTACAAATTTCCACCACACTTGCAAGTAAGAAGCAAGTTTGAAGGATCGGTACATATAACATATATATACCTATACAATGTGTGGTGAAAGAGTATTACTAATCCTCTAATTAGATAAAAACAACCTCCCAAAATAGTTTTTAAAAAGCTATGAATGATGAGCCATAATATAATTTGTATAGGATGTCAAAACAGTCCCCAGTCATCCTATAGCATGTTGAAGAAATGTCCTGCATATACTATATACAGTATGTAGAGTTAAATACAGTAATTGTATGTCAAAAAAGGAAGAAAGACTTGGTACAAATTCCCCAAAAAGTGTCAAATTGATTTAATGTCTGTCAGGTAGAAGACGCTCTAATATTGTATGCTGAAAACATTATTAATAAACCACACTTTAAAAAATATATATATGTATCATTTTGTAAGTGAAATAAATGCATCCAAAACATCCTCCGCCCCTTCCAATAAGTTACATTTAAAACACTAGTCAGCGTCAAGCTGCAGTTTCGGTGCTCATTACATATTTTTTAATCTCAATCACACGTCTCCCCTCGTTTGAGCAAGCCGGATGTATGTAAGTAAGGATCAGTACATGCGCGTACCTGCTGTCCTTATCGGAGCGCTGCTCTTCTTTAAGGAACTGCTCCATCTCCTGTTGCCTGTTCCTCAGCTCCAGCAGCTCCAGCTGCAACACAGCAAGGCCCCGCCGTCAGTAACCGACCCGCGATCATGCATTTAGAAACAGAGATATGCACACATGCCGCATTACTGCGAGTCGCGGCGTAAACCTGCGGGTCAGATCGGTCTCACTCGCCCCTGATCTATAAACCTCTCTCAGTGTCTAAAGTGACTTGTGCTTCTGCCCACACCGTGGTGAGGCGCTCCAGCGCCGAGAAGCGCTCCTCCCACGTGGCGGTGGACTTCTCGAAGGCCTCGTGCCTCTTGAGGAGTTTCTCCACCTCGTCCACCGTGCGGCCCAGGTCTCTGCTGGACACGTAGGGCTCCTGGGCGATCAGCCACGCCTCGGCCACCGAGGCGTCCCGCGCAAACTGGCACACCTCCAGCACTGGGAGGACGGGAAGGGGCTTTTAGAGAGGAAACTGCCTTTACAACTTAAGAACAATGTAAAAAGCAAGGACATTTTTGCAATGAGCTTTACGTGTGGTTCACATCTCGTAAAAGCACTGTTTTATCTGGAGTTAAATCTGTACAGCTCAGAGGCATATTTACAAACACCAGAATAAAAGTCCAAAATGAAACTGAAGTGAAAGAATCACCTGATGTTTCAACTGCAGAAACACAGTTATAGATTGTCTAGGAAACAACAGGTGCGGATTGGATTGGGAGATTTTGATGCTATCAATGTGCAGAAGTAGGAGCAATCCCGTTATTCACTTAGCCTTTGGCAGCTTAGCGCAGCTCAGCGACAGAGTGGCTGGTATAAACTGCCTTCAGGCTGGAGGTTAGTGTGGTTTTACTCACAGAGTCTGAGCCAGTCCCATCTGTCGTCCCACTTGAACATCATCTCCTTCCTTTTTTCGATCAGCTGCACCAGCTTCTCTTTGATCTGACAAAAGCAGTGATTCAGTCGCAGTTACATATCGGCAGTATTAAACAACTCGGCGCCAAGACTGCTTATTATCCTCTGAGGATTAGTATTGTGGAGCAATTATCCGTATTAAATCCAGGCCGGGGTCACTTGCTCATTCAAATTATTTTGGCTTTTCTATTTCTAATTAGTATTTTCTTTATGGTCTCCCTGATGAGGAATAGACGAGTGAAATTTCTTTCTTTCGCGGCGATCCAATTGGTTCCATTGTGCCAGACGTGAACAATCACTCCCAGGAGAGTAGTTAAACGTAATGAAAGCGGCCATTTGAAGCCCGTGCGAGGAAGAAGAGGAGCCCTACCTCAGCAGAGTCTCGGTGCTTGCGTGTCAGCAGGGCCTTGCCGAGGTCGATGCAGTCGGTGAATTTTGCCTCCCTGGCCTCGATCTCCGAGCGGATCCCCTGGTGGTATTTCTGCAGAAGCTCCACAGAGGAGACGTCCCTGATGCAGAGGAGGATGTGGTAAGAGGCAACGCGTGAAGCTCATGTACCTCTGTCGGCAGGGACTCGAACTGTGTCCTTGAGTATTGAGATATGCTGTAGATGCCTCTCAGCCACAACCACTCTCATTTCTGGATGAAACAAACACATCTGAAATACTTCTGATTCAGATATCGGGGACATCATGCCTCTCGGTTTGGAATTAGCAGCTGAGATGGACTGAATGGATACTTGCTCGTGCGAGGTGTGCTCACCGGGGCTTCTCCTGAGTCTCTATCTGCTGGATGATGCTTTCCATCCAGGCCATCAGGTCTCGCACCGTGGTGAAGAAGCGGAACTTCTCCGCCGTGTCCACCAGCTGCGCCCGGCGGCCGTCGCAGGCGTCCAGCAGGCCCTTCCAGGCCTCCACCACCTCCTGCTCTTTGCTCTGGATGGCATCCGCCTGCCCCCCTGCATATTGGGCGTGAAGCCTTGAAGCGGTCTCCTGGAAGTGTTGAACCTGGTGGAAAGAAAATTAAGTCAAATTATTGAAGTAATATGTAGAACCTGAAGTCTCCTTTCATTCAAAACTGTGTTTTGCATATTGTTACTTTACGTGGATGTGCAGAGATCTGACCATGACATGTGTAAACATGAGCAGAACTGTTGTGGCGTTGTGCTAATTGTGCACTGACATTACACAAGTGATACTCGAAGATCTTCGTAGGACAGAGCACAAACACTGGCTACCGTCTGTTACCAAGTATAAAATTAGATAATTAATTTTTTTTTACCGTTATAATCTCACATATTTGCTTTGTATTGTTATTGCTTTTAGCGTCTCTATTTTTAACATGCAAAGTGCCTTTGGGTACCTGTTTAAGTGCTATACAAATGAATGGATAATTGAATAATTCTTTTAATTTATCCCAAAAGAAACGCGATTAAGAGGCTCAAATCCCCCCAAAGGGCCACCGTTAATTGCTCCTTAGCCTTTGAGAAAATTGTTCACAGTTGCCCAAATATTGCAGCACTCTCTCCTCCCTCTAGAAATGAATCATCAAGGTTCGCCTCCGGGCCGCTGCCTGCTGTGTTCCCTCAGCTTAAACGGGGCGGATCCCCCGAGTTGTACCTGTTTGCCTAAAGCGCTGATGTCTCTCTCAAAGGCGGCGTGCATTCTGTGGAAGGACTCGGCTTTGCTGAAGTCCTCTCCCACATCCTCGGGCAGCTCTTTCTGCTTTTCGTGGATCTGAGCAATCAGCTCCTTCCCGTCGTCAAAGTACCTTTAAAGGAAGGGTTCAATCTGTCAGTATCTGTGGCTGTGTGTGTGTCATCATCTCATGTATTAGTATTTGATTGGATGAAATGTCTCTCGGCTCGCGGCCTGGCATCGGTCCTTACTTGAGCAACTCGTACGACGTAGTGAGGAGCTGAGCTCGAGTGTCAATGAGCTCCAGCAGATCCGCCCAGCTCTCGTTGATGGTGTCTTTCCACTCGGCCATGTTGGCGGCCTCCGCGTGGCCCGCTTCGATCAGCTCGTCTATCGCCTCGTTGACCAGGTCCACCCGCTCCTGTCCCACCATCCCCGTCTCGCGCGCAAACTCTCGGAACTTGTCCCTCAGAAGCTGGAGGTAAAAGACGGACATGATTAAAATAATTAACTCTGTTTGTATTTTTTGCATGGAAGCTGGATGTGCATTTTTAAGCAGCTCAGTGAGACTTAAATACCCAAGAAATCATGTTATGTGATATCTGTAGATTGTGCACAACATAGCTTTGTGAAACCAGGTAGTTTGTTATCACTTTACAACAAAAAATAAAAACAGAAATATAATACAATTTAATAAAATAGAAAATGTATCATTTGTGTTTTTGTTCATGTTACATTTCTATTTATCATTTATCTTTTTTCCATTACCTTTAATGCAGATACTTTGGTAGGAAACCATAACTGTCTCATCTAAAACGCCTCAAAGGACCTACGTGCAGCTGAATGCGTATCTGATCACCTCTACGATACCAATCACTTAGCCGTTAATAGCGTTGCACCTACTATACAGGTCAGTGTATAGTGATATAGTATAGTAAAGTGTTCTACAGAGCTGATGATAAGTAAAGCATATACAACAAAACAATCTCATACTGATGCACATATGATAAGAATTCTGAGAAACACATTTTGAAGTGTTAGATAGATCAAAGCCTGTTTGATGTTTGGTCTGAAAGAGAAGCGGCTGCACTTTATTCTTGAAATGATGCTCTGGGTGAAAGAAGATCCATGAACTTTCTTACCTGTTTTGCTCAGAATAATTTGATTGTGTGTGTGTGCTTGTGTGTGTGTGTCTCAGGTTCTCTCTATGAATGCACTCCCACGTTAACGTTGTTCTCATGAAGGATGATGCGTATGATCGCTGCATGCGGTTGCATGTTTCCTGTGTGAGTAATACCGTGACGTGGTCCAGGTCCTGGCCCATCTCCTGAGAGGAGGCCACCATGTCTCTCTCTGCGATCCAGTGCTCCAGTTCTTCCACTTCTCGGCTCAGCAGGAAGTGGTGGTAGGCGTGGTCCAGCTTCTTCCTGCGGTCCTCCGCAAGTTCCTTCAGTCCCGCGTACTGCTTCTCCACCTGGCCCTGTCGCCTGATGGTCTCCTCGCTGCACATGAAGGAGAGAGAGGAGATTGAAGGAAATGAGACGCAGGGAGGAGATTGGATTTGGGTTTGCTCTAGATGAGGCGTGTGATTAGAAACAGGAATTATCACACTTTACATGCTCGTCTCTCTTCATCACCCTAAACCACATCTGGCTGAGACAACACGAGTGAATTAATTCTCAGAGTAGTGTTCTTTTTCTGTGTTTGCATTAGATTATCTGAGCACAAACCCATCAGGATGGTCTTCAGCAAACATCTTTTGGGCGCGGTCAGCCAGACTCTGGATAGAGTCTGAATAGTCATCTACGGCTTGCTTAAGAGTCATGTGGCGCTTCAGCATCAGCATTGCACTCTGCTCATCCTGGATATGAAGAAGAGGAGGTGGGGTGGGCAGAACAAGGAGCAAAAACAAAAATTGAATTATGCGAGAGACATTGCACATTAGAGCAAAACAAAATAGCAGGCGCTACTTACACTTAATTGAAGAACATTCTAACCATGTAATCATGTTAATGCATTCAGTGCCACTTGTTATTTCCATCTAGATGATAAGATTTGTTTCAGACCGTTTAATGAGCTCCTGCGCTCCTCACCTTGGCCTTCTCCTCCGCGATCATGTAGAGCTCCTGCTCCCCTATCCAGGCTTCGGCCTCGTCCGCGTCATTGTAGTAATGCTGGGCCAAACTGGTTCCGCTCAGCCTCTCCCTGCGCCTGGCCACCTCGCCCTGCAGCCGGACCCACGCCTCCTCCAGCTCCTTCAGGTGCTCCGCGATCCGCTCCGCCTCCGGCCGTCCCTCGGCGCCGGCGGCGGACGCCATCCTCCCCCCTCGCTCCAGCACTTCGTCGACACGAGGCTGGTGGCCCTCGATCTCCCTCTGCAGCGTCTGATGGGCATAAGAGGAGACACGAGTGCAAAGAGATACTGATGATCAAATGATGGCGCTCAAGAGAGTTTATTCAAACTTCAAAGTTATTCAAAGTTATCCTTATTATCGTGACATGCAGTTGGAACTTATTTTAATGCATAGCGTACCACCTCAAAGGAATATGGATACATTGCTTTCATTATTTTCAACGCAAAAATAGAAAGAAAACAGACAAAAACTAAAAGGAACTAAAGGATTTTGTGACTTTATTTAACGTACATAATCGTAAATCTTTTTGGGTTGTAACTGCTGAAAAAATAAATGAAGAAATTTAGAAAGCCACATTAACTGGGGTATTTCAGTATTTGGGGGATATTCTATAGGTGGTTGATCAAGAAAATAATGTTATAATGTTGATAGCGACGTTAAACACAACCCTTCTTCCTCAAGACAAACCGCACCTGGTTCTTCTTCAGCAGCATTTGCACAGTTTGAAGATTGTGGCCGTTCTCTTGTGACATTGCCTGGGGCATCCGCTCCTCAATCCAGAGCTGAGAGGGACAGAGGTGAGGAGAAGAAAAGTAAAGAGGATTATAACAACAGACGGAGAATAAGTGCTGGTGAGTGGTAAAAAAAAAAAACAGCTCTACAGATGTAAAGACTGTCTTATAGTGAACCTCAAACAGCAAAAAGCCTCAATATTTCCCGGAATCTTTTCTTTTGTTGCTTGACAGCCAACATCAATCCTGCTCCTTTAAAATCTAACATCCTTTCTTCAAATTGTGTGCTATAAATCATTCTGCTCCGAAATGGGGTCCACGCTTACGAGCTCATCGGCCAGGTCTCTGTAGAACTGATGGACGGCCTTGGTGGCCTCCAGCTTGCTCTTGCGCTGGGCCAGTGGTGTCAGGAGCTGCTGGAAGTCCCTCTGCAGGGCCTGCTGCTCGGCCTCGATGTCCGCCTGGTCCTCCCGGCCCCCGCTGTGCTTCCTCACGGCTTCCTGCAGCTCTTCCAGCTCCCGCGCCCGGTCCCGTACCTGGTTCTCCGTCATCTGGCCCGGGGAAGGCACGATTACAGAAGAAGAGATGAACGGCTGTTAGGCGCTTAATGTGGACGTGGTGGAGGGGAAACAACCGAAAAGTTAGTTTGTGTTGCCGTTGATCAATTCCCTCCCATGGTGAGATTCAACTACACAGGTTTTAGGGTGCACTTTGTAGAAACAACACGCATACAAAACTCAAGTCTTCATTGTAAATGCTAAGTGACAGACCTGATGCTTCTTCAGCAGGATGTTGGCTTTAGTCAGGTCTTTGACGTCCTGATCGCCGCTCTGCAGCTCCTGCTGCAGCCCACCGAGCCACTTCCTCATGTCAGTTAGGCTCTGGTCATACAGCTCAGAGCGGTTGGCATCAAACAGCAGCCGGGCTTTCTCCTGGGTCGTGGACTCCAGCTTGTCCCACAGCTCGTGGAGTTCGGCGAGACGCTCCGTGACGATGGGCTCAAACTCAGGCTTGGACTGCGTGAGCTCCCGGCCTTCCTGCAATCACAAAAACACGCACAGAGAGAAGACCATGTTTCCAAAATGCTCCTGGCAGGGAAAATATATTATGATGGAGGAAATGTTATCATGATTCACAAGTGCATCATCGGAGTCATCTAAGCTGATAATCTTTCATGTATATTATGTCAGAAAATTGGTTTTGTATTAAATCTATTAATTATTTGCAATATCAAATGATTAATTTCAGAACACCTGATTTAATTTTGCACAGATGATCTAAACCAGAGGTGCCTATTCTTTCTCATCTCGCAAGCTGCTTTTCAATTGACCCGATCGCGGCGCTGGAGCACCCTTCCCCGTGGTCGTCATGACCAACCTGGTCTACTTTGTTCAGCCAGTCTTTGTTGGACGCCAGCTCGGCCATGAAGGCCTGGTGCTTCAGCCATTTGCTGTGGAGGTTCCTGGCCTCGTCGTACGACGTGTCCTGAGCCGTCAGCATCTTCTCGTTGATCCACACAGTGAGCTGAGGCAACGAGAGGAGGAGTGAGCGTCGGAGATTAGCAACAACAATAACAGATTCAAATCAACAACGAAGACTTAAGCGTGGGCAGTTTCTCAAACTTGGGAAAGTCATGGAAACGTCAGCATCTGTAATTTGTGCAGAGGCGACTTTCTTCGCGGAGGATTTATTTCTTTATCTTTTACAAACAGAGCATTTAGCAATTAGCCAAATGGGACCCCGATCTCCAATAAGAGAGATATCAATTCAGTCTATTAAAAGTCTCATCCATGCAAAGCGTGTTTGGCAAATTGACTACAATAATCAACACAGTTGACTCTCAGTGAAGCAACAATTAAGTTAATAATGGATGGACTACTTGATGCTACCCGGTGATCACATGAACAGTAAACTACCAGTGAACTCACATCCTGAGTGTTTTGCAGGAAGTGCTGCAGGTCGCGGTTGTCGTTGAGTTTTTCGGACACCTCCCGGGCTCTTCTCTTGTTCTTGTTATTCCTGAAGGTCAAACACAAGGAAATGTATTACAAATACACCTCGTCTTCCTCCACCTTTGAATTTGACAGGATGCAGCGCTGAACGAGGGAGGGAATCATTATGAGCTCCTCAGCCGCGCAGGAAAACCCCTGACACAGTATCCCAAAACAGAAACGCTTTCTCTGCTTCACTGAGAAGAATAGCTCTCACTTAAAGATCAATATCCATTACAGCAGGCGCCTGCCTTCTGAGCCGGATGGTGGGAGTAAATGAGACGCGCTCCCATGCGCTCGCTACTGCTTCTTGTTGTTCAAAATGACACAACGATGAGAGAGATGTTTCACTGCTTATCGGGTTGGAACAACAATATATATATATATATATATATATATATATATATATATATATATATATATATATATATATATATATATATTCACACCTTCTCTGACGTTCTTGTCTTGTTAGTTTGAAAATGACTGCAATATTGGGAAAGTGATCTGTTCACGGTCGAGGTCCAATGCGGTTGAACTCATGTGAACATTTCTCACGAGAACTCCAATATCATCATTTCCACGTTATTGACCACTACGTTATGGCAAACATATCGTCCGAAAAACCGTTACAGACCTGTCTCGGATCGAGCTCATTTTGTCCTGCACTTTCCCGGAGTACAGGTTGCTGCCGTCCACCAGGCGCTGTCCTCCCTGCAATGCGCCGTCAATCTTGTCCTCGTTGGCCTCCATTGTGCTCACAAAGTCTTCATGCTTCTTCAAGGCTTCCTCCGCCCCGGCCAAGGTGTCGGGCTCGTCGATGTGGGCCAAGGTGTACTCCTGCAAACAAAGAAAAGGACAGAAAAGGACAACACCCTTAAGACACAACTCTGTCGTGGAAACCGACCCTGCCGCATTGCTCCATATCACATGTTTGAAATACCTGTAGAATCCCCCAAAAAGCTAAGAGCAACTCTGTGCGCCGTTCCAGCCACATTCCTACGTTACACAGTCCGTCTCCACACACACACACACACGGTTCACAGTACCTGGTTGTTGAGGATGGCCTCTACGGCTTTGCTGTCCCTCATGAACTGCTGCAAGCCCAGACCCTGGTCCAGAAAGTTCTTGCGGCTGTCCCACATCTTCTGCAGTTCCACCCAGCCCCGGTCCAGCCCCTTGAGCCTGTGCTCCAGCTGCTGGTACTGAGGGTCATCCTCCTGGCCCCGTGTCACCTGGGCCCCGGTGTCCCTCACGCGGTGATAGTCCTCCTCGCGGTTGGCTATGTCTTCTCGCACTGCGTCGTGAAGGCTCAGCTGCTCCTCGGTCTCCGGCAGAGAGGCGGGCATCTCCTCTGACGCCACGGCCTTCTGGGTCTTAAAAAGCCACGACTGGAAGTCATCCATGTCTTGGAGGAAGGTCTGCAACTTGCTGACCTCGCCCAAAGAGTCCTCCCTGTCTTTCAGGGTCTTCTTTAGCGCGTCCCAGGCCGCTTCCAGCTCCCCCCTGCGGGCCAAGATGTCCTCTGCATTCTCCGGGTGGTCCTTAGCCAGCTGATCGGCCTCCTTCTTCAGGAAGGTGAGCTTGTTTTCGATGGCGGCCAAATCTCTCTCCATGCCGAACAGTTTCCTCTGAATAGTCATAACGGCCGCCAGGTCGTTGCCCAAGTCCTGCGTGGACTCGATCACCCGTGTCTTGTCTCTGATCCAGGTCTCTGTCTCGTCACATTCCAGCCCGTAGTTGTTGAGACTGACGGCAGAATCCACTTTCCTCTTCTTGTCCTGCACCAAGGCCTTGAAGGCCTCCCACCTGAAAGAGAATTATTTATTGAATGCTTGCATCAATCATCAGAATTTAAGTTATGTTTTATATCTGGCAAAGAGCCCTTTAAATATCATCGTAACACCTCTTTAACAGATGTGTTATTTTTTATGTTTTCTAACGAGACTGTCTCCATTCTAGGTATAATTAGTGTTTCTTTCCAGGTAACCTAAAAGTATAGGGAAGCTATGGACCCGCTGTATATGTCACAGGGCAAACAAAAACAAATTCATAATGTATTTCAGATGTAACACCGCATTACAAGTTAGAAATGGATTGCTATTATGAAACTCATAATGAATAGAAAATATATGCACCTCTTATTCAGTCGCAGCTGACATTCTTTGACCTCTTTGGTGCGAGGGTGTCTGCTGTCCTCAAGCTGTTTCACAGCTTTATTGACGTCATCAACTCTCGACTGAACATTCGCCATGTCTTGAGCCAGAATGCTCAACCTGAAAGCAAGAAAAGAGTTATTTAAAAGTAACAGGAGGACGCATGAACACGTGCTTTTGGAATATTCCGGTGTAACCATTGTTTCCAGATTTGTTTCGGAACAGATTTGGTTTTGTTTACCTATTCTGCACAACTTCCAGATCCTCCAGCTTCTCAGGCACCTCTAAATCCACCAACCACGTCTCCTTCTGACCCATCCATAGCTCACACGCGTCCGTCTCACTGAAGATGGTGTACAGGGCCATGGCATCCTCTAGCTTCTTCTGCCTCAGGTCAGCCAGCGACATGAGCTCCATGTAAAGGTCCTTGATGTCCTTCAGACGTCTCTGGATATCAGGGGTGTTTTGGAGCTCCTCTGGCAGTGCGTTGGCCTGCTTGGACAGAGCGTCGATGGTGGCTCCGTTCTTAATGGTTTCGTTCTTCAAGTCCCTGTGCTTTCTCAGCAGCCGATGGGTGGTGTACTCGTCGTGGCCCATGTCGTCGCTGCTCATCTGCCTCTTGGCGTCCAGCAGCCAGGCCTTGAAGTCGTCGGCGTCTCCCTGAAATTGGAAGAACTTTTGCGTGTCCTGGAGGTTCTGCTTCCGGAACGCGGCGAGCTCCTCCAGCTGCTGCCACTGCCGGCTGATGTCGTCCATGCACTCCTGGACCTTCGGGGAGCCAAAGTGCTTGGCCTGGATCATCTTCTCGCCCGCGGCCAGCACTTGGTCCAGGTTGGCGCGGCGGGCCCCGAGCTCGTCCTCGAAGGCGCTGTGTTTGCTCTGGAGCACGAGCACGCTCGTCAGGTCTTTGCCATAATCCAGGGAGCAGAAGATGTGCTCTTTCTCTCTGATCCAGCTTTCCAGCTCCGCCACCTCCCACAGGAAGTTCCAGAAGAGGCGAGACTGTTCCAAGCGAGCTCTTCGCTGGGCCGCCAGGGCACAAAGCTCCTGGTAGCACAAGTCCAGGTGCTGCACCCGGTCCCGGATCACCTGAGGATCACATGGTTTGTAGCCTGGGGAGGAAGTTAAGAGTCAGTAGACATAAATGTAATAACACATCTGCCAACATTTACCTTAAGTTTCTTAAATAGAACAGATCTTTGAAAATGAAATAACATTCATATTAGTCTGCTTTTAATGCTGGTGTAAATAAAGTGACTTCTGTTTGTTAGCCTTTTCAAACAGAGGATTGAAATCATCAATCAATTTATGATTTGGACATTGGTTAAAATATTTCATTGTTTCTTTACACATGAAGGACCTTTTATGAAATATCCGACCGCAGAATACGTAAACATGACCAGACAGACAGAGCATCCGATGACTTTTCCTGGTCTCCATGTGGTGTTGAGGACCCTCAGCACTTACTTTCTCCGTTGGCGAACTTGAGAGCAGCAGCACTGGCGCCCTGCACTCTCTCCGCCTGCAGCGCGATGTCGTTCTCTAACAAAGTGTGTTTCTGTAACAAATCTTCGACTTCCAACAAGTGTTTGCCAAAGTCCGGAGACAGAAGTCGCGCCTGAGGACGGGAGGAAAGAGCGACCTGATCAGTTCAGTGTCTAGAAAACGAACGGCACGGTCGACGAGTAAATGCCTCGTGTGCCGAACCTTCATGTCGTCCATCCAGCTGATGATGTACAGCATCTCCTGGAAGATCCTCTGCAGGGTCAGGTTCTTATCCAGACGCGCGCCGCGAGCCTTCAGCAGCTCCTGCAGGTAGTCCCACAGGCGCAGGATGTTGTCTTTCCGCACGTCGATGCGTTTGGCGTCGTGGTAGCGCTCGGACTCCAGCTCCTTTGAGATGTCCACCAGGACCTGGACACGTTCCTCATACGCAGAGATGTCCGTCTCAATTGCGTCGTGCTTCTTCTTGGCTGCCTCCACTGCTGGCAGGTCGTAACCAAAGTTATCCTGGTCAAGAAGTCATTATTATTATATATCATATCAACAACAATAAGAACAATACTTTGATTGCACTCAAGGTTTAACTAGTATTTACTACGCTGCATTTTTACAGAGGGAAACAAAGCATTCATGTGTGTATTTTGTTTTATTAGCGCCCCCTGTAGGTCAGTGTAACAATGGGAACCGTCCCGGAGATAATTAAAAACCTTAAAGTCCTTAAAACAAACTTACATGGAGCTAATTTTTGTGATGATTTTTAGGTTCCATCCTTTTTTTAAACGTAACGCTAAATATCTATTTTCTTCTAACTTATTGAGCAATTTTTTTCTAGCTATTTGTTACTTTTTTATATTTTTGGTCACCTTTCTGTTTTTTGTTACGGCAACCTGCCTCTGTTTATCTCTCATCAACAATAATTACATTTGAAAAAGAAAAAAAAAAACCTGCTGTGTCAATAATTTACGGCAAATCTGTAAAACTATACATGAAATTAATGGGGAAGCGTGATTGAGCTCAACGCTTTTTGAAGAGACACCTCAGAACAAATGTCGGCCAACAGCTTGACGCAACGTCTGTGGTTCTGTTGTGGGCGTCTCACCTGAGCCACCAGCCTCTGGTTCTCCAGGAGCCAGGTCTCCCTCATGGCAGCCTTCCTGTCGAATCTCCTCGCCATCTGTTCCAGCTTCTCCTGTCTGATCAGCTCGTCTCTCAGGACGCGCTCCCGATCGTGCTCCGCCTTCTCCAGGCGCTCCCAGGCCTGCACAGGACGGGGGGTGGGGGAATAAACATGCGATACTTCCTAGACCCAGTTAAGAAGTTACTTTGCTGATCTCACCCATCCGTAAAGATAGAGATGTGAATGGCAGCTTCTGAGCAGCTATAAATGATGTAAAGCCTCGGCAATTGTTAAAAACTAATACAGATAATGTTGAATGCGTTTGCGTGATGAAATGCTTAAATTAATTAATTTGTTATCAAATATGTCGCCTTCTGTCTATTAACTGATCACCTGGTTAATTTGATTCATTCGATTTATTCTGAGAATTTCTTTGTAAAAATATAATGAGGATGAATCGAAAGAAGAACAAACACGAGATCCTTCTCACCCGGTTAATATCGGCAACCAGGGCTCCTTCTTTGGGCGTGTAGACCCTCTGGTTGTTGGCCCTCATACGACTCTGGATGGTGAAAAGCAGCACTTCAAGGTTTCCCTTCTCTTGGAACCTAAGAACACAAAAAAGTCCCACAAAAAGGTACCGATGAGCTGTACACCTTTGAGGTTTGAGCGAGAGCTCTATTGTGAACAAACTAAGGTGTAACCACATCCACCCAACGTGAAGTCTGATCGAATGTCTAATCATACTATTGATCATATTTATTCATTTATCCTTTTGTCTACACCCACATTGTGCTCACTTGTGTAGTGATTAGATGTCTGATTAATGATAGGTTTAACATTTCTTTTTCTTTTCTTTTGTTGGTATATGGATGACAAACAAAATCAATATAAAATATATGAAATTGAAAATGTTTACAAAAAATATTATGGTAATTAGGTTATTATCAGATACATTTTATAGAAAAAAATGTAATTGGTTTCAAGTGAAAGCTTGAAAAAAATTAAAATGGATTCAACTTGCCTGGAAGGAATAAAAGTGTTGTATGAACATATCATACACAAAACCTAAATTAATAATCACAGAATGTTCAATGAGAAAGTTGAAAGAAGGTTTGGGGTTCTTTCTAAAAAAAAAATGTTTGAAAAAGTGTTATAAAACCTATAATCTGTGTGTTTTTTTGTGTTTCATGCTTCTTGTTGTTTGTTATTGGAACTCTTGATATTTTCAGAAATCTTCTTAACATTGCAACTGTAAGTCGTGTTTTCTTGTTTTTTTCTGGCGTTTAAACGTACTGCACAAAGAGAGCGGACGGAAGCAGAACAGAGTGCACTGATGTCACGGGAAGACGCGGCTCCACTCACTTGGGCGGCTTCTCTACCGTGCGGTACGTGTTGAAGGCCTGGAGCTGCTGCTGCACTCCGTTCAGCGAGTTGGCCAGTTTCCGGTTGTTGAGCACGACGATGGTCTGCTCGATCCACGTCAGCAGGTCTGACGCCAGAGTCTCGTACTTGTCGATCATCCTCTCCGTCTCGATGGCGTGATCCAGAACCTGAGGAGAGGCGGTCAGACGCGATCAGAGAAGCAGGAACCATTTCATCCCGACCACGAGCGTCGCCATCTCTCTCCGCCTCACCTTTCCAACTCGCTTGCCCTCGACGGCGAGCTGCTTCATCTTCGAGAAGTAGTGGTAAAATGCCACCACGTACGTGATGATCGACTTCTCATCTGGGTTCTCTGTGAACACATCTGCAAAACAAAACGCCAGAGGAGTCAGCCGCGGCCGAGCCGGAGACCATATCTGGTGCGCCGGCCTTTTTTTCCACCAGGCTTAAAGCTCACAAACACTTTGTTCCACGTGAAGGAACAGCCTCCGTCGGGCCACTCGCCTTCGGGGTCCAGCAGCTTCGTCACGCCGAGCTGCTGCTCCGCTACGTTGAAGGCGCTGTGAAGGTTGTGAGTCGGGTTCGATCTCTTCAGGTGGTTGTAATCCACCAGATCTGGCCTGAGAGACACGGATGGAGTAGGAGAGCAAAAAGAGGGAAAGCGCGACGGTGAGAGAGATGAAGTAGAACGAGGAGGAGGACATTGAACAGACGGGCCGCGTGAGTGTTTACATTGCACCGCTGGTGAGAGTGGATTTGGCCATTCATCTCCTCTTACCGGTGTTTGTGTATGAGAGCGTTGAAGGCCATGCCGTCTTTCCAGCTGGTGGTGAAATTTGTGATGTTGACATTGGGATATCTGCAAAACAACAAGCAGTGGACGTCATTGACTGAACATAGGGGACATTGCTGGGAAGCCGCTGTTTTAAATCATCGTCTGGGATCCGTTCTTCTTCTTCTTCTTCTTCTTCTTCTTCTTCTCCTCGACATGTGCTTTCTCCACGATGCACCCGAGCAGCGTCAGACATCGGGACATTCGGGGATTTGCTTAAAAGATCACACATCTTAGAGACGGAATGCCTGACAATCACAACATCTGCTTGGTCTTCTTGCAAGAAGTTAAATGTTAAGATCAATATAATTTTCACAGCTATTATTGTAAACATGAATCCAGAGAGGGAGAGGTGGAAACACCTAGATTGGTTTTGTCCGTGGTAACAAAATCAGCCCGACAGCCACAAACATCCCATAACTATTACAAATGACACATAATGAATAATAAAAATACGAATGTTTTTTATAAAACACTTTTCAAGTCCTTGAATATGCTTTAAGTAGCAAATTAATTATTTAAACAAGAACAGTAAAAGCCTGAGCTGACGCAAAGGAATATCTTTGCACAGCGGTTCATCTTTTAGTCAGAGTTGCCTGTGCTAATTCCCAAAGGTTATTAACAGCAGCTCAGGAACTTCACAAAGTTCACAAATTCCACTTACCCTGCCGTTTTCATCTGACACCACAGAAGAAGAGCGTCCTTGGCTGAGCGCGTCTCTTTCTGGTCCGCCTGGCCCGTTTCCACAACGATGTCCTGGATCTGATTTGAAACAACGAGCACAGCTGGATGATGAATAATGAAACGTAACTAATGAACGTGAGGTTTGCAATCAAACAAGAACAATTCACCGCACGGAACAAAAACGCAACTGACAGCAACACGACGCTAATGCGATGCAGCAGCAGGGAAACGTGTTGACAAAAGGCCACAAATACCCCTTTGAAATGAATGATTTATTATAGCTTACAGCCATACGGGTAGGTTCAAATTAGTGCGCAACAAAACTTATCGAGTGATAAATCTATTTTATCAGCTGACTGGATTCTCACAAATCTAAACCAAAGAGCCAGTTGATGGGAGGTGGGATGGTAATTATTGAAGTTCTTATTTTCCCACACAATGGACTAGTAATTAGAGCAGTGATGTGATCTGAGAGACAGGCCCTGAGAGAGATCTAAATTTAGCCAGCTTTGCTTCTCCTTGCTTTATAAAGACTGAAAATATAGACAGGGCCAAGTCAATTCACTCCCTTTTCTTTTCTTTTTGTTTGAAAGGGCTGAATAATGCAGGAGGCCATATCGTTTGAACTAACGTTTCTAAAAATATCGATGCTGCTGTCAAATTAAAAATAAATATATGCCCCCTCCAGGAAGATAAAAAAACAGTCAAATAGAAATATTCTGAGGTTCTGGATGTGCTTCTTCCATCAGATGATGATGGCTCAGGAACCTAAGCGGTCTCATTTGAGTACAGCTTTTTCTGTGCTGCATGCATACACCCCCAAACGAGACCAATCAGTTAATTACATTAGATTACATGTCATTCAGCTGACGCTTTTATCCGACTTACAATAAGTGCACTTCAACCATAAGGATACGATCTCAAAAGAACAAGAAAGTGCAATTTCATTAAATAAGCCGATTTACAGCCGGCTACAGATAAGAGCCATTACGAGTACAATTTGAGAGCTACAATTTGTTAGTGATTTTAGTCAATGTATAGTCTGAAGAGGTGTGTCTTTTACTTTGCGGTGGAAGATGTAAAGTCTAATCAGACTAATCCCAGGTCTATCTACGACAGACGGTTTTACAAATGTAAATAAAACTAGTGTCGATCTACGTTATTTAATTTAAAGTAGCATAATCATAATAACTATGTTACACACATATTTGAACTGTGGTCCAAGATGCAAAGACGACCACAAAGAACTCCACGTGTTATTTGAGGACTGTGCTACATATAAGTTAATTTAAAAAAACAGAAATTACACTTTAAATGTAAGCCATAACCGACAACACACACGCACACACACACACGAAAATGTGTCCAAACGTTTCACTGGTACTGTTAATAAATGTATACATACGCATTTATATATGTACGTATATACGCACACATATATGTACAGTGCCAGTGAAAAGTTTGGAAACACTTTCTCATTGAATAGAATGAGAGAATATATGTGTTTATATATTATTTATAAACACACATTTATGCAAACATCCGGGTTCCTGGCGAACACACATCGTGTATCGTTTATCGTTACATCCCCTGCTTTAAACCCACGCGACGTACAGGCAGCGTGCTCCCCACCGCGCCCACCGCGCAACGGTAACATCGCGCGAACCTACGTCATCTCACCACGAACAGCGGACGAAACGCCGGCGCGCGCGCGCTACGTAACCGTCCGCGCAGACGCGAGCCGAGCGTCGAGAGCCTGCGCGCGTGAGAGGCTGCTCTGCGGCAAAACACGCGGCTGCTTCACCGACATGCGGACCGCTACGGAGCCCCGGGACGGCGCTCCTTCTCCAGCCCGCTTCAGCCGGACGCTACGGCCCTCTTTAGGGCAGAAGAAAGCAGAAGCCGCGCTGTCGTCATGACGCGTGAAGCTCCAGCTATTGCCGCACATTACCTCCCCACTGAGCGGGAGATGACGAGCCATGTTCTGCAGACACGCCCCCTTTGGAGAGCCACACCCACAGCGGACATGAGCTACACCTGTGACTACTGACGGTGCCGCAGATAGGATGCTTCGCCCAAATCATGGCTGCGGCATCCCGGAAAGCAGCGCAGCAGCTCTCTGGCCCGACGGCACAGATCAGGGAGACACCTGATTGCAGCCCGTGTGTTGCTATCAAATTAATGCTTAAGCCTATTCAAATTAAAAATAATAATAAATAAACTCACTTCATGATGTTGGTTTTAATAAATACAAATATTTGAATTTCTACCTTTTTGCTGTAACGAAGCCGGGAAACATTGTGTTGTATAGAACTGGAATCCTAGATATTACTTGATACGTTTTTCTTTTACTAGTATATTTATAAACCTACATTTATGTTCTGTCAGGTTCTTGCTCAATGAGGGTTGTTGATTTAGATTAATAGACTTTTTATACATACTTAAATTTTTTATAAAACGTTTATATTCGAACAGCTGAGTGTGCTGAGTACTTTCATATCTGTTTAATTTGTCTTTCTTTACCGCAGCAACATGTAACTTTCCCTTCTAGGCATCAAAACTGTTTTTGTGATGAAGAACAGGAAGGAAGTGGTAACATTTTGACTGCAACAGAAACATAATTGAGAATTCGAAGCCAGTTCACCTGGAAGCGGAGGATGATGGTCCAGATGAGGCCGAGGATGAGGCGGTGGTTGCCGTCGACGATGTCGTGGGAGCCCATGTTCTCCAGGTGGACCCTCTGCTCTTTGAGGAACTGCAGAGCCTTGTCGACATTCTCCAAACAGTGGATACGCATTCGGCCCTTAGTGGGTTTCGGCTTAAAGAGAGTAAACACAGGCAGGGGAAATTATAAAGGCGAGCTGGTACAAAGAGTAATAAAGAAAAAACAAAATGTAAGACTTGGCTGGGGGCCTTCTTACCAGTCGTTCGCCGGACAGCACCTCCAGCAGTTTAATGAGCATGCGTCCGTCCCGCAGGTCCAGGTAGAGGTCAGAGATGCGACAGCCGACCCGCGACAAGATCGAGTTGACCCATTTAGTGAAGGTCTTCTTCTGAACCGCCTCACGCTCATCTATAGGGAGGAGGAAGTCAAAGGGGAAAGAAAACACGAGCTCCATGAATAATGAAATAACTGAAATATATATACAGCACAGCACCACTGGAGCTGGTGGGGATTAACTGTCCTGCTCAAGGGCTCTTTCAATAGATGGTGGAACCTAAATGGAATTTACTGTGGAAACAGAGACATCTTACTGGTTAAATGAATCCTCGGTGCAGAGTTAAGCTGTGCACTTTCTGAGAAAATACAGCCTGGATGTACACGGTTATCTGTATTGGCCAGTGAGCTTTGGCGGCAGCAGAAACAACAAATCTAAAATGATTCTGTGGCTGCGCTCATTTAATCCCACTCACCCATTAAGAGTATTTCATCAGTGCTGCCTCCAAGAAATGATAATGGGACAAAGGGCCCCTGAAGGGCCCCGACTACGCTGCTTGGGTTCAGAAGCAGCACCTTAACTAAAGTATTTAGTTTAGGTGGAGATGATAATGTGTCTGACACAGCAGCTCCTCTACACAGACATGAACACATATAGTACATTCAAAGTACTTTAGAGAAAAAATGAACGGAAGCCATTAAAGAAAAGCTGTTGCTCTGTTTTTACATTACTATAACGGTTTTCTCCTCATTCTGTGCTGCCGTAATATTGCATAATTATTAAGAAGAAAATGCATTAATATTTCAATCTTTGTGCAGACTTTGTTAACATCTATGCACACATTGCGTTACAATGTAATCAGATTGAGACAATTGTTTCATTGAACTGAGTTTGACTATTTGTTTAAGTTGTCACCATTATACTAATATGACTTCAGTATTTGTACGGACGGACCTGCTGTAAATGTGATACACGTCTTCAGGAAAGAGACACTCCCCGAGGAACGGCTTTAACCTGAATGATTTAAGTCTCCTCATCCTCCTTGCCGAGTACAGGTTGTGCTGCACAGTAACGTCACACGCAAGTCAAGCAAACACAATGTATATAGAGTTCATGGCAGTAGATATGCAGAAACTCCTGAACGGACATTTTCAGGAGTCAAGCAAAATGTCTGGTGTGCGTGTGTGATTGATTTTTCAGATCAAATAATTCATCAAATCACAGCAATAATCATTTGATGTGGCTTCTAATCGAAGCTCTATAAGGAGAGTGTTCTATAATCAGTGGCAAGGAGGAGCGAAGGAGCTGACTACACGATGGAACCCACTCCCACGTCCGGTGCCCACACAGGCTCGCTGTCCCTTAACGTCTATCGGGTCAACCGCTGGCGAGGCGTCCCATCACGCATCATGTGACTTCCCCTCGGCCCGCCTGCTGCAGCTTGCCCCCTTACGCCTCAACCCGAATGTGACTTCAAACTATAGAGTGCAAAGGACTGCGCCCTTAATGTCTTGTGTAATAAATGATTCAGGCCCCGAGGCCGTGGAGAACAAGCTAAGGAGGAGGAACAGAAGAGGGAGAAAGGGAAGGAGAGAGAAGGAGTTGGAGACACTGGACTAAAGGTTAAGGAGACAATGAAGCAGAGTGAGGAGGTAGGCGACACTTGAGTGAAGGTGAAGAAGAATAGAAGGGGGGTAAATAGGCTTTCAGGTTGAATTTGGACCAGGTAGCAGGAAAATAGAATGAGATATATTTCCCACAGACTCGACAGAAATGACAGTGAGCTCCCTCACAAAGCTGCAGCTGCACCCTTCGCCTCAAAGAGAACAAACCAGGGGTTGCTGCATGTAAAACACATGCAGTGCAGCTGAGTACAGTAAATAAATCATGCTTTTTCTGCCCCCGTCAGCAGAAGAACAACAGCGCACTCCGCTACGTCGCCACGGATTACCACGTCGTGAAAAAGTAATGGCAATTAATATCCTGCAAACAACTTAATGCTCCAAGTGGAGCGTTGAATTAACACAAAGAGTCACATGGTGACAAGGAACCGCTGCGGGTGAGCGATGCTCTCTGAACTATTCGGGGTTCCCCCTCAAGAGGAGCTCACAGTGCAGAAAGTGCTCCTGGCCTCAGGACCCCCGAGTGTAGGGGGAGGGGGGGTGGAGAGTCGAGGGGGAAGGGAGGGAGGGGGGGCGTCAGAGAGCTCGATGTAACCAGCTCTGTGCATTACCTCCCTGCCGACTCGAGCCTTAGGGGATTTTTATTACCAGAATAATGAGGAGGACATGTCAGACTTCATACAACTTAGTGAGTATGATTATTTATTCTTTAGCTTGAATGCAAAGTAAATAAAAGCTGAAACTACATATTTTATTTATGGTTTTTTCTTCAGTGAGGGCAGAAGTGAAACGGCGGCCTGGCTTTTTTTACACATTGTACATTGAGGTGCAGTTCATAAATAGGAAAGCAGAAACATTTCATACTGAGGTCTGACCACAACTCCACTGTATGTATAATGTTTGTTCGTCCTGCAACAGAAGCTACCGTTGTCCTACAGCCTTTTCCCATGAATTAAATATTTTTGGTGCCAGTGCAGCAGTCGTACACAGTTTCCAACTTTCCTGACACGGTTTTGATGCTTTCTCTTTCTGACTCCTTCTCTCTACGTATCAATGCCAGCTTTACTAAACATTCCTCTGTTCCACATGCTTTTACTGTGTAATCCCTCATCCTCTTTCGGACTCCAGTAAAAAGCCCAATGACTTATTCATGCAGATGGGTTTGCCCGGTCTTTTCCCACAGTCAGCTGGTGCTGGATGTGGCCCTGTGGGTCCCGCGGCACCTTGTTGCAGGCTACTTGAGTCACGGCACTGCCTCGGCTACCTGTCCTACAGACACGGCACAATGTCTTTGTTAAAAAGACAAGAGTTTAGACGAAACGACGTCTCTTCTGTCGGCTTTTTTCACACGCTTCCTCAAGACAAGATGAAGAGGCTCAGCGGTTGCAAAATGGATTCTGCAACAGATTAATACACGTTAGAGGCAACATACTGGTATTTTGACTTGGATTAAAGTTGAGCTCCATGAGAAAATGTGTTGGAAGAGTACCTTTGCAAATGTGAAAAAGTTGTATTAAGGATGCGTGAAACATGACAAACTGAATCAAATGATGTCGCTCGAGTCAGTTGGAGCTGAAAACAATAAATGAACCAATCATTAGTCCTACGATATTAAAGTCTGCAATGTTTATGTCCTCTTTTATAAAAAAGATGCAAAGGAGCAAAGGAACTTCAATACTTAAAAATATTGGCCAATTATGAACAGAACAGAAAACAGGGGACAATTAAAGGGAAGGTATTCAAATTCTAACTTGGGGAGGTTATCCAAAAAGGTTAAAGGTCAACATGTCACAAAAAAACAAATGACCCCCTTTTCATGAAACCAGGGCAGCAGAAATACTCAAGTACAAGTGTGTCAAACTCAAGAAAGACATAAGAGCATAGATGAATGGCTTAAATCAATTTCATCTGTTCGTTAGTCATGTTTTTCTAGAACTGTTGTTCTGTCCAACTTCATTCTGCAAGTGCGGGTAAAGAGAAAGGTAAATAACGTCCATGTCACGCAATGGGTGGATCAATACTCTTGGCTCCGGACGACCACTCCAATTTGGGAGCGCTTCTGGAGTTTACCGCTTCACGTGTCCACTCTGCAGTCTTCAGCATCATTCTATACTTTAGATCGAGCAGAGGCAGGAAAAAAAGCACGTTTCCCTCTCAGTTCCTTCTTCTTCCTCTCGCTAATGCACCCGTGTCACGGGGGAGTTGGATAGCATCCTGCAAGCTAACAGAAATCCACCGTGACGGCAAACCCTCTCACTTAAAGCCTCGATACCATACTTAAACCGCCAGAGAAATTGATTCGGTTTTTTACAACTCCGACACGATCCTTCAGGTACAAAAGAAGCTCGGGATGAAAACACAGTTCTGCTTTGTTCTTTGGACCAGTTTGCGAAGGGTAAGGGCCATGTGGAGTATCAGGGACGAGATAAAATGATGAATATGCTTGTTATTTTAAGAAAAAGGCGCGCCGAAGAGGGCACAGCGCTACCTTTGGAGAGGAAAACATCACAACCTGTTTTAGGAGTTTTTTAACATGAATTATTCAAAGCCAAGTCAGTGAACAATTGGGGCAGAGGCACGGCTTCCCGGAAATAATAAATGACTACCCAATACATTAAATAAAAGGGACGTCTCTTCGGAAGCTCCGACTGTATTTGCCGCCACCTTTTTTCACTGTTCCCCGCAACCGGATGAGAAACTAACACTTCACGGCTCACATCACGGCTCGAGCTCCCTGCGATCCCGTCCCGGTCCCGACACACAAACACCCTTCGGGGCGGCTCGGGGGCAGGATTGGAAAAGTGTCATCTCTCTCCGTCTCATCAAACTATCACACAACCACACACAGCTCTTCCATCAGGACCTTGTACCTTGCAGCTGTCTGAAGCGTCCGTCCAGGATGGAGTTGAAACAGATGTTGGAGGTGCTGTAACTCAGCCAGCGTGCCCGCTTCATACTTTTGGCTGAAGAGGAGGAGGAGGAGGAGGAGAGGAGGAGGGCGGAGGGAGGCTGAGGGTGAGAGGGCCTCTGGTGTCTGGGGGTGCAGGAGGAGGACGAGGAGGAGGACGTAGGGAAGGGGGAAAGCCTCACGGGGGCCACGGCGACCGGGATGTGCAGGAGGGCGCCATTCCGCTCCCGGTGGTGTTCGGGCTCCTGCGGCTTCCTGGCGGCGCCGCCGCCGCTGCTGCTTCCCCTCGCCGTCTTCCTGCCTTCGGTTCTCTGGGTCCGGTGGACCGGCGGCGTGCTCCTGCTCCGGCTGACGCTCGCGCCGACCCGAACTGGGGCCTCTTTCTCCTTGGTCCCCCCGCCGCCGCCGCCGCTGCGGACGGACGTGGACTCCCGGCTGCTGGCCTTCAGGCTGATGTTGACCTCTCGGAGCCGGGGTTGGCTGATAGGGCGCAGCAGGCACGGGCTGCTCATCTTGACCCCCACCCCCAAACAACAACACCTCCAACACCGCCTGGAGCCGGCAGAGGAGCGTGGCACTCCGCGTCTCTCCTCTTCTCCGTCTCTTGGCTCTCTGTCCTCCTTTCCAGATCTCTCTTGTGTTCACTCCTGTTCCTCCCTCCCTCCCTCCCTCCCTTCCTCCTTTCTCACTTTCTCCTCGCTGCTGCCGTGATGATGCTTTGCCTCCGCGCTCTGGCAGCCATCGGTTCACATCGGAGTGGTTTCTTTAGTCTCATCCATGCATACACTATGTTTCATTATGTCCACGTGCTCAAACGACTGCCTCCCTCTGCGCAGCGCTCCCACTCAGCCGTGACATCACTTAAGTGTAATTCCTGTTCCAATAATCCAAACTGTCCATCTCAAAGGCACATGTCTGCTTTAGGTTTATGTACGGAGGAGTGCAGATGGAATGACGTTCAATATGCCATGTACGTGCTTTGATGCCACGATGGGTTCATATTTCTGAATTCACAAAGCTGTAAATCGGCAGGAGGCGTCATTCAGAGCCTCTCTCATTACCAGCCTCTCTCTCTCTCTCTCTCTCTCTCTCACACACACACACACAGGAAACACTGATTGCATTACAGAAACATCAGTGCAGCAGCACTCTAACACAATATCACCAACACCCACACAGGAGCCTTCATCACTTAAAGAGACAGCGGTGGAAGCACTGTCCAATAAACGCTGTGGAAAATGTTATGCCACCCAGGTGTTGGGCTGGATATCAAATATCGAAAGGATTGTGTCTTCATAGACATAAATGTGTGCGTAGCATCGAGTACTGAAAGCTGGCATCAGGTGTTCCGATCAGACAAGTAATCCCGCTTTCATTAGATCAATCACTCACTTCTTCTACTATTTATGGCCAGCACTTCTTCAGGGAATAGATGCTAGACGGCTCCTCCATTTCCGGGAGACACACTTATGCTTCGAGTTACTGGCCATTTAGAACACATCCCTTTGACGAGGAACCACTTCCCCTCCCTGAACAAAACAAAATACACACATGTCCGCCAGGTGTGTCTGCAACGACCACTGCTGTAACGTTCGATAAGACGACTAGAACCCAGAAAGATCTTTCAACATGTAGCAATATTTTAGCTGCACATTATGATTCTCATAACAACGCTTAAAAGCGACTGGCAGGACACTTCAACATTTTGAGGACTAAATCCATGAGCAGGTTTCATTTTGTAGATTAATAAATGACCAGGGTTAGGTTGTGTGGGTTTATCTGTGACAAAGCAGTCACTTGAGTCATTTTTGCTATCCACATTAGTCAACATAATGTTTGTGACCAGCAGAATCCCCAAAACAACCAGGACTGGTCTTTTTATATAGCTATTGTTAGAATAATTAGCCTTTTCCAAACTTTATTCAAGCACTGCCCGTGTTAATGGTAATAAAGGAACATGTCACTCATTTCGGTTCGTATTTAGCGCCTTTAACTCCCCTCCATCCAGCTGCGTGGGATCGTTAAAGATCTTCAAACTGGAAGAATTAGTAACTGCGACCTGCACGGTTGCTACGGCGACGACTCAATGTAAAGAACCTGAGACAGAAATATAAGCACCTGCAAAGAAACTGCTGCACGCACACACACACACACACACACTGTAGCAGAGTAACAGCTGGTGAAAGGGGTTTGAAAAAGTTTATCTGCGTGAAAGAAGTTAGCAAAGCTAAAACTATTACACCAAAGTTTCTTGGTGTAATATTCGAGCAACTATAAAGACTCTGTGCCGTGTCCAAGGACACAAATTCCTCTTTTCCCATTCTGTGTCTGACCGCTTGTATTCAGGGCGCGCCCCTCCACCCTGTGTTTCTGTTACGCCTCCATCCCCCGCAGAAACACTGCTATTTTAAGCCCGCGAGCAGCCTCTGCACAGGTGGACCGACGGCTCACCAGCTCCGCCTGAAATGCCCGAGATCTGCGCTCCGCGAGGCAGGCGGCCGGCCGCCTGTCCGGACTCGTCGCACGCCGGGCATTCTGGGAATGTGCAAGCGATCCCAGTTACTCGCAGAGGGTGCGGAGCGGTGTCAGGCCTCAGCTGCCCGGGGTGGGGGTTGGGAGGGAGGGGGAGGGGGGTCGGGGGGGTGTTGGGGGCCGACACCACAAGAAACATGTGCACACTAACACACGCGCAACACCTGCAGAGCTCTGGCGGAGAGCTTTGGAAAAAAAACCCAAGGTCAAATGGAGAGTTTTCAAAGTGACGGTCATTGACACATTTGATCCCGTCGGAACCTGCAACACAAACGCCTCCGGGGAGGGCGCGGCCTGTTCTCCATGCGCGCACTCACCTGCGAGGGCCTTGATGCGCGAGCGCTCAAACAGCCGGGCGGAGCAGTTGTCGTTGTCGAGGTCGTCGTCGGTGAGGTCGAAGCGGGTGTTGATGCGGCTGTACTGCTGCGTGATCTCCGCGTTGTCAAAGTCCGTGGTGGAGGTCATGGCGGCAGCGGGCGAGGCGACGCGAGGCCGTGTCCTCTGGCTGTCGGGGGTCGGCGGGGACCAAATGGCGGGATTGATCCGGAATACTGGAGGTAGTCTGGACACAGAGAGCAGACGTGCCGTAGTTCAAACCCCAGTTCAGATGAGACTCCTGGAACAATGTTTGTACTTTCAGAAATTATTGAAAAGAGTCCAATGTGTGTCATATATTCTTTTCAAAGAAGGATCATATTAGATACGATAAGATAAGAGATTTCTCAGGCAGAATACTGCATGGTACAACTGCAACATTTCATTGTATTCATTTTAGGTTGCAGCTAAATAATCAAATTGTCTTTGTTTTTAGACAGATAGAAACAACGAGACATTTGAAGAAATTATGTTGGCCTTTTCACATTTTTCAAAAGGTTCAAATCCTAAGACAAATACAAAATTAAATTTAAAAAGTGCAGCCAAATCAAATTAGCTGTTGAGCTACAATTTACGAACCCTAGTGGAGAGGACCTGTACGCATAGCAGGCATGAAAATGTCATTTGGGGAATCTAAAGAGTTGATACAGAGGTATATTTTTACACGCCTGTCGTAGCGTTTCAAATTGGCCCCAGAACCTCCGCTGCCCTTCACAATCTCCATTTTGTGCGTGTCCCTTGGCTCAACAGCGGTCTGTGTATTCTTTGTGTGGAATGGCGGGTTGAAGGGCAGCAGCTCAGATAGCCGTCTATCTGGGTGCAGCATAGCTCTCTTATCATGCTAGTCAGCGGGAGGGCAACCCCTGCACACCGCCTTCTTTTGAATGATGCAGTTCACGTCGTGTGGACTGTGAGTGTGTGTGTGTGTGTGTGTGTGTTTCCATTAGTGTCTGTTGGTGAGAATAAGCGCACAAGGTGAAATGAGGCGAGTTGCCATGTGGCACTACTACTATTGCTGAACACATATCTTTTTCTCATCAGAAATTTAAGTCAGGACACTAAAACTACATTTCTGGGTTTACACTGGTGCAAAGTAACTAACAGCGGAAAATCTGCAGTAGTGGAAAGGAACATGTAGTACTTGTAGTGCTGTACTTGAGTGCATGTGCTCCCATCACTGCTGATTGACTTCACAACTGGTGCACATTGAGAAAAGAGGCCCCGAGTGAAGCCCAATGAGTGCGCCCTACAGGTCTCCCTCCTCCTGCTGCTTGGTATCAGTCCTCCGCAGAGGGCTCTTATCGGCGCGGGAATGCTCCACCCGCTGCTGGGGATCCCCTTATCACCTCACGCACACCCCCAACAGGACCAGTGCGCAGTCAACACATTCAAACCGCACAAACGCTCTCTACGCGCCGCGCAAACCCCCCGTATCCACCAACCGCCAGGGGTGCACAAGAACCTGTACGACTGAACGCTTCCAAACACAAGGTCCATCAAATGAGGAGCGTGAGCTGGGACTGGTGCGGCACCGGGCGCCATTTAGAGCTGCGTCCACGTCGAGTCGGCCTCGACTACTTATAGACACGTAGGCTGTGACGGAGAGTTCACCGCCTGCCACAACAAGTGCGTGTCTGTCAACAGGGAGGTGTCCTCTCGTGGTGTCCTTGAGCGAGAGACAGGAGCTCCTCCGTGGCTCTCTCACAGGAGGTCACCCTGAGGGCTGCAAGCTGCCGAGATGCAGAATAAATGTCTAAAGATGAAATGGAATGAACATAATTGGAGCGCTGGGGAATTGTTACATATGCAAATGCGTACAAAATAGATCCGTAAAAAACGCAGTGATTATCAAAAAGTAGTTTCCATTACAGCCAGAACTGAAAATGACTTTCCTCATTTCAACTAGAATTAAACCAACGTGAAGAGTACCAAGTTAACAGATTAGCCTAAATGTTAAAATTACTCAAATACAATACAAACAATTATGTGAACTATTTGTAAAGAGGTTTAAAATAGTAAATGTGCCACTTTTTACTTAAAATATTCAACCAGCTCATCAATATTGAATCCATTTGGCCCTACTTTGTTCTTGTCCGAATTCCATAGAGCCAAAATGTCATCAAATATGGCTGTAATCCTGTTACAAGTGATGTTATCATTGTTACCGCTACGAGGTATTGGGCCTAAATTGACACGAGGCTGATATAAATAACAAACTTAAGTTTTTATTGGCCTGTAAAACACATTATGTAACACGCTGGCAGCCTCTTGTGTTGCTTTCCTTAAAGACCTCAGCACACGGTCCAGGATTTCATCATTTTTGTGGCTCCGCATTTCACGATGATGACTCAGAGGCGCTGCTTGGGTTTTCAGAAGTTGTCTAAATGCCACGAGGGATGATTAAAAAGGGGGCTGGAATTCCTCCAGATATTCAAGTGCTGCTTGACCTCATAAAAAAAAACAGACAGATTAAATGTATTTTAATCAAATCTCACTTATCATTACAATAATACCACACGTCTTTTGATGTCAGAGGATGCAGCGCTTTGGTGGGAAACGGTTAAAAGGTGCGAATGAGATTTTATACATTTTTAGGATAAACAAAACCGGAGACATGAAATCATCACTGTGGAAACATGGCTCCCAGCTCTAAGTACCGCTGCGTGTATGCATGCAGCCTGAGGAGCAGCGCACATTAAACTGATCACAATATCCTGGGAGCACAACATTCCCACCGGAGCCAGACGAAGACGATGAAACGAGAGACGGGTGGCTCCGAGACAATGACAAGTGTGCGTGTGAAACTGTGGCAGCAACTGGACGGAGGGAAAGGAGGCCTGTGGTGCAGCAGAGAGGGAATCTGAGCCATAAATACAAAGTGGACAGAGATCAATATGGGAGGAAAGGAGGAAATTGTGGGGAGTTACTGGTCTATTAACTGATTGATCAAAATCTGGAGCTCAAGGAAATCTCCTCAAACTGAGAATGGAAGCAAACTAAAAACTAATTGTGTATTCTAAAAAGAAATGGCAAAGAAATTGTCCGGGAGTGGACCACGAAACCGCTCGGTTTAGCATAATCCATACTGAATATTGATTATGACCGCGAGCAGCGAGGACAAAAAGTTTCTTTGTCGTGGTCGATGATGTTGGGGCTGCAACAATACCGAGCGGGATTATAATGAATCGATAGTAAACTGTTTTCGGAGTGTGTTTACAAGTCCCGGCCCGTCCAGACATGGAGGCACACTCACATGCTTGTCCTTTTAAGGGGAACCACGGGGGAGCGCCTCTTCTGCTCTAGGGACATTTCATTTTTTCCGTTATTCTAGAAGCCAGCTAGACCTCGTCTTATCGAGGGTGCAATAAGCACGTCATGTGCCTAAAGAAAGAAAAGGAGATCATGAACTTAGAGCAAGAAGCTGGGCCAAAGCTCCAAAGAGTGGAAGTGGATCCTTTGAGTATTTACATTTTATATTTGAAAGGGAAACACGCTTTTGTAGTTACAACCCTAATGCATCCATTTACAGGAACAGCTTTAGTTACTCGCTGCTTCGCAAACTTAAATTCTAGAAAAAAAATATTACCGTCATTTAAAATATAAAAAACTGTTACTGATTGAAATATCAACTAAAACATTCACGGTATCAGTAATAATAGCAAAGGTAACAGCTAACCGTGTTAATAATAATAATGTACTACTTACATGTTGATACTTTTAAGCTTAGCTTCCGAGTTGTGTACTTTTACTATCAAAGACTTATATTAGTATATTCTACAGTGCAGCACTCTCACTTTGACCTAAATACCTTTTATCTGAACACTTTCTCCACCACTCCTGAGGGTCAAAGGAAAACCTTTGGCGAGCGCACTTTTGCACGCGCCCGAACATGCGCAGTGACGTCATGTGCGCATTTCCCAACGAGCGAGTTCTCACTAAAAGATGACAATCGGATAACCCCGAAACGTAGTTCTGCTCAAGTTAAAAGCGAGTCGTTTTAATATCGCATTGCGTCATTAAAAAAATAATTAGTGTGAAAGCTTTTTGGACACTACGTCACCGCTGCGCGTGGCGGCCCGGCGGCCCGCGGGCCAACAGGTGGACCGGTGCACAAACACAAACTGCGGCAAACGGAACGCGCGCGGTTCGGTGACCGCTGACAGGAACCATTTGGCCAAAGATCAATCATTTCAAATAACAAACAACTACCTCGGCTTTCACTTCACACTTACTTGCTTCTGGTTGATGTCCTGTCCGGAAAATGTTTATCTTCAGCCTTCGCCTGCCAACTAACCAATTATAATCCCATGGAAGCAGCCCGGAGGGGGGGTCGAGGTTCGAGCGGACGGAGGTCTCCACAGCGCGAGGGGGGCACGGTGCTCCACGGGTGGTGGTGGGAGGAGGGGGGGGGGGGGGGGGGGAGTCAGGGGGGTACGTGTCTACGGACCAGGGTAAGGGGCTACGGTCGTTCCCGGCAGCCACACACTGACCCACCCTGCCGGGTTAAAAATAAAGCGGGCGCATACATGATCCGCGCGCGCGAGGGGCCGGACATTCCTGACAAGAGCGGCTGACTCTTGAGTGCCAGAGACACTTGTGGTTTGTTGTGCGCCGCCCTAGAGTTCCTCACCCCCCCTCCCCCTCCTCCCCCTCAATGGACCCTAATCACACACCGAACACCCACCGGGACCCTGCTGGGGGGCGCGCACGCGCACGCGCAACATTCAAGCGCGCCAACAAGTTGTAAATCGGCAACAACAAAAAAATTGGGGGTTAAAAGTACTTTGGTGTTTCTTGTTCTTCGGGTTTGTATCCCTGTGGTTGAAATGCACTTATTGTAAGTCGCGTTGGATAAAAGCAGCAGCTAAATTACATGTAATAGGAATACAATAATTTGGTTTATTAGATTTTTACGTGGAACCATGTGACGATGGATTAGAGACAAAAAGTACATGTTGGGGGGTAATACTCCAACTAATATATGTTTTTAAAGCGGCACATAGCGAATAACGTTCGTCAAAAGAAGACAACAACTTTTTGAAGAACAAAATAAAGTAAAATCTGAGCATTCACTGTCACTTTTTGGTACTCAGCAGTTTTCAATAAAGTGAATCTTTGATGCTGATGTCAATGTGTCATCACGTGAAGCTCAATACCCTCTAATCTTACTCAGTCTAATTGCAAACGATTTAAGATTTCCATGCATGCACTGTAGATGCTTAAAGACAATTCTGGCAGCAGGCCACACAGAGGATTAAAAAATGCAGGAAAATGACAATTCACTTTAAATGTGTTCTGTATTTGTATAAAACGGCCAAACACGTGAGCCACATAACAGCTTATAAGAACCAAGTTGTTTGTAATAAAATACACTTACAACACATCATGAAAACATAAATAACAAAGCTTTTTACAAATGAATAAACACATACAAATACACGGAAACCCAATAAAAAAATAACTTGGTACAAAACATTTTTATGTTCCTTCACTCCCTGTCTTCAGTATTTGTGTCTATTTCTCTTTGGATATTTAATTACAATCTGATTGCTGCTAAAAGAGTCCTGGACCTTCAACGACTGTAAATAATATGGCTTCCTGTGTGGACACGGCCGAGTCCCGCCTTTGATCACCGCTGCATAGCTTCAACACCAAACATCAAAAACAAATCACTTTTTAATCAGTAACATTAATAAATGCCATAACAGTCTTGTGCCGGCAGCCATAAACACAGCGCTGCTCATAAAAGCATATCCCCATCACGACGACGGAACAATCAACAGCGCTCCAAGCAGAAGGCGAGTGGAACAAAGCAAACACCACGTACAGAATATAGTTTAAACTGAGCTTACACAGATTTGGGGTACCGTATTCATGTCCACGTGTTACTGCAGCTTCGATTATGCATACGAGGGAGGTTAGGCTCGACGCTGACACACTTCCGCCGAACACATGATCTGGCTACTTGGCCTTTTTTTTATCCAAAAGTTCCCACTTTTTGCTACTCAACCGCTTTCAAATGGTTTTGGTTCCGTTGGAGAAAATGGTGCAGAGTAATTTCAAATAGCATTAGAAGCTGAATGATTCTTGGGATTCCTTCCATGCGATAACGATCCAACAGGGACCGTACGGACACGGTTGCCGTGGTTTCCCTTTTCTCTCTTTAATTATAACAATATATTTAAACCAACAAATACATTACAGAGAGGATGAAAAACAATAACCACCCCCCCTCAAAAAATGACATATTTACCCCTTAGAAGTTCAATTTATCGTGGGCTTTGAGTGGTTAAAATAAGCAAATAAGTGCATTTGCAAATATTTCCTTCATATTTTTGGATGTGGTACACCTCACCAGGACAACTCCGTTGATATTCACAGTAAATAATCCCAACTGACCTTTAGAATCTTTCCCTTGTGTGTACTTTAGTGTCCCGGCTTTAATTTATAGTCATCTCTGGCAAACCCCCCTCATCCTCTGTCCAAGGAGGCTGAAACAAAGCATTTACATGCAAATATTTACAAAAACTGCTTGAGCCAGACACGGAACAAAGTGTTACTGCTCCTCATATAATCGGTCACTGTGACAACAGCGCTGCATCTCGTTATCCATCTTTGATAGATGGATAGAAAGTAAACACACTCTTTGAATCAGTGTAACCTTGGATTATCCTACGATCGACTCGATTTGATTTTAAAAAGGTTTTCTAGCTATGATGCTGACCTTGTTGAATTATACGTATTTGGATGTAAACTTAACAATATGGTGGGAATCAACTGACTATATTTCTATATTAAGAGGCATTAGGGGACCAAAAGGTCAAATAGTCTGTTTATTTTAAACCTGTTTTGTCACATGGATGAGCGATGAGGTGGGGTGGCTTTGTAGCCTTGGCTAATTAATTATTGAGCTTTCTAAACGCAGTGCAGCCAATGAATAGTGGTACGTCATTCCCTTGGACTGCTAAATCATCTTTGGTACAACAGGATTATGACTGTTGCATGTAGTCATGTACAATGCAAAATACAAAAACACAGTCTCAGTATTTTATAAAAAAATAACGTCATAGATGTAATATATAGAAGAAAAAAAAAGCTGCTTCAACTTTGGGAATGAGAAACAATATATCAGTGCTCTTAGAACCAAAAGAAAGTCAAGTAAAGGAATTTAAGGGGAAAATTCAAAAAGTAACTCCATGCTGGAGACGGTTTAGTCTGGGTTCTCACTGCTAATGCGTTGTCTGGAGTCCTGTGGATTTGGCGAGAAAAACATTGAGATCTGCGATGACAGCGGCATGTCTTCTGGCAACGGTGCTCAACAGTCGGTGAGGGAAGGATGGAGTTCCTAAGTCCACCTGGGGAAAAACAAAGCTATAAAACCACGACCGCTGTCACATGCAGCGCTGCCCGGCATATATATATTATTATATATACGCTGTATGCTTTGCCAGTTAAAAAAAAAAAAAATCAGATTCCAATAACACGAGGAGGCCTGAAACCTTTCTTTCATTTGCTAAGAATAAGACCAGCCAATGGGAATTCAAAATATCTTTCTGGCAGAAATTATACTTGCAGCCGATTTTTATTAATCATTGTGTTTCATTGGAATCAAACACAAGAAATTGTGGATCGCAAATTATTGATTTTATAATCAAAACGACCAGATAATGCCGGCTGGATTTCATTCCTGCTAAATCTGCAGGTTGCACGGAAGTTACTGGTAATGTTCCCTACCTTTCTGAAAGCGCCAGGAGCGTTTCCACACACGCGTTGTGAGACCACATTCACACAGTGATTTTGGTTATAGCAACAAAGGCTCACCTGTAGCAGGTAAATGATCCTGGTGGCCTCCAGTCCACTACGTCCGATTGGCTGCAGGATCCAGCAACTGGGCATCATCTCCCCGCGGACGGCATCCACACTGGGACGAGGCAGAGACTCCTCGAACACGGACTGCATTGCCAGCACGCACAAGCCCCCCTGAGGCCGGGGGCAAAAGAAAAGGCATTAAAAAAAGAGCCATTGTGATCTGCCGCGAGGGGACTGCACACCCACCAGGTTTCTTTCTCACACACACACACACACGCACGCACACACACACACACACACACACACACCACTGCCTTTGGTCGGCGGTCAGGGTTTTTCACCCCCATCGTTGTTTCCGTGGGCACGAGTCGTTGCCGAGAAGCATGTTCTACATTTTATGGATGACCAACCACGTTCCTCGCCGTATCGTAAATTGAACATGATCAAAAAAACGCAGCGCCGTCCAATCGTGGTTTCCCCGAAACACTAATTTGACGGTAAATAGAATTTCCCCGTAAAAACTGAAGTGTGAGTTTGGGAACAGCCACGCTTCAAATGCTCAGTGGAGCTTGTACGAGGGCGACAAGCAGTAATCATCAGGACCGGCTGGGTTTCGCGGCCGTGCTCACCTGCTTGGACTCGGTGCTGATGCAGCAGAAATCGCGCGGCTGGCTGAGGTGGCAGGCGGACGGATCAGTTAGTGCATAAACTAGACAGGAATGCCGAGACAATGTGTCAGACAAGAACGTTGCTGATGAAATGCTGGAAATAAAAGACAATATGAAATATTTGCTATGTGCCTCAACGGTCTGCACTAAACAAGGTTAGAAAGCTGCTTCATTTTCTACCCTCACAAACAGGCACATTTCTGCAAAATGATACATGAGGCCCGATGATGATGCAAAGGTGTTAAAAGTACTGCAGGTGTGAGAGTGGAGTTGATGCGCTAACACAATAAGCTAGTCAGTGATGAATGTGACTGTGTGCTATACAGAGCTAATGGATGCAGACTCATCAGGATCCATGAACACCCTGCAAAAATACTCGTTTTGCAGCAATGACAAAAAATACAAAACTTTTTTCTATTTATATTCTTGCAAGAATACAAATAATATTTGCAGAGTAAACTTTTCCATCACACAAAGCTCACGTTGTAAATTTGTCTTACAGACTGCTGCTTTCCTCGATGAGTGTTGCGTTCTAATGTTTGAGGTCTACTTAAGTTAACATTATTATTCATCATCATCATCATCATCATCATCATCATCATCATCTCGCACCTGAGTAACCGAGTATTAACCACAGGTGGCGAGTATTCAGATTGCAAGTAAAGGTACTGCATCCAATATGTTACGTAGTGTGCAAGTAGAAAGAGCAAAATGTACATGATGTAAACACTGTACAGAAAACAGTAAAATACAGTATATTAGATAATTAAATTACATTCAGAGTTGGTTGCAAACGATGAACTAAAGCAATAGTTACTTCATGAACACGCATTATTGTCTTACAAGTTAGTTGTATCTGTTAATGTAAATCCAAATATATATAGTGATTAGTTACTATATTTGTCTGATAAAATTAGCGGAGTTTCCGCTGAATTGCCGTGGATTAGAAGAATAAAGTGGCCTACAATAAAAACACATGTGAATAGCTCTCGACTAAGCTTGCTTTATTGTAGTGTGAAGAATCTGCGAGGAGGACTCACCCAGCTGGGTGCTGTCATCTAGTGGTCGTGTCCACACAGAACGGACCGACTGATTGTACATGTGGCTCTTGGACAGCTGGCAGATTGTGGTCCACAAACTGTCCACAGGTCTGTCCAGCTCTGCGGCGCCAAGGAAACTGTGGACCGACGGGCTGGAGGACGGCTTGTAGTAAGCCTCGACCCCTTGTTCTTCCCCCTGGTACCTAAACAAACACATATTTCAGCAAATGATTGGTATTTATCATTTTGTGTTTTCAAGTCAACTTTTCACTTGGCAGATCTGTCCGCTCAAGACCTTGATGATGAGTTCACTTCAAGAGAACGACTGAGCTCACCTCCAGCCTGCTGTGGCCTTGCTCATCAGCAGGTTTCTTAAATCCCCAGAGGAAGCCATTCGAACCTGTGAGGAAAGACGTTTGCAGTTTTAACCCGATTCAAACTGTTAAAAGGAGTAGAAAATAAAAACCTGTAAAAGTCATTAACAGTGGCATTTACAGGCTTGGTGTGTCACTAAAAACGTTTCAACTTAAGCCCCAGGTGTGTATTACCTCAGCCAGAGCACGGCCGAGGAGGCCAGATGTGATGTCCTGATAGGTTGTGGATATGGAAGAGGAGGATCCAAAGGAGGCGGTGCGTTGACGCGCACAACTCGAGGGAGATGAAGTCATAAGGGGCTCAAACCCGCTGACAGGATGCTCAAGGCGGACATCTGGCAAAACGCATGGAATTCCAACACAGGAGATGTAGAAAGGAGGGTTAAACACCACACTAGTGACAGACATGGCGGGGAGAAAAAAACGTTAGTTTATTTTGAAGTTCAAGAAAACAATATTCTACACAATGGAATGAATCACGTGTGTATGGACGTTGTGCGACAGAGATGGACACCGATTTTGTTGTACTTGAATGTCTAATGAGGTTGTAGACTAAGGGGAATAGATTAATGAACACACAGGTCACTGGAATTTTAATGAAATAAAAAAACATGGTCGGGGTTGTAAAAAAGAAATGGAGCATGCTTCTGAAGGCTGTGTGCGTTTGGGTCAGTGCAGTGCTTACCATGGGCAGACAGCCAGGCTCTCTGAGACTTCACACTTTGAGGCCCACGCGTCCCGACCTTCAGCCCTTCGTCCTGGAACCCTGAGAACTGAACAGGAACAACGACACAATTCCCCACTGAGCTGCTGGTAATGCAGATCAAATCACTTTGCAGCAAAACATTATAATACTGGATTTTCATTTCACTTATTCAAATCTATTGACCTGTCCGGTTAGAAGGGGCCTGTTCCCGTGCTGCAGCGTGTTTCCGCTGTTGTACCCCGATGTCGGTCCAGAGGAAAGACTCAGGCTGGATCCTGTGCATAAGGTGCTGTTGCTGATTCTTGTCCGATGTCTAAGGTCATCCTGACCACACAAGGGGAGGGGGGGGGGGGGGGGGGGGGATACGAGTGATAATCAAACACGCTCTCAGTGCTCATTTAGGGAGTCACTGTCTTGTCCTGGTTAAGAAGTGCAAGGTCAGAGGGCGAAAGCAGAGAGTGCAATCCAGGCAGACACGGATCTGATAAAGATGAGAGTTAAGAGACACACTAAGCACCATGCGACACTCACGCTTTGTTCGTTATCTTTACATTAATGTTAGGACACCACACATGGTGTGTGATTGGATCTTGTGTTGCGGCGAGAGGACCTGCTCCTCCTCATCGCCAGTTCAGGCCAATAGAAATCTTTCCTTTTATGTCTAACAAGAAATATAAAACAATGTTAGTCAGTTGCGCCTGCCTTTGCAAACGCAGTGCTGTTACTTGACCTGTGATCTGACAAATTAATCTAACTATCTAAGCAGTCGTTTTGGCTGTCCCCAACCGGGCTTCCAATTTTTGATCACGTTCCTTCGATTAGTAGTTGTTCTTTCTTTCACCGGTGAAATTATAAAGTGGTGTGTCCTTCACAACTCACTTCTCATTCAAATGTACTTTAGTCCCGTAGTAGCAAATGAGGTGTTTTAAGTATTTTCTCTGTGAAAGATAATTTATCAAATCCATCCAACATTGAGTCAAAACATTTATTTTTTGATTAATATATAAATAAAATGTCAGAATTTGCTGGTTTTAAATGTTGGTTGCACAAAACTAACAATTACAAAACAAATACAAAGTTATCTTTGGCTCTGAGGAATAAAGAAACATATAAACGTATCGTGTGACAAAAAAGAACTGACCCTGACTTCCTGAGACAGGGCCTGCTGCTGGAGCCTCTTCTTCTCCTGCTCGGTCCTCTCTCGCAGTCGCTCTCGCGCCTTGGCGATCTCCGTCCTGGCCTCCTCTCGGGCGCGGCCGTAGTCGCGCAGCAGCTGCTTAATGTCCGAGGGACAGTGGCTCTCTCCTCGTGGGGGTATTCTGTCATTTAGACAATTCAGCGAAAGCTCAAAAAGCCTGAAATGAATCGATTCGCGTGTGAAGAGTAGAGCTGATGTGGCTGTGGAGTCTCACCTGGTGCCATCTATCGCCTCTTGGCGGAGCTGTTGCAGTGACTCTCTGCGGCGACCGGGCGTGGCGGCGGCGGCGGCAGCCTCTTGTGGAGACGGGCGACGATGTTTGCTGGGACTGAGACTCCGAGCCCTGCGGTGGGTCTGGAGACGCTCCTCCCTCTCCTGCCTAGAGCCCTCGATACTCCTACGGTGTCTGAGAGGAACAATGAGTACACAAAAACACAAAGGACAGTTGGAAAACGAGAGGCGGTTACAAAAACACATCAGAACAAAAGAGTGTTTTGGGCTTTTTTTGCGTCCTCACCCGTCATACAGCTGGCGCTTCGTAGGCGCGCGGGCCGGCGGCTCCGCCTCCTCTCCGCTGCGCGGGGACAGCACCCTCAGCAGCGTGTCCGTCTCGCCGAGGCCGTAGTGCAGCTTGGCCTCAGTCAGCTCCACGGTCAGAGGCGCCGGGTTCACGTTGAGGCTGACGGTCGCCATCACCCGCTCCCTCTCCTGCCGCAGCCTCTCGATCTCTCGGGCCCTTCCGACGCCGGGCTCGGCCGCTCCCTCGTAGGAGCCGCAGCTCTCCATCTCGCCCGGCTTGTCGGAGGCTTTCGATCGCTGGAGGCTGATGCCCGACCAGTTGGTGAACTTGTCGTGCATGGGCAGGTCCTCCGGGGCTGCATGGCGGCGCGGAGGTGGGCCCACGCCAGTGGCGAGCTCGACGTTCACCAGGACGTCCGTGTCGCACTCGCTGGTCGCCGCGACGTCCTCTTGGAGTCGGACAGTGGGGCGACTGACTGGGGATGAACTGCGAGGATCGACAGAATCGACCGCGGGGCTTGATGTTTCTCCATGCGTAGCTTTAGCCTGCGGTTTGTGCACATCAGGCGGTCCTGACGCGGGAGGGGCGTGGCTCTGCATAGTTAAACGGTTTGTTGAAGTAGAGGTCCTCCACTGCTGAGAAGAACTCGGCCATTTGGGGTCGCTGTGAGCAACACTCGTCAGGTCAGCGTTGGCATATGGAACGCTTAGAGGGCCTTTAGGGCTGGAGCGACACGTTTGCCTCCCCATCCCAAGGGAGACAGAGTCTGAGGCACACGAGGAAACGTCCGAATCGCAGCGAGGTGCCGGCTCACCCTCTGAAACGGATGAGCAAGCCGACGGTTGGCCGGTCAGCGCGGCGCGGTCGTCTCTCTCGGAGTTACGGGGCGTATTCAGGACGGATTGGTTTCCTCTTCGCCTCGTACCTGAACGTGTTCCCACAGTGCGGATGGGAGACGAGGCGCGGTCGGTGTGCGACACTCGTTTCTTTAAAGAAAGCGTCGGATCGTTTCTCAAAGAGGGACTGGGATTCTCTTGATGGCTGTTTTTTACCGATGACCTGCGAGCGACCTCCGATATTGTGGCGCTTCCGTGACGCGGCACCTCGGGCGGCGCCTGCTTCTGCGCGGCGGCGGGCCTTTTTGCTGCGCCGCAGTCCCGGGACTCTCCAGCGACCTGAGAGCCGATCACCTTGAAGACGACATTGACCTCGTTGGGCGTCCGATCGGCAGCGGCTTCCCTCTCCGTCTGGACCCCCGCATCGACGGCTGTTTGGGTAGAGCGGTCCGGTCGCGCGCGGTGGCCACGCTCGCCGTGAAGGATGCTGCTGTTGGACGTGTCGACACTCGTCGTCCTCCTTGAACTCGGACTGGACTTGAGGGCCTCGCCCGTCCTCATTCCCTGCACGTCTCCCAGCAGGTCCGAGGTGCTGTCGATCAGCTTGGAGAGGCGAGCCGACATGCTTTCCATACTGGCCCACGTCGGACATTCCGTTATTCCCACTTTGGTTTTCTGCGCCGCGGGCACCTCCGTGTTGCTCCTTTTGTGGCGCTCTCTCCTCTTCGGGGCGCCGCCGTCGGCAACCCTGCTGCCATTTACCGCCCGAAGGCCGCCTTCGGTCTGAGTGCCGTACTCGCACGTGCGCCTCCTGTCGGCGGGTTCCTCGCTTCCCTTGGAGTCTCGCTGGGACCGGCATGCGAGCCTAATTTCATGTATCTGCCAGGAGTTGTCACTAAAAGTGGCGGGTGGCCCGTTACTCGAAGGGCTACCTGCCGCCGTCAGACCGGCGGGACGGCCACCGGCGGACGCTCGCTGACCCGGCGCGAGCCGGCGGCTCCTACTGCCTTGCTCCTTATCGTCCTCCATGCTGCTAAGCGTGCTGGAGAGTCCCTTGTGGGTGGCGTAAGCGCTCAAGTGGGAGTAGAAGGGCGAGTTCTGCCCGTTCAAACCGTTGTCGACACTGCAGCATCTCGCCATGCGTTTCTCGGCGCCGTTCAAGAGCGGAGATTTGGAGGACAGGTCGGCGGCGCTTCCGTACGCGAGGTTCTTGTGGCAGTGTTGGTTTGGGTTATCGCCCTGCCACTGGTGGACGAACGGGTTGATGTCGCTGGAGGCGAAATGCATCGGGGAGTCCCGACGCGGTCCACCTCTCTTTGCACGCGGGATGGTTTCTTCTGAATGGGTCCTTTGTGGAGCGTCTACTGTGTGGGCGTAGTCTCTGCTGGCTTTGACCTCACTTTTAGCCCGAGTTCCAGCAGAGCAAGTCTTCATTTCAGATTTCCTCACCGACTCCGTAGCACACATCATATCTGCATCCTTGCTCTGAGCGCCGAGCTTTACCGATTTCGATGAGGGACAGCTGTGATGCCCTCTGGGGGTTTTGTCATCTTCCTCGTCTTCATCTGAGGACTTCGGAGAGGACTCGGTGGAAGACGTGGGATGAGTCTGGATCTTACTCTTTCTCAACCTCTTTGACTTGGCCATTTTAGACACCAGAGGGGATCCATTCTGTTGGTCCGCTGGTGCAGGTGCCATAAGCTGAACCTCTTTGGACATCACAGATCCGTAGCAACCTGCACGTTGCTCCTGCACAGAACCAGACATACTTGCTTTGTGTATTGACTCCGCAAAGACCTTCGGAGTCTCTTTCTCATTTTCCACTGAGTCATTTTGTTGGTTGTCAATTTGAGCGTCCTTAACAAATGAAATGACCAATGAAGTTGATCCATGTTGGCATTCGTTGGGGTAATTCATATTCACCACACAAGTCTGAGTCGGTAAGTAACTCGACTCCTCCTGTGCTGGGACACTGGGTCCACCTCCTTTCGTGTGGTCCGTTTCACCATTTCCATCACGGACAGTAGAAACACAGCGTCCGCTTGAGGAGGCGGCGAGTGCGTTCTGGCTGCTGTGACGTCCGCGCGGTTCGAACGGACGGGTCGATGTGGCCTCCGTGCCGACATCCCTCTCCTTTTCTTCTGCACCCCCCGCAGTGGGAGGTGTTCCCCGGCGTACATGGTGAAGCTCAGGAGTCAAAGCAGGGCCATCCAAAGAGCTCCGTGTGTCCACTTCACTCCAGCCGGTATCGTTAATGATGGGAGGAAGAGGGGATGTTACTTTTTGTCTACTTGAATCTTTTGTTTCTCTGCACAAAGCATCTTTCCCCACAGTGTTTGCTTTGGAACCAATGTAGGAAGAGCTAGTGGAGGACGAGCTAGATGACTGCAGAGCGGGGCTGCCGGCAGAGTGCTTGGACTCCTTCCGGCTGTTGGGGTTCATGTTTAATTGGGCGTTGTTGCTTAGGACACAATGAGAGGTTACCGGCTTGTTTGATAGCACATCAGAGACGTGATGCGCATGGTCAATGTTCTGTGTTACTTCAGCAGATTTAAGCATGTCGCTCTCGTGGCTAGTGCTCGATTCCGTTGGCAGATCTGACGCTAGGTGTTTACTGTGGCCCACCGCGTTTTCCCGCCTGATCCTTTCGAGCGCAAGGCATCCGTCGGGGATTGTTGCTTTTTTCCCCTGATCACTCACTTTCTCTCTGAGCTTGACTTCTTTCCATCCATTTCCATCACATTTTGGGCCAAAATGACTCCCCGGGCACAACCGGGCACGCATGCTTTGAGTCCCGCTCTTCCCATCATCCTCGCTGCCAATCAATGACAACCTCATGTGCTCTTCGACCACTTCTGAGATTCTCCGGTCAATGGCGCTACAAATAGCCTCCGACTTGCATATGTGTTGTATACTTTGACGTCTTCTGGGTTCATCAAGTGGTGATTCCCCCAGTTTTGTTTCTGCAGCTACTTCCTCTATTGCTTGGTCTCCCTTCTCATCTACTTTCCTCTCTGCCGCGGACGATCCGCTCCGAGAAGCGTGGTCACCGCACCCACAGTCATTAAAGAGCTCTCCAGGGTTCCTTCGCGTGGGATCAGAAACTGGCGGCACCTCTGCGTCTTGCCCAAAGCCGTCATCAGCACAAACAGAATCCAATCCGGAGCCGTCAGCTTCCACGTCAGACTGTTCCCCGATTGAGTCTCTGTTGTTAAAGTCATCAGGAAACTCTTCCTCCCGATCGTCAACTGGTGCAGTGAAGGAAGTTAGCAACTCACCGCCATTGCTCCTTTTTGGAATTTTCAGGCAACCCATGAAAGCATCCTGCCGGCCTTTGTTCCTCTTCCTGGAATTTTTACAAGAGGATTTAACAAGCTCCTGCTGTAGTGCAATATGGTGCTCAGTCAGAGCTCTTTTGGTTTCAGCCTCATCCAACACTTTGTCCCGCGTAGAAGATGAATGTTCGATGTTCCCAAGCTTTTTCCACTTCTCTGTTGCACCATCTGGACTGCTTAGTACTTCATCTTCAGAGAACGGTTTGAGGACGCGTACAGGGTCACCTTTTAATTCTCGAACACGGCTAGTATCAGAGAGAGGCGGGACTGTTTTACAACCTGACCGACACATTTCGGAGTCAGGAGACATTTGAGGCACAGCTGTCACCACCTGATGGAGGTTTATTTGGGATACTTGTTGTTTATTATAGAGGATATTGGTGGGGGACACACGAGCGCTTTGAGGTTCTAATGCCAGTACGAGTCCTGGACTTCTGATGCTGCAGTCTGCGTTCCCTGCGTTCTCCGTTTGCTCCCCTACCTGCTCCAGGGCTTCCTGTGGTGTGGTTAGAACCTGAGAACCCAACGTTTCAGATGTGCCCCATACAATGTGACCCTGCACGGTTGCATTCACACCCTGAGTGCTGGTGGACGCTGAGCCGGGTCCACGCGGGCTGTCTGGACTGAGAGTGCTGCCGCTGCTCTCTACACCTGTGAACATGTGGAACGGGAGAGAATCCCTGTGAACCCTGGGACTGCCTGCTGCGTCGGCGGAGGAGGACCAGCCATCGGTGAGGGCCAGCACGTTGTCCGGCTCCTTCACACTGCAGCTGCTCAAGGAGCGCGGGCTGACGGTGGAAGTGGTCCGCAAGTCCCCAAAGCCCTCAATCGATTGGGAAACAGTGTTTCTACCTGCTACTAACGACTGGTGGGAAGGAGGAACCTTTGTTGTGGCACCGCTTTGTCTTGATTTTGGGGAACTCTGCTGGCTCCGGTACGCCTCGCCTCGGATCACCTCAGGTTTCTGACAGCCGTTCCACTCCAACCCGACCTCTCGTGTTCTATCGTGCCGCGCGGAGGAACGGGAGCATTCGGTCACCACGGTGGAGCGTTTCCCACTTCCCTCCCCAACCAGGGAATCTTTAGACATCTGGCTGTCCTCGCTCTCCGCTTCACTCGAAGCGGCTTCCTCGCGTCTTAGCTGCTGCACGAGGGCGGTCGCATAAGCACAGGACAGCGAGTCGAGAGAAAAGAGGCTCTCGCAGTCAGATGTTACTTCGCCCCTCTCCTCTGGCTCCACCTCCCATCCCATCAATCCCCGTTGCGTCTCGACCCATGTGCTGGTCTTGCTCATCAGAGCCTCGGTACTGCGCCAGCGCTTGGGTTTAACGTCCTCAAACACAGTGCTTTGGTCGAGCTCCTCACACGAGACAGCCGCTTTAATAACACATTTGCTCCGGCTCAGCTTGGCGTCTTTAAGGATCCGATCTCTTCTTTGCCTCCAGGGAAATTTGCCTGCCATCTTCCCCAGAGGTTTGGGGTTTCGTCTTCCATTTACAATGACCGGGGGTTTCCTGAATACTTCGGAGAGAGCCGTTTTTAACCTGGGCCCAAGAGAACAAGAGAAAGGCTTCTGAATGGCTTCCAGTGCTTTGTTGCCTGCGCGGGGTTGACTCATCTCATTCACCTGAGGGACAATCTGAGAACTGGTTTTGCAAGCTGTGGGTCCTTCTATGTTTTCTTTGCAGACTGGCTGCAAAGTAGTTCCAAGTGGCGACTTCAGAGCCCCCGTTGAGTTCTGATCCAATCGGTTCTTAAAAGACAGTTCTCGGTTGGGCAGCAGAGGTTTCCTTTCTGGTCGTTCCCGGGAGGGCTGAGCTTGGAGCTCCTCTCTGCCGGATGGTTGGAGGTTTTCGGAGGAGTTCACTCTCCTGCGGCCGGCTTCACTTTGTCCCGAGGAGAGCGAACCGGAACAACTCTGGGTTCTTTCTCGAGAAAGACACTCATCAGAAACCCACTTCCTGCCGTCAATGGAATCAGAGGCTGTGGAGGGATTTGACGTCAGTTCTGTGGATCGGTTTCTCTTGAGGAAGTGCCTGCGTAGGGAGGCAAAGGAAAAGACAAGATAGGATTTTTATAAGCCGTGTGACATTTTGGTATTCACTAACCCCTGAAATAGGTCTACGGGTTTAAATGACGGCGTGTTTACCTAAAGATGGGGGTGTTATGGGGGTAAAGCCGAGACAGAATATCCGCCGAGAACGAGTGTCTACGAGAAGCAAACGATCGTCCTCTGAGCGGATCGGGGGACTCTGGGCTGTCCGGTCCCGGAGGCACGGCCCTCTCCAGCCGCTGCAATTCCCGCTTAGCTTCCAACAGACGCCGCTTGCGGGCGATCCTCTCCAGCTGGTAGTGCAACTTTTTCCGCCGGATGCGGCTCTCGGAGCGGCAGAGGGCGTGGTGCTTCAGGAGCTCCTCCTGCACCGCCCTCTTCCTGGCCCGCATCGCCACGGAGGGTCGATCTACCAGGCGACCTTCCGGGCGCCCACGCGCAGGACTCGCCTCTCGCTCCAGGGGGGTCGAGGGGATGCGGTCCGTCTGAACCCCAGACTCTTGGGTGATTCTCAGCTCTACGGTTGTCAGCCGCTGTTTCTCCTGAAGAATCCACTGCTTGACTGTTGGGGGAAGGAAATCATCAGGTGTGGATATCTGGCTAATGACGTGGTCATTCTGAGTGCTTATCCAATATTTCTAAAAAATGATCTTACACTTTGGCTTTTATTTTGAAAGTTGACAGTTGTCGTATGAGCACTAACTATGTGTGTGTGGGTGGACGGAGGACGTACTCTCGCTGTGCTGCTGTTGGAGGTGGGCCTGCTCCCTCTCCAGCTCCTTCTCAGCCCTCCTTTGTTCAGCCTGAATCTCATGTCGCAAACTCTCCACGTAGCGCTGCTGCTCCTCCACACGCTGCCTCGCAGTGGGGGAGACACCGGCACCCAGCTGGTCTGGCAGCTCCACATCTTCGACACTACAAAATAGACACATAGAGGGAAGGTAAAAAGACGGCACCTGGGAAAGAGAAAAGAGCAATAGAAAAACCAGAGAGTAAAACGGTGGTGGCGGGTTTGAAGTAAATGAAACCGTTGTCTCAGTCGTAACCAAGCAACGGCTGAGCCCGTCCTGTAAACAGTTAAATGGGATTGTTCAGGAAGGTGGAGGCAACTGGGACCACATGATGTATCCCAACAACCAAACTGAAAGACACGTTGACCTATTTCTGCAGCATAAATATGACACATTACATATCCCTAATTATCAAATATGTATGCAGAATAAGCTCTGTGCAGAGCACAAAAAGTGTACTCAGAGTGACACTACAGGCAACAAAGATAACAAAGCAAAGTATACAAAACAGTTTGAAATATTGTGCTGGAAGTTTTTTGCCTCATGTTCTGTGAATACATTTTGGTGGCAGTGTTTACCTGTGGTCCAGGGTCGTGGGGCAAAGGTCGATGTAGGCGCAGGTCATGCCACCCTCACTTGCCTGAGAACATTTAAGAGGAGACCAATATTCACATTTCCACCAAATATAGAGAATAAACATTACAGCTGTGCTGTGACACAATATTGTGGATCACTAGCTTCACAGTATGTAAATAACAGCCTCTCATCTATCGGCTGTGATAAACAGCATCCCCACTGGCATCACAAAACAACCGCATCATCATTTTCATCTGGAGCTGAGCGGCACCCACCCGCCTGCGTTCCCGGAGGACGGCCGCCTCGGCCGGGTGGTTGAAGCGGAACTTGTGCACTCCTCCCAAGGTGATCACGGTCCCTGGAGACACGGGGACAAATGTCTCTTTCATCTTCATGAGTATGTGGTTCAGTGCAGGAGTGGGGCAGGGGGTATATGGGTGTCTGTAAGTTTACCCTGGAGGAGAACGTTACGGTGTGCGTGCACATGCACATTTCAATAACCAAATCGTTTCTGTTTACTGCACGTTTAGAATCCTACATTCACATAGATATGATTTATGTATTCGCATAGTTCAACAATCACATGAGGTTAATGCGCAGTGTTCAGGTTTGATTTGGTGCATAACCACAGGTCTATTCAGCCCTGCTAAAAAGACATTAGTTATATCATGCTCTTCTATCTTTTTACTGCTTTCAGTAGACAGATTTTTATAGTGTATCCAATAAATTACCCATATTATGTTGTTTTTCAAAGGGAGCAGGAAAGTCCCCCATTATGGGGCAGAGACCATTAAATGTGTAATTGAAAAAAAATATTAAGCTGTTCTCAGAGTCAACAATGCAAGAACAAGTAATAGATCAAATAATCAAAGTAATAATGGAAATGTTACGGCTCACAACTCTTAACAAGTCATAATCAAGCGGCATGCCCATCAAAACACTCAGATCAGATATTAAAAAACATCCTGTTCAGTTTGACTACAAAACGCAGTGGAAAACAGACAACATGAACCAAGTGGTGGGTTGAGGACCGGCGCTGACCTTGAGCCAGTCTGCAGGGTTCAGTGACGTGGCGGTCGTTGAGCGAGCAGACGCAGCCCGGCAGCGGCCTCAGCGTTACCACACCTGCGTGGTTTTCAATCACACAGCTGGCACCGCTCTGCACAACTAGGGACAGAACGCAGAAGAAACCCAGCCGCACATAGTGAGTCAGAAAGAGTACAACGCTCCATTTGATCATACACAGTATAATGCCACATTATGAATCTGTGCATATATTCTGCCAGGTTTTATGTGTTTTGCTACCGGTTTGTGTGTGGTTTGAAAAAGAAATACTTGCAGCTGGATGAGGAAACGTAGAGATCAATTAATAAATAATACCTATTTGTGGTTTTTCAAATGGATCCTGAGGTCCTATGTGGGTAAGTCCTTCCTGTTAGAAACAAGGCATTGTGTAAACATGGCAGTTGTAATAAAAGAAAAAAAAAAAAGCAATAGTGGATATAATGATATATAATGATAACCATTGTCACATCCAATCACCAACTTAGCCGAAAATAAAAACTTCATTTGTTTGCTTGGAAGTCTTATCTAATGGGATTATTGGCTTTCGTATGTGGTGTCAGGACCACATGTGTTCCCAGGTGGCCTCGGCTCTTCACATGGAGGAAACACTAATTGTCAGGCCTAAGGGTGTGCTTGTCATTGTCAGAATCAGGACAGCTTAAGCTCCCCCGGGTCCCAGCCGCAGAGCTGACATCCAACCACGCTTTATGCAACGCGGAAGACAAACACGTACAGAGACGAGAGATCGACAGGACAGTTGAAGGGTAGAGAGAAAAAATAAAGTAGAAACGCACCTTTTATCAAGAGCATTTCTAGCAGAACAAAGAGAGGAGGAGGAAGGGGAAGAATCTAGTGGGAAAAAAGGAGATTGGTTTAGTCAAGACAGATGACGCATCAGTAACTTGAGAGTTGAAGAAAAGTAGAGCAAATGAAAAGAATGTCAGTAAGTAAGAGTTTAAGAAGGTGTCGTTCAAATGAGTGATGTGTTGCCGGGAATGAAAAGAAACTCACAAAGAACAAGACAGTGAAAGCACATACACAACACCAGCGCATAACACTGTGAATAGCAGCATCGAGGGCTACACTTCTCTTTTCAATACTCAACCAATGTGTGTTCCAAAAGCTACGCTAAAAAAAAAAAAGCACTGCACATAATTCATGATGAGGAACAAAAAAGAATACAAAACACACAATTGAAATCTGCCTCTTCATGGAGACAAAAGTCATACCCTGAGGTGGTAGAAGACGACTCCGGTGCTGAGAACATCTCCATCGAGAGCGACCAGGTGCGGCCGGAGGGAGTTGACGAGGAAGCCGGCCCGGTCCCGGTTGACGTCCACGCCGTACTGTTCCAGCAGCTCCCTCTCGTCCCTCCAGCTCTCCGACCAGTCCTTCGTCAGCTGCTCCACCTGAGGACGATGAAGGAAGGCAATAAATGCGGTCGGGAAGATACATTTTACCACCGCTGCTACTTCAAATTTTCTCATTTTAACTGTGGACACAGTATGTTTGTAAAGTCTAAAGAAGAAAACTAGTGTGACAAAATATACAACTATGTCCAGATTCTTGCGATATTAACATGCCTATGGACATGTTTATGGACCACAGACCTCACTGAGAATATTTATTTTCATCAAGTCAGAAGAAGTCAACAAATAGAAGGTCATCTTAAAATCTATTGGGAAAAAAGCTTTTTGATAGAACATGAGGTAAATTTATTTGAGCCAACTGATCTGTAAGTCCATTTCATGCACATCTCCAAATACATCGGCATATATCTCTACCTTTTCTAATACCTTGTTGCCTGACAAGCGCTAAAAAGTTAAGACCTGCCAAAAAGGTTTTGTCATTCGTGCGTTTTCTTAGATGACGTATCGATCAACGGGTGGGCGACGTCAAAGATGGCAGTCATCGCGGCGTGAGGCTTTAGATCCTCAGCTTCTCAATAATGCACCACTGTATTTCTCTTCAGTGACACTAGTATCAAACGCATGAGCCGTAATGTGCCACGGACACGTGTGTGTGTGTGTGTGTGTGTGTGTGTGTCCACTCCGTGTTACCTTCAGTTCGTTCTGATGCACAATATCAGAAAGATTTCCATCCCTCTCATCGCTCAGGGATGGACTGAGATTACGCTGCTGTCGATCAAAAGGGGAAAAAAAAATGTATCATTCAACAAAGTAAGCAGAAGCTGAAATGTGACACGCGTTACAGCGCCGTCAATCCAGTGTTACCATCCGGGGGGTTAAAGAGGTCACAAAGACACAAGGAAGGGAACCCCCGATGATAAAAGGGGCCCGTACCATTTCAAAGCTGAGCAGCATGCTCTTCAGCCTGTCGATCTCCTCTCTCAGCTCCCGGATTAGCCGAACGCTGGCGTCCTGCACACAAATCAAAGCTCACGTAAACCAACTAAAAACGTTTACATCAAACGTTGAGTCTTTGCATCGATCTGCAAACCACTGACCTCGTTAACCCGAGGCTTGTTGATAATATTTTTGGCATGGCCGGCATAGCGCAGGGTGCTGAGGGTCTCGTTATAGCTGCTGGAGGAGGGCGAGACGGCTGCGACACAAACACACACAGAAAATGATGAGAGGAAATTAAAAGGGCCGCCCCAGTGGTTTCACATTACTGGAAACCAGTAAACCAGTCAGCCAGGTATTAGATTCCATACAAAAACATAGAAAATACCCTGCAGGCATTTATCTTTATTACCACTGAAACTCTGTAACAACAGTTGGATTACGGTAAATATAGAACTTTTTTTCCCACAATCAATTACTCCTTTTATTTCCCATGCTTGCGCTTAGTGCTCGATATGCATATTAAAACCTAAAGGCATTAGGTTAAAGCTTAAAAGATAAAACACACACAATTTATAGTTAATGAAGGCAAAACCGGCAAAAATCCCTGAAATGCACCTTTCACAATGCTGACATCGGCTTCACTTACTTGCAATCATGATGGTCTTAGAGTTGCCGCCCAGGCTGTCTTTCAGCAGCCAGGTCAGCACAGAGTCTCTGTAGGGGATGAAGCAGTGCCTCCTCCCGCCTCCTCCTCCTCCTCCTCCTCCTCCTCCTCCTCCCCCAGACAGGGAACTGCTGTGGCTTCCCAGCGTGCTGCCGTCGCCCTCAGAGGCCATGCTGTTGATGCTCTGACAGCTGCTGGACATCTGGGAGTTCTGTGCTGTGGAGGCATCGGCAGGTTGACGGATTCATGAATGTCACAGGTGTTGAGTGTTACAAAAGAGACGAGAAGGCTGCGAGGAGGGTCGCTAGATTTTATTGCTGCGGTCTCAGTTTACCGAGAGCGGATATGACGATGCCCAAAGTGACGAGCGACTTGTTGATGTTGGAGCCCTCCGTCAGTCGATCCCTGCAGTAGTGCGGGTCGGCTCGCTCGCTGTCACACACAAGGTGAAAGCAACGCGAGGTTCATGTCACTCACATGGAGTAAAAACACAGACTATCAAATGGAATGTTTTAAAAAGTGTGGAATTGAACACTATTTGAAATCTAAGAGTCCAAAAGTCCACTAGGGGGCAGTTTAGTCAACGACTCACAAACACACACACACACAACAAGGAAACATCCGTTTCACCTCCCAGCCAAGTCCACCAGGTTAATCTTGCTGACAGTTTCGGAGGGAAGGTTATTTTCTAGGATTGCCTTTGGAGAAAAGAAAAGAGTAATTAGACAGGAAAAGTACTGACAAACAACACAGCTGAAAATAGATAATGACAATAATGAACTGCATAGGCCCAATAGCTGGCAAACGTGAGAGAGGGGATCATTAGCCGGGCGAGACGCCGACCTGTGTGTACTGGATGGTGAAGATGGCGTGCGATCTGCTGCTGGCGTCGTGGTTGTGAGTGGCTGCGGTGATTCGGTTGGCGATGCCTTCCTCCAAAAGGTCCATGGCCTGCTTGCAGTCTGACACCACGTGCTGGGACAGGTCTGACGCAAATAAACCAACAGTGGTTGTGATAACAACCTCAAACTAGGTGAATTTACTGCCACGTTGAGGAGGAATTCTGTGTGAAATTTGTGATGGAAGAGCCGTCAGCAGCAGCTACACTTTTGTAAACATGATGGATCTTTGAAATATAAACTGATGATGCCCTTAAACAATAACTGCTCCTGATGGAATTTGCAACAATGCTCAGCAGTGTTTTTTAAGAAAGTGTTTAACACATGGTTAGATAATCCTCGTTCTAACATTTAACATGTACATTTATATCATTCCAAAAGAATAGGACCGTGAAACACTGTTGGATGGACAGAAGTAGAAGCTGGAAGCATTCTAAGTTCTCCTGGGAACCGCAGAGGAAATGACTTCACTTCCTCTGGTCAACTGGGATACTGACAATAAGTGGATGTGGGGCTTTAAATCTCAGTGACGCGGGCGGATGAGAGGGAGAGAAGGAAAGAGCTAGGGGCCGAGGGAGGGCGGAAAAGGGGGAGAGAGAGAGAGAGAGAGAGAGAGGGGCAGAAAGTAGGACAAGCTAAAAGAGGAGTCTCGGTCAGGAGCCAAGACCACGGACTGCACCGGATCAAAAGCTCTACCGGTTCCCTCCACGACCAGGGCGTCTTATGAACTGGACTTACATGCCAATACATGAGCATTACTTCAAATAGTGCAGAACATGTTGCACACCAAGGTGGAAGAGTGGTGAGAAAAGAAGATTTCACAGTGTTCCACTGGTGCCAGGGGAGGAACACGTTGGGTTGTGTGTAAAGCGGTTTTGGGCCGATTCTTCGACTCTGTGAATCTGATTGTTTGCTTACGTTTTAAACAGTGCTCTTTGGAAAGCGCACAATGATTATTAAGACCATTCATTTTAAATACGCAGGTGACCCTGAATGTGTGAGACACAGACGTGCACACATATGATTTTATTATACGATCCAATCTGTGAATTCATCTTTGTAGTGAAATGAGCCTTTGAAGCCTCTTGACTTGTAGTTAATGATTAATAAAGTGCGACGGACAGAAGACGACAAAAGGCGGAAATGATCTGGTGATTTTTGAGCTCATCACTTCGTCGAATTACGATTTGAAGTTTGGGGTCACGTTTGATTATTAAATTGGAATTATAATTTAATTAAAACTAATACATACTCTTCACGCACAGGTTTTTATGTCTATGAGGATCCACACATATCAACGTGCAGCGTGCAACTATATTATTTACTACTATATTATGGCGCTTTTAAAACCCTCCTGTACTCTCTGCATTGCACACGTTAGAGTGTGTATACGCAAACAAACACACACACACACACAAGCACAACAAAGAGTGTGCGTTGGAAAATATGTCAGGTATCGCAGCACCGACCTTGGACGTACGGCCCTTTCTCCGGGTGTTCTCGAACTCTCAGGGCGGCCCTCTTCTTCGGCTCTCCTCCTCTGAGCAGGTCTCGCACGCGCTCGTTATAGATCTCCAGGAAGCTGCAGGGCCGCATTCGACGTGTCAATGATGAGTGTGGGGCGGGGTCGTGGCCTTGGTTACACGGTACACAGTTTATGATGTGCTGGTCCAACAAAACGACCCAGACACAAAGCCTACTACTCGAATTACATGAAGTTAGGATGGCCTTCATGAAGTGGAGGAAGCTATCCAGTTTTTGATTTGCATTGTTTTGCCTCCGGCTTTGCATCATTATTGCGCCGTAAGTACTTGTGTAATTGGAATGTCGACATCGGAAAGACAATTAAAACTGCGGCGATTTAAAATAAAAAAAGGAAACCCAGAATCGGCGATTTATAAAGACAATACCTGATCTCCACTCTGCTGGAGTTTTGCTCATCAGGAACTGTGTCCTCAGACCTGAAGAGACCCTACGAGCAGAGGAGGAATGCAAAAGGACTTTACACTACAGCAACAGATGCTCAAGCACTGGGACCATCGGCGTGTTCGCCACACTGAGTCGTACAATCCCCCGACGAACCTGACAAATCCGAGGGGTCAAGCCGACGGAGTCCTGACGTCACACAAAGGGAAAAAAGAGGAAAATGAAGCTCATTGGAAGCGCAGAATAATTCAGGGTTAAGACGTTGCATTGCCTAAAATGGGCCTGCAGTGATTTCAGTGTCGCCCTCACCGGCGTCCCCATCATGGTGTACGTCTTTCCAGACCCCGTCTGTCCGTACGCAAACAGACACACGTTGTAGCCCTCCGAGGCTCCGGACAGCACCGACACCCCCAGGTCCTGGAACACCTGGGGAAGCATTCACAAACACACCCCCTAAATCACACACACACATACACACACATTACACGTACATAGTCAAAGAAGGACTGATGTCCATTAATGACTCTGTGGAGTCAAAAAATGTCTCAATAATTAATTAAGAGCGCTGATTCAGGACTTCAGATAACCATGTCAACTATCGAAGCCTTTTTAATTAGAATGGAACGTTTTATTAGAAGGAGGACGTGCTCTGCATACAGTGCAATCCGATGGCCTTGACCTAACTTGCGTTGGGTTTTTACATGAGTGTCGATCTGCTTTTAGGAAGGAACAGCGCCGTGGCACGGTACCGGCGACGCTGCTTCCTGCCGAGGTGCTTGGGAAAGGAGCACGGAGGTGGTTAGTGCTCTGGGTAAACAACCCTGCAGATTGCCTGTGTGAGAGAATCAGATGAGAGGGTGAAAAAAAAAAAAAAAAAAGACTTTGAGGAGCGACTCGGCCGGGCAAATAAACTGTGGGTAAAGAGCAGCGTGGCGAGAGGCCTTTTGTTTTCCTTCTCTCTGGCTGTATTCCTCGCTCTGGAGATTATTAGCATGACTGTAATCTAATACAAGTGTCCTGCAGTGTAGTGTTGTGTTCAGTAAACTGGTTAGAAAGGGTGATGAATGAATTTGAGGAACACTTTGGCTGATGTTGACTAATCGCTCATGCTCTATGTCTGGCACTAGTGTGCCATGTCTAGAAACTTCTCCCACTGGTGCCAGTGGGTTCAGAACTCGACAAAAAAACCAAGCAGCATGTTAGTTTTTGTGTAAAAGTATCAGCGACCCAGGGTTTGCCCCCCATGGTGCCTTCACACAGGCTCAATCTGCAGAAATGATCGCCGTTTGGGCGGCAGTCAAGCGTCCAGTGAGACGAACTGAGCAGGAATTAAACACCTCGCTGCACCGGACACTTTGTGAATGATGAGCAAGTGTTTTTAGGTCAGAAGTTCTTTCTGTGTGTGTGTGTGCATGTAGAGCCGCAGCCATTGATCATTTTATCAAGTAATCGAGGAATCTGATGCAAATTAAGGAGCATTATGAGAAAAACATGTTGACACTTAAATTGCACACAGTAATAATATCTGTCAAAGATAAACCAGTGTAGAGCAGTACGTTACAACGCTTGAGACACCAAGGAAATCAGAGACCTGAGTTTAGACTGTTCACCAACTATCATTTGAAGTATGAATTAATAGGATCATTACTTTTACGGGTGTCCGGTCTGTCAAATATCCAAATAATGTCCTTAACAATTTCCAAGAGTCCAAGAGGATGTCCTCAAATGTCTTGTTCTATCCGACAACAGTCCAAAACCAAAATATATTCAACTGATTTTTATGGGAGCCTGACAAGCTGCGATTGTTGCTTATTCATTTTCATCTTCTAAATATTATTGAATCTGTTCATCTCTAGATCACTTTAAAAACAACGGTACAGGACAACTTATTATTACTGTTAATAAGTTATTCCTTCGCACAGCAAGCGGAGAAATAGGATTCCAGATAATTAACTCATTAAACGCACAAGCAACGAAGAAATCTCATCATTTTAAAATTCAGTGTCTTTTTTATGGCTCAGGGGAAAACATTTTCAGGGCCTCCTGACAATGAATACACCAAGCAATTTACCAAAAGACAACTACACAGATGAATCAATACAGAACAAAGCGGTTAGGTACATGAAACACGCTTCTCATTTTAAACTATTACAAGCCAACCGCGTGCAACCGCCACGTGGAGCTGCTACCAGTCTCACTCAGACACCTTATAAACCAGCCGACAGGCGCAGCGGGGCCGACGCACAGCATCCTCCCTACGTAGGAATCCGCTGCAAAACGAGAAGAGTCCATTTTGGAGTCTAACTAACCGGAACTGAAAATAACAACAGATTTTTACAACAGATTAACCTGAAAAATACGACTCAGGTTGTAGCAATTAATTGTTTCGTCTAAAAAGAAAATTCAGAGAGTAGCGAAAAATGCACAATTAAAATTCCTCAGAGCCCAACCGGACTTATTCAGATTACTTTATCAAACAAACAGGACTTACAGAAAGGGAAAAAAAGATGATTTTTATTGCTGAAAGTGATGAAAAACCAATGAAAACTGTTGCCAATTTCCTTTTTCTTTGCCACCTGACATAACAATAAGACCGTTACATTTATTTCCCCGCTGAAAAATAAGCCTTTGTCACCAAAATGTCATCACTGCACTGTGCATAAGCCTGGGCAGAGGAAACCTGTAATTTAGACAACCAAGCTTAGCCCACAATTCTCCCTTGACGAAGAACCGTGACGTAACTTTGACCCCATAAACAGTGGTGTGACGGAGTGTGGAGCCCCCCGGGGTGCAGACCACCGACAGCCGCCCCTTGCCTCTCGGCTGAATGGAGGCTTAAACGCCGAGACAAAAAGCAGCGCCGCCCCCACCTTGTGCTCATCCTACTATTCAAAAACAGAGCGACAACCTGTCCGCCCTCAAAGACGGAGAATCACTACAGCTCTTGTTCAAAAAGACCCTCTTAAATCCCCTCTATGGGGGCTGAGACGAGGCCGAGGGTCCCTGCAGGCTGAGCACAAAGAGCAGGAACTTCACTTCGACTCTGAACTTGAACCTCTTTTGTCCCTTTTCTTTTCCCGTTACCTCCGTTTTGGTTTTATCAAAAATCTGAAAAAAGGCAGATCAAAAACAACCATCATGTCGGACATCATCGCCACACCAAAACATATCACCAGTTTGCGATTGTGTTAAATGGACATGAAGGCCTTCTGCCACAACCCACTTTCACGGTTTCCCTCCTTCGGGAGGTATTTTTAGACGAACAAAGCAGTTGAGGTGGGAGGCAGATTGCATTGTGGGAAGGGAAATGTACTGCAGGATCAAATGAAAGCAGCAGAAAAACCGCCTGGTGATAAAGAGACCGGGCCAGAGGCGTCGCAAGCGTGCAGGCTGGTTGGTTGCCTCAAAACACACCGACATCACAACAGGAAGGCGTCCTCATCAGCACGCCGCTTCACGCGCGGACCCCAGTGTGTGTGTGTGTGTGTGTGTGTGTGTGTGTGTGTGTGTGTGTGTGTGTGTGTGTGTGTGTGTGTGTGTGTGTGTGTGTGTGTGTCCCTGCTGAGGCCCTTTAGAGGAAAAAGAATCCACAAGGAAGACAAAAGCTTCAGAGAAAAAAGAAGAATGAACAAACAATTTAACAATGAAAGAGGAAGAGCAGAATATAGATTTCATTCTTGTACATGTTATTGAGTTGAAACTCGTCCGGTGAAAACGGAGAGAAAAGAAAGGGATGGGTGATTGAGGAGAAGCTGGGTAACATGTACGACATAGAGTGTACTGCTGTGTGTGTACAGCATGAGGAGCAGGTTATGATTGGCCTTTCTCCAGTCTTTCCCTCTCTGCAACATAAACCACATAGAGAGATGTCTGCTGCTATAAGCACAGATTTTTGCATTATAATTAAATAAATTGTAATCCAGGAAGATGTTAATCCAACCAATAAAAACGTATTCTGCCACATGACATCCACGGCAGGCACGTTTAAATGAAGCGGTTACTTATAAACAGATGACGTAATCTGTTTTATAAGATTTATAAGACTCTAATGACAGATTTCAAAAGGAAAGTAACTAAGTTGGACCAGACCCGAGGAAAATGAGGTCTTCAGCTGGGCTTCGTGCCAGAGACCCGCAGGGTAATAAAAACTGTTTTGTGAAACACTTTTTCACCCCCCAAAGTGCCAGCTTAATTTTTGGTCTGGCAACGCAGAAGAAAACGGGGAGAAAGGCAACAAAGTGGGTGAGGAACGTTGAAAAATAGAAGGAGAGCATGAAAAAGACAAGTAAGTAAGTGCTGTGATCACTTGCTGGAAAATAGCAAGTGATGGCCTGGTTTCATGTGGCTCTGCTCTAAGCCCTGGAGAAGCACTCGCGTGTGGAACACGTCGTCAGGGGTGATGGCAAAAGGCCGAGTAGTCACAGCAAGCACTTAAAGACGTGAATACACTCCACGTGTAAAGAGTTTAGCTGCTTAGCTGAGCGAGAGTCATTGTGTGAAAATACAGACTGCACTACAGAAAAAGGTTCAGAGGCAGCTGCAACTTTCTCCCCGATAAGCTATCCGAAAACTTTCAACAACTTCTGCAAGATGGTTTCCCTCCCTCAGCCCGTCCCACGCTCCCCAACCGGGTCACACAAGCAGCTGGGCTGCGGGCTGAAGCTCAAAACGCTTCGGTCTGGACGCACCGAGAAAGAAAGTGGTAAAACGTTCTCCTGACTTCCTGCTGGAAATCTGGGCTTAGAGAATCAGAGGAGAAACGGGGGGAAAGGTGTGGCGCCGACGACACGGAATCACGTGACAGAGAGACAGAGATGAAGTTGAGGGGTTTCAACAATGCTCTCGTTTGTGACAGGATTTGTAGGTCAAATTAGATGGCGGGGGGGGCAAACAGAGAGGCTGCTCCTCATTACTCGGGACTCCCTTCAAACAGGAAAGCAGGACAGAGGCGAAACAAGAGAAACATGGGGAAAGAGAAAAAGCAGAAGTCTCTGGCAGATGGTTCCATGTATGAGTATTATAGTATGAGCTCTTTTTGCCACTTGAGGGAGGGGGCGGGGGGGGGGGGGGGCGCTTAGGGGTGTGCTGCTCCTCCCCCAACAGCACAACGCTGGTCCCACAGAGGGGGACCACACCCATGGGCTACTAACCGGGGGCTGGACCCTGGATCAAACATGGGACTTTTAAAAAGACAACTTCTTTTATTTGTTGAAGATGTTTTAAACAAATACCGGACATGACATACCGTGGTCAAATAAAAAAAGGTGAATCCTTTGCCGAGTCAACTCTCTCTCCATTAAATGATCGGGCAATGGATATAACGGCGAATTGAGAAAAACTAATGGTCACGTAAAAGAAATGTTAAAAGGCATCAAAGCTGCAAGTTAGACGTTTGTCTTCTGTTAACAAAAGCCCCGACGTTTGGCATCCTCTGTGCGCGCGGTGCTTTTCCTGAGACCTCGCACACGTTCCTCTCTTGACTGCACGTGTTATTCGGCGCCCTGTTTGTGTTGAATTCAAACCCACTGGAGTGCGTTGAGGGGGATCCTCCTCATGCACAGAGAGGCTGTTCTCTCCCCTGTCTGCCACTGACACACAGACCTGGAAACACTGAGAGCATATTCACATCTCCCAGTCAATCGCAGAGAGGGAGGCGGAGGGGTGAGGGGGGAGGACCCAGCTAGCCGACTCCTTTGGGCAATGAAAAAAAAGCATTGTGCTCCGTGATAAATCCTCAGCAGTAACGTCTTTGCACTGAGATTTAACAGTGAAGAATTACTTTCCGAAGCAGCTGTGAGTTTGGAGGGGTGGGGTGGGGGGGGGGGGGAGGCGCAGCAGATCCCCTTTCCCCTCCTCCTCCACCCGAGGAATTCACATTTGCACCAAATCGGTTTTGCTTGCCTTTCCCCGTCTCGATTCGTCTCACTGTCAAGACGCAGTAAACAAGCAGAGAAGTATGTGTTATTACATCGTGAGGGGTCTGGGGAGATCATTTATTAGCTAAATTTATAGCAGCCAAAACAAAGGACGCCTTTAGACAAACAGCTGGCTCCCATTAAGGATCACGTTTCTCTTCCAAATGGGACTTCTTCTCAGCTGGCAGAAGCCTTCCTCTCTCTCTTTACAGAGCCAACAAGAGAACAAAAAAAATACACTTTAAAAACGGAGCATCACAAACAATGCAGGCCTAATGCAGGACGGGGAGCCTCACTAGTGTTTGGTGTAAACCATCAACGATGAGTGGACATGCCCTGATGCTCCGGGTGTGTTGGGTCATGCCTGGAAAAGCAACCGTGTAACTTCCCCTACATCTCATCCGCCCTCCCACCGGCTCAGATTGCCTTTAGTCTCATGCTCAAAGATATTTTGAAAAGTCATGAACGTGTCAAAACTAGATATGCTTAGAAACGAGAGGAAAAAAAGGTGCAACCCCTCACTTGAAAACGAGTGTCTGAATGAGATGACCTCTTCCTCTCCCAGCATCGCTGTAACAATGTTGCTTGTGGATACAAATCTGCCGCCTCAACACGGCAGTAAGACAGGCTGTTCACTGAAGCTTTTAGCAAGTGCCATTGGTCTGGTAAAAGGGTTATTATAGTGTCCACCTGCCCCGGTTTTCCATTGATCTGCTTTGCTGCCTTGCGACCCAAACGCAGCATCTTCTGCTTTCTACGTCAAGCACTGTGTGTGCAGGGCCATCAGAGACGCCGTATTCAAATACATTTGAGTGTGTGATGTGTGATCAGTTAACGGCTGACGTGGTCTTCTGCGAGATTCTTTTGTTAAAGAGCCCATTCTTAGCATTCTGGTGCAGTAAAACCCCCAAAAAAGAGAGAGAGAGAGAGAGAGAGAGTCGATGGCGTCCTTTCGCCCACAGCCCGGCTCAACAGAGGGATGTCTTGTGGAGACCGGGCCACTGTGACTGGACACAATTCTGCTGAGGACAGCCGAAGGCAGCCAGAGAGGATTGAAAAGAAGGAGGTGCTGTGTTGTCCGTCGCACTGAGCAGTGTGTAGGCCGCAGTCACAGCTCGGCCTTTCTCAAACGCACACAAAGGCGTCTCTGACCAGAGGGACGGTTACACCAAGGGTGCAGTTATTGCACGAGACAATGAAAACTCTATGGTGAGTGCTAATTATTAAACAAGAGCTCTACGAAGGGCAGATCTCCCAGTCATGGACCCGGGGACCACTTCCTCTTGATCCGCAGCTCTTCTCGGGTTCCAGGGGTTAGGGGCAAGGCCTCTAGGTCTCGCTGCACAAATGGCTGCGTGTAAAACTAATTCTTAACAAAGCAGCAGCAAACCTCACACAGACCGACTGCAATATTTAACAAAGAAATGTCAGATTGGAACAATGCAACATAACTGTCATTATTAATTGTACCGTCGCACATTATTGAAGCCCGCAAATGTGAAAACGATGGGGATTTTGTCATAGTCCGTGGATTACCTCCTCCTGCGAGGCGTAGTGAGGCTCTGCAGGGTCCACCGACCAGTAGCAGTAGTCAAAACAAAACTCCAGAAGCTTCTCCCTCGAGTCTGCAGCAACATCGGCGCGTCCATCCGGCTTGAGGGAGGAAAGCAGAAGGGATTCATTTAAAAACATAAAACGTTTTTAATGTTATTTCAAACGATCCAATGAGATGTAACATTGCAACATAACAAGGCTTGAAATGCAGCACTATGACATAACTCATGGCCAGGACAATAAATAAAAGATTTCCCTTGAAGAACTGAACGAAACAGGTCCAACATGACAGGCTGCATATGGAAGTATAAAGACAGCAACTGTTTGAGGGCTGACATTCTCACACATCCAACACCTCCTGACAGGTGGGGGTTTGCGCTTTGCAATGAAATTTCTCTTTTACTTCAGTCATTCAACATTCAAAAATATTAAAAAGAAACAATTCGACTGAGCAAATCTTACTCGACAAAAGATGAAAACAAGCAAGACGGCAGCTTTAACCGAGGGAAGAAGAAATCTGAGCCATAAAAAGTAAAAATATAAATCTACTCCTGAAAGCCAGGTGCTACCGCTTCTGCTTATTGAACCGCTATGCAGTGAGATTGCAAGCAAGTTGTTTCCATTCATTAAAAACGCAATCACCGCTCCTCCGGCTCTGCAGTCGCCTCACTGCATTAACAGTAAACACCTTTTTGCTTACTCGGAGTGAATCGTGAAATGAGGAACCAGCTCCACTGGAAAAACTGAACTGCATTTCCTCTAAACGGCGCATTCAACCTGGACCCGGAGCGGTTTGGCCCTTACTCACAGGACCACATCCGCCATTGGAATATATTCAGGTGCATCCACTTTACCTTAAACTCAACCCCCCCATTTGCACATCGAGGAATTCATTTGGAGGAAAAAGAAACATGTTTGTGAGGCTTTACCAGAAGAACAAGATGAATGATTATTTTTTCCCCGCGGCATATTTAGGCAATTTGACGATGGCCGTGTTTTGTAAAGGATTAGGTAGGCGCAACATCAACCGAAGAAAACTCACTGAGCTCCAACCGCTTACAAAGTCCTGAAATTGGTTTATTGTTTCACCCTTTTTAATCAAGTTCAGTAGCACTTTATAGCGCTTGTTACTTGCGGTTTGCTACTTAGTTTTCTTATAAAGAGAATAAACGTAAAGCTCTTTTATCTTTTTTTCTTGGTTTTCCATAAATAATCCTTCCCACAAGACTCTCATGAATCCCTGCAAGGGCCAGTGATCCTTTTCCGTGGCGGAGGGAGGCCATATGTGGTTCGTAGCAGATTCCCTCGTCCCCCTTTCTCACATCAGAACTTGTAAACATAAACAGAAGCTCTTGGAGTAGAGTCCTAAACTGACCTTTCCTGGGTTGGTTCTCATTAAACAATGGACATGTTGGTGTATGATCCTCAATGAGCCTTTTGAATCACAAAGCTGAATCGTGCTAACCTTCACAAAGGGATATGTAGCTTTCCACTCGGCCATCTGACAAAGCTGGTTTGGTAATTTAGAGAAAGTATCAGCTTACAAGAATGTTTACCTCGCTTAATAATTATTTCCTAATGTGTACTTGAACACCTAAACTAATAAGAAAACGAAGAAAGGAACCCGAAAATAGCCATTACATACATTGCCATACATTGCATACATTACAGAACCTATTCGCACACCATTTTCTTTCAAATGAAAACTACTATTAATAACAACTGGGGCCCGGGTCCCTGGGGAAAACTTTAATTTAACACCAAAACAATATATATTCCAGTGTGTAGCATCTGAAGTCTTCTGTAGTTGTGTTACTGTTGGAGTTCAGAGTGTCACCACGCATGTGTTTGGCCAAAAGGATCTGTGTGTGTGTGTGTGTGTGTGTGTGTGTGTGAGAGCTCAACATATATAACAACCATAACAATAATCAGAAGTGGGCTGATTGAAGACACACAGAGTAATGGCCATACAATATGATACAATTCAGCAGTTCACACCAAAGTCACCTCACCTTTACATTCTTGACCCTGACCAGCTTGTCTTCCACCTGAACGGCGAGCCTTCCTTCGTCCGCCCGCTCCCTGCGAGCAAGAAGACAACCACCGCTTCAGTCAACATCCCGATTTGGAAGGGTAAAGACGGAGAAAGCATCACCAGACACTCTTCAGATAGAGAAGAGAGGGTGTAAGGGGACGCCATCCCTGCTGATCAGTGTCTCCCACACACACACAGACAGATTTAACAAAAGGTTTCACTTTGGATGACACACTGTGCAGTTACGATTCAAAACAGGTTTTCAAATATTTTGGCCAATGCAGATGTGATGAAAAGGGCGGTCAGATCGGTTTAGACCACTTCACTTGAGGCTGTCACATGACGGTTGACACAATGGATCGTGTGATACAGAAAGAAAAAAAAAAAGAAATTCAAGCTAAAGATTCAAACGGAAACAGGCCTTTAAATACTTAAGAGAATTGACAGCGGAAGGTTCCAAAAACGTTTGTGTGCGTGTGTGTGTGTGTGTAAAACAAGGTCCACTCAGCCATGTGTGCTTCAGCAGCTGGACGGAGCACGTCTGACGCAACACAAGCAGAACTGAAGGCAATCCCAACATGTAACTAGAGCACTGCGACCTCCAGGAGGGGTCATGACGGCGCTCGGTGCCTGTGGTCCAGAAGCTCTTCGTTCATGAAGAGTAAGGGGGCCGACGAGGACTCTGTTGAAATCACACAAGACTCATTTTTCCGACCCCAAGCAGCGACTCGGCCAAAAACCAGCAACCTTCAGTCTCAGGCCGTAAGTGGAGGAGGTTGGCGACGGGAAACAGTGAAACCAGGACGAGCACTTTCACAATCAGCCTGACGTATTTGTTTGCACAGGCGAGAGGCTACTTGGGTGAAACACAGGGAGAAATGTAGCGGAACCAGTCTGAGTGGTACCGTTATCTCTCCCAGCAGGCCCTGATTCAAATATACACGGAAGGAGATCCATCCTTCAGAAAAGGGAGACCAGCCGGGTTGGAATCTAGGATGCAGAGATTTGCATGACAGTGTAGATTATTTATAAGAAATGCTTTTGTTATGCAAAACACCAGGAAGACTGGTTGTATGAATCATTGTTCAGCACTTCATAGCCTGAATAATGCTTTGTGATGGCATTGTCGAAAGTACCCCTGCCAAACACCATGCAGTAGTTTAATTGCATTCAATGCACTAGTATGCTTTATATGGACTACATCCCACACGTTGTAGCAATTTATTTATTTTGTTCAGGCCTGCCCCGGCCCGGATCCAAGTCACTTTACCGCCAAGTGTTATTCTGCTACCTAAACAACACACTTCACAGCGCTATAAAATGGGGGGTAAAGTTTTCCGATAAATGCCTTAATCTTAAAAGTATAAATCAGCTAAATAATTACCCAATGGTCTTAATGGTTGTTGTGTGCAGAGAAGTGGAGCAGCTTCTTCGTACAGACCCCACCAGTGACAGCCACAGAGGTCAGAGGTCAGGGGTCAGGGGTCATGATCCACCGCGGGAGCTTCAGCTAGGTAACCAGCTAGCTAACGTTAACTGTAATTACTTCGGTTAAGCAAGTTGGTAGTTAAACAAAAAGAAAAAAAATCGCACGTTACTGTCATTACATCCAAAGCGCCGTCGCTGTAAACATGTCTGGGGTAAATTAGGCAGCTACCGTTAAATTGAAACACCGGAATAATGTCCGTTGAAATCAGGTTTGACCACCGGTAACGTTAGCGAGAAGGAGCCGTGACGTCAGGACCTACCTCGCGCTGAGCGGGCGCACTCGGACGGCCACTTGGACGTTGGCCATGACGCCGTCCTGCCGACGCGACTCTCACGGGGCGACTCGCTGCGAGCGGGAGGAAAGGAACAGCTCCCGCGTCGGCATTGTCGGGTCTCCGTGCATTTTAATCCCAGTGGTTCAAAGGAGCGGGAGATAACCGGCCTGCCAACCGCTGATCAAGTCATCGGCAGCGGACGCGGGTTCGATCGCCGGCTGCGACTGACTGACGTTAAACTCCCTCCCGGAGAAGTTAAGACTTCCTGCTGGACAGACAGGGAGGGAGGAGAAATGCTGCTGGATCCTCCTCTTTTCTTTCTTTTTTTTTGCATGTGTTATTATTTAAATACACTAAGTTTCACTGGAGATTGTATTTTGATTTGTTGGCTGATAACGATTAGAATGTGATGGATTGTCTCAGTGATAAAGCCATTATGAAATAGCGCATTTGGTAAAACATTGACACAAAAAGCACATTTAAAGCAGAATACATCTTTATTGTTATTTCTGTGGCAACATAAAAATATTAAGAGTTTTTTTAAAAAGCAGCAGGGGATGCAGCGTGCATCCATTGTGAACTAAAAAAACACAAATGCAGTCTGGCATTCGTGGAACAAACATGCAATCACTAGTAGTGGCGGTCAAAGGCAGTGTGTGAAAGTGCTATATTAAAATTAAGACCTTTTATCTTCACTGGCAAGTCTAAAAACCAACAGGAAATGTTTAGTTTTATGTCCGTTTTATCACCCAGAGTGTTTAAAATATTATTCTGGTAGAATACTGTGTGTAAAATCTTTGAATTCAAAGTTTTAATTAGTCCCGACACTAAAGTTACTCCTTTTAGAGTCCACAGCGGTCTTTGCAGAGTCTCTGCGATGGTCTCTATTGTTTTAAAATGTTTCATCTACCGTACTGGTATTTCCCTTCAGACACCACCATAGACTAGTTTTGCTTGCAGGAAGGTTCAACAGATCTAAAAGCGGTGTGGTCCCCTAGCTATTTCTGACTGACACTCTGGCTCTCACCAGCACCTTAGCGGAAGCGCAAAGGGAGACATGAAAGGCTGCAGTCCCTTTAGTGGCAGTTCAAAGAGAAACGGTCAACAACCTGAAGTCCCCGAGGGTCGGTCTCTCCCCTGAATAAAACACCTGACAGGCGTGACATAAAACAGTTGTGGATAACGGAAAAGATGCTGTGGGCTCCCCCGAGTGGTATTATCGTTGTCATGTAGCTCCCTCTACTGTCTGCTGGGAGACCTGCAGTATATCCAGATGGCTCTGCAACTCAGTCAGAGGCAAGGGGGGTTTAATGCTCTGTGACTGCAGCTGGAAATTCTCTACCAGCATCTGGAATGACACAAAATAGAGAGAAGAAAGTGAGCGAGACGAAAAAGATCAAACGTGAGAAACGCAAGAAAATGTCATTTCCAAAGAATACAAGATGACACGAATGCAACGAGCCCTCACCGCTGGCAAGGCCAAGTTTGTTAGCTTCTTCCAATGAGATATCACCTCTTCCTCGCTCAAGACTTGTCGGTCTACCAGCTTTCTAACCAAATACAGGTAGTTCTTCCACTAAAAAGAGAGAGAAATGCACCACGAAAGGTAAAGAGTCAAACAACTGCTTTGGAAAAAGCTACACAGAGCAGAGCAAAAGATATGCAGAATTTTAGCACACGGCCATGGCATCGTGGTTCCTCTCGTCCTAAATTATTCTGTATTATGCTTACAGCTGTAGATGGCCTGTGCGCGTACAGTGAGGTGTTTGAGGGGAATATCTTTTAAACGTATAAAAGAAGTGTTTGAAGTGGCATCAATGGCACTTCTGTGTAAGTCAGAGCAGCAGGGAGACGAACCTCGGCGTCGCTGGCCTTCAGCACAGCGGCGACGGTGAGTGGGGCGAAGAGCAGGTGGAGGGGGGCGGAGGAACAGCCGTCAGCTTGCCACAGTTCGGCGAGCTGCTCCAGCAGCGCTCGGACCGGACGTTCCGATCCTGAACCGGGACCCGCGACGTCCCCTCCCCCCTCTGGCGGAGCCGGGACGGGCAGCTCTGCGGACACTGAGCGGACACACGCGGCATTAGCTAGACTTCACATCGCTGCGGACCGGTTCAGAGAACGTGTCGACCACTCGGAGGCTTTCTCACCCAGTTTGCAGGCCAGCAGGACAGTAGAGTTCAGCAGCATCTGCTCTGACATCACAGTGGAGAACTAAGTGAAGAGCAAAGAGGAACATTGTAGTGACTTGGGGCAAAACAGCAGAAAATAAACAGCACATTTTTTTCTCCTTTTTCTGCTTTAAGCGCCTGTGTGATCAATGTACTTTTCTGCAGGCCAGCGTGTTCGCCACTCTCTGCAGCAGCGCTTTCGCCTGAGAGACGCTGAGCAGCTCCTCGTCAGTCCGGGGGCCCACTGCGATGCTGAGCCACTCCTATGTTCAAACAGAGAATTGCAAGTTAGTTAAATGCGAGTTATGTCCTTCCCTCAAATTAAATGTCAAGAAAAACAAAACCATATTTAGCAGAGGAAACAATGAGCCCTACATGCACACCCCACCTTCATCTCAATGAGGACGTCAGAGGGCAGCGAGGCGCCGTGGCTGCAGTGCGGCGGGCAGGACGTCACTCTCTCGCTACCTCGCTTCGTCTTGGGAGCAGTGGAGTGCTCCTCCTTGGTGAGCGGCTCGAGCGCGGCGGCCTCGACGTCCCTCGAGTCTGGAGCCACCGGGCCAGCCGCGGTCTTCATCACGCGGTCGCACCTGCTCTTCCACTCTCGCCTTATCAGGGCTGATACGGAGACAGGAAAGAATCATAGCTCCTTGGGCTACCTGGTTTAGTTTTTTTTCCCTTTCCTCTGCAGCTGCGATGACGTTCTGGAACGGGATCTGAGCTGCGGCGCCGAGTTTCACGCGTTGCCTGTATACAGCGTTGTGTATCCTCGCTTAGTTTTAGTCAGTGGAAAAATTGTGGTCTTTTAGTCTGTCTAGTGCACTAGGTCTGCGAAAATAAAAATGAGTTTTAAATTAGTGCCGTGGCATTTAACAAGTGTTTTCTTTGGATGACTAAATGCTTCATCCTACCTTCATGGGAGCCAGCTGCCATTATTCATTGTGGCATGACGATCAATTTGCAGCAATATCAAAATTTGGATCCACTGACCCGGAACGCGGATCATTCTTTGCTCAGACACCAATCGGATTAAGCAGATTAGGTATGAATATGTTTTGGGCAATGTTGCGTATCTGCTCTCAGTTACATTTATTCATTCCAGAGAGGTCACCAACTCAAGTTTCACAACGATCCCTCGCCTCCTGCTGCCGTCAATATTAACAATATTCAATTACATTTGTGAAAAAAGATAGTATGTGGTGTGAGAATCCAGAGATAAAAGTTGGATCGGTCCCTCCCTTCAGTCAGGTTGCATAAATACAAAATTATTTAATCAACTCACTATTTAATTAGGTCTAGTTCAACCACATTTTTTATTTATATTGGGAAACAGCAATAACCCATGTCTCATTGGTTGCACATCTCAGCTACAGATGAAATCAGAGCGTTATAAAAAGAACAAAAAGAACATGATTTGTATGCAACAGCTACCTGTGATGTTGGTGGAGAGCCAGCTGCAGGCCTTTTCTGTTGCAAGACGTTTGGTGATGTTTTCAGATGTGGTCAGGACCTGCAGAGTCAGTAAATGAAAATGGAAAAAACACGCGTTTCTTTGTGCATTGTTGTTTCTAACCGTTTCAGTTATAGGTGGTGATTGAAACAGGACGTACAGCAGGGGACGTTTCATCAGAGAGCAGAATCCGTATTGCCTCTGGACTCTTCTCACTGCAAAATCTGAGGGAAAAAAAACAACGCACAGACATTACGACACAGTGGTGAAATCCTTAACTCTAACAACATGGAGGAACACAGTTTAGCCGGGTGCTTCTAAAAAATAAAAAAAAATAAAAAACCCTTTGTACCTGGTGGCTTTAGCCATGGCTTCCAATCCGGCGACACACAGCTGAGCACAGATGGAGTCATTTAGCTTTGAGGGATTGGAGTTTGGCGACGCCAGACCATCTCGCAGCATCTTCTCACCTCGCTCCACCAACTCGCTCACCAATGTGGCCCTGGTGAAGACCATGCCGAGGACAAACGGGGTGAACACACACACAGACGCAGAGATGAACAGAAATGTTTTGATTATGTTCATAATAGAGCTTCGATACATCTGTAAAATACATTCACAAGAATTCACAATAAGCCACCACATAAGGGCCGGTACATTTGTGCTGTTGAACACAGCCACGAGCCTCTTAGGAAAGCAACCAATCCAACCGGCTGTGCAATACTGACTTCATGTGCTTGACGGCGTTGGATCCGACTCTCTCGGCCACAAACTCCACGGTGCGACGCAGCGACGGAGGCTGGTTGTGAAAGAAGGCCTGCTCCAGGTCCACCTGGCACATCGAAGCACTTTTAATACCGGCCGAAAGGCAATGCACAGACGCTCCTCCGTGTTCCACTTCACTCCCCTCTTATGTGGACTGACCTGCAGTTTCTGCTGCGACCTGTTGGCCGTTGGCGCGTCCTTGAGCTCGGCGGAAGTGGGGGTAATCTTGCGGATAATTCCTCCACTTTTGGCGGAGCTTCCCGACACAAAGGCAGCTAGGAGCTTACGGAACTCACCTGCACCGATAGAAACGAGGCAGAACATCAACACGTAGTGTTAATTAGTGCATGATCCGCTTTACTGCCTCAACTGTTCAACTAGTACATTTAAAAACATAAAAGCATGCCATTAATTCCTGAGGTGTCCTGTCATGTTCCACTCACCAAGAAATGGACAACATGTGTAGAGAAGCTGCTGATCCACCAGGGGAATGCAGTCCTACAAAATATTAAGAGAGCACTCGGTTTAAGTGGAAAAACCAGCAGTGGTCCATTTATGGACAAACGGCTACTTAAATAAATGTTTGACTCACGAGCCCTGCAGCACTTGTGGTGCTGTCCTCCAGCTTGGCCACCTCGGTGAACTCATTGGTGAAGAAAATGTCCTCGGGAATCACTGGGATCTACGCAGTTCAATTTTGTAAACATGAACATTAGACACACACTAAAATCTCGGTCTGCGGTTTTCGGTCTGCAGTCGTGTTTTATTAGTACGTTTGCAGTGAAATAACATCCACAAGTAGTGTCTCACCTGGAAGAGCCAACCCAACACGGACACAGTTAGTAGCTTGTTCAGGTAACACATCTCTCCACATCTTCCCAGCAGCATTCTCCTACAAGGTAACCAAGAAGAAAATAAGTCAAATAACAACAAAAACCCAGGTGCAAATGTGTAAAATCAAATCAATGAATCAATACACAGGCTTACAGACATTCTTTCCATGAAAAAGAAATCCACTCAGCAGTGTGCAAGTCTATTGTGGCTACAATTAAAGTATAATATATGACTAGAAAAGCAAAAACACCGCATCAGAGTGCTTCTTTAGATGTAGCGTATTCATTTGACATTTTACAACAGCTGTCCCTACTTGAACGGATGTTTACGAAGTAACATTGCAAAATGGACAAAGACCTGTACAGAAGAAGCAGTTTTCCCAATGCCGTCCTATACGAAAGCAGGAGGGGACCAACAAAGTCCATCATGGAGAGGAACTCCACCAGCCAGGGCACAGTCAGGATGGTGCGCTTCCTTTTCATACTGTTACTCAGCACGGCACACACATCCAGCACCGGAACACTCTGGGGGATCAGTTTTAGAAATCAAAATGATTAATTGATCTTTATAGGGACATTTTAGAGTTTACTCAATGAGAAACAACACACACTCACACACACAGTCCTTATAACATTATAATTTATCTTGGGTTTTGACCTTTTACCTCCATTTTACCTAGCCACAACAAAGAATTTAGAAACAGTCTGTCTCCTCACTTTGCTCCGCAGGGCTACAGCAGCGTCCCGTATCTCCCTGGACGGTCTTTCAGATGTTTGGTAAGGCAGAAAGGAAATAAATCCCAGAAACTTAGCCAGAAGACGAGCCAGGAGCAGCACTGAGGTGAACCGCTGCTTCTCATCCTGATGCAGCGGATAGAATGGACATGCAAATGTTTACACGAGGATTGACGTTGGACAGATTGTTTTTTTTCTGAATGTGGTACGTTTGCAAATGCACAGACTGTGAAGCCAAACTGACAGGGCTACGCAACAGTATCCCTTCGTCTGACTGTAGGAATGTACCTGCTGCTCCATGTCCCCATCTCCCTCCTCCTCCACCCCCACGACGGAAGCAGGAGGACTCAGAATGGACACCTCGTCCAGCTGGAGGAGCTGCTGGCACAAGCTGTCCTGCAAGTGCTGGTTCAGGTGGCAGCTGGCACACAATGTGGTACAACAGGTTATATCACAAAGACCAATAGCTCCTAAGCTTTTGTCTAATTCGGTTAAATTACAAACTTACTAATGAGCCGTAATGTTGTGAAATGGAAATGATTAGTTATTATCTATGCACATTTTGGATGGTTAAGAAGTAGATGCTAAAGAGCTGTAATTAGTATTTACTGACCAACTAGCTGCCTGCAGGAAATCCCTGAAGAACTCCTGGTGACCAGGAAAGGACGGCGGAGGACAGGGCCCAACGACTCCCTGAGGCTGAATGAGACGCTCCTCGAGCCGCTTCAGACGGCCCAGGCTGTCGGCTCCCAGCATGCCCAGCAGGTCTGCATCCGGAGTCTCTCCAGGAGAGCTGTTCACGCGCGGCCCTTTACACACCTACGAAAAACACAGATGGATTTAGTGCACCGACTGTGCAACCGCTGCGCTTTAAAAGGAGAAATGTTAACATGGCAGCCCATTGGACGTGATAAAAGGTATTTGTTAATAACTATAGTTAGGGCGAGAATGAGGGGCGAGTCTACCTGAATAAGCTGCTTCAGAAACAGACGGGAAAAATGTGAATGGTTTCCTGCAGAAGTGAGTTGACTCATCATTCCTCTAAAAAAAAAAAAAAAAAAAGAAGAAAATGCAGAATTAGATCAGATGGATGCATGAGATAGAACATTTAATAATGTTGTCATCATGTCATAATAATAATGAACATTAATAGAACTTGCCTTATCCTTCTGCCGAGAGCAGCGTCAAAGTTCCACCCCTGCTCTTTGTGAAAGTCCTCCCATTCTCGCAACACCTCATAAAAAATATCTCTGGGGAAAGAACAAAAACATCCACTGAAAAAGTGATAATGGGGTCTAGTTTAGCAATTTCTTAGATTGCAGAGCCTGTAGCAGGGTTTTAATAATGACATCCCGGGGTCTAGAAGTTTTGACCGATATTCTTACTGAGAGGGCAGCTGTAAACAAATAAATAGTGACATACCTCTGTTTTTTAAAGATGTGGAAGGCATTGACACTACAGAAGTTGGACCGGTTGTCAGTAGCAGGCTGGAATGGGACTGAGTGGATGAAAGTCGAAACTGAAGCAGAGAGCTGGAACACATGGAGGAAAAAAAACAAATATGAACTAAAAAAAATAAACTCTTAAAAAATTAACAAACTAGCTAAAAAACTGCAGATAATACGAATCTGATATAAATGTTGGGAAATAGTTGCCATCTTTAAAAAAAAGTTATTTGTTGCCACTAATATTTGATCAAATTCAATAACACTCAGAGAAAGTATTTGTGGCAGAAGAAGCGTGTTACCTGGGCCGTGCTCCCCTCCTGGGCCTGAGACAGACGGTCCCTGAGAGACGGAGAGAAAGACGCCACCCGCTCGTTCTCTGCCAGTAGACGGAGGGTACACTTGTCCAAATGAGCTACCAACCTGACAAGAAGAGAATATTTAGGAGTCAACTCGTGGAACATGAGCAGTGTCACCGCAGATAAATGTGCTTAGATACTTCTGTCCATGTGATAATATATGATGTATATAATAAGACTCACTGAAACTGATTCTGCAAAACCTTCACCGCAAAATACACACAGTTGTGTACTCGTCCCAGGTAACATCTCTCCAAAATTTCTAATGAATATACACAAAAAGGGGTTTAATATATAAATATTTTAATTGAAACCAAATTTGAAAACTTAAGATTTCGTAGGAAAGAAATACTAACTGCACACCTGAATTCCTTGTACACAAGCTTTCCTGGTCATCGTCATCATGAGTGTGAGCCGATTGAGACGTTAGCAACTGCACAACAAAAAAAAGCTCCAGGAAAATGTTTGGCACAAGGTTTTCTGTAACACATGACAAAAAAATTTAATTTCCACACATAGCTTTTGATATCTTTAAAACCATTTTTACATTGTGCAAATATTTCTCTAATCACTCCTTAGGCATACATTTTAGGTCTGACTTCTCAAATGGGGATTTTTGTGTCATTTTTCTGGTTATACTTGTTCTAACCTAATAATCGTAATTATGTAAATGAGTGTTATATATATTCATAAACACTTGTAACGTAACCAGCTTTATTCTAAGTAGAAAGTTAGCACCTCCTTGAGGTCACTAACCAGAAATACAGGTACAGTACAGCTCTGCAAGGAGATCCAGTTCCAAAGAGAAGGTGACTTTGGATGGTTCAGGACAGGGTGTTTGCAGCTCCGGTGTAACTTTAGATCCCATCGCGAGTCCTGACTTGGTGGGGGTGCAAGGGTCCAGAGAGGACAGCAAAGGAGAGCTAACCTGCTGAGCACGCTTTGTCCTAAAAATAAGAAATCTCCAATTATAAAAAGGACAGAGGTGAAATAAAGTACCGCTGTTGCAGAGCCAAAAACATAAAGACTATCGTTAATAATGAGGAGAGGGTGAAGACAGTATAAACAGTATTATGACACATTTGTAGAAAAGTAAGAAACAATGCCAAAAAAAATACCAGCATCATAATGGGTGTATAGACGTTGCTATGGAATAAAACAAGGCAGCTTTCAACTGGAACATAGCACTGACCGGGTACAAAGTATGAACAAAAACCTTTGTGACGCATTTTCAACATATATTGTCAACTTTCATACCAGTATGTATAGAATAACTCTGCATATGCACTTACTTTTCTTTCTTCAGTAGCTCCCTCTCTTCCTGCAGGCTCAGAGGACTGCCTCCTGATAATGACCCTTCCAGTGCATCTACAGCTAACGAGGGACTAGAAGACTCACTGAATGGGATGGAGGTGAAGCAGGTCTTTGGTTTGGAGTGAGCACGTTCTTCACTGACCGGCGTTGGGTTTATTCTTCTTGATGGTTTGGGTGCCCTGCAAGATAATGGGAACCTGTTAGACCAATCCAAAAAACAATGACAGGGTCAGTGTTGACCTTTATTTAGCTTAGAGTTGTTAAGACTTACGCAGGTGAAATGGGTGAAGACCCAACAGGGGGAAAGTCCTCCAAGTTGTTCAAATTGAGCTGCCCCACAGATGGAGGTGAAACCTGCTCGCTTATCCTACTGTTCCCTCCTCCTCTACCCGGCCTTCTGCCCCCGCTTTCCCATCGTCCAATCTCATCACTGTGGTGTGCTGGACGCCATCCTCCATGTTTCCCTTGTCCCCCAACTGCCATGTTGCCACCGCTTCTCCTGCGACTCTTCTGTGACTGGATGCTGGGGCTTTTCTGGAGGTCAGGAGGAGAAACCATGTAGTCCCCCAAACTGATCTTCTGGCCAGAACGGCGTTCATGACTTGAAGGCCTGGAGGCGGGGCTCCATCCTGTAGCAAAGATGGGGCTGCTCAAGGGGTTGACCCCACTCAGAGAGTGAGATGCTGACTGACCAGCAGCATCCCACTCAGACCCAGGTGACACTGATGGGGAAGGAGAAAACAGCTGGACCCGGCTGGCACTCCGAGAACCAGCTGGAGCGCCAGCTGACCTGCAACCCCCCCTGTCAGTGACACACTGAGTCTGTGCACCAGGTCTGAGGCGGTTGGGGGTCTTGGCCGGCGTGGCAGGGCCATGAGTTAGTGCTTGGCTGCTCTGCTCTCTCAGGAAGTTGAGAAGAAATGGGACGAATTCTTGTTTGTGAACTGACACTCCCGGTTCACTGAATGCCAGCCTGTCACCTTCCTGTTGAAAAGGGAGACATTACGTTACATGTGGCAAAACAATGAACCGTGACGGATATAGAACTCTTAAAGCTAAAACAACTGATATGATCAAGACCAGATAGTGCACGATGAACACAAAAGAGAGCGTAACGGGGTCAGTAACGTTGCATGTTTTGCTGCACAGCTTGGGGGCATTTCCGCAGACAGTAGCATGCCGACCTAATATTAGCTAACAATGCAGTAACTAACATCCACTGCGCAGCCCTTTACAGGAAATATTACTAACTACATCAGGAGTATATGACTATGGTAATAATGTTTTAACACTATATTTTCTGAAAAGACAGTTGCAATGTAGCGTCTCGTCTGACGTGCATCCCATCCAGGCTACAGCTAACCCAGCTAGCTAGCTCTCCGGCTAAAAGTTTTGTTTACAATCACTTGTTAGCTATGTCATCTCTGAAAAACACGTTTAATAAGGGCCCCCAAGTAAAAGCCGTCTCACTTGTGTTGCTCGTAATCATTACGGACATACCTCATCATTCTTTAGCCATTCCAAAACCATTTTAATATCCACTTTCTTCCACAGAAGAGATTCTAAAAGAGCCGCCATTCTGCGCGGCTGAAGGGTTGAGGGGAGGGGGGCGGGGTTTGCTGTTACGCTGGCGCGTAATGCGCAATGACGTGTGTTGACCACGTGTGCAGCTAACGGGGGCTGATAGTTCTTTAAACTCGTTTGAAATGCGACGTTAAGCTGTGCAATTTAAATCATTGAGGTGTTAAAAAACGACTTCCTTTAGGCGTCACCAAAGAACAACACAAGGCAGCTGTCGTAAGAATTGTAGGACAATGACTGAAAAGGTAAAAGTAATATTTGGTCTACCCCCTGTGCCCCATGTCCTCTGTTTGAGGCATCTTGTTTTGTAAATGTATATGATTATTTATTGGAGTAACTTTGTCAAGATTATTCCTAACATAAAATAGGGAAATTGCTTATGTATGAGCTACTAGGATTAAAAGATATTTTTCTTCAAAGGTTTTGCCATGTTTTATGGTATGCTATTTGTGAGGCTTGTATCTTTATCTGATATTTAGCTCCCATACCTTTTGTACAATCTGTGATATCGCCAGACAAAACATAAAACAGTAAAACATTTTTTTACAATATTAACCTTTATGTCCTAGTCCAATGGCCAACATTTCAGGATTAAAAAGCAAATCTTTGTTCTGCATGCGGAATGAGTATTTTAATTATAATCAGTTTATAAAAATAAAATATAAAATAATTTTAAAACAAACAAGAAAAAAAAAGACTGTACAAGGCATTGATATGATACAAATGATAGAATAAACATAAATAATTACAGTTATATACAATGCAAAACGTGTTACATTCTTTCCTTGAGACTGTATACTGTAGTTACATTTTAAAACCATGACAAGCATTACAACACAAAATATCAACCGTTAAAAAATCCTGACAGTTAAAGTCAAAATTATGGATGGGCAAATGTGACAATAAATAATTTCTATTCTATCCATAAATTACAAATTAATAACAAGTAATTTGGTGTTATGCCATAAGAGCCATAGCTTCCACTAGTTTCCATCTCACTTTTCAAAATAAAATAGCTGGGTTTGTCCGGTTGTTCTGTGGGTATCTGATAACACAAATATCCAGCAAGCTATTATGTACATAACACTCTGCTATAAACAGGCCACTTTGAAAAGTGCCAAAGAAAATCGAATCTGGGTGCTAACACTACAACTTCACACCACTTATGCAATAACAATTAAAAAAACCTGGAAATCTGATTTTCTTTTAGAAACCGCAGCACTCTGTTCCTCTGTTGCACTGAAGCCTGTTAGCGTATAAGTTATGGTTTAACAATAATTATTGTATTTATAGAATGACTTCATATTTTACCGGTGTATATAGGAAAAGTCTACACAACAGCAAAGCTGAAATATCTTAAAGTAGGGAGTTAAAAGAGGGAGCATTCAAAGCCTGATTGCTGGCGACGTGCAGAAATCACACGTTTGAGGTCATTACACTAACAAACACACCTTGAATGCGTCAAAGACACATTTTTAATTTTCACCTTTGATGAATGGCCTCCACACGTTCTCGCAGAAAACAACCAAACAGGGATCTCACCGGTAGAAGCAGAGCTCTGTAAGCGCGAGACAGCCGACAGCCCGAGTGTCACATTGTCTCTATAGTAGTGGCACGTGCCATTTACGCAGAGTGACGGGGTGGGGGGGCTTGGCTCGGCCCAATAGTGGAATGATGTCCGACACAGACACGGCTCAGTCATCCCTCGCTATGCACAGAGGGGCAGAGAGGAGACATTAAGGCGACTGACTGACTGAACGCTGTCTGGATTCAGGATGAGTCATCAAAGCTGCCATGCGAGGCATCGCGCAGGTATCTGCATGAGCGGCAACGTGCCCCCTTTCCATCCCCATCCGCTCCCACGTCCATCGCCTCTCCATTCAAACCACATCGGAAGTATTTGGCGATGCGCAGCCACGTCATCTTAGAGGGTGTAACTGAGATTATCAACTCGGGTGTTTCCTACAATACAAGTGCTTACATCACAGATTTCTTTTTTCTCAGGGTTTATTATTTTTAAGCATCAAGTATGTTCATTACACTGGTAAAAAATACAGTCTGTCATGTTCCAGCAACACAATAAATCCCGGGTCAGTGCAGGTAGCGCAGAACTAGTTACACATAAAGTGGGAAGAGGAACAGTGAAATAATATTGTGGGAAGTGGAAAATTGGCGTTTCACTCACTACTGAATCCAGTGTTTTCCTTGTTGCATGCAAAGAGTAGCCTTGGAAGGAGTTATCATACAGTAGCTTACAAGCGGAGGAGCGGTAGGAGGTGGTGGAGGAGCGTTTCCGTGAGGAATCCTAGCTAAATCAAACACAAACAATACTCTGATTCCTTTTCTCGTGTGCGTGAACATACCACACGTCATCATATGAAAGACATTCCGCGGCGCGGGACGAACAAAAAAAGCAAAGACATTCTTGCCTTTTGGTGTGATAAACACGTGATAAGTACATATGGCCTCTGTTTTCAATACTATTTGACAAAATGTTGTTAGAGGTCTGAAATTCACATTTATTTTCTAAGTTGTGCCTCCAACACTGACCTGGTAGCTACACACAGGCCTGCAAAGACAGGTTGTACTTGAAATATTTCCTTTTTAGTCATTACAAACAATAGCTACTCCAGGTAACTGCTGTTCAAATTGCAGTTGATTCACAAACGTTTGTGTTGCTACCTTTTCTACATTTAAAGAATACTGGTAAAAAGGATCGTCTTTTATCCGCTGGCACAAGTTTTTGGCTCCTTTTGTGGTCTCATTACAAACAAAGGGAATCGTCAAGCTGCCCAAAGTGCCAAGGCACATGCTGAGACAAACATCTGTGTCTTAATATTACTCATCAGTACTGCACCGCACGTTGCTCAGACTCAGTCCTGCTACCACTGAACCACCGTCACCATTCCAACCATCAAAGCCCTCAGCCACCGGGCCATTTTGATTCCCTCTTAGCAACACAGTAGGCACAAAAAGGTGTGTGTCCTCACGCACTTGACATGATTGATTGTATAAAAAGGGTCACTTTGGAGTGATCCCTTTGATTTTGAAAGACTTAAAACTAATGTGAGGGACACAAAACCACAAAGCCACTCTCACACAGAGGAGGGTGGGAGTCGATGGCGTCGCTAGGCATCAAAATAAATATCTCATTAAATACAACTGTACATAAATTCTGGCTATATGCATTCACACACACACACACACACACACACACACGCATACACAAACAGCATTAAGTACACCTGCCTGCAATCTCCGAATGCAGAGAAGACATCGGAGTCACCTTCAGGCCAATTTCCAACCCAGTTGTGATCAGCTATACTGATATTCAGTATCAGTAACCTCCAAGTGCATCAATACTGGGGATAAATAGGTCATATATTGTGGCGCACAAAGCATGAAGATAAATAGACAGGCAACTGATTTATTTATGCACCCAATGTCCCAACCAACTATGTAATTACATATCATAGTAATGGCTGCGTTGGCTTTTGTTTTACAGCTGTACTATTTCAATCTCCAACATAATATATAATATAAATAAAATGAGGACCCTGACATGTCCATATCGTTTGTCGAATAAGTTACCTTAAAGGGGGAATCCCACTTACACGCGAGGCTCAGTTGACTCGTCGTGAAGAGTATTTTTTAAGTCTGCATATAACTGACCGAGTTTGAGACTTTTGAACAAAAAGCCTTTGTTGCAAACCGAAGGGTTTTGGTAGAAGTTTCTTCTGCCATAGATGCCTTATGGTCAATATAGGAACCAGCCTTTCTGGAGCTTAACAGACCAAGAGTGTGGATATCGCAGTTGCTGTCGCACGGGTTTTGATCGTTCTCTTTTCAAATACGTCTCTCGGTCCAACGACTTTATGGAAGTTCGTCACTTAATTGCCGTAGTGCCCGTTCAAAGACGGGCATATGAATGAACGAGCCTGCGTGCAAACACGCGGACTGACAGTAGCAGTGGGAAACAGCGGGGCGACGGTAGGGTTGACACTGGGGATGAAAGGGAAACTCATACAGGAAGGACCCTGAGGTCTACGACGCGGAGCGCAACTATCTGCTCAGCTTGGCGGCGCACTTGCCCTCCCGACTGCAGCCTTTTCCCTTGGACAGGTGGAAGGGGCCGGTGCGAGCCTGGCGGCTGCAGCACGTGTCCTGGTGGTGAGCGTGGAAGCGGCGCGGCGGTGGCGAGCCCGAGAAGCTGGGAGGCGAGCGGCTGCGGCCCAGGCAACCCACTGCCCCGCCGCCGCCGCCGCCACCGCGGTGCTCGTGGCGGGAGGGCGAGGAGCTGACGGAGCGCTGCAGGGAGGAGGAGCTGCGCGGCGAGGCGCTGGAGCTGCGGTGGTGGTGGTGGTGCGGCGAGCTCGTCAGGCTGCAGACGCCCGTCCTGGAGGCCCCGCGCTGGGCGGAGGAGCGATGGTGGAGCGGCGACCCCCGGGAGCCCGTGCATCAGCTGAGCAAGGCACGTCAGGAGGTCTGAGTCGCTGTTGCTGCCGGCTCGGATGCGTAAACGCCTGAGCCTGCGTGGGCACAGAACGCAGGGCGGGTTATGAACATCGGCCAGGTCATGTGATTCAAAGCAAACCGGGACGAAGGACGATAAATCGAATCGAGTTCTCTCTCCTAAGCTCAGCCGGCCAGTAGTCGGTTAGCGGGACTCTTGTTTCTTAGAGCAGCGTCACAGGGAGTAAGTTCAAGAGTAACAGTATTCTCTCACTACTGCAAAGAAAACAAATAAGTGAGAAAATGTAAAGAATCAGCAAAGGGAATTACAAAAACACTGGCTGTCAAAAGCCAAAGGTGAAGATCAGCAAATTACCTGCCCTCCGCTGTGGGGCGGCACGGTGGCTTTCCAGGAGGCGGGCGTGGCAGGAATTGGGCAGCCAGCTGCTCAGCGGAAGAAGCGCAGTGAACGGGACGAGGGATCCGGCTCTTGCGGGACAGAGGGCTGGAGGAGGAGGAGAGGGACGCCGCGTCGTCTCCCTGGCGGTCGGAGCGGGAGCCCATGAGGGAGTCCTCGTCCTGAGAGCGGTCGGAGGCGGAGGACAACGGATCCCGAGCCAGAGAGGCCGCCATGGGGCCCCGCCTGTCGGAGAGCGAGGGCGAGGCATTGGGGGAGGGGGCGGGGCCTTGGTGGTTAGCTTTCTTCTGCAGGAGTTTCTCCTTCGCCGACCCCGCAGGAGGGAGCTCGAGCAGGCTGGAGGGCTCCAGGACTGGGATGCGACTGAGCCTTCGGCTGGGGTCCTTGCGGAGGGCCACCGGGGAGGAGGACACGGGTCCTTTTGTCTGATCTGGGAGGGGGTCTTCCTCTCTACTAACCTCCCCCCAAAACTGAGTCGGGCCAGAATCCTTCTGGGGGTCTTTCAGCTTGGGAAATGCTCCATTACTCAAATCCCTTTGGCTGTTAACAGGAGGGGGGGGACCGTGGGAAAACACAGGGCTGTGGAGAGAGCGGGGAGAGCAGGGAGAGCGTGGAGAGGAAGGCGAGCGCAGAGGAGGCGAGCGAGGGGAGCGAGGAGAGCGGGGGGAGCCCGGGGAGGATGCGCGGTTCGGGCTTTGAGCTCCGTTGCGGGTGTGTCCGTTGGCCAGGATCTCAGCCAGAGGGTCCGGGGGTGTCCCTGGATGGGTGAGCACGCGCTCCTGGGGGGAGCTGATGTCCGCTGTGTGCTCCTGGACCTGCCGAGCCTCGGCTTCAGACTCACCGCGCCTCTCCAGCAGGAGGCACTGTGGCGCGCCATCGGATCCTGACTGGGAGGACAGCCCGGAGGGACGCTGAGCGGTCAACTGGAGGGGAGGGGTGGAGACACGGGACGAGAAAGAGAAAGACACACAGGTGTTACTCAAAGGCTCGACCGAACCAAGAGTGGGAATAATATTCTAGTGGTCAAGGGTCTGTTGCTGATAGACTACAACATGTCGAGTTGTGCTGTAGTTCTGTAGCAAGAGCCTGATGCAGATGTGTGAAAAGAGAAGTGTTGTATAATGTACGGTAATAAATGGTGATTAGTTTGGCAACAGCATGCAATACCATAGCTACCATTATCAGACCGAAACACACACAAGTGCTATGGCAGTGTCAGTCAAGCTGTGAGTACTAAACCAGCAAGTAGGACAGGAAAGGTTCACGCAACTTCGCAGGGGGCTTCAGCGAAGAGAGGGTGAGGAACAAATACAGGGAGAGAGAGAGAAAGAGAAAGATAGAGAGGACAAAGACGATCTGAAACAAAAGAGACCATGCAACCTGTAGTCATGACTCGACATTCCAAACACACATGCCACAATCAGACAAACGCACACCCCCTATTCAGATCACAAGGACACACGTCCAGACACAAGGACACATGTGACCCATGGCCGCATAATGCCCCTCAGGGGGTTTCTGGAGAGAGCTGCCTCACAGCAACACAAAGAGCAAGCCGATTGAACAAAGAAGGCAAAAATGAGCAACTTAGACAAAACAACAGCAACAGAAAAAAGCAAAATGTTGACGGCCGCAGTATCGCTACTGACGTGGAGGAAGCTGAATGGAGGGGCTTCAGCAGACCGCGATGGGCTCATCACCTGCTGAAGCTGGGCACGGGTGATGCGTATGACAGAGGGAAACTTGGCGTTGGCCGCCCCCGCCGGGATGGCCGGCAGTTTCCTGCGAGCGGGGGAACGGGTGCCGGGGGCGGGGTTTGGCGGTGGCAGTGGTAGGGAGGCGTGGCAGGAGGAAGCGGAGGAGGGGCGCTCCTGCTGCTGCTGCTGCTGCTGCTGCTGCTGCTGCTGCTGCGGGTCGACAGACTGGCTACGCCTCATGCCCGGGTGATGGCCCAGGTGCAACGGGTCCGATAAGGTGGTCAGGAGTGTGTGAGGGCTGGGAGAGCGCAGCGGGACGGGGCTGCAGGTCCGCATGGCGACCTCCTCGGGCAGGGATGGAGGAGAGGTGGGGAGCTAAGAGAGGGGGAAGGGCAGAAGTGGAGGGTGGAGAGAGGAGGGTTGGTGAGACTGGTGGGGGAGTGAGAAGATGGAGAAGGTATGGTGGAAGTGCTTTGAGGCAGGTGGGGAGCACTGATGTCAACGGGTATAGCGATTGGGGGAGTTGGGGTCAGGGGGGGGTATAAAGATCAGTGGGTGATCTCAGGGCCACAGGCGGAAGACAGAGGCAATGCCGGTAGTTTCTGGGAAGGCCGTATACATTATCAACTCGGAGCCGGTTGCTCTGGTTGTAGGGTGGAAGCGGCGGAACGGTTCTCCCTCCTGGTTCGGGAATCGTTTAAAAGGAGTTTTGTGCTGAGCTCGCAGATTGAGTAGGATTTTGTTGGGTTGGCTGAAGGTTATACAAAATAATGGAGCAAAAAAAGTCAATTTAAACTGAGGAACACAAGCTGTATCCTGTAATCAAATCAAATTATTGAATTTGAGAAATCAATTAAACCAGCCAAACAGAGCGCAAATAAGAAGTTTTGCATGAAATTTGTAACGCAAATCAATATGCATTTCAAAGCCATAAGCTCTCTTTTCCCCCATGCTGTGATCTGACAAAAAGCTCTGCAGTTGTGACACAGATATACTTTTACTAACAATAAACATGAGCAAATAAGCCAGAAAACATCAAGCAGCCGGTGGAACTTTAATTTGGTAAAACGCTGACTACGGTCGGTATCATGTGTGCCATGTTGAGAGACGGCCTTCAAAGGCAAAGGGCTTACCTGCGTGAGAACTCCCTCCGCCAGAGCTTCGCCTGGGCTTGTCGGAGTGACGGGCGGCAGAGCCCCCACAAGACCCACGCTAAGCTCCAACTTGTCGACCCTCGCACTTCCCTTGGAGGAAGCCCCGCTTTCTTGTTTGGCTTTGCCGGAGTTGGGCCCCGGATGTCCCCTTTCCCAGCCGGGGGACTGGTCCCCTAGCTGGAGCACTTCAGGCTCCTCGTCCTCCTCCGAGGGGCTGGTGGTGACCTTGGCTCCTGGAGAGCCACTGGGCCGCTCCACCATCACCCACTCCCTCGAGTCAACGTCCTGCCTCCCCGAGCTCAGATTGAGGGCCACAAAGCCCCCGCTGATGACCGCCCCCTCTCCCTGCTCCACGGATCCACAGGACGCTGGCTTAGGAGAACCGCCACCGGAGAAGAACTCCTCGTCGTAGTGCCAGACCCTTTCAGGACGCTCGCCGGCGGGTTCCGCTTGACCCTGAGCTGCCGGGACGTTGGCAGCACCGTCACCTTCCCTCTCCTGGTTCTGGTTGCCAGCTTGCTGCTGCTGCTGCTGCTGCTGCTGCTGCTTCCCTGAGCTGCAACAGACACAAGCCAGATGCAGACACTCAGCTCTAACCCCAGGGTCATTAAGAGAAACTGATATTAGCGCCCGATCGGTTATTTGACGGACATACCAGGCCTCCAGGAAGCGCTCCGGACTGGGCTTGGCCTCGAGGGTCAGCCTCCTCTCCAGGTCAAAACTGTGAATGTTGCGGAGCTTCCTCAGCAGGGAACCATCGCGGTCCGAAGCCGCCGCGTCAGATTGCAGTTTGCCCGGGGATCCCAGGCTCGGGCCGGGGTAAGGGCTCTGGGGTCCATGGCTGCCCGGGAGGTTGCTGTGTTCCTCCTCCGTTGCCGCCTTTGGCAAAGAAAAGGCAAAACGGTGCGTTTCAATGAAGCTATTACTTCTCGGAGAGAACTTGAGGTGGTAAAGCCACACTACCTTCCAGACTGCCGACCGGATGCGGTTGCGGTTGCGGTCCAGCTCCTCCCAGACGTCAGCCTCCTGGTTGCGGTGCAGGTGCAGCGGGGAGCCCGGCAGGCGCTCCGGAGCGGGGTTGTTCTCCGCGTCGCTGAGCTGCTCGTCCTGCAGAACCTCGTCTGTGTTTTCCCTCATCAGGTCGCCAGGTATCAGGGAGGCGTTTGCCATACTGGGGCAGCAGAAGGACATTGTTTTATGTTTGAGCCTGGAGTCTGTATATTCCGTAATTACAGATATGAGCTATAGAATATTTGTGGGGTCAAGAAAAAGAAAGAAATGCATCGACGCTTTCATCAAACACACCCCATGTGTGCCGGGGTGAGGCGGGTGTGATGTTGCGGCGTTGTAGCGACGGCGATGATGGTCAGAGTGCCGTCGGTGCCGGTCCGCTCCCAGTCGTAAGGGTCGTTCTCCACGACGTTGTAGGTTTTCATGCTGTTGTCAAACACTGACATCAGCAGCTGTGGTAACACGGACAAAAAAGAAAATCTTCATCACGCACTGCACTTTTAACAAACAGGCCGTACTTGATAAAAGCAGGAGAAAAAAAAGTCCTTATTGCTCTAAATTGAAACTAGACCCCTGTGTCACCTGGTAGTCGGGCTTGGTGAAGTAGTCGAGGCTGGCGATGTGCTCCAAGAATACGCCAAACTCTGCCGGCAGGTGCTTGAGCATCAGACGATGGTCGTAGGTATCCTTCAGCTTCCCCACATGTTCCTGGGAGCAAACACACACACACACGGAACTGTTAAATCTCATCAGCCACGTCTGCGCAGACAGGGAGCGATTATTGGCTGTCCTTACTTTGTCCTTGATCTTCCTCCAGGGCAACTGACCGACCAGAAACTCCACCAGCATGTAGAAGAGAGACCACAGGTCATCGTGACGGCCCATCTCCTGCAGAATTACACCGGGGATGAGTTAGCATTAATCAAGTACGTTTAAATGGATAAATCAGGACAACATTTTAAAAAAAGAGAAGGTTGCGCTAAGCCCTAAAGTAGACACGTGTGATTACACAAGAGCTGGACGGGTGGACAGACACTGACCTTATTCTTGTGTGCATTGACAGATGCATAGCGGACCGTTCCCCTGAAGCCGGCCACTGGCCGAGGCTGACGAGCAACCACAGAAACTGGCATTAAAATGCTAATATTGATTTGAATTATGAATTTCCTTCAAAAATTGAAACAAATCCCCTAGCGTTTTATCTCACCGTTGAACATTTCACTAGCATGCAATTGTTTCTTGGCATAGCAGAATTTTGACGTATTATCATATGATATTAAACTAACTTTCTGGTAATTCAATATTTAAAAAATATAAAAATAAACACATGAATTGGATTGAGGAAATATTTCAATTTTAGGATGAGATCCATTTTTCAGAGATAATTTTGTTTGGACAAAGCACATATTTATTACAATATCACGCTAGCAGCTACACAATAGCATCACCATTCAACTCCACCAATAAATCAGGGGCACACTTACAGGTCGGACCTCCTGGCAGGAGTTGGTGAACTGACGAGCCAAACCAAAGTCCAGCATGTAGCAGGTTCGACAGGTGCTCGGGAAGCGGCCCATTGCAAAATTGGACTGAGGCGGTAAAAAAGCAGGCAATGGTTAAAGGCATGATGACAAGAAATGTCTTCCTGTGCTAGAATGTACTTCACTGCAGCAGCCCAGAAGACCGATATTTACAATCGGCTGCCAAATGGGCCGGCTCACTGTAAGTGCAACAAAATACTGAATCAGCAACAACGCAAGCAGGCAGTAAAAAACAAAGTGCCGGAGTCACAAACACCGGCCGGACAGCAACAATAAAACCTTCTCATCTGTCGGTATATACACAGTTGAAGCTACGGCAGGAAATAAGAAGCAGGCAGCTCATGTCCTCCGCTGCCACCAGCTGATCGCGACTCACCGGTTTGATGTCGCGATGCAGGAAGCCCACAGAGTGGATGCTCTCTATGGCCTCCAGGATCTGCCTTCCCAGACGCAGCGTGGTGCTGATGCTGAAGGTTCCCCGGCTCATACTCCTCCTCAGGTCAGCCAGGTTACGACCCTGAGAGAGCAGACGAACACGGTCAGATCTGAGGAATCCCGCCCGCTCCTTCCGGGCGCACAGCAGGAAGTCGCTGTGGCTTGACATGTACGTGTCATGAAGGGAAAACAAAAAAGGGTTTTCTGGTTCTCCTTCGGAAGCGACACACGCTAAGAGGATTGAGAGTAGAAATAGAAAAGAAGCCGAACGGTGAGAGAAAATATACATTAGGCTTCACGGTTCAGTGGTTTGGTAGGGTTTGGTTTGGTCGGTGCCGTACTACAAAACGTAACATTCCTGTGGGAAAGTTGGCATAAATTGAAACGAGAGCACCACAAACTGCAGTAGTGCGTCCTGAATCTCTACGTGGCGTATCGTTGAATCATCAGAACAGTTAAGGCCATTTCATTTCTGATTCATTTGTTTGATAAGAAAAAGTAAGTGTTCATGAGGCACATGGTGTTTGCATTTAAACCCACCTGAAGCTCCATCACCACGTAGTTAAAGCGGTCGTTGCGGCCGCATCCCACGAAGCGGCACACGTGGTCTTTACCTGAGGAATAGAAGAGGAAAGAAGAGCGTCAGGAGGCCTCCGTGGAGGAGACGAGGTCATCCTGCGGTCAGCCGACATCGGCTGCATCACTCGGTCATAAGATGCTGCCTGAATCGTGATGACTAGCAAGCTCGTATCGCCCCCCCCCCCTCACCTCGCCCCCCCGCTAACTGCCCCCCCCCTCCCCCCCATCACCAGAGCGCACGTAGGACCACTCTGCTGATTTACGGGCTACAGCACCCAACACAAGGCCTAAGCATGTACATTTGTTTTGTGTGTTTGCGCATTTGCGTGTGTTCTGAAAGGACATCGCTGCACCAGCAGCTGGACTGCAGCCACACCCCGAGCCCTTCTGCACGCAGTGAATGCAAACGGCATCGTAACACAACCTGCACGTTACAAACACAACCTTTTGGATCCACTACTTTCACCAAAATCCAACACAATGTAATCTGAAGTTATGCAATTAAAAAAAACAAAGAAGCGATTGTGTTACGCTCGGTGTGACCCGTAGGCTTCTTGTTAGGGGCTCGGTGGATGCCAGTTGTTTACAGCTGGGCGGGGTCAGAAATGTTCGGGGGAGGGGGGCTTGAGTTCAGCTTTGTCTCAAGTTACATGCTGGTTCCCTCAGGAAGCAACGAACCCACAGTGGCCGAGGCCGCAGCCATTAGACGGCAAACATGATCCCGGACCATTGATTTTTCTTGTCAGAGGTTAAGAGAAGAAACAAAACCGGGCAAAGTGTTCAAAAGGGCAGGAAGGGGAGAGGGGAAGGGAAAAGAGACGTGGTTAAAAAAAAAGAGGCAAGAGTAAAACTATGCGACCCCACTGCTGTGAGGCGCGGGCCCTCAAACGTGCACTTCATACCACTTAAGCACTTTCTCACTGCCGTTTCTCCCGCATGAAACTCTTAAACCAAGAAAATGTTTATACATTATAGTCATATAATGTAGATTAACGCAGCCATCTGTGTAGATCCTTTGAGCATAACATTTCCTGGATTGGGCCGCTTCTGTTTTTACTTGTGTTTCTTTGATCGATCCAGGACAAATGACAGAAAGCATTTCCTAACCATTTGTTGTTCTGACCAAAGGCGTCCTGTTATCAATAGGTCGAGGTGCAGGGGGGCGTTTAGTCAATTCCAGGAACGTAACCAAATCCACTGGATCCATTTCGACTCACCCTGGAGCTTCTTGAGCACGGCGACTTCCATCTTGAGCACCTGTTTGGGCTGCTGGGCCGACTCCACCTTCAGCGCCACGCTGACCCGCGTCAGCAGGTCCACCGCCTCGTAGATCTCCCCAAACCCGCCGCCGCCGATCTTCTTCACCTAGAGACAGATTAGGACCCACTGCATAAGAATAGATGAACACTGACAACCAGTGTGCGATGTGCAGGATAATACGTTTAATACGTACTTAGCAGTAGCAGTAGGTAAGTATTGTGGGGCATTTTGAGTTCGAAAGATTATACTTAAAAAGATAAAACATCAAAAATATTATTTTTGTCTCATCAACAAATTGCCGTCAGCCTGGTTCAGTTGTGCCTGACCTTTCACCTATAGACATTTCCTCTACTTGGTGCTTACGGCACCGATGGAGGCCTCGAACACGGCAAACGCTACATGGCACAAAGAACTGCATGTGATTCGTTTCTCTCTTCTTCGCTTTAGCAGAAGATCCTCAAATTAGCGGAGCTTTAATTTCCCCACTCGCGTCTCTCAGTGTCCCTCGTGCGCGCGAGCGCCTGCGCTGGGAGCCTAAAGTCGCGGGATTAGCTGCAGCGTCCTCATGTAACCCTGCTCAGAGGACAGGAAGTGACGTCCGCGAGGAACAAACCGCCCCACGCGGCACCCAGGCTACCAGCGCAGGCACCCGGTGAGAGACACAGGGGGGGGGGGGGGTCCCCGCCGCCTACAGCACAAATAGAACTAATCGGGCTATTTTTGGACGCCCTGTTCTGCAGCAGCCCGACCTGTACTGGGGGAGGAGGGGGGGCAAGCCCAAACTGTCCCGAGGCCGGAGGCATCGCTGGTGGAGACAAAGAGCTGTTGTTTGTGGGACAGCGGGGAAGAGACACGAGGGGGGGGGGGGGGGGGGGTTGGCGCCGGGGACGCTCGCACACGCCGCCCATTGTCGCCGGGCGCGACGTCACTCACCACTTTCCATCGCTCCTTGACCAGGGAAAGCACGGTCAGGATGTCGGCTTGCTCCGCTCCACCGCTCATCCCGTCTGCGGACCGGGGATGCTGTCCTCACTTCTTTGGCCCCCTCCTCCTCCTCCTCCTCCTCCTCCTCCTCCAGCTGCCTCAGACTGTTAGCGCATTTGGGTCTCGATGGCGAACCCTAGGGAAGAATAAGACACACCAAACTTGTCACACGTCTCAATTCCATCTTCAGCATCTTCAGCATCTTGGTCTCAAGTCGGGAGACTTAAGTTAAACCCCCTCCCTGGCTTAAAGGCTGGAGCTCTCTGATGCTCGGCTATCGCTGCAGCTGCCACACCTGCTGCCGGCAGCTGTGCGACCCGGACCAGCTCGCCGCCGCACCGAGGCGCAGGCCGCAGTCCAGCGTCTTCGATTACAAAAAGGCCTCGCCTCAGTATCACTTTTCACATCCATTCGTCATTTGTGTCAACAACGAGGGAGCGGTTCTCATAAACAACGTGGTCGTGTCACATGTAACCAGGCTGTTTATTTAGCCTGAGTTGGACTCCGCTGTGGTTGTGAGAGAAAAAAGAGATCATGACACACAGGATTACGTTTCATTAAGACGCTTGAAATAGAATATGGGGGAATTCAGCTTATTTCAAGGCCGACGTTGTTTCAACGCATTTATGTTCAACCAAAGTCGAGTTTTGTCCTTGAAACAAAAAGATAAATTGCTGCTTTTTTAAAGTCTCCTGTTGTAAAAGGTTTGTAGATTGGCCAATTGTTTTAATGGCCTGGTAATGGCTCTGACATACCACAGATTGTGGTCATCATAGATATTTATTACATTATTAAATGCTTGCTGGTTACTTACCATGAACAAGTTAACAAGTTGGTAATAACAGTTTTCTGTCCATAGTCCAGCTAAAAAAGGAGATCTGTCCTACTGGCAGCTTTATTTGCTACCCGACAACCCAAAAGTTGTTATTTCAAGAATACTTAATGCGTTCATTGCCTTGTGGTGGAAGTCTGTCCGTACGCAGTGATCCCTGCAAAGGTAGTTGTGTCTGCTCGTGCCTTATACAACATCCATGTCGGCAGAGCGTCACCCTCCTCCAGGGCGGCTTCAAGGGCTTTGAACCCAGCGAACCCGACCTCGACTCATCATTCTGCACACCACCCGCGGGCGTCTACGCTTATGCAACCAGCCGTCAAAACACTATTTGGTTACGGGGCATAAACCCAACATCGAGGAGGCCATCAGTCCCTTCATGCAGGAGATGCTAGAGGGCAAAGCGTGGTGAGAGTATGACGAGCATGAAATGTGACCCGGGGTTTGAAATCAAGAGCCTGTGGGATGTTTCATTATAAATCTCTCATTATTACAGTCTGGTAACGCTCCTAACCTCTGGATTTGTACTCTTCGTTACTCTGAGGGTAGATCAATACAATTCAATAACTACATCTGTTTAAAAAAAAACAGAATATTCCCTTCTTTTTGTAACTTTATTGTAAATAGATAAAAGTTGAATTTGTGATATTCCGTGCACAAAAAAAAGAGACATTTCATGCAACAAACTAATGAAAACAATACTGAAAGCCCACGGCCAAGCTTCAAGCTCTGCTGCTGAGGAACAATGGGGCTTTGAGCTAAATGCTAACATCAGCAAGATAACAGTTACCACGGTGATGTTTACCACTGGCGCGGCTCGACGTGTCCAAAAAGCCACTTCCACAGGGGGAAAGTTGAATTTAATCAAGCTTCTTTTTCAGCCCAAACTGAAACAAACTACAAGTGTCTCTTTCTGCCAACATCAAGCAATAAAACCGTTTCTTTCCGGACTCTGACGGACCCAGCGAGAGCCGACTCAGCAGCGGGGTTCTTGACGTTATATTACCAGTCAAGTCATGTAGAGCATCCAAACCACACCAGAAACATGCTGGACAAGACCCTTCTGACCACAGAGGGGGGAGAGCGACTCGCCGTAAACAATGATTAAACAACCTCTGCTGTGAGCCTCGCGTCGCCAACTTCAAGGTCAACCCCGTGCCAGCGTTGTCCCGCCTCGGAAACAACAGTCCTGTCATATGTGAGCTGTAGTAGACGATGAGGCGCTGCATCTTCGTCTTGTGAGTGAGTCACTCGGGGGTGGGGGGGCTGCTGCTGTTTAACCTCTAGTGTGAATGTGAAAGGGACATTTAGAGGGAATGGTTTCCGCTTTCTTGTTTCAGGAAATACATGCTGCATAGACAAACGCCTACTTCTCCAACACGAGCTCGATCACACACTGCATGAGCGAACACACGCCCATGCTCCTGCGAGCCTCACGCTGGGTCTAATCTCACACCTCTTCTTCCTCCTCCGTCATACGAGCCACCAGCAATCAACTGAAAACACTAAATAAAAGCACGGGAGGAGCCGGCGATGACAAACCCACTCCTGTCTCATGATGATGAATCACACTCCCTGACCCCCCCCGCAATCTCCACATCGGCGATGCTGCAGTGCCTCTCCTCCTTTGCTGACTGCAGCTCGTCGTCGGCATGCAAGTCTTCAGCTTCACAAAGCGATCGGGAAACGTCAACGAGTGGACCCACCGAACAAAGCCTTCGCTGCTGGAGATTTGTCTGTAAATATTGACTTGGTGAAAAAAGCCTGAAAGCCCTGATCCTAAAGGACAATCTCAAGCATGCACGTGCAAGAATGCATGGATCGGGTGAGAATGACCTGACTGCTGATGGATCCTCTGTGTCTGATGCTGGCGTGGTTCAGCTCAGTGGAAAGACAGAGGGGACTTGTTGGACTGCTGCTGGATGAAATAGTGTCTGGTCTGACAACTTGGTTTAGCAGGACAAGCCCTGGAGAGGAGCCAGCATGGGGAGGCCCTGCAGACTCCAAGTCACAGCATGGATGAAACTGATCCAGCCTGGAGAATCTGTGAAGGGCGAGTGTGTGTATGTGTGTGTGTGTGTGTGTGTCTGGCATAATGGCTGCACTCAAGGATGCACTCACCTAAAGAGCAACTTTAAATGTGGAGTGCCTCAAATACGTTCAATTAGCAGCCAATCGTGCAAAACGACCCCTGGTTGGCTGTTTTCGGCGGGATGAGCTTTCAGCAGATACCGTGTCCATATGCATTCGTCGAGCCAGCTGTCCCGCTGGTGAAACATCATCTGTCCCCTGTCCCCTGACCCACCGTCCCTGCAGAGGACGTGCCGGGGAGAGCTGCTTGCAGAGCGAGTCGGTGACCACAGCAGATTTGCTCGGGCGCGTGCACGCGCGCGTCGGGGACCCGCCACCTCGTCCGGCCTGCCGCGTGTAGGTGGTTCTTTCTATTTCAGCTCTGGCAACGTGAAACCCAACGAAAGACAGGGGCGGTGGGGGCGAAACGGGCGGCCACATGCATGTCGGAGTCCTTACCTCGGGGTCTTCGCTGGCAATCCTTGATCTGAAGAAGGGCCGGGTGTGGTTATGACAAATCCTCCGGGTTGGAGGCTGGCGGGGACGACGTCGAGCGGATTCCCATCGCGAGCGAACCGTCCGTGAAGAAGAGGCGGTCGCGTCGTGGGGGGGGAAATTAAGGAGCAGAAGGGCGAAATATGTCTGTGAGTGCGGTCCCCCTCTTTCTGCTCCCACCTGTCACTTCGGCATCTCTCTCGGTCGCTGCGGATCAGTGACGTGACGACTCTGTGATGATCGTCGAGCCTTCCCCAAGCGCGCGTGCCCGATTCAGTTGCCCCTCGCAACAAGCCCGGAGAGCGCGCACCCGAGTCGTTTTAAAAGCTCGTTCACGGGCACGGATCAGTTGTTGCTTATTCACGGTTTTAACATTTTGTCAAATAGGATAGTAAATTGATAAATTAAACGTCGTTGACACCCAGCAATGAATATTCACCAAAGGTCACCACATTTTTTATTCTTTTCATTTTTGTTTATAGGATTATACTTTTATAAAAATACACTTTTTACAAAGACCACTGGGAGGCGACATTGAGTTAAAGATGGCGTATGGCTGATGGCGTAGTCTTCACAGGGATTTAAAAAAGATTCCTTTACGAAAATGCACGTGCTTTACTGCTTGGAACACAATTTATAAAGCAGCAGGTAGCCAATCTCACCCATCTCTTACCATTGACAATTACATTAATGATGGAAATATGAATTAATTATTAAGTCCCCAAATGGTAGTAGATTATCTTTCCCATTTAGTAAAAGGCAATAGAACAGACATTGTAAGACTCAGTTACGACCTCTAAAATCAGAATGAGCTTCAACCCGTTCGCGTTTCTTCCGATGCTTTTTCCTTTGAAATAGTCATACAACTGAAACATTAAGAATATTAAAGCTAAAAAGGGAAACTATGTATTTTCTTATATATACATAACATACATATATGTGTAAACAATAGTATAATATTAAATAAAATAACGAATAACACATTATAACACAAAACACATTAGGTTTATAATTAGGTTTATTATTCATTTTGTTTCCTTTTATATAACGTCACATATGTATGGAATATAGAAAATAACATAATGGAGCATATGTGTTGTGAGGTTAATGATCAGGTCTTGCTGTTGACCGCAGTACCCTGAAAACAGAGTCAGAGTGAGAGCTCTTACGCCTCACACACTCTCTCTCTCTCTCTCTCTCTCTCTTCCGGTGACGTTCCACATCCAACAGCTCACCAGCTGCTAGCTAGCTAGCTAGCTACTAGCTTGCTAGCTGACAGCTGACCCACCGAGCTACCTCCTCCTCCTCCTCCTCCTCCTCCTCCTCCTCCGCCTCAGAAGGCAGCTGAGCGGAGAGCCGTGACTGAAACCCGTCGCCTCAATGCGTCTCCCGTGGCCGCGATGGCAGCGACAGAAACGGTCTGAGGTCTTCGCTATGTAGCTAGATGGTTGACAGTATCCGTAGTTAATGTCGGTGTGATTCGTGCGCCGTAGCTGTTTCCTCCAGTAGCTAGCTTCCCCTGCTCTCCCTCCCCCCTGTACCCGGGACAGACGGCGGCCGCTAGCCCCCTCTCTCGCCACTACAGGAGGATGCTGAAGCTGTTCGGCGCGCTGGTTATCCTCGGACTGGCTCTGGCTTGCATCACCTCCTGGGTGCTGGACAGCTACGACACGGCTTGGCACCCGAAGCGGAGCGTTCAGCACCCGGCTGGCGGTGATGGAGATGAAGGGAGGTCTCCACCATTCCCCAGCGGCGAGTTGGGCAATATATTCTGGTTTATACAGGTGGGATTTGTTGGTCTTTTTGTCTTTTGGTGCCGTTTCATTTTAACAGAAAAAAAGGTAACACCACCGGTGTGTAATTCCCCCGCTGAACTCTGTGAATGATTGACAGGAAGGGGTCACTGACCACAGAAGCGCGTCATTGTCGGGTAGAAAAAAAAGAGTAAAGAAAGGTTGTGTTTATTATCAGACTTCGTACCATTCTGTTTGTACCACACCTATACCAATCTGTTAAAAATGTTGGATAAATGCCAAATATTATTATTTACTTATCCCTGATTGTTGTTTTTTTATTTCTGGTTTAAGGTCTCTGACATTCACATTAGTCGATTTCATGACCCGAGACGCATTCCAGATTTTGAAAAGTTCTGCACTGACACAATCAAGGTGATCAAGCCGGATCTGGTGCTCGCAACAGGTGCAGTAACTCACCACCCGTCTCTAACCAAAGTCATTTAAAAAGTCTCCATACTGGTGTGGCCATGTTTTTTTTTCCTTCCTTTTTTTTAATATCTCAGATGACTCTTTTCTCACTCCGTAGGGGATCTGACAGATGCTAAAACAGAGAGCAAGGTGGGCTCCCTGCAGCATGAGGTGGAGTGGCAGGCCTACCACAACATCCTGAAGAGGTCGCGTGTGATGGAGCGCACCAGGTGGATAGACATCCGTGGAAACCATGGTGATTAACTGAAGTCCTTTTGTTAGCGTATTGTTCTCTCCATTAGAAACATCCCGGAGTACAATTAGGACGATTCCGAGAATCCATTAACCGCGGTCCCCGTGCCACCCTCCCTCTTCAGTGCTGCTTCCAACCGCCGTTTATTGGATCGCGATCCATTCGATTAGATTTGATGTGAAAGGAGATATCTTTACTTTGTAGCTGGAGGCAACTAGTTATCGCATGTGGACGTCCTCTGACGGATGTTCTGCTCTTTTTGATCACAGTTGTTGATGTCAGTTGGTGGGATTTATTGTAAGAATTTGCTTCCCAGATTAAATAGTCATGTTCATTATCATGTTCCTTTGGTAATTTCCTCATTAGACATTCAGTAGCCTCTTTTATCATTTATATACTGCCCAATCTCACTATTTTAAATCTCTCAACAGATGCCTTCAATATTATTTCCCTGGACAGCGTCAAAAATTACTACCGGTCAGTATGAATTGATCAACATTACAGTGAATGCTTGATTTACAGTCTCCTCCTGCATGACTCCCGATCAGAGCACATCATAACTTCAATGCCACTGAAACATGAGAAGCTGCAGACCTATTTATTGACAATAATCCAAACTGCCTGAGCTTCCTGAGGACTAAAATAGAAGCAGAATCTGCAGGAACAGAGACTGACTCGCCCTCCTTCTGACACAGCTCGCATGTGCCGTTGCTGCCGGTTGATCTTTTATCTTCTTGACATTCCTAATGTTGTTGGAATCCTCTGTAAGAAACCGTATGTCTGAAGGCCTCATTTGTTCATTTGAAATGAAATGCTCCGTATCGTCTTTGGGCTCTATTCGAGCCGCTGGCTCCGAACCGGGCCGACGTATCTCGTTGCTCACGTTAACTCTTCTTTTTCTTTTTCCTTCAATTCTCTGCAGGAAATACTCTGCTAATCAGAAAGTAGGCTCCTTTCACTACGTTCACAGAAAACCCTTTGGCAACTACTCCTTTGTCTGTGCGGATGCCACTCTGGATCCAGGACCCAAGAGGCCGTACAACTTCTTTGGTATTCTCAACCAGGTACGACCGTCTTGTTCCTCCTTTTGACAGAACATCTAGATTCACTGAATTTGTGTATTCGTGTTCTTCCTGTTCTCTGCTTCGTGTTTGACACTTTGAACAGTCACTCATCATTTTGTTAGACTTGAAGGTTGGAGCAGACTTAAATTATTTAAGGTCATATTCCTCTATAAAGAAATGTGTTGTTGAATAGTCATGTAAAATTAAGAAATAAGCAACGTTGCATCGTCGTGCTTTAAATGATTTACAGCGCCGTGAGTGTCTGCAAAGGAGTAATTAAAAGCACCGATACATTCTTTGCTCAAAATGTGACAGACTCAAATGGACCTGCTGGACACGTTCAGAGTAGAGAGTCTGAAAAGCAACCAGTCGATCTGGTTCGGCCACTACACCACCTCCACTGTCGTCTCGCCGGCGCCGGGGCTTCGGGACGTGATGAGGTAAGAAAATGCTGGGTGTCAAACCGGTTGGTTCAAAGCCTGTTTCTGTGTGTGTGTGTGTGTACACATATTGACTGCTGCTCTGCCGCTCTTTTGACACACAAACTAGGTTTCTATTACACAATCTTACCACAGGTTATCAGCGTTTGACTGGCGGCTGGTTTGAATGTTCACCCTCTTTTATAAATATTCAAATCCAAGTGATTTTGGATTCCTTTATTTTGCACTCTCAGGAGCACTCAAGAGTATTTTCACGCAGTTGTATTTGTTGTTACGACAGCTTTTTGACGTTTGCGCTTCTTGCGTGTAGATCTGCAGTCGCGTATCTATGTGGCCACCTGCACACGCTGGGCGGCCTGATGCCCGTCCTCCACAGCCGACATCCTCACGGCACCCTGGAGCTGGAGCTGGGCGACTGGATGGACAACCGCAGGTAGGGACAAGAACAGGTGCTTTTACAAAATTATAACCAGATTAAAAAAAAGTTGCACTGCTTTTCTATTGCATTTTGATCCTGTGAAAAGGGTATTGAACTCCACTCTCTGTGGTAACTGAGAGGCTCCATAGAGCTGCAGAAACAGCGTCTCACACCCGTCTCTAGGTACAGGGTTCTGGCCTTTGACCACGACCTGCTGAGTTTCTCTGACCTGAGGTTCGAGCAGTGGCCCGCGGTGCTCATCACCAACCCCAAGGACGCACAGTACCTGCATCCCGCAGTGGAACCGCTGGGTCGAATACGGAGATCGACACACATCAGGTGTCTGTTTGCCGTTTGTTGAACCATAAAACCCGACTACTACACATGGTACCACAACAGTTGTTTTTACAGACGACCCGCCCCTAATACTTAATTTACCCGGCTTTCAAAGTGGTATCATTTCTGCACTGTTAAAAAGAAGTTAGTTTAGTTTTTGGTAATATTTCTGTTTCTAGCAGTACTGCATGAGTAAATATCTGCAATGTAACTACATTTTGAGTTTGGATTTTCATATGTTTAAAGGAATATTGCAGCAATTTCAATGACCGTAACAGCTGTTCATGTTTTCCGAAAGCACATCTGCACTTCTGTTGCAGATTTTTTTCAACAGCAAATGTTCAGAATCTCCTTAGACATCTACTATGACATGTTTAACGTGAGAACATTCATTTCCTCGATAGGATCTTGGCCTTCTCGGAGGCCCCAATCACAGCGGTGCAGGTGAGCGTAGATGGGGAACCTCTGGGGAACGGCCACTCGGCCGGAGGTCCTCTCTACGTTCTGCTGTGGGATCCGTCTCTCTACCTCACCGGACTGCACACCATCAGAGTCAACGTGAAGGTCAGTGCGGCAATCCCTTATCTTCCAATTAAAGGGTCCTGAGACTCTTTCATCTGTCAGAGGTCTTGATTAGATTAGGTTGGTTTGCTTACTTGAGTTCATAGATGGATGGGCTCTCCGTGCACTGAGGCTTTTAATGTGCTCTTTCTTACACTCGCGGGATTAAAACGTCCCGTCGTTTTGTGCCTGGGTGTGTGAGCCAGGACTCGGCAGGCCGGGCGTCGGTGCGGGAGCAGCACTTCACTCTGCAGGACGACCTGACTCCCAGCTTTGGTTTTGCGCAGTCGTTCGTCCTCCTCACAGACCATTACATCCTGGCCCGAGTGGCCTTCGTGTTAACGGTTCTGCTGAACGTCGGGGTGCTGATGGCCTTCAGGTTCCTGCGGGTTCCCTCTGGGAGAGGTGAGCGGCCCCCAGAGTGTCAACGGGCGGACTCGGACATTATCGTCAGATTTCGACGAACATGCGTGTTTGTGAATACAGGCTGAAGCTTTTATTCATCGTCATTCTCATCGCTCTGCATTTTTGTTTTTCGTTAATCTCCCACAGGATTGACATCTCAAGCATGCATGTCGCTCCATCTGGTCAGCACCATGGACTCCTTCTACTACTCTCTGCTGCTGTTCAATCTGTGCACAGCCTTGGGTAGGTTGACAGGGTTTTTTTTTCCTCCTCTCTTCGCCCGGTGCTTTAGGCGGAACATGCATCGATTTCTGAATGCGGGGCTCAAATCTGAAGTTAAAATATTGGTTTTCCCTGTTCCCGTCTAAATAAATGTGTGGTTTGCGGCTCTCTTCCCTGTCAGGTCCGTGGTTCGTAGGAGAGCTGATAGACGGCCATAGTGGGGCCTGCTTTGCCTTTGGGGTGTTCGTCGATGGACACTTCCTGGAGGGAAGCCTCACTTATGTCATTGGAGTTGTTCAAGTAGGAAATGACATTTTATGCGTACATGCATGCATTGTGTCTATTGATGCTTTTTTTTATTAGCAAAAGGCCGAAGGACTTATTTGTACCTCACTTGTGATCATAAACAGAGAATTATTGCCATTGTTAGGCAGCTGAAAAGCTGGATATTTCCCTCAGGTTCAATTATTTATTTCAGTTAATTCATATGTTTAGCTTTATATGTTCCGCTATCGTGCTAGTCCATTCTTATCTAGTTAAGCAGCCCGGAGTGATAATCAAGAACTAATCGCCTCTAACTGGAGTCGTTTCCCCCTCCCTGCCAGCTGCTGTTCTTCAACATGCCCCTCACCTGTTATCTCTGCTGGAGCCTCCACCACCGTTGCTGCGGCAACACCTTCCGCTCCCACTTCCTGCGGCCGGGCTGCCGCTGGCGGACTCTGGCCATCCACCTCGTCATGCTGCTGCTGCTCACTTGGCAGGTCCACTCGTGCTTCTTTCTCCTGCAGACCTACGGCCTCATAGCCTTTTTCCTGTCTCCGGTGCGCACGTGGGCGTTGGGCCTCAGCCTGCTGTTGATCCACCGCGCCTGGACAGGCCCCGCCCCTCCTCTACGCGACAAAAGCAAGAGCGTCACTCCCTCTTGACAGTAATTTCACTGTGCCACCACGACTCCTCTCGAGCCTGACTCAGATATATTTTGCTGTCTCTTATCCAACCTGGAAGCCTGAGTGGTCCCCAGCGAGCAGGTCCCCCCCCCCCCCCCCCCCCCCCTCCTACCCCACCCTCTTTCAAACAGCCACGTCACAGCACATCACTCACTATCCTGTTTGTGAATAGTATTGTTTGCTTAATATGCATGTTATTGTAAAACACCGGTGAGCACATTTCTGGCCGTATTCATAGCAATGTGTACAGTGTAAAAAGAAACGACACCTAGGTGAGTAAAATAGTTCACTAATGAAGGCGGCACGTGCCAAATCAAACCTCGTGTTTAACTTTGGACACACAAACTGTGGATGAGAAGAAAAGGTCTGTTTTGTACCTTGTAGTTAAAGTAACTTTGGCGAAGAAGACGCAGTGAATGCAACCTAAACAATTGTTTTCATCTTTATTATTAAATATGATTTAAAGGAATCAAATGAAGAAAAAAACCAATAGATGGAACACTGTAGTCGGTTTTGTGTACAAGCAGATAATTGAAATGAAAAAGAATTCCCCTGCCACATAGCAAAGTATATGTGCGTAGACAACAAGCTGGCCGGACTCCTCACGCTCCTTCAAACGCGGATACAGAAAGCAGCTGTTTGTTTCTCAGGAATGTGAGCACTTGGACATTAGGCAGGTCCCAGCAGTGTTTCAGGACCATGTTTTTACACTCCGAATCAACTCTGTGAACTCAAAATTCATGACGACACAAATCACATGTGTGGTGGCGAAAAAACAAAACCAATGTGTTGTGTGTTGTAATGAGATGAACCATTATTATGCCGTTTTAATTTTATTCTTTCGGATTGTATGTTATATGTCAGCAAAAGGGCATCCCTTTTGTTGGAAATTAATTTGACAACATTGTATGTTTCTCAATTCCTTTTTCTGTGGACGTCGTAGAAAAGTAAAGTGTGTCTGTTGCCCTCTAATTCAATCCGTCAGAGGCAGCAGGATTCCAAAGGAACAAAGTAATACAATAGGTTGAAGACCACATGTATCAAGTCTTTTAATAGAAAACAATGTTCCAACAGAGTTGGATAATGAGTGTGAATGCTGAGCACGAGCGCAGAATACTTCATGCTTTGATTTAAAATGAGAACAGCTAAGAGAATGTGAAAATGTAATTATGTACACTGTTGCCCCGTCTCTGCATAGTAGTACTACATAATAGTAGTACTAGTGTTTTGTAATTCCTGAGTTGTTCCCCAATCGTTCTCATCAGAGGTTTGGTAGTCTGTCCACAAGGAGGCAGTATTGTGCTCTAGTTCACTTCTGTTTCTTACATTTTTGGCAGAAAGGCAACAGAACCATATCTGGATTGTCACTCATCACGGTAAACTGTGAATCTGGGTGTGATGTTTCTGTGCTGTACACGGATTTGACTGTTCACGAGAAGAAGAGACAGCGACATAAAGTACTACTGTTCACTCACTGACCTATTCTGCACTTCAAACTCTGAGGAATATGAACGAAAAGTGGATGATTTTGACACTTGGCACATGTTTTTCTGGTGACAACTGAAATTAGAGCCAACCACATTTTATTAATGGTTTATAGTGCTGTGGAATAAAATGCTCGTTACAGTAAATCAAACACGTTGCGTTGGTCTGCATGTCATTGTCGCAAGATGTCCCCAAAGAATGTGCTGCTCAACAGTGAAAAAAATAATTAAAACGGCGATAAGAAAAAGGCTTTATATTTCAGCTGCACTATTTATCTTTTTGTTTAACGTTAAAGGAGTTGGTTATTTGAATGGAGCTTATCTAAAAACAGTGTTAGTGTTAATTGTGTGCATTCTGCTGGCGTTACTTCATAAACTCATTTAGTGTACACAAGGTTAGCAAGGTAAGCTGCTTACAGATTTTTTTATTTAGTATAGAAATGAATTCAACCCAAAGCCTTATTTCTATTGAGCTGAAGGATAAATAAATCACTTTGAGACGGCTATGATGTTTAAAACATAACTTGTTTGTATACATTAGCCTGCCAGCCATCGCTACGTGTTAAGACACTGATATATTGATGTATTGTTGCAATTTAGAAGGATCTCTAATAACATGAGACTATTACAATGTCGACTTTTGTAGTTTATCTTCTGCACCACCAATCCGAAAGTCCAGACCAATGGCTGCTGGAATTCAAGACTTAACTAGCCTCCACTTATTTTTCCCAAGGAGACAATTTCAAACAACATTGCGTCCTTATTAATGCAACTCGTGATACGAGCTGATTAAGTTAGTGTTAACAGCGGGGATAGGAACTGTCGCTTCATTTCCCAATGCGTTTTCTTCACTCTGAAATCTTTATAATTTGCTTGCCAATGTTTCCTCCTGTCATCATAGAGCAAAATGCACCTGCAAAAAAAAAAGGTAAAACAATGATACAACCGTAAGGAAATGCAATAATTAAATCTTACATACCTCCCATATTTTCGATCCCATTGACCACGGTTTCCAGCACCTGCAGAGTGAAAGCATAATTAGAACTAAATGATGCACGGACACGGAGGCGAACGCACGAGGACACCCACATAATCCACCGTGCATCATCGTGGGTTTCCTCCTCACCTTGATTTGGCCCGATTGAACTCGCTGGCCGAGTTCACAGAGGGCAGCTTCAGCTTTGTCCATGTAGTTAAGCACCGTAAACCGCTCCCGTGTGATGTTCTTCCTTCGCAGCGTTTCCTTTATCTCCTCGCTCAGCGGCGGGGGATAAGGCACGTCCTTGTTGTACTGCGAGATCTGCCCACACAGGATCACGTGGCTGCCGCTGTTCATCTGGTGGTAAGAGGGTTGGAGGTCAACAAGCGACAATGACTTCACGAGACAGAAAACACTCACCGATGGAACTTCAGAATCCGAGGCAAACGCTTCTACTTCTGCATGCACAATAAGGGAAAAGAAACCGCCACCAGCACCTCGAAATTCACCACTGGAATATGTTCTGCACACACAGACACAGCTCAAGCAGCACCTGTGTGATTACAGCATCACTGATGGCCCCTCCCACGTTGTCAAAGTAAACGTCTATCCCGTCAGCGCAGCATTCCCTCAGTCTTGCAGGCACGTCCTCCCGCCGGTAGTTGATGGCAGCTGAAAAGCCCAGGTCATCCACTAAAGCGCTGCATTTCTGATCAGAACCGCAAATCCCAACCACTCTCACGCAGCCATCCAGCCGGCCGAGCTGGAAAAAGAAGCAGGGGGGAAGCGATACAAATCAGGATTCACATCCTGTTCTCTGTAATTTAATCTCTGCTAATGATTAGCAGGAGCAGATCTGTTACTGAAAGTACAGTTATGGTTTTTACCGACCCTCTTGCCTTTATCTTTCTTACATTTAAACCGTTATAGAGTTTTAAGAAATATTTTAATTTTTTGGGAGAGTGAAGATGTAGAAATAAATATCTCAGACAGCTATAACTGTAGTTGTACCTGTCCAGCGATGGAGCCACAGGCCCCAGCAGCGCCACTCACCACCATGGTCTGATTGGCCCCTTTGGTCACATTACCCTTCTCCCTTACGCCCAGCAGAGCAGTGAGGCCTGTAATGCCAACGGCACCCAAAAAGTAAGACACCCGGCCATCAACCAACTTCGGATCAACCTGCAGTATAAACAGAAGGTTCTATCACACCCAGGATTCATTTGCAGAAGTATTGTCACTTGCAAGCGTTTCAAACGCATTATTCAAAATTATGCAAGAGGAAATATGGACTTTATCCTAATGTTGTTGACACACAGTGCCATGCCACACCTTCTGCAGGACACCTCCTTTCATGACAGCATAGGTCTGCCACGGCCAGTTGAATGAAGTAACCACATCTCCCTCACTGCAAGAGCCGCAGCGGCTGGACTCAACCACGCCAACCCCTCCGCCGTCCACGCACTCAGAAAGTTGCCACGGGGTCACATAGTCAACACCCGTGTCGTCATTCATTCGGCATCGCTGACAGGCAAAAACGGTAAGAGAAGCATGAGTGATGGAAATGGCTTTAACCCGTCTATGGATAGCACAGGTGATCTAGTTGACTGTATATCACTTTGGTTGACTTAATTGCAGGGAGAAGAAGCTTATATAATTGTTTCTTTGCTAAAAACGTTTATTGTTTTGTAACATTAATTTAGCTCAGGATCTATTTGTGGACGAGCAGATCAAAAAAAAAAAAAAATCACAAAAAAACCCGGATTACCATTCAGACTGAACCAATAGCATATACTGTGTGATTAATACCATGTACGGGTCGACTGATAAGCAAAGCGTCCGAACAACGACCTCCCCATCTGTGAGGTCAGGTGACAAAGTCGTCTCCTCAAGGCGGAAGTTTTCGGCAACTGGCGCCCCGTTATTACCTTACGCACAAATAAAAGAGTTGTATTCAACATGAGCCACACGTGTGCATTAATGTTGAAGCAACTAGTGTCATATTATGTTATTAAATTAATAATTTAAAGTTTCCAACCTGGTCTTGAGTTGAGGACGACCCTCTGCACCTGCATCCTTGAAAAGTCACCTTAGCTTTGTTTTCTAACGCTAACTGGTACAGAAATCTAGCAACGAGGAATACGGCTTTACGCGCGCTAAAGTCAGAGAGTTAAACGGTGTTAAGAAGTATGTGTGCACCTCGTGAAAATTGCCAACTAATTATTATAAACACTGTTTACTTCACAGGCTAAATTCCTTGTGAGCTAGTAGAAAGTTAACGCACCACTGCGATCGTCTCACTCAGCAAGATAGTTCCCCGTCGACAACTTCCGGCTTCGTTAAAATTCCGTTCGGCAGTTAGACCCATCTTCTTTTGGTGGCTTTGCTGGGAAGCTCTTATTTGATTCTGTAACTTTTTTCAACAAATTTAATGAAAGTAGCGAATTCCCCGTGTTGCATCCACTGTCGGGATGTCTTATATTTAAGACAAATGGACGGGTCCCCGTCACATTTAACGTTAAGTGCATTCGTTGCCGGTTGAAATCATGGATTATCTATTAATCCAACACTCTTTTTTTTAAAGATCTCAAAATGCAAATGTGAGAGATTATTATATGTATATGTGAAATTTTTTTCCAAAGTTCTGGTATAGCGGACGTTTACCATCTCGTCTTTCACATGTCCTCTTTTCAGTTCCCCGTTGAGCCGTTACAGCAGCTACGGCGAATCACAAACGGAACGCGCCCTCAACACACGACGCATAATCCAGCTCAGCAGCACTTGAGTGCAGCTATTTACTAACGTTATATGTTCTAGTGTGAATTTAACCACGATACAATTAATTGTGACAATACAATACAATCACATGTCATCAGACGTCGCAGGTTGCAGCATCGCTTGCTAGCTAAAATAGTTCCAAACTGGGGAAGTGACGCTTTGTGGAGGAATCTGAAGGTGGAAAAGAAGAAAGTTGACATGGTTCCGTTAGTTTATGATCAACTGTAGCTGCAACCCGACAACGTCAACGCAGGAACATGAAGGCGAGTGTGCCATGGAGGTACCGAGCTCGATGTAAGTACAGCTGCACACCGACTCGATGCTAACGTTCACCATTCCGTTGATGATGGCAACGTACGTAACGCTGTCAGTGGTTTGTGGAAAGCTAACGTTAGCTAGCTTCGGACAGAAGATGCTAAGCTTCCTCTGACCGGATGAAGGCAAGTTGCTGCACGAAATGTCCACACTGTGGAGAGACACATGTGCCGGTATGCCGTTATGTAGCCTGCAGCTAAAGCAATTACTGTTAAAGAAATAAAACACAGAAACCTGCTACAAAAACGGTGTCGGCCATACAATCAGCTGAATAAATGTCGATGTGTTTGACTCAAACACGCACTCTAAAAGATAGTGCAAGTCAATGGTGACAGTGACCTATAGTTACATTTAAACATTCTTAAATAATCCCCTGAATAGCACATTATTTTGTAGGAATATTTGTTTCCATGCATTGCAGTTTGAGTGGGGTGCAACACAGGATGTTGGTGTTTTAGGTTTGCAGTGCAGCTATTGATTCTTATCAATTTTCTTGGTCAAATCTATTTAAATATAAAAGTGGCCGCCTGATTCAAATCTCTTGTTGTGTCTCCGTTTAATTTCATTTTGAAACGGAACACGTATACTCCCATGTCAGTTCCCAGTGCAGAGTCATCAGCGGCAGCAGACATGTCAGTCTGACTCGACCCCTCGTCAACGCCATCGGTGAATGTTTTCAGGCTTTGCACATTATTTTAGACTGCAGCACATCACACCCTGGCACATCATGTCCGATGACACTGCTACCGTCCCCACATCGTCCCCTTTGTAACAGCTCTTTTCGCAGACATTTTACATTTTTATAGTAGAAAAGCACATTCAGCTAACAAACAATAACAATGGTTTGGTTCTTCAAGTGTCCCAGTAAGATGGGAAGGCAAGGCAGCATTTGCAACACAAGGACCCTGGCGCTAAGACGGCTAAATTAAACTCAGCCCTCAATGATTTGATTTAGTTACACCTGTGCTTTTGCCTTGTGCAACACATCAGAATGTCTGCTGTGAAAAAGGCCAATGCCACAGTCTGTCACTCATTCATCATTTTATTTGTTTGACATTACATCACTGAGTGGTCCACAGATCACCTTGCAACATTTGTGCCTGGTTAAGAATTCAATATCTGTTATTTCACCCTTCTCCGAAACGCTTGAGTTAAGTCAAGTTCACACTTAAATGTTTTGCTATTATAATAAGTGACACGTTGTGTTTATGTAATGATATCTTGTATTTTGATAATCAATTATCTGGGTCAATGCTTTTGAATTGAGTTGAATGAATTCAGAATTTGATTCACTGTGAGCATTTTTCACTATTTTATCATAAATAATCACGTTCTACATAAAGTACCACCGCCAGCATAAACAGAAATGTGTTCCCCTTTTATGTAGCTTCTATTTGCTGTGTCACGATGAAAGAAGCACGCGGGTCAGTCGTATCAAGTGTGTGGCTTTCAATGGAAAGTGAATGTAAAACAGAAAGTAGTCGGACGCGTCCTTCCCCATAATCCCCCTTGGTCTCCCCTCCACCGTGTGTTGGAATTTCCCGCATGGAGTGAGAGGGCTCTTGCCCCGTAAATTACAGCGCCTTGCGTGTCATAGGAACGCCGTATATGGGCACGGAAGTGGGTGTGGCCACCGAGCTGGTGGCGGCGGAGGGGAGGAGAGCGGGAGGGAGAATCACAAGACGAGCAGAGAGAGAGAGAGAGAGAGAGACGGAGACACACACGCACACACACACACGCACACGCACAGGGAGCGAGTCGATGCACATACAGCACAAGGCCCGCATTGCAAGTGTGAGTTTTGTGCAATCCCACCGCATTAATGTGCAACTGACAGCGGCGGCGCTGCGCGCCATTGCGTTGCTACACATTAAGCTCCGTTTCGTCCCGTTTCCGACCGGGAAGGACTCTCATTTACGCGTCGACCCTGCCGTTCCTCTTCACTTTATAGCGTGGAACGAGGGAACGAGGGAGAGAAAGTGCCAGGCAGTGAGGTCAGCAGCATGAGTCAACCTCGGGGATATATGCAGTCATCCCCGCATGTCGGGATCGTGCGGGCCTGCTGCTGCTGCTGGCCGCGCAAAGCCGCCAGTGCGCGATCCTGCGGCCCGAGCTGCCGCTCGTAGCCGCTTTCACCACGAACACAGTAAGTATCTGGAGCCGCGGTGGCGGCGGTGGTGGTGGTGTTGTTGTTGTTGACAGTGTGTTGTTGTCGTCGCCACGGCTCGCTTACACAACTTTGTTTACCTCACACCGACGTGACGTGTCAACCCGCGCGGACACGCTGTGTTTGATCCACGGTATTTGTATTTTTGGTGTTTTCGTGCGCTGTGCCGTCACGCCGTTACCGCGCGCGGGTGGTGGGCGTGCACGGCGGCCACGGCGGGCAGCTTGTTGCACCGGGACACGGCGGCAGTGATGGGGATCCGTGGTCCGTAACAAAGGGTCCTCGCGAAGCACGCGGCATGTTTTTCTTCTCAAATGTCCTGAATCGGCTCGCGCGTGGCACACGCGCGCAGGCCTCGCCGGTGCGCGAGCCACGCCACACGGGTGCTGGTTGAAATGAGCAAACGGCGATGCATTAGGGCGGCTGACGGTGCTCGGGTGGCGTAGTGTAAGCCAATTAAACTTGTTCACAGGGCTAAACCCCGGGCTTGTGTAAGGTTGCGCTTGTGATGCGTCACAATGATGCCTCGCGTCGGGTGGAAGCTGTGCACACCGACTGCTCACACAGCGGTGTTATTGTTTTCTGCAAGAGGGAAATGGGATTTATTTGTGTGCACTTTTCCCAGAAGAGGCTGACTCGCACATGGCCATAGGCATGCATACCGTCGCATGGCATTAGCGGTGCACGCGCGCACACACACACACACACACACACACTGTCAACCACATCATGCAGCTTCCTCAGTCAGTGATGCCCTCGAGCCAGCGTGCAGGATCTGAACAGCTGCAGCCGTCTATTTTAAGAAGCCTGTGTTTTTACTAGGCCACCAGAGTAAAGGGTGACAATCAACATTCCCTGAAATGTCCGCATAGTGGCCATTCTAATATTCATTTATGTCAACATTTTGTCATATTGTTGCATGTATCCTGCAGCAGTAAAACTGTTTTTAATATTTTGTGTTAGGAGATGGACTGCTGCACAAGAGTGACCCTGTTTTAATTCATTACAGACGGAGCGGGGTTCGAGACTTTAACACAAACAGTGGGGATTCTGTGTGCTTCTTGAAATCTGGCACACAGCACAGTGTCAAAAATCTGCACCGAAACCTTGGCATCGATAATAGTTTTGACGATCGCCACGGGTTACCATGGCGATCGTCAAGAAGCAAGCTACCTGCAAGGCCGTTTTGACTTCGTTTTTTCCCCCCTCGCAGAGATGGTTTCATTGCGAGTCATTCCGGCTCACTTTCAGTTGCCCTTCCCTTTTAATCGTGCAGCCGCGGTTCAAGGGGCACGCGAGCCCCCCCTTTTCTCTGTCCTCTTGTGAGTCACACAGCTGCAATCACAGGTTTTCATGTCGTTCATCTGCCGTCTCTTCTGCAATTTGGAGGGAAATCAGTGGAGCAGCACTTCCACGTTGTTTTCTGCTACTGCTGATGTCACGGTCCGTCGTTAAACAGTAATGACATTTCCAGGAACTATTGCTTTGGCCATCTCCTGTTCTGCTGAAGGCTGGACATTTATCATGTGAGCTTAGTGAATAATGACACAGTTTGGACCCCCCCCCTACCCCTCCCTCCCTCCCCTCCCTCCTCTGTACTCGCACACGACACCTTTTCAGCGGAGCTCTATTGTTCAAATAGCAAACAGCAGGTTTTCACATGACTGAGGCGGGGTCAATAATGAGACACCCCTGGGGGGGAAACCTTTAGTCTGGTGCTTGACCTCTCTCTCGTTTTCTCTATACAGGGTGTTGCCCATGAATGACAAAAGCAGACCGGCTCCTTTAGATCTGCTCACCCCAGGAACTCGACCTCTGAGCGGGCGACGAATAACTTCACAGGGGAAGAGGAGATTATCTTGGTACTGCTCACTCTGATGTCGACTGTGGTTTACAGCTTTACGTCTTTTTTGGGTGGATGGGAAGGGATTCATATATTCAAGAGGAGCATTGATCACCGGTTTGGTCGAGAACATTGTCCTGGCTCGGCTTCTTCATGCCCGTCATGAGCGTGCCAGCCCAGCAGAAACCCAGCGCCAAAAGAACCGGAAAACGCATCACGTTTTTCAACGAGCAAAGCATAGCCATGAAGGAGACTTCGCAGCGTCCAGAGGAGTTGTACTATGTTCCGGGGGGCCCTGCCTCGGACCCCGGACAGAGCGAGGCTGCAAGAACTGTGACCTCCAACCCAGAAGCCCCCCACATGTACCTGAACTCTGTCATCTTCAGCCCGGACAAGGGTGACCAGAACAGGGGTCATTATCAGCAGACTGTGCCTATGAAGTGGGCCCACCAGGAACCCAGTCAGCAGCAGCCATCTCTGTCCCAGCAGCAGAGAGCTGCCTCGTGGAATACCGTGTCCAACTGGGGGCAGAACTTTGCTAATTACATGGGGGGAGTCAACGTGGCGGACTCAAGGACCCAGAACTCGTTCGGGAAGCCGATGCACGAAGCTTCCGGCTTGCAGCCGCATCAGCAGGCTCCGAGCAGAGCTGCGGACAAGCAGCCGTTGGGGCCAAACGCCGCCGTTGAAGCGTACAGGGATGCAGTTAAAGTGCGGGGGCTGGATTGGGAGCAGTCGCAGGCCTTTCAGGAGACCTTGAAGCCCGGAGCGCTGAACCCGCAGCAGCACGGCGCGTCCCATCCGGGAGGAAGCTCCGTATTGCAGCCCTTCCAGTTGGCCTTTGGTCAGCCAAAGCAGCACCTGCCAGCGTACTACCAGACCTTTCAAGGCAACAGGACAACCCTCCCTAACCCGCCTAACTACTCGACACAAACGAAACCCCCGCACCAGCTGCAGCAGCAAGAGCAAATACAACGCCAGCAACAACAACATCAAATACTCCAGCAGCAAATTCAGCAGCAGCACCATCAACAACAAATGCAGCAGCAACAGATCATTCAGCATCAACACAACGTGCAGCAGCAGCTTCAGCAGCAGCAGCAACAAATCCAGCGCGAGCAGCAGCAGCAACAAAAGATTCAGCAGCAGCAGCAGCTTCAAATTCAGCAGCAAATGCAACATCAGCAGTTGCAACAACAAAACCCTCACATGCTCGACTTTTACCCCGGTCCCCAAAATGCACACTCGCACCCGCCGCCCGTGTTGGTGCACTCCCTGGAGTCCTCCGCTCCGCCTCCCCCGCGGGTCCAGGAACCAATAATCCAGGACGTCACCCCGGAACCCCAGCAGCCCTCGGATCCACTGCTGCCGCCGACGCTCCACCCCGAGGCGCCGTCCGAGTCCCGGGCCCAAGCTCGGGACCAGGCGCAGCCTCGCCGATCGCGGCGGCTCTCCAAGGAGGACGGCGCGCCGTCGGACAACCCCTTCCTCTCGGCCCCCTCGGACCAGGCTTCCGTGGGGTCGCCGGGCTCTCAGAACGGCGGCCGGGACGTCCAGCCGGCCCCCACGGGCGTCATCCAGAGCACGCGGAGGAAACGCAGGGTGTCCCAGGAGGTCAACCTCGAGACTCTCGCTCAGAAGGCCTCAGAAATGGAGTCTCTGCCGCCGCACATCGTAAAGGTATGTAGTCTGTTTATTTTTTTAAGAATCATTTGTCTGTTTACCGTTTCTCGCTCTCCCTGGTGTTGCTCAGCTCTCTCCTCTCCACCCAGGATAACCTTTCACAGAGAAAAGGACTGATTGTTCTGAATCCTTTATAATTGCATATCCGTCAGTATGTGAACTCATCGCTGTAAGCCTTAATTGTTATCATCGCAGCGAGCGCTCAAAATCTATTTTTCTAGTGTGATCCGAGGGTATAATTGCAGTGGGACTACAGCTCCCTGAGCAAGAGCGGGAACTGGAACACGCTGTTAGGGAAAGCTGAGCCGGGTCAAGTGTTGTTTGCGATTAACGTTTACACAGCAGAACCGGGCCGCCCGCCTCCAGTCCGTTGCTAAAGCAGTGCCCACCCTCCCCTGTTGTAAAGGCTGTCCACATGGTAAATGTCCCCCTCACAAAGGTGTGGTCGGAATGGGCGAGCGGACCTGATGAAACACCCTGGTGGCGCTCAGCTGTGTTTTTTTTTGTGCTCGGCGCCGCTCTGCCCCGGATCCGCCTCACTGGTAGCTGATCATACTAACTGTGTTTGGTTACATGCCTGCACACCTCCCCCCTCCCATCAAAGGAGAGAAACTCCAGCCTGCCCCCCCCCCCCCCCCCGGACCTCCCTTCTTCTATACAGGGAGGGGTGCAGGGTTGCTCTGCCTGCGGTGCTCAGCAAAATATATGCCTGCCCCCTCCCCCCCACACTCCCTCCACACGCTTCATTGGAGGGACTGGTGTTTTCCACCAGCAGTACTGAGCGCAGATCCAGCGTAGCAACCCCGCTGCATCCCTCCCGGCCGGCCGGGGACTTGCTGTGCGATGGCAGGATGCGTCTGCCCTGCAATGATGCGGCGGTTCAGAGGGCTTCCGGAGGACAGGCTGCTCATGCCGACGCGTTGTGCATTTGTCAAAGATATAAAGTGGTAGAATGCTTTTGTCAGACGGTCCCTTTGGAAGTGCATCTGAGGTCGGCCACTTGGGGGGCTGCGTGGTACGGCGCTTTTATCAAGGCGTAGACGTGCAAGAAGCTTGTGCCGTGAATCATCCAAGATTTGGTCATGTTGTGAATTCTACAGGGTTCGGAGTTCATTGTCTTGAACTACACCTCGGGCTTGCCTCCTACTGTCTCTGTTAACCCTCCATTTTAGTATTGACTTCATTGTCCTTCGATCCGTGTTTTCATGTGAAGTAAAGAACTAAGTTTTTTTGGTTTCTTACATTAATTTGGCAGACGTAACAGACCAGGTGCTAGGCTACTAAAGTTGTTAATGGTTGTGATTTCTCTACACCGGCTGCGGGGAGCACTGTGTATTTTAAAATGTGCCTGAGAGCCTCAATGCGATCAGCTTGTGCATCATGTGTTCACTGCAGCGCTGGATTATTCCTATCAGTTACTCTGAATATTGTTTTCTGAATAAATAGTTTGGACCATCATGATTTCAATTAAGCTCTCATCTTTAGCTTCCCATCAATCAATGGTTAAAAGCAAATGGTTAAACCAACAAATGGTAACATTAAAGAAGATTAAATGGGGAATTTTACAATCAAATTGTTTCTGATTATTAGCTTTCTATTAAAGGAAATCAATCCATTGGACCCGCTGTAACCCCCCCCCCCTCCTCCTGTCTTTCATTAGGATCCCCACAGACCGTGGAGTCCCACGGGGGCCGGCGGTCTGAGCGCCAAGCGGCCTCGAGATGACAGCCTCCTGCCGCTCGTCATCCCCGTGTCGGTTCCGGTGCGGAGGCAGGAGCCCTCCTCTCCCGGCAGAGACGAGGCGGCCCGGGCCCCCGACTGGCCCCACAGGCCCTCCAACCCCCTGAACCTCGGCCGCGCCGACCACAAGCCCTCGGTCATCGTGACCCGCAGACGCTCACTCAGGAACCCCCTGTCGGAGAGCTCGGAGCAGGTAGCCACGTTGTTCACTCCTTCCTTGTTTCGGCTTTCTGTTTTTTGCACTTGGGGTACCTCCGTGCCGTAGTCTACTTGTTTATATTCCCATCATTTAACAAACAAAATCATTTGTTAAACTGTTTGAATTGATTCACAAAGACGGGGGAGGCAGTAGGTTTGTCTCAACTGTGTTCCTCGTCCTGTTTTAAAATCCTTGCATCTGTGCCACATCACGCTGCCAACACACAGTCCCCTCCCCCCATCGTGCTCCTTGTCTCCCCTGCCCCCATTTCAGTCCTCCACTCTTTTCTCCCCTTCCCTGTTTTGTTTGTGGGGGTTGCAGGGGTAGGAGGGGGTGAACTGGTTGACCTGTCCCAGATTATGCAGATTATCAGGGTTTAGTGCAGCCATACTGTACATTATGTACCATATAGTAGAGGGTCGGGGTGCCATGTTCCTCCTCTTGAGGATTAATCAGGATAAATGCACAACAATCCGACTGTATGAGCGTGCACATACATTTCTATGTATTGTTGTCTATCACAGTGCACTCGGATCAACCCAGCTCTTTACATTATTCTTCCCCCACCAGAATGGAAGAACCGACGGGGAGAGAGACGACGACGCCAAGAAATCCAAGCGGCGTCCGCGGCCCGAGCCCCTTTTCATCCCGCCGCCCAAACCGGGCCTGTTCATCAACCCGCCCTTCTACTCCAGCATCACGCCCTACCAGAGCCACCTACGGTCCCCCGTGCGGCTCGCCGAGCCCCCGTTCATCATCCCCCCCTACACGCCACCGCCCATCCTCAGTCCGGTCCGCGAGGGCTCCGGCCTCTACTTCTCCACCTTCCTGTCCTCCGCCGCCGCCGGCCAGGGCCTGGCGCCTCCTGCCACGCCCAAGTCGGCAACCCGCAGCCTGCTGCGCTCAAGTGAGTCCGACGAGCTGATGAATACCTCGCTGAATCCTGCACATGTGGAACTGCTCCGCATCTGCATGCAATTCATACAGTATAAACAACCTATATGTCATTTTTGACTGTGTAATTTGCAACGGACTACGGGTAGTTGATGTATAAATATTACTGTTGAGCCTGGCTGATATTCTTCTTAGCCTTCGGCTCTGTTTCATATCTATTTGATAATAGATCATATATCCTATAGAGAATGGATTTTGTCTTTTCAGGCAGCTGCGACATCACACCTCCAGTTTTGTCTGCTATGACCGACGGCACTCCAGTCAGCATAGAGCCGTGAGTATTTCCCTCTCGGCATCCTCACAATGTCCTGTGTGGTGGGGAGTGGTATCAAAGGAGTATCTCTGCAATCAATTATTCAGGCCATAACACTGGGCTGCATCACAAAATGTTTTGAAAGACTCCTTGAAATACTAAACCCGTGCTTTTAGGCGGCGCTCCTCTCCGCCGGCTGTTACCGCTGGAATCTGCTGCCCCGTCATCCAGAAGCTAGCGATAACTCCCTGCCCCTAGAAGTGCGTCCAGTGAGTGCGTCAGTGAGAGTTGCACTGACCAATCGCGTTCAGGCAGGCTGTGGGGGATGTCCGTGCGTAGAGCGAAAAGAGGAGGGACACTTTGGCCAAAAGTCAAACCCGGATCCCCACCTGTTGCCGAGGTTCTGCTTTTCACTGGAAAATGTGCTCGTCATCTTGCTATTGTGAAACCAACTCACGACCCATAAACATTTTCTGTGTGCTGCTTAACGGTAACAGATAGCTCGTATTTTCAGTAGGATGTGCTGTTTCTAACTGCTGTAACGTAATGCGGACGATGACTTGCATGTGGACTCCACAGATGTAAAAACACTCAGGATAACTTGCATGTTTATGGAAATTCGAGCTGCAGAGACGGTGGAGCTGTAAGTTCCCGAGGCTCCATCAGGTTTAACTCTGGGTTTCGTTGCCTGTTTGTTTGGCGAGGTGCAGTTCATGGGGGGGTCGCATTGGGGCAAGCTGCTCAGGGGTCCGTCCGTGCGAGGCTTCTTATAAACTACTCCGTCAGCCCAAACCCGCCAGAGCTGGTCTCAGTTGGCATGTAAGCTCACAGAGATTGGTTGGACTCGTTTGTTGAATCATGAGCAACTTGAACGCAACGTTTGTCCCACAGCCCGATGAGGATCCATTCAGTGAATTTAAGAAGAGCGCTTTGTTTTTAAAAGACAAGATTGGAAAGGAACTTGGTTTTTGTTCATTTTGCTGAGACGACAAAAGAGAGCTGTGTAACTAGCTGGGAATCCAAACAGTGCAGGGATTGTGCAGCCAGAGAGCCGCAACAATCTTCCTGTTGCTATTTAAAGATCAGAAAAGCCAAGTAATCAAAATTTGATCTCAGAAATAAAACAAGACTGTACGCTTACAATTAAGCATATATGTACACATACATACATACATACATACATACATACATACATACATACATACATACACGCGGCGTATATAAAGCCGTGAATGAATGGGTTGCAAAGCCACTTGATGGAATTCCGAGCTGTGTCGCTCACACCCATGTCCTGTTCCCAGACGGATTAACATTGGGTCGCGGTACCAGGCCGAGGTGCCCGAGCTGAGGCGGCGGTCAGCTGTTGAGCTGGATCGTCATCGAGCGGAGCTGCTCTGGGCTCCGCTGAATGATCTGGAGGAAAAGCCGGACTTCCAGCAGAGAGGTACCAAATCTAGTATTTTCACTCGCCATAAACTGAGAGTATAAATCTATTTGACTGTCGCCGGAGTCCTATCTGTTAACCTTCCTGGTTTAGCATTTGTTTTGTCTTTTGAATCGAAATGGGTTCAATCCCAGGAGTGAATGACTTCTTCGTTTTGAATCTGAAAATGTTTTACTTTTCTTTTCCCCAAATTGAATAAAGCTCACTGCTCGATGCTTTTTCCTAAATAAATCCATTACCTTCTAATTTGACGTTTGTTTTACAAGAACTTGATTTAGTCGCCAATGGATTGATTTTCCGTTGCCGTCCGTCTGTCTTGCAGTGGAAGCCCTCATGCACCTGGCCTGCTCCAGTGTTTTGTTTGGAGGAGGCACCAACCAGGAGTTAGCCCACCACTGTCTGTACGAGTGCAAAGGCGAGATAATGGTGAGCCCCACACAACTATCCATACTGACCTCTATGATTAATAGAGAAACAACTGCTTTTTTTCTACCCAACCAACCGTATTTTCTACCAAAGTCCGTAAAACAGTATTTTGACAGAAACCTGAGTTGTTGATTTGAAGTGATTCAAAATGCACACGACTGATTGGAGTAGTACAGTTCTTATATAAAGCATAAATGAGGGTTATTTAGTCAATCGTATCTCATGCTGCAGAGAAGTACTAGTTTTCAGGAGGCTTTAAAGTGATTGAATGTAAGAGGGGATTGTAGTCGTTTTGAGTAATTTATACGACTCATTTTGAAAATGAATAATGAAACTTTTTAGTCCTTTGTTTCCATGGTAGCAGACATACATTTCATGACCAGCTTTAGTTTGTTCACCGATTTAAAACCAATATTTTATATGCTGTTTTATATCAAACCTGATTTCTTCATGTTTCTTATATACTAAGTATTAGGCAAGTGAAGCTTAGTTTTCCTAATAGGGTTTAGGGATTTATAAAAATCTGTAATCTTTTCTGTTGGTAAATCCTAATTTCTTTATTTTATAAAGTGAACCCCAACTGTTGTTATACATGGAGTTGGATTAATACGTGCAAAATGCAAGGCTTTGGTAAAAAAACGTTTTGTTAAAAAAAAAACCATTGATTTGTGATCAGCAGCATGTAGACGTGCATTTCAAGTCATGTTTAAGTGCATCTGCACGTGACTTCTTGCTTAAACGTAACGTTTTCCACTTCTCTGATGTGCACGTACATGCTCGCGATCGAGTCCCCTCATCCGAGCTGTGTGTGATTCATGAAGGAAAGTGAGCGATCTGCAGATGGTCCCTGTGCTTTGAAAGGAAACTTGTGGTGGCGTGAGATGACTGAGACTAGTGTGTGGAGCTGCACATGTTGTCGATGAGGTGGGACGCACTGGCTTAACTCTCCTCGCACAGACAAACAGAAAATGAAACGTCTGTGGCCGATTAAAAGTTTGTCTGGTTTTTAAAGCTTCTCAAATCAAATTCACAAATCCAAAAATTCATGAATGTTTACAAACACCCGCCCACAGTGTCATGGAGAAGCCTGAATGGTCCAATCAGAAAGGTGTCCCGCCTTCACTGCACCAACGATGCATCGTACGTGCATGGAGAGCGAGGGCAGGTATCCGCCCGTGACCTCTGTGTGACACGGCTGTTTAAAGCATGTTCACCATGCTGGTGTGAAACACACCTTCACCATTCCCACTTCGCCGCAGGAACAACCTTCTCTGTTCTCTGTGTGCGGCGATGAGATAACGTCGCAAGTGGCTCCTTCTCTGTCACGTCAAACCCCGCTGAAATTCCCAAAGTCATTTATATTGTGAGACGGAAGGTTTCTGAGATAACAAAAACCGAAACCGTAAAGCTTTGTGTCCAAGAATAGCCTCACTGCATGTGACAGCATTTACCTATTTATGTAAATGTTGGCTGAATCTTTGTCTGTCAATGCACAAGTCCCAGCAGCTTTAACCATAATAAAGGTAATAATACAGTTTGTTAGTATTTTTGCCACATGAAGGCAAGTTACAAAATCACAAAGTGCTTTTGCACGCGTGACATTTTCTTCAGAAAAAATGTTAAATCAGCTGTTCAGTTCCAGTGGGTCTGAGAGATGAACAGTGACAGAGTTACTCTATATTTCCCAGGGTAAACAAATCTGTCGACTGTGCATTACTTTGTGTTCTCAGTGACTTGCATGCTGATCCTAAACCAACCAACAAGAAACACAGAATCGTGCTGGTGCTGCTTCAAATTTCAGGCCCAACACTGGTCCAACGTTGTCAAGGAAACCACTAGTGTGTGTGTGTTAGTATGGGGGGGGGGGGGGGGGGGGGGCGGCGGGTGTCAATGCACCCACTCTCTGCAGCAGTCCGGCTCAAACTGCTGTCTTTCAACATTCATGAGCGGTCAAGACTCTTTTCTTCCCCAGAGAACACTGAGCTGCTTCTGGTTCGGCCCGTGCCCCGGGGGGGGCCGGGGGGGGGATGCAGCCGGACACCTGATGCACGTCGGACAAATGAGAATGATGCTTATCTCTCTGTCCCTCTCTCTCTCTCCCTCCCCCCGGTTACCGTTGGGCAACCGGCTCATTGTTTCGGCGAGGTGTGGTTGTGCGTGTTTTATAGAGCAGCAAACGAAGCGCCCGATGGAGCCGGTGACCTGCTGCGTGGCGATCAGCGCCGCGCTGCTAACGTTCGTCTCACTTCCAGGCGTTGTTAAAGGGTTTGTTTGTCCCTCAGGCGGCTCTGTCCCTGCTGATGCTGAGGAATCCAGTTTTCCCCAAGTCTCATAATCTAACAAACTACCACTACTCGGGTACGTGACATGTTTTTTTTTTCTTCTGTATTTATGTTGAATTACATAGTGAAAATTGATCATTGATATATTTTAATATTTGTCTCAACCAATCAATTAATTAATAATTGGTATTGATTGAATTGTGTTGTTGTTAAATGCATTTTTTTTAAACAATGATAATGTGCAGATAGTCATGCTTTTGAATGTGTTATAGTTACGGGACATTCTGACGCTCATATTTTGAGTTTAATTGATTTGTCAAAACACACAGCAAACTCATTTAAAGAGGAATTTGATTTAGAGGGTTATTATTCATTTCAAATCCTCTATAGATGTGATAATATTGTAAGGCCATGATAATCGTCAAATGAATATCCGGTAATGAGATGACCTGATAGCCATTTGATAATGAACATAATCCTTAATCCAGCTGTAGATTTACTGCAGCGACATGGAGACAGTGAGACGGGTGCCAAAACCCGTAATAATTGTCTTAACACTCTGGCGTCATGAGAAAGTTCTGCCTCACCTGATGAGCCGACGCAACAAAACGCAGTTAATACATTGAAAACTGTATCGTCCTCCGTCGTGAACTCTGACTGGGTTTTGTGTTTGGTTTATAATACCGGGTGGGTCCACCATCGAACAGCGACTGGCAGCTGCAGTGGGGGGGGCTGTCATGGCTGTGGGGGTAGTGGGGGTAGTGGGGCTACTGGGGGACTGTGGAGGACTGTCAGGGTCAACGCGACAAGTGAAGGAGAGAGAGGGGGTACAAGGGGGGTCTACAGCATGTGGTTAATCCCAAGCAGAAGACAGGAGCACCATTGTTTATCGTGTGTGTGTGTGTGTGTGCGCGTGTGTGCGCGTGCGGTTTTAAGGGTGGGGGGGTTGGGATTGAACTTGTCAGGGTCTTTCTACCCATTCAGAATGTAGTTCCTTGAGTGTTTTTAAAGGGCTGCGTCTCTCTGTCTCTCTTAAGGATCAGACAGCTGGACCGCAGCTGAGCGACGGCAGTTCAACAAAGGCATCGCCACATATAAGAAGGACTTCTTCATGGTGCAGAAACAGGTATGTTGTGGTTTCAAGCAAGGGGAGGAAAACAACAGCTCCCCAAAAAATGAACCGGTTGCACACAATGTTTTTCCTGACAATGGAAGTGCTGAGAAGGGACGTCCAGTCACTCCGTAGTAATGATTCCTTCTGGTTTAATTATTGCCAGTGTCAGCAGTCGATTATTATTTTTATTGACTGCAAAGGCATTTATTTTTCAAGAAGGAAACCAAAGTACATGCGTTTCCTTGTTTATTTTGACTAACCCGCCTCAGCTTTTTAAATGGGATTTTCTTGTGCTTGGCCCCGTTGTTGCTTTAGCGGGTAGCAACAATAATGCTTATCCAAACAAATCCTGCGTTGTATTGTACGTAAGACATTTGATGTATGGAAATAAATACAGCTGTACTTCTTCGCCGGTTGTTGTGTCTTCGTTCCACAACATCACTGGCGGCTCCAAAATGCCCTAAAAGCGTTATGAGCTCGGTAACCTGCAACACAGTGAGCGAGGAATGTATGTGTGTGGTTCACAGGTGACCACTAAGTCAGTGGCGCAGTGTGTGGAGTTTTACTACACGTACAAGAAGCACGCCAAGATGGGCCGCCACGGGATGCTGATCTACGGCGAGTTGGAGCCTCTGGACAGCAAGACCACGGAGGAGGAGATGGACCACAAGGTCAGTGGCGTGCAGCGTTGGGTTCCTGCAGTAGAGGCGCGTTTCTTCTAGCACTGTTTCGGCTCCGGGACGTCGCAACATCGTTCAGCCAAACTGGATCCCTCAAAAGCGGGCCGCAAAGCTGCCGTTTACATGGCAGGAAATGCAGTTGCATTGACATTGTTTTCATTGATGGTCAGTTTAGCATTGTTGTTGTTATTGTTGTTGCTTAGTAACGGCATGAAGGAACCTCCTAAGCGCCTCGGATGGAAATATTCCTGCTTGTGAACGGCACCCGACACATTACAGCCAGCAAAGCCCCCGACTAAAGGCAGAATAATCCGTTTGAGCGGTTTTCAGGCTGTTTCAGGGTGATTTGGTCAGGTGGGCAAATGGAACGATCTGAATGACTGATGGGACACGGGATAAAACATGAAACAGCAGAGTTTTATTTAGGTGGGAAACTAAATGCCAACCGTTGGTTCAGAAATAACACCGCTCAGAATACCTCTGAAGTGTGTTCGCTCCGGATGTTCCACCATACTGTTCTCCCTCTGAATAGTAGATAGTCGTTTAATCCACGGCAAAATTGCAGGTACAGCTTCGGAAGTTGTTGTTTGTTCGATACTACATGAATGTATAATTGTCAATGTTTACTGCCGTCTGCAGCCTCTCACTCTTCTTGCTTGGACCAGCAGGGCTCTCACGGACTGGAGCCACAGAGGGAGGAGGAGGACGGCAGGAAGTGGGAGGGGTCAGCTGACAGGAAGCCGGATGTCGGCCCCGCCGGAGCGGCGCACACACTGCAGCCCGCTGAGAATGTGAGTGTGCGATCAATTAGCAACTCCTCATGGGAACGGAAGGGGAATAACAAACACAACATGAGACATGAAACCGGATCGGATTCCATTACTACACATAATAACATCAGTGTTATTTGATTCCCACCATGAACTAACCACTGTCATGGGAAGAGACAGCCATTGTTTACTGGTGGTTTTTGTCTGTGATCATTTTGCTTCTTAAACCGACAATCACGGCAGTACTTTTTAGTTCACAATATTACCATTTCTTTAGTGATCAAATATCCTAATCTCAAGGAAATAAAGAGAAGACTTTGAGGCCAGTCCGGTGTGGGAGGTGTTCCTGATTTGGGATAGTTTAGGAATATCTGCCCTCACACTGGAAGTGTAACAGGGTCCGTTAATGCTTCATCATCTTTACAAGACGACGTTTTTGTTTTCCTCCATGTTGCTGGAAACAACCTGTAAAATAAGATTCGATAGGGTAAAACTTTATTTGCACAGAAAGACATTCTTGTGCCAGGTAGTAATCAAACATTATAACACAAGAATAAGACAAAGATTATAATGAAAATGTAGCTATAAATTGACAATGGATTAGTATTACTGACACTAGCGTAAATAATATAAATATATGAATAGAAATGTACACTTCATGCAGGAGCCAGTTTGTGTTTGAAATATATATATAGACATCTTACCAACCACAATAGGAAAATGATAATAATGGTGTTGAAAACCACGCAAAAACATAAAGTAGGTCAGTACTCCGGAGGGATTAACATCATTGTTGTATGTGTTAATTAATCCGGTGGTGGTTATATTCTAATTACAATACTGTGTGCTGTCCCTCATTTGGCAAAGAGTGTAATTTCTCAAAAGTGTGAAGGTAGAGTTTTAATATTCTTTGTTTTCCCCCCGGCCTTTACTCGGATATGCATGAGTCTTAAGGGAAACCAAAGCTTGCTTGCAGAGACCGTTTAAAACTAAAGGCGAGCACATAAGAACCTCCTCTGCTTAAAATCCCCATTTGACCTCATCAGGCTTCCATACATTTGACCTTTTGAACTCTTCCCTCCCCTGTGCCGGCTCATGTGTTGGATTTGCTGCCCCCTGCTGGATGATTTAGAGTAGATCACTTTGCTGGATTGTGTAACCCCATTATGTCCGTCAGCAAACAATGACTCGGCGAGAAACCTTTATCCTCTTGCCGTTTAGCACATAGGAGGTTGTTGTTTATGTGTGTATTAGTTTAGCTGCCGTATGTGTGCGTGCCGTTGTTCTACTGTCCTACATAAAAGGTGCTCACATTTTCTTCCCCGTTTTAATTCTCCGCCTCTCTCTTTTGTGTTGCGCGTGCAGCCGGGGACCGTCCTGATCATGAAGGGCCAGGAGGACACCGGGGGGGACCAGCTGCTGTCCCGGGTCGCCCACCCGCCTGCGCCCCCCCCTCCCAGCTCCAAATCCCGCCACGACGCCAACGCGCGAAAAACCAGCCCGTCGACGGGCAACAAAGTCCCTGCTGGTCAGGAGGGAGAGTTCCCCTGCAAGAAATGTGGCAGGTGAGTGAGCCGATGCCCCCCCCCCCTCCCCCCCCCAGTCCCTGCTGGCGTGTCGGAGGCGCTGGCATGGCCTGCGCTTGCTGATGCAAAGCTGACGGCAGCGGTTACATAAGTGGCCTCCGACTGAACCGGCAGGACGTGAAGCGCACGGCTTCTGCAGGGAATGCGGCTCCTGCTGCTGCCCACTTGGATTTTTCATTTCGGTAAACAGAGTGTCTCTCGGGTTTGGAAAGAATCAAAACTTCTCCTCTGGCAACACCGGCGCCTGCTGTTGCCAACGGTGTCCTAGCAACTGGAACACAAAGTGGACGGGGGCTCATCGCGCCTCTCGACACCGCAGCTCAACCCGGCGACGTGACGGGCGCTTCGCTCGCCCTTCGGGTACTCGCCGTGCTCAGTGAGCTCCTTGTGGGTTATCCACCACTTCAGAGTCACATAATGTGTGTTCACAGGAAGCTATGAGCCTGTATCGCACGCTGTGTCACATGCTGGGATGTTCTGTTCTGTTATCACTCGTTGTCACGCTTTCATTTTCATACAGTCTGCAGTCTTTCCGAAGAGTGATACCTTTTATTATAACAGCTCTCATCTGGCATTATGGCAATAGTATATAAATGAATGGGATGGGAGGTCTCCCAGTTAATTTATTCTGGTAATTTAATTATTTTCTCTCTAAATTAGCATTTTCTTTTTGCGATGATGTACCACCTCTGCTTGGGGCTGACGGTTGATAAGTTGTGCCTTGCTATTCTCGGAATTTACAGAAGGTTAAAAAACAGAACAAGAATGGTAAACAGTTTCTCCTTGAATGCCTTTGCTTCCATACACCGATGTTTTCTCCTTTCCGACATTCGTGACTCTTTGTGTAAATTAAATGAATTGACTTTACTGCCACAAGCAAACAGTTTTCATTGGTAGTGGTGACTGGTGAATAATCAGACTGGCTATTTCCCTCTTCATATATTTGATAATCACCCACGTGTTTCCCCTGGTGGTGGGGGGGGGGGGGGTAGTCAGTCTGCTGTTGCTTTCTGTCCAGCGACGTTACAGATTGGGATTATTTTCCTCAGGGTTTTCTACAAGGTGAAGAGCCGCAGCGCCCACATGAAGAGCCACGCCGAGCAGGAGAAGAAGGCCGCCGCGCTGCGGCAGAAGGAGGCCGAGGAGCGAGCGGCGGCGGCGGCGAAAGAGGCCAGCGAGGCTGCGGCGGCGCTCGCAGCGCGGCAGCTCAACGGGACGAGACAAATGGGCGGGGACAGCGCCAACGACGACTCGTCGGACGGGGAGGAGGACGACGACGAGGACTGGCAGTGAGGGAGAGGCGGGAAGGAGGGGCGAGGGGCTCCGTCCTCTGGGAGTGGGGGACATTTAAAAAAAAAAAAAAAGGAAGGAGAAGGAGAATCCTTCCTGTGAATCTTTTTAGTGGAACAAGAAGACTTGCGTTGCACATTCAGGGACATATTTACTCCTGTGTGTGTTTGTGGATGCACCGACTGACCGTGTGCAGCAGTGAGTGTGTACGTGCTTCTCCTAAGGCCCCTTTACGCTGCTTGCAAAGCAGCTCATCACGAGTTACCTCCCTTGGTCACAGGGCTCAAATGAAAGCCATCGCTCCTGCTCTCCTGCTCTCCTCGGCCTCCTCAGCGAGCAGCTCGTAGGAGCCTTTTCTATCCGCTTAAGCTGCTTCCCAGTCGGATCTGTTTGATGTGATCACTGAACAGCTGTGTGGAGGACACGCGCACACACACACCACACACACACACACACACACACACACAGACGGACGGGTGGCATGTACAAACGTGTTCTTTTTTGAGGCAGTCAAAGCTGCCAAAAAGCTTTCTCAGACGCATGAAGTGCACCTGATGAGCCCCCCCTCGTCCCTCTGTGAGCGCTGTTCTGTTGGGTTTTTAGTTCTGTGAATCCCCCCCCCCCCCCTCTGTCAGTGTCATTTTATATAGTTCCCCGTTTGTTCCTCACTGTTGATGCCTTGGATGTTGTAATGCTTTTTATCTTAAAATGACAATCAATTTTACACTGTTGTTTTTTTATAAATATATAAACAGGTAAACGTTACTTTAACTGCCTGTGCTATATATGGTTATTGTTTTTTTTGTGAATATTCCTGTTGGTTATTATTATTATTATTATTATTATTATATCATTCTAGTCTGGGCTGCAATTCGTTTAAGCGCTGTTTTCTTTCTTGTCCATAGCATTTTATTCTTTTTACCGTTCTTTTTATTTAAACAGAAAAACAAAAAACAATGTTAATTTCTGCCTGTTTATAACTGTGACATCTTCTTGGAAGCCAGAAATGAAGAAATGTATGTGCAATAGAACAATTTGACCCCCTGTCACCAGAGGCCCCCCCCCGCCCCACGCTTCCCACTCGGGACGCCTTGCTGTCGACCCTGTAACCAATAGGAGGTACTGACTCAGACCACCGGTCTCTATGATGCAACAGACGGCAAAGACGTGTTTTGGAAGATGATATGAGCAGATGACCTGAAGCTTTAGCTCGAGTAAACGATTGGCTGACAACAAAAGCAGCAGACTGTGGTTATTAAGGAGATTTTAAATTTACTTGATATACATTTTTTTTTTTTAGCACCAGATATCAAATGTCACTATTTACTGAAATCAACAAACAACTATTTAGAGGAAGAGAAGAATTCTTTACTGTAAACCCAACTTAAACTAGATTTTGAATGTTTTGAAGATATCTTCTTTCCTATTTTGGAACAAAATTGCAACAGCGTTGATATATGCTTCCTACCCAGCCAGATGTTTAATAATTCACGAAATAGTTTACTGTCCTAAGCAAAAAATGATCTTTTCTGCAAAACCAGGCAGTTTTTTTTTGGGGGGGGGGGGGATTTTGAACGCTGTTATGAGAATTCTATATACCCACAAATATAAATTCCCAGTCTGCTGATATTCCGGGGCTCTAAATAGCAAAATAGTTTGCCAGGAAAGCATTGGAGTGGAGCCTGTCTTGTTTGTGAGCCTGGGTTCAGATTGTTGTGCCACTGACGCGCTCTGTGGAAGCCACGGCTATGTGGGTCAGCGGTTCACTGCGTGACTCGGCAACAAACCCACACACAGAAACTGAGCCCACATGGTAAACGTCTCAATGCAGTTCGAGGTGGGTGGAAGGAATTCAGAACTGAGATGGACAAAGTGTAAATATCTCGTGTGTTTCTGTGGTCGACTTGGTTTCCCGTCTCTACGTGACCCCCGTCGGCCCGGGGCCAGCTTCTGTTGTCACAGCAACAAGTAGATAAAGGGTTATTTTCCTTTTCACAGGTCAAACCACGAGGGAGGGAGGGGGGGTTGCTCCAAATACTGGTTACTCTGCAAAAACCAGGGTTTATGCACAGTGTGTGTTTGTGTGGGGACTTACTGTGTGTGTGTGTGTGTGTGTGTGTGTGTGTGTGTGAGAGAGGTCAAAAACTAGTCAATTGAGAGAGAAAAAATGCTTTTGCAGACTGTTTGGTATGTTAATTTATATTTCCTTTTTATTTAGCCTTGTCTTGAGGTTTTATATTGTCACCACCAGGATGATTTTTCAATCTGTTTGAAAAATAAAAAAAAAGCAGAATTATGGATGAAATGGAGGCTGTTGACATAAACGCACGGCTGTAAACTATCCTTATTTCATCCAGTAAAGGGAATCTGGTAAAGGGAATTGGAAGTGGACAAATGTTTATTTAGCTAAAAAGTTAGACACAAATATATCAGAATGAAATTCTATGTTTGCATACTTTCTATGCTATTTTCATACATGGGCTTCACACTAATGAGGAAAAACGAAAAGGAATCTCCAGTGCATTTTACTACAGTGTAACTTATTTGTTTCGATTTGATTTTTACCACCTTTTGTTTTTAGTAATGATTTATTAAGCACTGTATATTAAAATTTTAAAATATTCAAGAAGCTTTGTGAGTTTTTTTTTTTTTTTTTTTCTTCCAATTCTCGACATGATTGCCCTCAGAAGCGACGGTGTTGTTGATATTTCAGAGAGGACGCTGCACAAGGGGGCAGCATCGCTGCAGCAGTGGAAGCATCGAGTACCCGCAGACACCACAGGAGGGCAGCACGGAGCCGTGACTGATGGGTTAAAGGTGGCAAGGAAAACGTAACGAAAATCTGTGGAGCGCTTAACAAAATCGCCTCAGAGGGCTTTACAACAATTGCATGTAATGGGCTATATATGCAATTGTTTTTCTTATTTGTCCTTTTATGTCCGCGGTGTCTTTTGTGGCCAAAACAAGTTATTATTGTATATGTATTATGGGTTTGAATAAAAGCCTGAAGCCGTTTAAGACATTATACAATTTGGCCAAAATAATTCATGGCATATAATGAACAATTTCCCATCTCTAACGAATTCTGAATTTAAGTTGATACTTGACAAACTGAGAACCTTTACGCGCCGGCGATTCCACTGAACATTAACCGGATTATTTTTTTCTCGAATTTCTTTACTACATTATGTTGATTTTGAATGTGAAAGTATTGCTTTTGATGTTGTGACCATCGTTTCAACCAAATCATGCTCAGCAGGAGAAATATTTAAACTTAAGAGCAAAATAGCAAAGAATCCTTTGAACTTTGATCACAAAGCAGCCGTGATCCGTCTCCGTAAAGATGCGCATGCAGTGTATTCAATCGATTAAGGTTCAGATTGAAGCGGCTAACATGCACAAACTCCCTTTACGCTTTTATATAATGCTGTGAAGTCACTCCGTTTATTGCTTCTGTTTTCTTTTATTTCTTGATTACAGCTTTTTCTTTTCTTTCTTTGATTTTAATGTAAAGTGTCTTTGCATGCAAATAAAACCTATTATTATAATTGCTTTAGCGCAGTAGCATTTCATAACGGAGACAGAAGGATGAGGGGGGAACTGCCAGCTCCCACTAGAACCAGGGCCAGCAGCAATGCATTCTGGGAAAGGCAAACAAGAGCACCACGCGGCTCAGATGTGTCCTCGCATACCCTTCTCTTTTCTTTCTGCTGGTTGCAAAGCGGGGGAGGGGGAGGGATGGGAGTCGGGGGAGGGACGAGGGGATTGGAGGAGAGGGGTTCAAGAACACAACTTGATCGGCCTGTCGTACAGCTGCAGAGAATTAGACCCCAGAGGGAGGTCTCATGGGACATCTTTGGAAAACACTGAATCACAAAATTGCTTGAAAGCTCATTCGCGTTCGTGTCTTCTGAGTTTGAAAAACTGCACTGCTCTTTTCTCCATAGTAACACAGTTCTGAGAAATGCTCCCAGGTTATTGAGAAGTTGAATTTGCAATGGTCCGTCACAGAGAAGACTGCTGCTTATTTATCACGGCAGCGGGACAACTGAAGTGTCTGCGGGTCCCTGCGGGTTTAGACAACGTGCATCGAGAGCGTGATCCCGGCCAGGTGCAGTGAAAACAAGAGCGTGTAGGAGGGAGAGGGAGGAAGTGAATGTTTGCATGTTTTGTTTTGCCCCGTTCGCACATGGAAGAACACTCATCAACCCGTCGTTACACTCCACCTCAGTAAGACACATGACACCGTTTAATATCGGCCGTCACAAAGCAGTGTATTCTACAAAATGTTAGCCAATAGTAAACAACACTTATTAAAATGTTTTTCTTTGCAGGTATACAATTAAAAATGATATTGGATAGAGATCAATAGGCATTTGTTTTACCACTTTAGACTGAGTGGATGGAATTAGATTTTAAACACACTCATATTTCCTGAAGGATTCCTTGCAATTACTTTCGTGATGACTTGATTTGACATTTTATGTATAAAACCACCTCCAATACTTTGATTAATTAACAAAATCCTGTAATGAGCCAGTAGTCGTGTGCTAAAAGTGTAAATTTAGATGGTGAACATTGTAAATAGTTCATCCACGTTTTATCCACATTCTCGTTATTGAAGCTGCTTGAAGTCTAATTGGAGCAGAAGGCAGTTTAACAGACTTTTAGCCTTTTGCTCCAACAGGGAAATGAACGCTTAATTGATTCACCAAGATCATTTTCTGAGATGCAGGCCAAGAGGCCCGTCCGCCTCATTATCCGGCCCTGCTTCAAGTCGCTGCTGATTACAAATGCTTATGGCAGCAGCTCTTCCTCTTGTTCTGCTCACACTGGATCCTTATTAGCAATTACAGCACCAGAGGGCCTATTTATACACAGGTACTGCGACGGGCGCTGCAGTGACAGCGCATGCACACAGCAGCACTGGAATGCTAAATGAGACAGCAGGGAGGAAGGAAAGGAAGGGAAGGAAAGGAAGGAATGATAGGCGCAGGGATGGTGAACACAGATTATCAGAGCGATGAGGACCAGATGCCACGAATGAAGCTCTCGTCTGGAGGCTGCGAGTTGATGCGTTCAGCCCCACTGCAGCAGGACTGATGGCTCGACTTGTCCAGGGATGACGAGGACGATGTTGGAGGAGGAGGAGGAGGAGGAGGAAGACAAGGAGGAGGAGGAGGGTGGTTATGAGACAATAGGCCCAAAGATACAGACACGCAAAAAACTCTGGTTATAGGAGCAGGAGCCTGATTTAACCGATGTTTTTCTGTGTCGTTACAATCCGTCATTTTGTGTCTCTTCGTCTTTGCAGTTGACTCTTTTTGTGCATTTGAAGTCATTTGTAGTCAGTTTGTGTCTCTTTGCAGTTATTGTTGGGTTGACTCTTTTTGTGCATCTGCAGTCGTTGTGTGTCGGCTGAGTGTCTTTGCAATCATGTTGTGTCTCATTCTGTTCCTTTGGTGTCTGTCTATTGTCTTGTTTTGTGGTTCAATCTAGTCATTTTGTGTTTGTAGTCATTTGCAGTCCCTATGTAGCGGATTTGTTTCCCTTTGTATAACTATTTGCCTCTTTGTGGTAGTTCATCCCCCTTTTGTAGTCTCTTCCATTGCTTTGTAGTTGTTTTGTGCCTCTTTATTGCGTTCTGTCTGTTTGTAGTCATTCATGCCTCTCCAGTTATTTGTATTGTCCTTGTGAGTGTCTTTGTGTCTCTCTGCAGCTGTTTCGCATCTCTTTGTAGTTGTTTTGGTCTCTACAGATGATTTGTGAGTTATGATAATGAGAATGATTATTATCAATATTTGGTTTTGGTTGCCATGGCAGTATCTTGTTGAAGCATGCAGCAGTCCTTGTAGACCTTGGTTGAATTACTGATTCTCTGACACTTGTTGTTACCAGTTATAATTGTTTTTGAATCATCTTAACGATAGTCTTTAGTGAGTGAGAAGTAACTGGTGTATTTCCTTTTCACGTCTGAGATTACTTTAACGTGTTTTTAGAAACTCTTAGAGGGGAAAACGTGTGAATGTAAAGATTATTTACACAAATAAACATCCTTATTTTATTGGCCCGAAGGTTCTTGTAAGAAAGACACATGTTAAAAATAATAAAAGCCTGTTGAGAAAAGGCCTGTGTGTGTTGAAACTGGGTTCCAAAGTTTCACTCATGTGAAAGCGTTTAAAGTCCTCCGTGTTAAGCTGGAGGATGTGACGCATTCTCCCCGTTTCTTCACCACGACCAGTTTAGGGTTCGTCATTTCTCACCCAGTCTGAAGAGCCACTGCTACAAAACAGTGGCTTTAAAACGCAAACTAGTTGTTGCAAACAAGCAGATTTTAAACAGCATTTCCAGATGTGAAAACATATTTGCAGGCTGAGCACCAACACTGGTATTTGCATCATAAACTCTCTGGTGCCTTTTGGTTCTGTGATGCCAGAAATCTCTCTTTGAAAGAAACGACTTTTAAAAGCCTGAAAGTTGTAAAATATTCATTGACACTGAGACAATAACAGTAATAACTCTCACTGTTCACAGGTTCATTACATCCCACCGCCATGTTATTCTAATACTCAAACCTATCCACATCCACATCATAGTGCTTATTAGAAACAAGAGAAAGGGCCTTGATATTGAAACGTTACTTCAACACTATGATCCTACCATTGCTATCAAAGTTGTAGCTTGTTGAGGAGTGTAATCTATCCTTGTATGTCTGACCTGATAATTATGTGATTATTTTGTTAGTCTGTCCTCTCTTCAAGTGCTACAACATGAATAAGTATGAAAATCAGCCATATCTGCTTTAACATTTGTAGACGACATTATTTTACTGTGCTCTTGCGTAAAAGTAATAAAGTTAACCAGGCCGCACCCTGCCTCACTGACTCTTTCAATGAATATAGTTCTTACTCGTGGGTTTCCTGGGCTGCATGTGGAGATGAGTTGTAAGAGCTGTGAGACTTATTTTCCAGCCCTGAATGGTTTTATGAGCCTAGTTTTACAGTAATAGACCGAGGGCCTGTGATTCACGCACACTGCAGGCTGTCCGCTTCCCTCTCCTCCTGCTCGACAGGAAGAAGAAAAACTGGTAACACTTTAAGTGCAGTGCAAGTCACTGTGAGTGCTTCACAAATGTGGTTACTGCCTGAACAAAGCTTTCGTTATGATCATGTCCGGAAATTATACTCATTAGGTCTCAACGTCATGAACCAAGTATGTGCTGTGAGACTATTATGAGCCGGAGATATGTCTTCGTGGTACTTACTACTTAACCACGATCAAACTGTGAACTTTACTGCTGCTGAGTTTCACACAGACATCTGGACGCGTTGCCGTGAAGAGATGCTGGTGTTTCCTGCGCCAAAAGTGAAAAAAGAGCGATGGAGAGATATTTGTGTTCTCAACGCGATTACTAGAAGAATAATATAAACCTGCTCTAACCCCATGGAGACACTGCACTTCAGCCACATAAGTGTTAACTACTCTCAGACCTCATCATTTTATCCATCACGAGAACATTTTCCACTTTAAAATATCCGTCTCACATTATAGGTCCACTACAATAGACATTTCAATGAAGATACCTCACACAGGACCCCAGTCATGTATAAGTACCGTATTTAATGTATTTATCTTTATACCCAATTCTTGATTTATGACAGATTATCGTTTATAATTGTAAACTATGACTCAATTAGCTGGCTGGTATGAGTTAATCAAAGATGTCAGATGTCGACCAGAAGGGGGACTTTTTTTGTTTAAAAACTATTAAAAAATCTTTAGGGATTATCTGTGGCTATCTATGAATGCAGCAGTACATTTTTGTTCACTGTTTGATTAAATCTCTATATATTAATTTGAATTAAAATTAAAAACCCACGTTCTTAAACAGTCACAACATAATAAGCAAAGTTAAAAAAACAGATGATAACACAGACTGAGGTGTAACCATATGTCATGTTGTAGATTATCCAGACAAGATACCCTTGTGAGAAAAATCTGAAAAATGCTCCATGAGGTTGGTCCCCTGACACTCCCAAACATCCTCCGCATGTTTCCCCTCCTCGCCTCACCGTGTGTGTGTCCTTGGTTGTGATTTCCTGTGACAGCGAGCGACTTTGTTGCAGAGAAGAAAAAAAAAAAAGAGAATGACAGCCAGACAGATGGACGGCCGGGCACACTGGTTGTTGGGCCTTGTTTTTCCATGTTGTCATAGCAACTGCTGGGCTGGGATGGCAGAGGCTTGGCGGTGGGCGGTGGCTGCATCGTAATTCACGGAGGGCGAGGGCGGCCGCACAGAGGAAACATTTGGCAAACAAACCCAAAGGAAGGCAATGGGAAGCATCTGCTGGATCTGGAAAAAACTCCTTGTCTACCCACAATGCACCAGCATGAGCGGAGTTGACAGATTACTTGTATGCCTTGCTAAAAAAAACAACAACTTTTGACCGTATTTTGAGCAGCATCAGCCAAAACATTACCGCTGAGATTCAAAGTTTATTCAATGGGCTCCAAAAATAGTCGGCAAAATAAACCTGAAGCTCATGGTCCCATTAGTCACCGTCCCGCAGCTTTCAACCCGCTCACACGTTGCACCTCCGCAGTTTGCTCAGGTGAAATAGACATTTTCTTGTCTTTGCTTTTCAAAGTCCAGAATAAACGTTGAACCTGCTTACTCAACAGCTGCGCGCTGCTCGAGCAGAGCCTCTGTGTGTCATGTGGAGCTCAAAGGGGATTTGGTTTTTGTCACACGGGTGAGCTGATTGTGTCATTCCACTTGAGCTCTGCATTTGCTTTATTCAAGTGTATTATGGGGCTTAGTTTAGATTGACGCATTTGGGGTTTTAAGATTCTGTTCTATATTCAATGTTGTTTATTGTCAGGTATAAATCGTCAAGTGTTGTCTTTTAAAAGACAGACTGTTTCGCTGGAACTCCCCACGTCACAAGTTGAAAAAAATGTAGATTCAATTCCAAACCGGCACTACTTGCACATCACATGAACTATCGTCGGGCAATCGTTTTGTTTGTTTCATACAGAGGCTGCAGAGAAGGGATCAGTTGAATAGAATTTAAGAATAACACAAATTTTAAAAAGTTTATTCAGAATGTCCTTAAGAACAGAATGAGGCAACCACTTCATTGCTGTGTTGCGGCAATGATAAACCAACATCTTCAGAGATCAGAAGTAAAAACAACAACCAAATCTGAATGAGAGCAAAGGTTGTACTGGAACTTTGGGAGCAGTGCTGGCTTCTGTAATCTAGCTTCCAGGCAACGTCACACCTGCTGGCGAAACAGAAGAAATGACACATGAAAGTACAAGAATGGATTTGCCTAAAGAAAAGCATTGTGTTTGCCTTAACAAATCAAATGAAAATGTAGGAGGCCAACAAGCAAATGACTGAATGATGAATGTGCGCACTTTACCTGTCTATTTAAATGTGTGGCTCTCAGCTCCACCGCGACCAAATCCTGACAGGGAGGAGGAAGCAAGGAAATAATCAATGAGCGACCATTAACAGGAGACATTTGTGACTTTTACTTTGAACATCTGAGAAACTACTCGTTCACACAACAATTTAACAAAACCTTATGCAAGAACCGGTTTATTTAGTGTGGGATCGCATTGGACAGTTACAGCTTCAATGCTGTTGGGCGCAGAACGTCGTCCTCACAGAGCCGACAGTCTTCCGATCCAAAGGATGACGGATAAGGGAACATGCTTACCTTTAGGTCCAAACATGGCACCGTAGCAGGGGTTGTGACAGTACGGCTTGCCCTCATGCTGCAAGAGCGAGAGTTGTATTAGCACGTAGATATGAACTAAGCACTGATCTTTCACAGACAAATCCTGCATCAAAAGATTTTCAAATTATGTCTTTGCTAATTGGTGATTGTTACTTGTTATCTTTGAGGTTTGCTTCTTGAACTTGATTTAATTACAACTTTATTAAACATTCAGAGTCAACAACAGAGACTCAAGTGTAAATTTGCAAACCAAACCTTGGGCAAATTGTTAAAGATCACAGGACATTCTCGCACGTACCTCTGCGTGCGAGCCCGCCGACAGCGTCTTGTTGCACTTCTCGCACTTCAGACATGGCCTGTGCCAGTCCTTGCCCAACGATGTCACCCGCTCAGCTGCCAAACACAGAAACCACCAAATGAACAACTGCGGCCGAAAAACATCCACCGCATAGAGTCGGTGCAGTCTGAAGAGGAGACGGTCACAATCTCAGTGGTACATCGTGTCTTTGCAGATTACTTTGAGAACATTGTTTGGGTGGGGCGCTGGAGGGAAAGAGAAGACCAAGTGTCCCTGAACCGATCCTGCCTCATAAACGCCAATAAAGGCCGTCTTTATCTGCACAGACACCCATTAAGAGGACCGTAAAAGTGGGGAGGAGCCCACCCTCTCCAGGCCTTCAGTGGATAAAATGAGAGTTTAGACAAACTTTGAGACCCGTCACGTGATTACAGGCCAGAATCTTTCTGCATAGATAAAAAAACAGCTGCAGTGGCTGCACAGGAAATCTTGATAATGGAGGAAGTGTTGCCAGGAGACAGAGGATGTTTCTACCAAACAAGTCAGAACTCACAAGCCGCTCATTTTCTTAAGAAAACCCCCAAAAATATTCAAAAAGGGCTACAGATACATGAACGTCTAACGTATAACACGGGTGAAGCCAAACCTTCCCACCAATACCGGAATGTGACACACTTCCTCCCTAAAAACAGCCTGATGTGGCATGCGATACTGCAACATGCGATACTGCAACATGCGATACTGCAACATGCAGCAGAAACGGGGAGAGAGCTGCGGGGCGAGGTCAGTCTCTCTGTTAGCCAAGTTTCATGAAAACATTTTAGAAAATTTGGGTGGAGCTTGTTTGCTCTGAAATGAGTACTATTTAAATGAGTGTATTTAAATTAAAGTAACACATTGGTGGACTGTGCAACAAGTTAGTTCTCCCCTGTGCAAAGAGGAATGGAGCAGAATGGAGCAGCTTCTTCACAGCCAAAGGAGCGCTTTTAGTCGCCATGTAGCATTTCGCTCTTGATTCTATGTTGATCTAATAAAGCACACATTTTTGTGCGTTGGATATTTATTTTCTCTGACAATATTATTGGAAATGGGGCACGAGAGACCAAAAAAAAGAATCAGGTATGTCCTCGACATCAGCTCTCAACTGCCTGGAGCCTTAAGCCTTATGAGTTCCAGTAAACACAGACTTGAATTTGAATGAAAAAACACAGAGTGAGGGAGGACGTTTAACTACTATTAATCATTCCATCCCCAGAAGATGCATTGAGTGGATGTTTAACAGTTTGTCAAGCTAAAGGCTCAAGAGGTCAAGCTAAAAAAACATGAAGAAGCTAAGAATTGGGAAGCATTTACAGTGACGGAATCACTTAAACGCAATCAAACTCTGGAATACTTTAGAATGGTTAAGTATTTAATCTCCTTCAGGACTAGAGTGAGATGAGGAGATTTAGGTCACACCTCATATAAATCTACTGCCAGTAGCCAATTAGCTTAGCAACAGACCGGTAAACAGCTGTCCTTGCTCCAGCTAAAAGGCTATAAACATCCACCTACCAGCTGCTCAAAAGCTTGCTAATTAACACATTATTTGTGCCAGTGGTGTCCTTTACCTTCATATTAATCGGTGAGCTTTTGATGTGCTGACAGGTGGATTTAATTACAGTCAAACAGACTAGCTAAGACAAACATTCGTTTCTTTGTTTCCAACGCTCATTCGCGCGGTCTTGATTGCTTTTTGGGGGGCGGGGCTCTTGGGCCCTTTGTGCATCTGGACCTGGACCAAGTTCCAAGTAGCCTGATTGTTTCCATCTGAAACATTAAGACAGATGAGACGCAAAAGAGACAAGGAGAGAGGGAGAGAGGAGGAGGCGAGGATGGGGAGTGGAACCGTGAGGTGCAACGGAGAGACATGGAGCTTATCCAGGAGGTTTGGGGGGAAACTGATGGACAGTTCAGGATATTGATGCAAATCTGCTTCCATGAAAAGAAGCCAAAAAAACTTCTTTCCACACTATATTTCCCCTCAGTTATATTCATACTAGAAAAAGCATATTCTCTTTGGCAGGCTTCTGGACAAAACAAATTGGTTTGCTGGTTTTGGCAAGACGGGGAAAGTTTATCCATGAAAAGGAAGAATGGGAGGCAGGACTCCCCGGTCGCAGACTGGCATTCCAAATCTCCCTGGAGGAGATTAACTCAGTTGCACGACAGAGCTTTATACAGTGTGGTAGATGGATTAAGTCACATGTCCATGTCCTCCCTGGATGCATCGTTAGCTCCCTGCTCCGATGGTACACCCATGAGACGGGACGCAGCCGACTTCCTCCGATGCATCCGGCCATTTTTCATGCAACGCGTCAGAAATCAGGAAAGACGTTTTGATATCAGGGTGCAAAGCTCTTATCTGTCCAAAATAACTTGATAACAAGAAAGCTGATAGAGTACAGTGATCTTTGAGCCTACCGGAAACTAATGTGCAAAAATATACACCTAGAAATAAATATAAACAGCAAAGAGATTGAGATCTATGGTTACTCCCCAGATTTGTATTTTACATTTAAAGTTGGAAGAAGCATTGAGATAATTTACTAAAGTAATGCAAGCGGCATTCATCTACTTATAATGATATGTAATTGGGGAAATAATTCATATTATTACTTATTTCTTATATGATATTCTTAACGTTTTTTGAAGATCGCGATTTTTCGTATATATGTATGAGATTATGATGTATTTATTAAACAAGCAGTTGAGATAAGCTCCACTTTTACCGATGAACACGTTGAATACTGTTGCATCAGTAACAACGACACAAGAATGTGAGAAACAGCCATTTTGCACGAGGACTTTAGATAATTTAATTTTCCTGACAATGCTTCTGCAAATGCATTTCAGTAATTCGATTTCGAAACAGTGACTTCCGCGCAAGCAGATGATCTGAACACAATGCATCGAGTTATTCACGTGTTATTTAACGTCGTCAGTCCGTTTCCTCATTCGTGCAGAAAAGCCGCCACCTTGTCACAAACCAGGAAACACGATCTTCTCGCGTGTCCAAAAAAAAAAAAAAGCACGTAAACAAGAGAAGAGATCTCACCGAAGTAAACCTCCTTCTGGCACTTGGGGCACTTTGGCATCTTGCTGCGGTTGTCTGAGCCGGCTGAGCGGAGGGGAACGCGGCCGGTGTCCGGAGGATGAAGTGTGACTGACGCACCTGTTTGCTCCGACTGGACGCTCCTCCACGCGCGATCTGCGCTGCCTGCTGCATTTATACCGCCGAGGAAACAGTCACCCACTGCTTTTTTTCACAGTGGGTGAGGCTTGTTTTGAGGCTGTGCGATTGTGGACCAAGAGGAAAAAAACAATTATGTAACAATTAAACGAAACTCTTTACGTTTTTAGAAAGTATTTTTATTAAGGAAGTACTTTCACTCAAGTAGGCTACAATTTAATTTTAAGTACTTGTACTTTACTTGAGTGTTGCCATTTACTTTAACTTAGTACTCCACTACTTTACTTTACGACTGTTGCTACTCTGCTCAGATTAATGGTCAAATAACTATATCATATATTATAAAGACTTAAAACTAGCTTCACCTTTGTCAGCTTCAACATTAAAGGGATGATTATGTGTAAGTTATGATTATCCAGTAATATACACAGTTCTGAAATGGATCATTTTGCACAATTGCCATCAGTTATTTTGGTACTTTGGTACTTTTACTCAAATGTTACTGGTGTGATTTTTTTTCAGTAAGCGCTTCATTGAACATATTATGGAGAAGCAGGCCATTTGTTTCAAAGCAACATGTTATTTGTCTCAGAAGGGGATACTTTACAAAAATACAATAATGTTTGCTGTTTTTAAGTTGTGTTCTATCAGTGTAACTGAGGTCCAGAGTTTAAGTGTCAACTGATGGATGTAATCAAGAAGTAATTACTGGGATGCATTTCACACCCTCATGTCATTTACTAATTATGGCAATGCCTGCAGAAGGCCTCAGTGGAATGAACGCTGAATTAATACTCTGCACAACAGCACTTCCTTTGTTCTCTAATGTTTGGCTAATTTCCTTTACCTACCTTGTACCTGGTACCTTGGTTTCACACCTTCCCAGAGATGCGCAGCCATGATCGTTAGTGTGTTGTAGGTCACGCCAACCTTTTCCAGATAGCTGGTTAATCTTGAGTGGGTTTGCCTTGAATCTCACAAATGACAGCGTGACCGTCTAAATCAATGCTAGGATAACCAAGATATACCCGAGATAAAAACATCATGAAACTACATTCCGCTACTCATCTGTTGCCAGCTTTGTGTTACATTAGTTAAGTGGATTATTTACCCGGTAATATTTGTAAATGAAGATATCTGCACAAATGATATGCGTTTCCTGCACATTCCTCTGCGCATGCCTCAGCTGGGCAGTTAGCCAATCACTGATTAAAGTTAATGAGCGACGTTATCATTTCAGCGTCCTAAAATAGATTGAGGGTTGGGGCAGCCCTCCGCCGCCCTGCGCTGCCGTGTAACAACATAACAACAGCCACCGCCGGCAGTGTCCCTTCCACGGAGACCCGACCTCGGCACGAGAGAAGAACCTCGCTGGAGAAACTAGAGGTAAAACATTGAATCATATTTGAACGTTTACTGAAACCGACTGGCCCTACCAAAAACACATTTCTATCAGCCGGCACTAGATTAGCCCGACGTGAGTAAATATACCTCCCTGCTGACTACATTCGCTATTGAATGTCAGGACAACCCACTCAATGAATAACCCAAATCACGTTGTGTTAGTTTTCTCTTTCTGTGCTTGTAACTTTACACCAGCGATTTCCAGCAAGCTTTCTAGCTTTCTGTTGTCTGATATCCAGCATTCTGCAGGGGGTGGAGGATTTGTTCTGATGGCTTGTTGTTTTCGGGGCGTCGCGCGTTGTCTTGGGCCTGCGTTCTGATCGCGATGACGCCTCTCTGGCTTGGACGTCGACTTTTAGTCCTGCTGGGCGTGATCCCTGCGACACAGCCGATCACACGCCCAACCCAAGGGCGACCTTTGACCTTGCCGGTGCGGCTGAGGAAGATTCTATTTTCTCGATGACTACATGTGTGTTCAGTTGTAAAGCTGTTAAGTTCTCGTTGATGCGCGTGTCTGTGCCTGCTGCAGGTCCTCACACCTGCAGAGTGAAGCTTGATTCAGTCAGTTTTTCCACAGTTGAGTGACTTATAAAAGACAACAAACCGTCTGTAATCAAATCACCATGGCAACAAAAGAAAGAGCTGATCTTCACGGACCTCTGGTGCTTTCGAAGTCATTCTGATGCTGACTGACAATCAAGATGACATTTTCATGACAGCGCGTTTCTATTTTCCAAGTTGGATCCCAGTAAACACACACAGATCTTTCTCAACCGATGACAAATGACTTGAACTGGTTTTTGACCACACCATGATGGAACTCTGTGGAAACGATGCAAGGGTGAAATAATAACCATTAATCGTAGCAATGTAGCTGCAGAGCCTTGTCAGACGTGGTTTACTGGGGCAGATTTACCTGCAGGATTTTGCTCGATTAGGCGACCGCCTTGTAATTTTCTTTCTTGGATGGTTTCCATTAAATGAAGCTCTGCCCTCTGCTGATCTGAGAGCTCATCTCCAACAGCCACCCAGGTAGCCGACGGGCTCGTCTCAGCGGCCTGCATTTCGGTCTGGCAACGATCCAGCTAGTTAGGCCTCCTTTACTGCCTTGTAATTATATAACTCAGTGATCAGCCCTCCTCCCTTAAATTAGACGAGAGCATGGAGGCAGGATTCATGTTCTACATCGCTGATCAAGTGCTGCGGATACACACAAACCGCTGAAGACGTTAATGTGCGCAGTGTGCAGGGGAGACTCGTCTAGTCTAGCAGGTTACTTCTGTTGAGCCCAACAGATGGAGCATTAATTAAAAAAGCAGGGAAACCAGTGATAGCACAAGGCCTTTCATTGATTTCAATCTACATTAGATTTTGTTATTCATTCTGTTGGCTGATTCTTCCATTTTTTAGACTCAAGGTAGTTAAATTCGACCAGTTTTCCAAGATAAATATTTATAGGATTCAGTCTTTTGTTTCACTTGATTATATTTATATTTCTGAAACAAGTCAAACTCTCAGTTAACAGAATCTACATTGAAATCTTTTGTTTTTCTACATTGAAATCTAAATTGAAATAAATTGTTTTTAGAATGAATCCATCTGCCAATGCTGGGACTGAAAAATGATGTCACATTTTCCTTTAAGAAGGACCCTACTTTTTTTGTGTGCGCCTTTTACGTCATTCAAACTCATTCATATTGTGCCTTGACCTCTCAACCAGTTCTTATAATCAAAAACGCCTGACCAAGAGAGTTGCTCGAACAGGGGAGCTACTGTAAGAGCAGCTACCGCGGCCTCTAAAGTACGAGCCATAAATTCTGAATGGTGACTTCATAGGCCGCTATATCCCCATTTGTAGGGAGAAAATCTCCTTCCTCTGAATGTACTTCACGTTCGAAAATAGAGAAAACCCTTAATTTGACATTTGAATTGCATCAATCTGGAGGGCCCTCCTGATTTGAGAATGAATTGAGGAAATTACTTGCAGAGCTGCAAAACTGTTGCGATAGATTTCTTGCCACGGATCAGAAACAAGTTCTACTCTGCTTGTTTTAGTTGTACAAATAGCTTTGTCGAGTTGACGTGAGCTGCACTGTAATTACACACAGTGATCTATCGGCGTCAGGCAGACGTGTTCAGGGAGGAAAGCAAAAGCATTTACTAACATGCCGTCACAGCGGCTGATTCATCGCTTTGACACACCTAGAAACCCCAAAAGATCATGCTGTGTACACACATTCATTTATTGTAGTTGTATTCAGTCTCACAGACGCGCGTGCACGCGTACTTTACCAATGGCAGTATATTTGCATGATGCTTCATCTGCAGCAGATGTTCATAAAACCGAAGCGAAAGCAACGAAGCACTGCAAAGCGACTATATTCAATACATTTCTTATTCACATGGTTACTTGTTTGGCGAAAAGCATCGTTCGTGTTGACAAAACAATAAACTATCACCTGACTCTGCAGTTCAACTCATATGTTTCCTTATTCGCCTCTTAAATCCCCCTTTGTTTTCACATTGGGTAAAACGCAAATTTGACTGTGGACCGTCACATGTATTTGAGTATATTGTTTCTTAGTCGAGGTTTTTTACTGCCGGATTTACTGAGACCTTACCAGGGTTCTCTCACGCTATTCCTCCCTCAGACACACTGCAGGTTTTCCCAAGGTCGCTGTCTGCGCTCTTATCTCTGCTCGCCTTTGATGCTCACGTTACCTCACGCTCGGACCGGAGATTTGAGTTGAAATGGGAAACAGCGCAGCATCTGCGCCTCGCTGGTCGACGGCCAATAGTCGCCTGTGGAGTGATTACTCATCCCCAGAGAGGCAGGAGAGTGGATTGGTCCTGCACTCTTGCAGTAAAACTCTTTTCCTGAAAGGCCTGATGATCCATGCCGCGGCGGACAGACGGGTGTGTTGCACTTTGACCGTACATGTTTTGACGCGTGACCCGAGGAGAAGTCTCTTCCCATGCAATTCTATTTCCAAAGGACATGACATGTGCGTTACAGATTGCCTCCTATTAGTGATCATGCCACAACACTCAAAAAGATGCCCTGAACATCAGCCTCACTCAGCTCATTGCATGTTTGCGGAGCCATTTGTCTTGCGTCACATCATCTTGGAGGCTTTTCTTTCTCTTTCATCATGGCTCTTTCCCTACGCCGAGTTATACTTAGCTTGTTTGCATGTACTTGGGGTTTTGCCAACAGATCCCTTTGGCCCCTCGCAGGATGCTCAGTGCACGGGATGAGTGGACGCTTGAGGTGTTGAGGTACTGAGTGAATCCTGGTTCCATAGTGACCACAGGGAGGACTGTGTGTGAGGTGGAAATGTTGCCGTGTGTGGCCATATTTTCCTGCTAATGAGAGCGGTTGCAGCAGTTATTTGGGCTGCTTGAACTATACTACGGCTTTGGTGTCTCCACAGAAAATGTTACTATGTTAAAGTATTAATATTAATATATTCATCAAGTATACATAACCATTAATCAGAGAGTGGTCCATACCAGAATTATGTTTATATATCTGGGGATTATTATCACTGATGAAAACATTTGTTCATCGCAGTTAATGTGGAGATGATTCTACTTACTTTATTTACTGCTCGTTTCATTAATTAAATCATCCCCACAGAGGATCAATGCCTGTTGATTACATGTTAAATCTGAGTCTGCAGAATGACTGTGGTTATGTGGTCTAAAAAGTGCAGCATTTATCTGAGTGGAAGTATGAAATGCACATGAATAAGCTTCACATCCTGTTTAGTTCCTGGGAATGTGAAGGAAATGTGAACTATGTCTTATGAAACGCAGGTTTTTCATACAGAGCAATGTGAACTGTCGAGTGGTTGAGGGCGACGCTCTGCTTAACTTCCCTCTTGTCACAAGATTGTGTAAAGGGTTTTGTGCGCGTCATGTTACCTTTTCTTCTCATGTTTGCAAAGTGCCTCCGAAATATTTCAGACCTTCTGTGCAGACAAACAAGCTCAAGCCGTGTTTCACTCGGATGCCTTTCAGTTATGGCCCTCAATCAAAACAAATACTCTCATGCACACACACACACACACACACACACACACACACACAGATTGCTGTACAATAACGGTTGGTCGGAATGAGAATCGTTTGAATCTTCATGGGAACTGTCAACGGAGGAAAGCACAAAATGGGAACCACAAAGAGAAAACTATTGCTGCAGTTGTTTCCGATAAAGAAGGATCCTGTAAAAACAAATTAGTCCAGTAAAGCGTCATTAAGACTCTTTTAATACTGGGACCTGGCACAGGCTCAACTATTTAGAGGGAAAAGAAAGTTCAAGTAAATAAACACTCGGGTAAACTGTAATTTCCTTGGCAACTGGGCAATTGTTTGTCAGTAAAGTTGTGTCCGCTGCTATGGCAACAAGTGAGTTCCTCAATAACAGGAAATGAAGGGAATGTGTTTCTAAGTAGCAATCTGACCTTTATCTCTCAGGGTTGTGAGACGTTCAATAGCATATAGAGTGTTTTGTACAACGATTTTCAAACAGTTCCAAAAGCCTAATGTCATAATGTACGTCAATTAGATAATTTTGTGATGCTTAATATTGTCTTGTTTTAATTCATTATAAAAGAATGGAAAAAATTGGACTTGTGCCCCTAATAAAACAAGTCGCTGGCTTCATGGAGGCCTTGCATAATGTATTTTACCATAGAGGGCCTGTATATGATCCACATCTGGTTCATATTTCGCCTGGCAGTTTTCCCCTGATCCCCATTTTGGCCCCTTAACATTTGTTGCACACACTTACCTATTGATGGATCTGTCGCACATTATTTCTTTCCTAACTGAGCGAGAAACATCATATTTCCCTTTTAACTACTTAAGTATATTTTCTGAATCGCAGCTCCAAATTCAGGTCTTTCTTTCAGAGGCTGAATTATTGCTTGTTGATGGAACTCAGCTTTCTGGCTTCATGCTCTTTGTCAACATGCTGGTTTTAGAACCCCAGCTTTACTATCACCGTAGGTCCAATCTCAACAGCGGTCTCGTTAAAGCTACCAAGCATGCTGGAGGAAATTATTATTTTCCGTAATCAGACAACGTTCTTTGTATAAACGTCTGTGGGACTGAAACTGGGATATATCTTTGAATGAGTATGATTCACTGGATTTTAACGGTATTCCCGTTTTTGCAGCAATGAATTTAAGTTGCTGCAAACTGGCTTCTTATGTCTTCTGCTTTTTTTTTAATTATTCATCCATCATGAGAGTCCAGATATGTATTGCCATGTGTTCAGTTAACAGAGTGACTGTGTACAATGAAATCTCTTATTGCAATGTTCTCCTTCCACATGATTAATAATCATTAATTATCACCACTGTTCCGCTCAAGTCTACAGAGTGTTTCAGTGTCTTTAATCACAGTATTTGGGGTTTTAAGCCAACAAGCATTTGCAGTAAATATTGGCTTTGCAGTCATCAGACGGACTCTAAACCAAATGAATGATATGGTTGCTCCATATGTTCTGGCAACTGTTTGTTAACACAGCTTAACAACTTTACAAAGTGATCATTTCTCAGCGCAGCTTCTCCCCACTGCCTTCTTTTCTGATTGCAATTCAAGCTTTGGTTTTCTACTCAGATCAGTCATGAAGAAAATAGACGGCAGAAATATGTCCGATATTGTTAGTTAAATATTTACACTTGTTTGATTTGGAATCACCCCCAGAAAGTGATCAAAAGACAAAATCTCCCTTTTGTTCCCCGCATGCACGACCTCTGATGTCATGTAAATCTAGTTTGTCTCATCCGCAGCCTTGGAAAGAACTTCACTGAAACCAGATGAGCAGCCTTCTTCCATAAACCTCCATGTAGATCAACCCGCAGAGAAGTAAAATACCTCTTGACACAATCTTGTCATTTGGCACCTTCAAAACTCAGAATGTTTTAAGATGAGTGCAAAGGTTCAAAGAAAAGTCTGAGATTTTTCATATTTTTGATATTTTGAAAGATAAATGTGACGTGCAAAATTTGCAGCTGCTACATCCAGACTCATTTATCATTTTTTAGGAACTCGTGGGTCTCGTATCACTTCATTATAGACATGGCACAGAATCAGAAAGATTTCCCTCTGAGCAGCTGTAAGCGGGTTTCAAGCTCGTTGGACACGTTTTGGACACGTTTTGGACTGGCTCACCAGGTACTAGCCGAATTGTTTGCTTACTTGCATAGAATCAGATAATGCACAGACTTGAATGTGCAGTATGTATGAGGCATGGTTTTTTAGCCTAGCTTAGCATGCAGGCTGGAAGTAGAGGGACACGGCTAGCCAGCTCTGCCTAAGGCTCATGGTTTGTCTTTAGTGTTCTTTACACAAAAAACAACAACATGTGGTTTCATGAGAAGTCTCTTCTTCCAGCATCGTGCTGAGTTAAGCTTTACCTCTTGGCTTCATTTCCATAGTTTACAGTGGAATGCACCGTGAAGTGAAATCGACCTTCTCGTCTGACTTTCAGCCAGAAAGTACGTTTGTATTTGCCAGAGAAAAGATTCTATTCAGGTAGTCGAGGCTTCATTGAGTCAAGTGGTTACTAAGGGGCAGATAAATGAGAATGAAGGTTGCATCTGCTATAAGGAGGGATGACCCACACATTTATTTATGCATGGTAGCCATGGAAATTGCTCCTGCAGAAAAAACGCACCCATCTGAGTGGCTTGCCTCATCCACTTGCTCCAATTTTCATCACACAGCGGTTTCCTTTTGATTATTTTAAAAGCTTCAAGGTTGGTTTCCCTCTCAGCTGAAACTCCACTTAAATCCTGATCACTGTGAGCAATCATCCACCAAACATTGTATACTGACATTTGTATCCCCGTAAATGCCACATAAATCCCTATTTATATCAATCCCCGGACAAACCATTCATCAAGTGCACAAAATGTCTTGCTTGTGCTCTCCTTCTCCCCGTTAGTCACGTAAAAGAGACTGAGCAGGAACGGTGACCAGTGAGGGGATATAAATTTAACTCAAACTGACTTCATAGTCATTCAGCAAAGGAGATGATGAAAATACAATTTTACACTATAATAAGCTCAAAATCTGGCAGAAGTACAGTTCAAATTAAAGAGACTCCGGATTGATATATTTATAGCAATTTATATAAACATATTAGATCATTCATCGTTTTGTTTTGACTCAGTAAACAAAATGTAAGCATTACTCAGACCTAATGAAGCAGCTGCATGTGTACCCAAAGTTAAAGCCATTATTAGAAGTTAAATCATTCAGAAGTCACCTAAGGAATGCTTACATCTACACGATTACCTAAATGATCTCGTTTGAAGTAGGAAGTTCTTCTTTGCTGCTATGTGACACTTTCCCGCATGCCGTATTCAGAATAATGGTCCTCCAAAATGCCTGAAAGCTGGTGTTTGGAAAGTCCCCACTGTACTCGGTGCAACTGGAGACTCCATTGAGGGAATCTCACGATATTTGTACCTGAACGCCTTTCCTTCAGACAGCATCTGCAAATCCCAATGAATGTCAAATCGCACTCAGAGAGTAATTTATCCTCACATGTCTGCGTTGTCTGTATTTCACTGAAACCATGTAAAGTTGGTTCTACCACTGAGAAATATAATACTGTAAAGAGCCGCCCACAGTTGGTAAAGGTAATCACATAGGGTATTATGTTCAGACAAAGAATTTGTTCCTTTGACCCGTGTGTCTCATTTTGAATCCATAAACATGAGCCCCTTTAATGGAATTCTAATACGTACAGTTTCAAAGGATCTGAGGAAACTTGACCCTGACTGTGTGGTTAATTTGCTGTTGCTGTTTCCAGATGTATTTACACAAGTGTGGCGCATGGCCATTGCCTGTTGTCTTCTGCGCAAGATCGTTGTTGTTCCCATTAAAGATGGTGGCAAAGACCACTAAATCAAACTTTAAACAGTTTAATTGGACGCAGCGATTAGAAGCCTACACACGAGGATCATGCTTTTTGTTTAAAGATTTCAATCGTCTTTGAGTCCCAGAGTGTTTTTACTTTGTTGTCAAGGCCCAAGCTTTTAGTCCCTGGTCTGACAATACGCAGAGCAGTGAGGCTGACTTCCAGAAAAAACACCTCCCCTCCCTGACTATTTCCTTCTGAAAACAGCCCCGTTTCCAAACCGTTCTGTAGACGGTGTAGTTTGCTCCGTTGGATGTGGTCCACTTCTGGCAAAAAAACCCAGGGACCTGGATGTTGCATTGAACCGAGCTCCGGACACATAGTTGTGTTCTGCAGTGGAAGTAGATGTAAATAAATTCTGGCAAAGCCTTACACGCTAACTGGATCCGTTGTGGCGTCTTTAATTGCCCCGGAAAGTTTGACTATGCATCAGTGCTTTTTCTGATTGATGACATAATCATCATATTAACATCTGGGAGCTCTTTTTCATCATTTTGAACCACTGGTTAGTATCTAAGCTGCTGCACTGGAGGAATTGATTTCCAAGGTTTTCAGTCAGCCTTGTAAATGAAAGGTTTTGTCTCAATTACAGCAATAAAACAGCTTATAAAAAAACATTCTTGCACGGCACATGATCAGTTCACAGTGATAATGGTTGGAGATTTTCCACTTTCTTCTTTCTAAGTCATTTGAAACAGGTTTTTGATTTCAGGAGGCGGATTTCTTATTTCTTGCTCGCAATAATATGTATTTACGGAATATAAAAATCACGGATTAGAAGGTAAAATCAAGCAAAACTGTATGTTTTTTTTAATCATAAATGTAAAACAGCATTAAGTTTTCCGCTCAATTCAATTAGTTTTTGAACACAGTGTTTGTTTTTAATTGTAACATTAGAAGAGAAAACGCTTTTAGTTGGAGAACCAATGGATGGGTTGGACAAACGCGTTGCCATTATGAATTAGGCTGCTGGGGTGTTTACTTTCCCGAATCCCCCCAAAAAGTCAAACAAAGCAGCTAGCGTTAGCTTACCTATCATGACACCTAGAATTAGCTTCCAACACAGTGGGGAAATAACACACACCAGATAACCAGTCTTTAATGCCTCTTTCTTAATGTAACTACACGCTATAATAATGTCATGTGCTCCTATGTGGCAGCCTAAAAAAATGACGGCATACAAAATACATAAACAATATAACATGGTAATACTAGGAACAGATCGTCCACGCTCATCACACATATTCTGAAAGAGCTTCAGAAAAGGGTTTCTAAACATTGCGGATTCTAATATTTCAGTGCAAAACCACTTTCTTTCCTACTGGATGGAACCATATACATCAATTATAGTTTTCCTGGATCAATTTCTACTTGGATCAAATTGAATAAAGTTCTTTTGTGGCAGGGGGGATTTTTGAATCTTATTTCTTGGCAATAGCACCAAGCCTGTCCAACCACAGACCAGCAAAAGGTCAAGCACACGTACCACACGTTATATACACATATATATGTGCAACAAGTATGAATCCAGAGATGTGTAAAACTCAAAAACAATATTGCTTGCTTTACTACTGTGAATATCATGCAGTAATTCCCACTTGAAGATGTTTTTTTTTAACAGCAAAGCTCTCCAAATCATACAACACAGCGAGAGATGTTTGAAATAACTTGGCACGCTGCCTGTCTGAGAAACCTAGGTCTCCTTGACAACCGCCTCACCCATAACACAAACAGGCCTCGCTCCCTCGTTGGGCAAATAAAAAGCAAATGCAGAGAAAATGTTTTCCCAAGTGATGGGCTCTTGAGGGCCCCTGTGGTGGGCTTACAGTATGTGGGAACACTCTGTGACCACTAAAGAATTCTTTGAAATAATATCAGAGCGACAGCTGGGGTCTTTGCAGGCTGAGGTATGAAGGATTGAGACCCTTTTTAAGACTTCTGGTCTATGATCCATCTTTTGTCTAATGTATTTGCACTCAGACTGGGACAAAGCGCGGGTTTAAAACACAAAGAGTCAAATTAAATGTATTGTTCATAACAAGGGATGAAAATCCAATGACAAAAGATGACAAGGACTAATTTTTATTAAGAGCTGAAAACTTTGAGGTGGATGTGATTTTGGCAGTTCAGTTGGGAGGTGCGACCCAAGCAACACGTTTAGGGTTTTCCCCGTTTACTTATATTTACTTGTTATTATTCACAGACGTCCCCCTATCGATGAAAGTCTATAGGAAAAAATATTTTTGAGAAACCAATGAGTTGCAATTCCACAGTTTTGCTACAATGTAATACTTTCTTCAAAGGCCTGGTTTCTAATTTGAGGCTTTCATGCAACATTTTACTGATATCTCTTCAAGAGAAGAGAGTCTAACCGTGTCCACTCAACCAATCGCCTCCTCGTATTCACCTTCCCCTCCTCTCTCATGCTCTGCAGCGAGTGACCACAAACTGCTTGCGGTACCTTCAGCTCCTCGCCCCTCCTCACTTGTTTTCCAGCTCAGTTTGGCAGCTCGCACAGTGGGTCCACTGTACGCTTTTCCCATCGAACGGCTACTCGACAATGAGCGAAGCTTTCGTGGCGACAGCGGGAGTGTCCCTGGGTGCAGGCCGACTTTAGTTATGTCATAAGCCGAAAATTTCAAATTAGCGACCAGAAGGAAATGCAACACACTCTGTGGCTAAATGTTTGCCTTCCTGTCATGCAACATTTTTTAAATAATGATTTCAGGCCGTGTGATTAGGTCATCTATTTTTATCTGAGCTCAGTTGAAGATAAGAATTAGGTGGAGCTACTTGCCACAGCCGTTGCATTCACAGACGTTTAATCATGCAACTCCAGTATCACTTAACCTTTCTCTTGTGTTAGGGTCGGCACTGACCCATTTTAGGTTTTTAAATGCATAAAATAACCATTTATTTGTTAGTCAGGAATCTCTATTTCAACTAAAATGTTATTCTTTATTTTACTGTATTTTTCAATAAATTATAAAATGCTGCGGTTGAAGTTATGACCTTCATGTTGTTACGGTCGGTTTTGACCCAGTTATATTAATTAAAGCCCAAACTAAAATCCTAAATGCCCTGTCAGCCAACACACTGACCGCCAGCTCCTCCCCCAGTCACGTGAGCTTTAGGGGATTCTCCTTTTGCCTTTTCATCTAGAACACCTGCACGAAAACCAAACAGAGAAAGACGTGAGGTCAATTCAGCATAAAGGTGGTGACTTGCAGAGTCACAAGCTGACGAAGAAAAGGCCCAGAGGCTCAAAGCAAAAATATCAAAAGCCGTGTTTTCATGGATAAGGAAGACAAGACATGAGAAACAAATTGGGTGACAGAAAGACATGGGTCCAAACCGACCCGTTTACATAGCAGATGGTAAAAGAGCGCTAACACAAGAGAAAGGTTAATGGGCTTCAGTTTATTGCAATCACAATATTTCAATCAAGCTTGAGCACGCATTCACATGTTGGCTCATCCTGCTTATCAGCATATGTATAAACAAATATACATGCAGCTTATATTTTCAGTGCGCACGTTGAATTCAGTACTAAATTGAATGTGTGCAGTGGAAATATGCAAAGAGCAGAAAAACAGGAAAAGGCGACAGAAGAGGGAAAAGACTGAAGACGTGAGATGAGAACACTGCGATGTGATCGGTTTAACAGCTGCTTCCTGCACGTCTGAAGGGCGTGGCTGGACATTATGTGGCTGAACACCAGTTAACATACAAAAGCACATTCTCCAGGTTCAGACAGACTTCAGTTACTCTATTTGTGCAGAAAAGGATACCATGCAACGTGACTTCATTTAAAATAGGATTTTTAATATTCAGCCAGTTTCACAAGTTAACATTGACCTTCAGAAGTAATTCTATCTCCTGTTTTTATAATGTCACTTTGAGTTTGACGTGTTTAGTGACCAGGTCCACTTCAACGGACCAGACAAAAGACGATAGAAGCTTCAATGTTGCTCTTGGCTTTGCAATCAAAAGCACCGTCTTTGTGTGGTTAAGTAATCTACGGCGTGTTTTGGCTGCCTCGAGTAAGGGTGAGCCAAAACAAAGCTCATCCTCACTGTAACCCCCACCTCTCCTCCCATGTACTATCACAGCTCAAGACAGACACCGAAAGTGTCAGATAACCTGAAAAAGAAAAGAAACAAGCTCCCTCCATCAAAAGCATGATAAGAATCCCCTCACCGAGGGCTGGGCGGGCCCTGAGGGACGCAGAGGACGCAGAGGAATCAGAGCGTAGGAGACAGCGGGGAGGGAGGGTCTTGGCTTCCGGCCCGGACAGCGGCAGCTCGCCGCGGCTTCGTGTCTCTTTGTTACCGCTCTCGACAATGAGAAACAGCAGCCAGCCCCCCCCCTGTGCTGAGCCACCGCTTGTGCGGGATAGATTTAAAAGGTTAGCGTGGGCCTTCGGGACAGCAGGGAGGATTTGGGGTTCGGCTTTCCACGGCATTATCCTCCTCACATTTAACATTTTGAAGTTGGGGTTCATCTGGCTGAGCTCAGGCCGGTCCGGAGCTGTCGGAGCCACAGGGAGGAGGGAGAGGCTGACCGGCTGTCAACGTTCAACATCTGCTTCTCCCTGACTGCCTGCAGGAAAACTGGCCCATAATACATGCAAAGAAAAAAGGAGCACCTTTGTTGTAGGTTTGTTAAAACCATCAATTTCACTAAAACTGATGTAACTGCAGTGGTAAACCGGACTAAGTTCTTATGCAGAAACCAGGCTTGTGAAGGCACACGTGGTATTTATGTTAACAAGGGGGGAACTTCCCATCAGATGATTAGCTGAAGTAGCCCCTGGGCTGGAGCAATGGCTGTTGGAAAAATCAAAACTAATACAGCTACTCCCAATAAGTGCAACTTAATTACCAAGGGGCGCCTCAATAATTGACTCAGTGTGGTGAACTGAAAGACATACAGCCGCTTTCTTGGCTCTCTGTTACAGCTGCTTGACAGCGTCAGAAATATCACCGACACCCGACCTCTGAAAACTGGGCAACGTGTATGTTGTAACACAAAAAAGTCTACTTTGTTTAAAGGAAAACGATTTTCTCAATCAGCTTCTTGCTGTGAGGGACAGTGTTGGTTTGTTGATGGAAGTCTTGAGTTCCCTTCAGCTGGTTTAAAGTGAGCAGAACTCATTTGTGCAAAAGAGTCATTAGGATTCAGCGGCGTTTGATCCGACTGCAGTTGGCGTGTGGTTCGATCGTATCCATCACGTCAACATCCGAGTCGGAATCACAATCACACGTGGCCGAGCGGTGAACACAAACGGACGTCTCACATCAGTCAAACTGTTGTGCAGACGTGCAGACACCAACCGTAATCTCACATCCGTCTTGACAAAACAGCCAACATAATCTTTCTAATTGCTACCGTTCATCCAATATGACACGAACACAGCATTGCTCCGAATAAATAATACCTAATTACTGTTTCTCCCCCAAAATAGTAATTGTTATAACATATTTTAGGTTTTAAGACGTTTAATAATGGAACCCACGAGAGTACCTCAGCATTAAATATGTCTGCAAAGAAAGCAGACCACTTTGTGGACAGGGAGGTCGTTGCTTTACGTTTGTAACACTGGCCTGCCGGGAGGAAAGTGACAAAGAGATGCTCACACAGGCCGGTTCCACTAACGTGAGCACACTCTCTCAATGTGGTCGCTTTGCTGAAGCTTCGGGAACATCTGGTCAATGGGTTTAGTCGGTGAAACATTCACAGCTCCCCTATACAGGTTTATATTTAGGGAATAACTGTAGATGGTGGAAATATTGTTTTATGATGTGAGACAAAGTTTTTTTTCTCCCCTCAAACCTGGAGGAAATGACCCGAAGAAAAAGAAAGACACACAGAGGAATTGATTTCCTTGTCGGGACCAAAACTGTGTGTGAAGCATAAAATAAATCCAAAATTGGCAATAAAAGAACAGCAGTACACAAGCAAAATAGACATTGAGTGTGAGTGTGGAAAGAGACAATCTTTCCACACTCACTCCAGCCACCAAAGGCTGAGTGAAGCTGTTAATCTTAGTTCCCGAGGCCACACGTCCCAGTTGGACACAACTCTTATCTCGGGAAGTTTTACTGCCAACACATGGTGTTCCTCCTGGAAGTCTCCATCACAAGACCAGCGCGTCCGAGGCTCGATCGTGTGTGACTGAAGAAAAAGGGAAAAGAATAAAGAGGTCAAACGTGGACGGCCGTGTGACTCCACGTGCTGACATCTGTTTGGTATCCAGGCAACTGCACCGTTTCCCCGGGTGTGGCGCAGGAGACAACGGTATGAGTGGAAAGCGGTGGTTCACATTTGGATATTTTTTTTTTAACGGGTGGAATGACGGCATAAAGCCTGCGTGCGCACGAGAGAAGCCACCGCACCTGTAGGACAGGCACATTCTGTTAGGAGGGATCGATTAGCGTTGCCTCATCACAGCAGGATTAAACGAACCCCCCCCACACAGGTCTACTGCAAACACAACGTTTGTGAATACTGTCACACGCTAACAAAGCCAGATGATCCAGCTTTAAAGACCTTTCACTACTTTCACTGTAAAACAATAAAGCCGAACAGAGAACCAGTTTGGGTTCCTACTGGTTTCAATAGTTAAAATATAATATGCAATTTCCTCAGGGGAAAGTATTCTAATTAATTCCAATTATCTGCTCTGTAAGAATCAAAACGTTTTAGTTTGAATGTATATATAGTATATACGCATTTAATAAATGTATAGTATACATCATAATGTAGTTGTGTTTATTAATGTACGTCAACCACTGTGAATCCATCTGAAGGCACCAAGTTGATACCATACATTTCCCCCCCCTAAAATTCACACAAAAACCCAAAGTTGTTTCATCGCCAGGAGTCAGAAGGCGATCGAGAAATGATGTTTAAAAAATAAAATAAAAATAAAGTACAGCCAAGACCAAACAGCTGATGGGCGGGGAACACCTGGCAGCGTACCTTTCCACTCTCCCCGCACGCACAGCAGGTTGCATCACGGTGCCTTTGTGCCTCATAAAAGACGCCGCGTGACAGTTTCAACAGTCACGACGCACCTGAGATGAACGCGGCGAGTGATTCATGCCCGTTCGCTGGTGGTGCAGTGACATCGGCCTCGCCGGCTCTCGACGACGACACCGGGCTCCCGAGAACTCGATTCCAGTCACACTCAAACTGAATATTGTGCATCTCTGGAATTTTTACCGTAGACAGGAAACATTTAGGCTTTGTTGCTCAAAAAATTGCACCGACACAGATCTAGAGTTTTGTTTTATTGAAGGGATTAAAAAGAGGGATGCAGTTTTTCAGCTCTACAAACAGTGGGCCCTGCAGTGTCTGCGGAGCCTGACTACAGGTATCAAACAAACGCGGTAACAATAAAACTAGGAGGCACATTCTTACAGAATGACTTGTCTGCAGTGTTTCTACAAGCTAAGCAGCTGTTCCTGCGAATGTCAACAACAAAAAATAAAATAAGTCAAATAGTGAGTCATCTTTAAAAACTTATTTCGAAATGAACAATAAAAGTCTAGATCGTAAAGTTTATGCAGCTTACATCTCCTTGTTTGACCTCCTTGGTAAATCACACCGAGGGTAGTAGTACAACGGCTGTTTAACTTAAAGGCTTGATTTGAAGGTATAAATACACATTTCTGTTCCGCTCGCACAACTTCACCCACATTCTGTCCCCCTTTCAAAATAGACAATTGTGTTATTAACTAGCAGATGATCTTGGTTTTAAAATTAAACAGGTTACCAACATATGCTCACTTCTTCTCTAAATTCATGGTACAGGTTTATGGATGTGTGGATTTTTTTTTTTTTTTACAATCGAAATGTTGTTAAGCAGCCCAAATGTAAATATGGCATTTCAAAAATACAGATGTATGGCACCGTGCTCCTAAGCACCAACTGTGCCTGAGGCAGCATCGTGGAAATTGCTCTGGCTGCGCTGCACCAATACCCACAATGCACCTCACCAAACCTGACAATCACTCTGATCACTTTTATGTCAAACCAAAATACGTCTTCCTAAAACAGACAGTCCGTTGCACGGTTCCTGGGTTCAAAATTGATATACAAGACCTTTCTATTCAACTGTGACAACATTTAATGTGCTCACAAACATTTAGAAACAACCTGTGGGAAAGCTGGCTCTGACTCTCCCGGAGCAAATACATACATCGATCATTCCTCGTGGTGCTAAATCAGCTGGGAGCGGGATAAAGAACACAGGAGAGGAAAGGGACCACAGGGCTGGTTTCCTCAGGTACGAGCGCACAGGCTGGGAGGAAGAAGAGCGGCCCATGAAATAATACTGTGGTGGATGTTGGTGCTGTGAAGAGAAGCGGGATGAAGCTGGGGGCGGGGGCACAAGGTTCAAGGCTGGATCACTGCACTGGGCTCCTTTTCATAGATGTAGCTGCCGACACCACCAGTGTTCACGCCTGGAAAAACCACAGGGAAAGCAAGAGGGTATCAGGGTCGTGGGGGGTGGGGGGGGTAACCGAGACGGACAGGAGAAGGCGCAGCAGTGCAGGGAGGAAATTACAAAACATTTTCCTGAAGCCGCTTCTGTGTGGTGGATGATGCTGTGCTGAAACGCCTCTGATTGTGCTCAGTGTGGATCACGCGCTCAGAGCTTCTGTTTCAAGTGTGGCGGATAATTGGCGGGTTGACAGCGCCCCCTAGCGGTTACCTTTGGGCCCGAAGAGGACAGCGTAGCACGGTTTGTGGCAGTACGGCTGGCTGTCATGCTGCAAGGTAGAGGGGGGAGGAACACAAACGTCAACACGATCAAATGTTTCCTGTCCAATGAAAACGTCATGCACTGAAAAGACCACTAAGAGAGACACTTGTAGTGTCCTGATCCCACACAAGTTTGGTTTGAGTTTATTCTTTATACACAAGTTTGTTCACTTGTGTATAAACTATGTATTTCAAATAATAACCACGATTCAACGTTGAGCCTGCAGTCAATCATACATTCTAGGCATTCTTTATTGGAGCATGCCGGACTGCCATCACTTCCATGTTGTGCTGCATTCCACCTAAAGTACAAATCTTTACATCAGAATCCTTTTTTTTTTTTCTTTTTACAGACAGTGCAGAAAATATCCTAATGAAATTCTCTTGAAAGAATATTTCATACATATACATATATATATATATATATATATATTATATATGAAATATTCTTTAAAAATGACGGCTCCATGTGGCAGGTAAAAATGTAAACCATTGGTTAAAATGAAATGCAAGTCGCTTTAGAAAAAAGCGTCAGCTAAATGACATGTAATGTAATATATATGCTTTCCAGAGAATTTCCTTGTTCATGCGTTTTCTTTACCCTTTATCTGTAACAGAGTTTATTCAGTGTGTACGGACTACAGGTGGAATGAGAAAGCCACATGTGGATGCGGAAATTGTACTTTCCTGAATGTGAGAGGGACTCTGAGGGCCATTCACACTTTGTGAGCCATGACCTAATGCGCTCCAACACGCATAAAGATGCAAGCTACGGCTGGGCAAGTAATGGAGTTCATTGTCAAACGGTGGAGTTGTAGCACACTGTCATATTGCGAGATGTTTCCTTTTTTCTTTGGGCCACCTATTTGCAGACATGAGAGGTGATGCAGTCGGGCGTCTTCTCTCTCACCTCTGCGTGGCTGCCAGGAGTCAGAGTCTTGCTGCACCGCTCACAGCGCAGACAGGGGCGATGCCAGTCTTTGCCAAGTGAAGTCACCTTCTCAGCTGTTGTGACACACACACGAAACACACACCTGTGAGACACCATGGCAACCACTCGCAGGTTCACACCTTTCACTCTCCAACCCTTCCCCACCTTGTTATGACGAAGTGTGAAACTACTCACCAAAATACACCTTCTTGTTGCATCGGGGACACAAGTTGGCCTCTCCGGAAAAGGTGGTGATGCCGCCAGCGGCTGAAACACACACACACCACACACACCAGTTTAAAGAGGGGTATGGAAATTAATAAAGTCTTCAAATATCACAGGTAACTTGTTGCGGTTGCCATGTTAATACATTTCATGTCTACTTTCAAGAGCCCGTTGTGACTCCTTCGTGACGATGTAGTGTTGTGCTGCGGACTCCAAGTGGCGCCAAAAGACAAAGACACTGGTTCGGTTTTATTCTGTCGCGAAACCAACGACTAAAACGCATGAAAGGCAAACTGTAAACTGAAATTAAAACTTACCTGTGGCACAACATTTTTAGATTTTAGTCTTAAGCCGCCTGAACGACAACATGAATCACTTCATTACGGTAGATCCAATTTTTCTTCTTTCATTGGAATTAAGTCCATAGGTTTAAAAAAACTGTAAAAGTTAAATCAATCCTCATTATCGGACTTCAACAACAAAGCGGGTACATAAAAGCAAATGGAAAAACACCTGATAAGATGATTTTATTCCTGCAGACAAACACAGACCTGAGAAAATCCTCCTAAAGTCCCTCAAGACTTTGCGTGCCGGCGTTCTCGTCACTGAGTCGACTTAAAGTCTGAAGTCACGCCACTATCGACCAGCGGGTTTCCCATTGAACGTTAGTGACAGGACGAATGACCTCGCTGCTCATTTACCCTTGGAAGCCGCCTTTGGTGCAAACACTCGCTTCTCCTCGGCTCTGGGGACGGAGTCCACGGCAGCGGGAGACGCGTTGTTATTGTTGGCCGGAGCGTCGTACACGTAAGAGCCGGCGCCGCCGATGTTCACGCCTGCAAGGGATGCAGCAGTGGAGTTGAAACAATATGAAAGACTTATAAATAAATAAATAAATAAATAAATACATTTTACATTCAGATGTGCTTCAGAATTTGAAAAAAAAAATTTGGAAAAAAATAGATACACGCTTAGCTAATATTAGCTAAGCGTGTAAGAAAATAAGACAAGCTGGAATTAATAATCCATATCCCACTCATAATAAAAAGAATATTTACAATTTGTTCGTTATTAATCACAAAATAAACGATCTTGAGGAAGAATAGCTTGTATGTCAGACACACTAAAGACATGTCATTTGTTTCCCGATTAATTAACATGAATTTTCCATTATCTTTATTTTGCTGAGCTGTTGAGGCAGAGCTTCTCTATTTCACTGCTCGGCCTGATAAAATGACCACTGCATGTAGATTTATCCATAAATAATATTTAGTTTTAGTCTACAGTGCAGGTGGTGCACTTGGTGGTCGTCAGTGTGAAGCAGATGTTGAATGCATCTCCGTTTACTTCACCTTTCGGCCCAAAGAGGGCAGCATAGCACGGTTTGTGGCAGTAGGGTCGTCCGTCGTGCTGTGGGAGACACACAAAAACAAACTCGTTGGGCATAAAAAGGGCCTTTAAAAAAAACGGGGACAATGCAGCAATGAGGGTGGAGGAAAGCTTGTGTCTTTCACACTTTTTTTCTGACTTCATAGGCTTGGAAATGGAAAGATCGGAAACAAGCATTTTGTTCTTTTCCATTTCAACACGCAATAATGACGTCTGGTGTCTCCCTGAGACGGGACTCTGTTGACGCATCCGACATCTCCGTACCCCCGGGAAGGCCAGCCACTTGAGGGCGTCAGTGTTGGACGTGGATACTCGCTGCTGATGCATGCTGGGAATGTGGCGGCGGCAGGTGCAGGTGCATGTCATCAGCTTGGGGGATCAGGGCTGAGGGCCACTGGTCCAGAGCCCGATGCCCATAGAAGAAGAGGAGAACCAAGCGAACGGGCAAGGCGCCAGGCGTCGGGGCGTAAGGGGGGAAACCGGCATCAAAGAGGGAACAGACTACCCACAATCCCTTCTGCTTTGGCCACAGGGGCTCATTTTTCCTCAGAAGGTGGCGTCGCTTTGATAATGCATTAAGCGTGACGGGATCGGCTACTGCTAATGCGGCCACGCAGTCCTCTCACACTTCTCGTCTGACATTCACGAGGCCCGGGAAGGTTCTGGCCGCCGTGACGGAGCGCTGATGGCTTCCTCAGGACCGGACACACTGGGCTTCATTGTGAGGGGAGGCGAGCGGTCGGGCCACATTCCGTCGTGCACCATTTCGCCGTGGCGGCGGGACCCTAAAAATGGATTATCCATCGCTGCTCAGCCCGCTTGCTTCCCAGCAGCTCACTTCCCACAACCCCATATTTAAAATATGATTTTACAATCTTCCACCTCAACGCCCTCATTTTGCAGTGATTGAGTCCCTGTAGGGGAATGGGAGGGGGTGAGGGGGGGCAGAATGGAGAATTAATTTGGCTGTTTTTGCTTTGCTGCTTAGCAAGTGGCTCCGTTCGGAAAAGGATGGATATTTTTTATTTGCCCGGGACGCGTCGCGATAGACAGTCTTGGTCTTTTAGGGTCAACCTTAGCCTGGCTGTCCGCCACCGGCCTCGGGATCCGCTGCCCTCATTCGGCCACACCGGAGCGCTTCCTGCTCCCGACTCCTTTTAAAGAAGCAGTCAGGATGTAACCTTTTGCACACCATTCCCAAGATGACATCAAACGCCCTTTAACGCAGTACCTTCTACATGGTTTTTTGTTACCCCCTCTCTGTTTCCATGTCAGGCTGGTGGCACAGTGCTGCAGCGCGGGGGAGGATTTGGATGGAGTCCAGAGAGAGAGAGAGGGGGGGGGAGGGTGGTGGGCCGAAAGAGAAATTGTGTGACAGCATTACTGTAATCATGCAGAGATTAAAACTGCATCCTTTGGGGTTTGTGAAGACCACATTGGAAATCCTCCGTTTGTTGAAAAAGGAGCGGGAGACTCGCACGTTTGCAGGGCGGGGGTCACAGTGGAATCGCCGGCTGGGTCATGAAAGGTGCGGATCGGTCCTGTGTTGAGACACGTGATTATGCAACAGAGAGGAAAAATGCCACTCTGACTTTTAGCGCTCCGGGGGGTTAACATTCCCACAAGGACGCCTCTTTTAGACAGATGCAAAGGCTGGGAGGCTGGGAGAGGGGGGCGATTTCCTGAAACGATAATGCAAACGTTCTGTGAAGTAAAATGAAAGCACTTCATATCTCAACCCACTGAGAGACAGCAGCTTCAATCTAAGAAAATTAAAAAATACAAAAATCAGAGGGAAGTTGAAACAAACCCATTTTAGAAAGAAAAAAACATGCCACAGTTTTTTCATTGAGGATCCATTGAATAAATCAATACATTACGCACTGGCTTCCCCTTTTTAGATTTCACAACGACAGTCAGTGACTCTGTAAAGAAACAACGGCACGGAGTTCATTGGCCTCCGACCCCTTGTGACCAACACTGTGCCGATATATTCATACTGCAAAAACCCCACAGCGAGCTGAAGTAGAACATCCATTAACAGAGAAAAGACCACAAAGGCCGCTCAGAAGAGCCGCTTGGTTGAGACTTTTAGCCGCAGCGCTTCACAGCGCCGCTGAGTGCAAATGATGTCAGCATGAACGGCCTCAGCGGGACGGGAACTGCTTCCCCGGGCAACACGGCTACAGTCATTTCATCTCCACTTAGAGATAAAAACCTGCATGGCCTTCTCTCTGGTTTAGCTCTACAATTGAACCGTTCTTTTAGGCGGTTAACAATTGGACTGATTTAGAATGAAGCGGTAAATGAAATTGAATCTCAAATGAAACTAATTTTTACTGCAGTAAAAGTATTCGTACTTTTGCTGAATGGCGCCTTTCATGATGATGCATGTATATTATAGGAATATTATTACTAATGCGATAATGTGTGAGAAACACTTAGTAGCCTCAACTTTACTCAACTGTGATGTCATAACTCATAACTGCTCGCACGTGTGGAATGTTTACAGTAACACTAACATTTTAAATAAACTAACATTTGTCAAACCAGAATATTTCCTTCTAAAATGTAACAGAGTAGAAGTGTAAAGACACGAAATGGAAGGAAAAGGGCCCCAAAACAGAACTCCAGCAGGTTGAGCGCTGGAGCAGAGCGATTGGAATGAGCTGCGCTTCATTTCGTCGCCGCCGCCGGCGCCACTGACCTCAGCGTGGCCTCCGGCGTTCAGGAGCTTGTTGCAGCGGTCGCACTTCAGACACAGCTTGTGCCAGTCCTTCCCCAGCGATGACACCTTTTCAGCTGCAACACGAAAAGACAAAAAGAGATGCGGGGTTGAGCGCAAACATCGACGGATAAAGCGGCGTTTATGTTGACGTTACTACGGACAACGGCCGCCAACTGCGTGGCGCTTTGTGCTCGGCGTTAGTCACTCATCGAGAGACAAATGACGACCTCTAGTTGCCTCACGCGGCATCATAATCATCCGCTTGTGCGGCCTCGCCCGGGCTGCATCGCCCTCGGAGGGAAATCCTGTCATCGTGCCAACTGAGTGATGGGAGGGGGGGGAAGGGGGGGGCGCGTTACACTGGGAATGTCTGTGCACCCACCACAGGATGCAGTGATGAGGTCACTGCGGAATAGATGGTGGCGTGAGTCCCGGTCCAGCTGGAGCATTGGCGGAGGGGGAAGGGGGAGGGTGACCCTCCCATCCAACCCTAGATCCTTTGTGCCCCGCCCTCCTCCTCCCAAACCCACACACACCCCTCCCCCAGCCCACTGTATACCCATCCTGCTGCAGACAGGCCCCATTTCCGCCCCCTTTCTCTCCCAGACCGACTCCAGACCAGCGAGGGCCCCCCTCCCTTCCCAAATATACCGTTTCCAATAATACCATCTCTGCCTCCACACAATGGGCCCCAAGGAGCCACGCAGGCAGGGGAGGAAACACCTTCTCTTATCAGACGGGCCACAAATAGACGGATACGGGGGTCTGTTTCCTACATACCATCAGTCTCACACTCACACACACACACACAGATTCTTAACAGCATGGAATCAATGAACTTGATGGATGTGTGTTTTTGCAATGTGTCACTTTCTTCTTTCCACCTCTTTCCCTACTTTCAAATCACATATTTAAGCGGATTTGATGTCATGGGAACCAAGTGTTAAAAATGCTTCTTCAGGAGATCCAACTCCTCCCTGCAGAGGTTTGTTTACTCTCCAATCTGTCCTCCCTGGCAATTATAATAACACCGATTAATTACCAATAACAAGGCCTGTGAGACTACGAGAGGATCGGGTGCGTGACCTCCCATCAACACCATAGAGTAGGGTTCCGTCCGCCAGGTGGTTTAGTCTGGCCGTGGGATAAATCTGCATTATTGAAAAAAAAAATAAGAATAAACTTCATTTTCTATAAAATCTGCAGTTCCTATATTGTCCGCTACTCCGCTAGTGGCGCTGTGTGTAGAGTTCATGTGTTCAGTGGATTTTTGTGGAAAATGGATTTTAAATCATTTGCACATTTTGACGTGTTTGATGTATTTTAACATGCAGGACAGTATTTTAACTTCCACAAAACTGTCAATAAATGTTTTGCAACATTGTATGATCACTGAGATGAGTTTTTATGCACTTAAATAAATATTAAACTGGGTGAAAATTTGTTGAAATTGCACATACTTTTCTTAAAAACTCTTTAGGTTTTTCCTAATTAAAAGGACAATTCATTGCATATAAAGATTTTTATAATTTGCACTAATACAAAGAAAAAAGTGGAGTTATTGTTAGTTCTATGTAATTTTGGAAGGCGTTTACTGGTCTGGCCCCTTGAGATCCGATTAAGTTATATGCGGCCCCCAGACCAGAATGAGTTTGACACCCCTGCTATAGAGCAAAGGAATGCTGACACAGCAGACTGCCGGACATGTTCAAACACAAACAAAGACACCGTTACAATAAATCACACATTCATCCTATTCCCAGTTTAAATCAAAGAACACACCATCAAACGCCTTGAGGTGATGTTTGAGCAGCGCTCGGATGGAGCCAGCAGGAGTTTAACCTCTCTGCTCTTCAGTGTGTGTGTGTGTGTGTGTGTGCGTGCGCGCGCTGTGGTACCCACATACCTCCTGACACCACCGTTCTTGCGGGTACTGCCAGTGTGCCCTCAGGGTTGTGTTGTCAGCGTGTGTGCGTGTCATTGACCGACTGGTGAATGCAGTTGAATGGGACCACTAGCGGTTTCTCCTCATCCCTCCGCCTGCGACCTCCTCTGTGCGTAGTGGCAAAGTCCACAACAGCTCCCTGTTATGAAGGCCACTTGCTATTATAAGAGTCTGTGTGTACTATGTGTTGTGGGAGTTAAAGAGTGGGGGAGGGCGAGGGCATCAGCCTCTGGCCCAGATGTTTATAACCCCCCCCTCCGGCTCGATTGCTGAAGGAATGCCGGGAAATGTGTATTTAGGTTGACATTTCACATGAATTAAACCGGAGTGACTGAACCAGTGTAAAGTCTGAGGGCAAAAGCTCCCACTTGTGTTAACAAAACACACTCCTGTTCACAGGGAAGCCTCTCCGGATATTCCCCATCACATCGTCAACATCGTTGAGGATGTGCCAAATCCCGCCCCCCCCCCCCCCGGTTCTATGTAAACAGTGGGTCTGATTACGGAGATTGTACAACGTCTCACTTGACGTTTGTGTCTGTTTTTGGGTTCCTTCCCTCGGCGACATCTCAGATTGAGTAAATCACATGAGCAGAAAACGTTCTCCGCAAAACGCCATCGATCACCAAGCGAGACGCCTGGGTGGCTTACTTAATGCAGACTTCTGTGCCTCTAAGAACATACGTATAAAAGCACCAGTCTTTACGGCTGCTTGTTTCACCGACGTTGCCGAACATTAAAATCAAAAAGAAAAAGGGCAACAGCTGCAGAAACGAGTGCCGAGCTGCACCTGATGTGCACCCGTCCCGGCACAGTCGGCTCGATTCGTAGCCAGGAAATTACCAAACCGGCTGAAGTGCAAAAACTAAAAAATTTGACTCGACGCCCAACGAAAGAGGCGTTGCGGCAGCGCGGCCGCTGGCTCTGAGCTGGCAGGAAATGAAGGGGCCACATGGCGTCCAAACAGAGCGCCGTTCAAAAGGCGAGGCACGAGGAAGGGCTTTCAGTGCTTTACGCAGTTGGAAAAAGCATCAATTTCAAATAGTGCATAATTGTCTGATTATATAGTGAGACACAGACACACTATACATAGCTGTGGGTTCGACCTTAATGCACAAAGACTTTAAACATCTGTAAGAGAACACGAGTGATTCTAAAGCACCGCTTTACCTCACTTGATCGTTTTTTCATTTTCAGACAAATAACTCTTTTGACATTTAAAGATTTTGATCGGGTCAGTCATCACAAATCCTTAATTGTGTCCATCTTTAGCCCTGGGCAATGTGAGTCATAAGACGTCTAATGCAACGAGGGAAGTCAGCAATCTGATTTCAAGTAGTTGCTTTGGAAACAAAAGACTCGCAATATGCCATCGAGTGGATTAGAACAACTTCTAGCAGGTTAGAATTAAATTCAGTTTTTTTTATTTCTGCTACATGATCCAGATGCACTTCTGATATCATCAATCATAAAATCAAATATGCTCGGTGTACTGGCAGCCGGTAAGAGGAGCAGCACAGGTTCTGCAAAACACTCAGCAACATTAAGCAACACAACTTTAACGAGGGTCTTCGGAGGAGGAAGATTAACAGCCAGTTTGTTCAAATGACTTAATTATGGTTGTTTAATTAACAACGCCCGGAAAGCAACCAGAGCTGAGGACGGACTGAGATCTCCCCCCCCCCCAAGATTAGAAGGCAACTCATCCTTTCTTAGAGCCCATGATAAACAAGCAGGAGTGCATTTACACAGCTGGGTTCCCAGCATGCAACAGGCCGAGGGGGATGGGGGGTGAGGGGTGCTCTCTGCATCACTCAATAATCGGATTGTGGTGTAGCGAGAGGAAAGGAGAGCAAAACGGCATCAACTAAAAGCTGCTCGTCTGGTTGTTTTAAGGCTTTAAGGCCGTGACATAAAAATACAACATACATGGAAGCAAACAATTTACATCAAAACTGGATACCTGCAGCAATTTGTGACAGTTGCTCTGCTTTTTGAAAAGTAGAGGTTTGATTCGATGTGTGCAGGCAGAGAATAGTGGAATGACGTGAAGCCAATTCACCGAGCTTCCTTTTTGCCTTTCATTTTTGAACTTCATTTTATTCTGCAGGAACGTTCACGTGACAAAAACAACAAACTGATGAACTAAATGAATAAATGCGAATAATTCTAACGTTATGTAATGAAGCACGAGGGCAAATACATTCATCTGTATGAATATGGTTATATATTAATGACATGTAACAACGGACGAGTTCCTGGTTCCGTGGTGCTTTTGATGTAACCAATGTTGATGGGTTCTGTTCTGGTAACGTGGTCCCATCTGTTCAGGTTGTTCTACACTAAAACCATCCAGAACACACACACACACACACACACACACTCTCTTCCATCAGTGACAGCTGAGTCCACGCGGGTGTTTTTCCGGATTTGGGGCTTTTGTCGCAGCAGTGTGATAACTGCACGTCCTAATAAACACCACCTGACCGTATGGAGGCCCAGGGGACAAAAGTAGGACCGCAAACAAGGGCGGTCCGGTCAGTTGAAAGGCGCACATCTCAAGAGACGTGTACGAGAGGAAAAAACAAGCAGCCTGCGTTTCCTCCTCTGCATCCCCTCTCGACTCCCCCCTCTCCCTCCCTGGAGCACAAACCGCCCCGAGGACCTTTCTACTGAACTCAGAGACAATCGCCATTGAGTCGGCCGCAACGGGGCATTCAAGCCCCGGGGGGGGGGGGGGGGGGGGGGGGGGGGGGGGGAGGGTGGACTTTGAAGGAGGTTTGGGCTTCAGCAACAAACGAACTGTGAACAATTGCTGTTCCAGATCATGTGACGTCAGAGTCCGAACATATGGAAATCAAAAAACAAGAAGATCCTGTATTTACGAAATGCTCACACACACAATTCCACGGGATCATCGATCCATCGCTTCTTAATAAGCTGATGATTGTTTGGAGACCCCCCCCCCCCCCTTAAACATCAGCACCGATCTGTTCTCACAGTGACTGCAGGCTTGGGATGCTAAAGAAAGTTAGCTCTGGAGGTCGTCCCGTCCCCTCGGCCGAGGCAAGGTTTCCTCCCCAGGGTTCCTACCCCCCCTCCTCCTCCCCCCACCTCCTCCCTTTGTGAATTAAAGAGGCTGACCTCGTGAATTTTGCTGGCTGATGTAAATGGGCCGCAGTTAACTCGCATCCTGTCTGCGCCGGTCAGAGGAGCCGCGGGCCCCCCCCCCCCCACCCCCACCCCCGCTTCCTCCCCCCCACCCGTGGGCCTACTTCGCCCCACACTGCATCTCATCCCTAACCAGTCAGGACACGGCGTCCCGGCGTCTGGGGAAAAACACAAAAGCGGAGCCGTGTCACCAGAAAGGCACCTTCAGATGTAGCCCATGTAATTGGATAATTGAGAGAGAGGGGGGCGGGGAGGGGGGCGGGCAGACATCACATGACAGAGACATTACACGCAAAGAGGCGCGTCTGAGTGAGCACATGGTGCAACATGAGAAGCTCCCTTTGAAAGTGTAAAAAGAGTAATTCTTCAGATTCCAGTGGTTACTGGTGGTACTGGTTTTACTGCAGAAACGTGTGTATCTGATGCAGCAGAAGATGGAAATAGACGCCGCCTGACTGAACAGAACCAACAGGTTCTCACGTCGCCTGCCACAAATTCCATTCGCGCGTGGTTTTCTCCCGTGCCAGAGGCCTGTCACTTTCAATTCAAATGTCGAGCTACCAGTCCTTTTCTGTTCAGACTGGGCAGCAATCCAGGCCGTTGTTGGTATTTCAGCTCAACGCAGATGAATAATCATCCTTTTGTGTGATTTTGCCGTGCAGGTTTCCCAGAATAGTCGACACTGTGTCACGTTAACCTAAAGAGGTCTCCTAACACTACTGCAGCAACGGGCTACATCGTTCATTGTTGGTCCAGTTTGAGGTACCTTCTTTTTTTTTCTTGTTTTTCTGCTTTGCAATTTGAAAATCATTGGATTTGTTGTGGTTTGTCGAAAACGTTCAAGGACAGTCTTCAATATAGAAACAGAGCACGTATAATTAAAAATCAAAAGTCATATGATTTGAGGAAAATCTTTAAAATCCCAGATGAGAAATGTGGGAGAACTGGAGACAATTGTTCCTCTGAGCCGTTATGCAACAGACCCCTGTGCTCCCAGGTGAGACGGTTTCACCTGTGTCGGGGGGGCTGACTTTCAACGCCGAGCCTAATGCCATCTTCCATTAGGGGGGGATCATATTTGTGCGGCGGAAGAAGAGCCCTCAATGGCTGGTGCACAGTAGCTGGCAGGTTACACAACGGCAGCGACTCAAGAAGTGATGTTACGTAACGGACGAGGCGCATTCACACGGCCCACTGGGCACCGGGAAGGGGGGGGGGACCACAGAGGAGAAGCAGGCTTTGTGTGGATGTTTGGGGTAAAAGCAAGATTTTAAAAAAAGGAGGAGGAGGTGGAGGAGGAGGAGGCGTGTGGGAAAAGTACGGTCAGGCTGAGGGGACGGAGCCGTTCTGCAAACGTGGGCCGGGACAGAAAGAGCTCGGTGTGAATAGAGATGTCCTTCCTCATTATAATGCATGAGGCACTTTGAAAGTGTCCCGTCTAAATGGAGGCGAGCGATCTCAATCTCAACCCCTCCCGGTCCTCCTAGTTGAGGAGCCGGAGTGAGAGGAATCGGCTAAATGGAAGGAGAGGAGAAGAAACTCCAACCCACTCCCTCCACTAGTTACTCGTTTATCCACTCCGTTTCACGGCTCCGATTTGTCAGCCACGAGAGATGCGGCTGGATCGTCTGCAGCGGCGAGGGACGCAGCGAGCCGTGCTGCCCGGTGTCCCACAGCGCATGTCCGCTGGGGCTCGACACACGCGGCACAATAATCCCCCGTGAAGTCGAGGCCTCTCTGTTCCAACAGATGTGGAATTTCAATCCAACACACTTCACGTCAAAAGGAGTCAAATGTCCGCGTTCTTTAAACACCGACAACAAGCAACAGGGGTTTTTTTCTGTGAGCGGTTTATTTGGTTTTCTGAATCAAGTAAAAACTGCAGAAGCAAAAGAAAAACTTGCACTTAATGGTGATGAAATTGAACCAACGCCATAAAACAGACGGCAATTAAAGTAACAAACGGAAAATAATAAAAACTCTATTGCAGACTGTGGCTCACCGCTGCAGTGTTGAATGGCGGGTTTTTTTGTGAGGTTTTCTTACAGAAGAGAAGGGTCATGGCTGGAAAAACGTCCTGCTTAATTCAATATTGGGCTCCAGCTGGAGGACCAGGTGGGTAACTACAGGGTGGGCCCCTCACTGCGCCATATAGCTGCGCCACAAATCCCCACCACAATGCAGCAGGAGATGAAGAATGAGGTCGGCAAAAGAAGATGGTAAATAGACAATTTTCTCTCTCTGGAACACATGTCCTGCTGCGAATCAGAAACATTTTTACGCCCTCGTGTGTGGGACTATAACTAATCTAAGTGGCGGGCGGGTGTGTGTGTAGGTGGAGGTGCAGAGCTCATTCCGAAGTATCTGAAATCCATCACTGACACGGTGTTTCTCCCACCCCGACCTCTCGCATGCTTTTTTTTTTTCACAGCTTCCCTTTGCCCTGATGGAGACTTTAATACTCCCATTAACAACCTCCCTCACTTTCTCCATCCTCTGACGCGTGCAGCTAACTCCACCCTAGCCGAGTGCCGCTCGTAGCCGTTCGTCATCCTTCCAGACGACTTAGCCACACCCCACCCCAAAATAACTCCACCAGGATGATCTCAGCAGGTTACATAAAGAGAATGATTCAAAAACACAGCACACAGAGGAGCCGTGACTCACTCGATGCAGCAAATTACGGCTCCTGTGCAGACGGCTACGCAGAGATGCATCAGATGCGCATCGGAGGAGAGGGAAATCTTATTTGCGCCCGAAATTCCTTCCATGCCAGCGACTCCCGGGGGCCCGCGGGACGAGCGGCAGCTGCGGCGTTCGCGGCCTCTGCCGTTACATAAGAAGACTTCCATGCACTCACGTAATTGATTCTGACCCCTTGTGAAAGCTCGTACGTGTGCCGCAGATTGTAGAAAGAGATCAGCGTGCAGGCCAAACAGAAACACGCAGGACCGCCCACTAACGGACAGGGTGGCGTGGGCACGCTGAAATGAACACAGTGCCCGGCCTTTGCATTCAGAACAGAGATGGACGCATTGGTTTCTCTCCGTGACCTGTGCTCCTTTAATCCTCTGCTTTTACTCCTATTCCTGCACATGTACGTTGCTGTAAACATCTGTTGAATCGAGTGGGGCTCTTCCCTTGTTTGGCCCACCGTTGCGCAGAAGGATGCAGGAGATGCAAGTTTGCCCGTTTGGGTGTTTTTTATCTCGTTTTTATCTCGTTTACGTTGCCGTGCTCCTCAGTCAGTGGGCAATCTCGGCATATGGCATTTCTACACTCTTGGCGAGGGCCTCCGTAAGCCAACTGCCAGGCTTGGAGGTTGACCAAACTCAACAAATTAAAAATGGCACAGAATCAGTGTGAAAATGGGATGAATTATTCATGGAGTTTGAGGAATTGTGTACATCTTGGTTTGCACCCACGTACGTTGGAAGCATTTAACATGCAACGTGTGAAATTAGAATTATTTCGGTTGGCGTTTGCTTTTGGGGCTTTTTCGTTTACATTGACCACTTTGTGGATTCTCTCGGCTTCGCCCCCAAAAGTCTGCGCTCAGTGAATCACTTACCCCGCCAGCTCGAGTCTCAGGGCGAGCTTTATTTAGAAAGAAACTCTTTTGGGAAACGAAGGAATGGTTTACACCCCCCTCAACATTAGGAGCTTAAAGCAATATTGATCTTTGTGTAGCCAATGTTAGACTGACAGAAAATGTACAGATACTTTTAATACACTGTTGTACGTTCATATATTGTTAAAAACAAACACAGGAGAAGGCAACAGTGCACGCGCACATTCCATTTAAAAAGCACGGTTTTTAGTAACTCGACATGTCCTAATCCCAAATGTCTGATCCTCCTTCTCAATGAATGGGCAGCATCTGCTTCGTGTACATATTGGTGGACTATTCATGGCATGTATAAATAAATGGACTCTAAACGTCACAAAAACAGTGAAAGCCGCTCCAAAAACGCTCGGTCGGGTCGTTTTTAAAGCGAGGTCACCGCCGCGAAGATGGGTTCAAAGAAAGCGGGAGACACTTACCGAAATACACCGTCTTGTCGCACTTGGGGCACTTTGAAGACATGTTGCGGTGTTGTGGGTCGACGGAAAGTGATCTGTTTTGTTGGTGCGAAGCAGCGTCTCCTGTCTCTGTCCCTTGTGTCCGCAGCAAGTGTCCCCGCTCCGCTTGCAGAAGCCGCGAGCATCTATTGAGTCGACGTCTCATTTGCATAGCCCCGCCCCCACCACGGTGCCCGTCCTCGCGTGTCCTTCACGTGGTGTAGGAAACGTCACAACCTGATGGTTAATACGAAGGCATATCGTTAATCTTGTCTTCATTTTTGACTAGTTGGGACAGTTTAAGTTGTAACGTTGTTTTTTCATTCTGCCTCTTTGTGAGATCATTATCGCGGTAATCTTTTGACAACTATAAAACAATAAATAGCAAACTCAGTACTATTAGCCCTTTAGACATCAGTTATTTATTTAGTTTGGGTTTTTCTGTAACTAAAGAAATCAGATTCAAGCAGTGACTCAACATCATACTGGAGAATCTACTACGACTGTTCCATTAGACCGTGTCCTTTTTTAGACTACGATGCAGTGCGTCCAGGCCAAGCAATTGCTATAGCAGCTTTATGCAAGTTGGATGTTTGACGAGCAGCACTTGAAGGCAGCATTCCACTCTCTGTGAGCCAGACTATGTGGTCTTGTCCCAGCACTAGGCCGGGCGGGAAAGCTTTTTGAGCAAGTATTGCAGGGTACACATGCACTCCCATTTCCTCCCACTCCCTCTTTTCCCACAAGAGGAGTAGGAGAAATGTTTGGTTCAATCACAGTGTTCTCTTTCAGAATGAGTGACACGTAGGAATTTGTGAGGCAAAGGGAAAGGCTGAAACGTGGCTCGGGTAGATCGACTTTCCCCTTCAGCAGGCTGCTGGCTTTCATGACAGATTAGGCCAACGGACCGGAGGCAGGCGGAGCAGGAAAAAAAGCTTCTGAATTTCTCACATGTCATTGTTGCATTCACTTGTGATGACTAATTAAAAGGCATTATCAGCTCCTGCAACGGTTTGTCTGCCTCTTTCCACTTGGCAGTCTTTGGAGGGAGCGAGGTCATCTCCTTCACACATGGGTGCTGTCTGGTCTGTCTGCCACAGTGACGCTGTGCAGGTCCTGGTCAAGGATCAGACTGATATTTCCCACATCTGTGTCCCGGCTGATTAGCACCGCCGCTAACCGCTTCCTCCTTATCTCTCAGCTCACTGTTTAAAAAAAAGAAAAGACAAAAATAACGGTCCGTTTGAGACTCAACAGCCTCTCAACGGAGAACTTTATCGTCATCGCTGCCCAAGTAAAAGTTTTGTTTTCCAGATTTCCCTAATCGCAGAACTACTCTGTGCTTGTGTGTTTCACAGAGGACATGAGTTCACCTTCACCTCCAGCTGTTTGCTGTGGGTGCAGGTTTGTCGCCGGTCCAATCAGACTCAAACCTGCTGAGAGAAGGAGGTCAGGTGAAAGGGAAAGGACTAATGTTCTCTGCAATCCTCGGCTCACTGGACACAGGATGAAGATGGAAGGAAGGGTTTGTCATTCCCCCTCATGTGTAACACAGGAGAATGTACAATAAGTGAGGGAACAGAGGCTTGTTTGTTATCTTAATACTCTATCTATGATGGTAAATGTCAGTCTCCAAAATTGTGCTAAATTTTTTAGAAATAGTAGTAAATGAAATATGTATTTTAGTATGCATGATGCCACACTTGTGTTAATCCTCGACCCTTTGTCCAGCAGGTCTGAGGATTTTCAGCTGCGCAACTGTGCACTCATTACTTGAGCCCCGAGGGCCAAACAGGTGGCATCGCTGCCTTCAGCCCCAGACAGCGGCCGTCCCTCAGTTCCTGCCTTTTCCACACTCACACAGTCGGGCTCCACACATGCAAAGGAAAGGCTAATCCACTAGAGCTCCGGTGGGGCCTGCGAGGGCCCAGCCCAACGCCGCGGGCTGGCTGCTCCTTCACGCCGGCGGGCACGAGGACCGGAGCGTTTGGACCCGGTCCCGAGGCTTCTGGCACGTCATTTAAAACACCTCGGACGGCTGCAGTATTTTCTGAAAAACGTGAGGGCACAGTGTGTCTGTGTGGACGACACGTGCGCCGCCGGAGGGAGCATGTGAGTGTGTTTGAATAAGACAGAGGGAAAAAAGAGCCTGAATTAATTATTGAAACGCTCGCACCCGCGCAGAGTGGTGTTTTATTTTGGGAACAGTAGCCTATGTTTAGAGACAGAGGTAAGATTAAACTGCATCGGCAGGTGATAAGCTCTATGTTGAGTGTTCGGGGAGAGTTTAATAGGCAGCAGACACTCTTATCTTCTGGGTAAGAGCGAGAGGACCACAGGGACGCTGTTATCTGCCTTCTTTCCTTTCTGGTCTCCCTGCAGGTGTTCAGCTATGGTACAAACGAGTAGTATACAATCTGATGGCAGACCTCATCAAGTAATATTCAGGTATTGAATAACTTAAAGATGAGTTACTACATCTACTTCAATTCAAATGTTTTCGGAAGAAGTCACATTCAAGTCAATATTCTGATAAATGATTTAGTAAAACATGGAATGAAGTTTCTAAAGTAGTAATTAGAAAAAAGGGGTACTGGTAAATTAACTTATCACATATATGGAATAGAGTAAAACATATATTGTATGTGCCTCTGAATTGTGTTAACAGAAAAGGAAAATACTGAACTACTCAAGTACTTTCACCTTCCCTGCTTTCCACACAGACATATTGTTTTAAGATGGATTGAACTACTTAAGTGTAAATTTGTAGTGATTGGATCAAATACAATTTTATTTTAGAATATGCACCATGTAAATATAAACTGCAACAATTATATTTCTTAAGGATAAATCCTCTCAATAATTCTCTATGACCAACTGGACCGAGAAGAAGTCAAAATGAATGAAAATGCTTTTCTCTTTCTGCAGCATCATGCTGTCTAAGTAAAACTGATGATGATCGATACGTCATGAAGACGCCGTCTTACTCAGCGGACGCGTCGATGGGGAATGTGCAGTGTGAGCATCACTCATGGAACCTCAATCAGCAGCATTGACCACAGCTGTGTCAATCACGCAGCGTGGATGTATAGAGGGAGAGCTTCACGAAAATGTTCTTAAATCTTTGGAAATAGACTAATTTGCTTTCTTGATATTGATAACCGTCAGCAATAATGTTAATACGGGTGGACACTTTTAAATGCTGTACAGTGATGAGGAAGTTATTTGCACATTAAGCGTTTAGCTTTAATTTAACAACTGGAAAAAACTATTTGGGAACTTCACTACAGGTTGAATTAGATTGGAAAGGTTATTAACAGACCACCTCAAAGCCTCACTAATGGAGAATCAGGATATTCTCTGTGCAGGCGTCATCAGGTACGACGAGCACATCAGCTTAGTTCCTCACATCAATTAACACATTGTTCGCAATAACCTCTGGGTTTTGGGGTGTAGAAATGATAATAATAGAATAATATAAATAGTGATAGTAATGATGATGATAATAACTATAATAGTTATAATAGAAAGAACAAAGATATGTGTATGTATATGTAAAGATATGTATCTTGCTTCCAGGGAGGTGCTTTTAAACGAATAGTCTAACTTTGGCTGACTAAAGATGAATAAAATTTAGCAAAAGATTTGCAATAACTTTCAATAATCTACTTTAAAAGGTCTCAATATGCTCGTAGTAAACAGAATATACTCTTGTTAAACAGCCTACAGGCTGCCGTGCACGTCTTTATTCTTTTCATCCAGCATCATTCAAACTGACATCAAAACTGGAAGTGTAATCCAAAAAGTGTAGTCAGTCAATGCGCTATAACTGCCTGAACGTTTGTCCGCGTTATGAGCTCTAGTCTGTGAAGGCTAAAGCGAGGTCAGGTTTACAACCTTAGCAGGAGCCCAAAAATGCAGCATTTTCACATTGGCGCAATAAAAGAAGCAGCTTTTTTTGTTTAGTTGACAGCACTCAGACTCACTCATGATTTAAAACCCCAGTGATACATCGTTTTAGAGGTCTCTTTAGTGCCTTTGACTTTAATGGTATGTACTTAGCGGTTCTTGTGTGTCAGCTGAGTGCCACAACACATTGACTTATACTTGTGATTTACGTTAACGATAACTCTCTAAATCAAGACATTGCAGCACCGCATTGCGTCTGGATATAGTAGCAGCTCTATCTCCATTGCTGGTCATTTGGGGATCCAATAGGTTGTGTTGAATATTTGCATGCGAGTTCATGCATGTGTGTATTCTGGGCCCTCAGACATGCTAGCTGCTGAGTCAGCGTCTTGACATCAGCTGGTGCAGCTCAGATTTTCTTGCCACATAAAAAGACAAACACTCTGGCTGCAGGGGAAATTCAAGCTGTGACTTTCTGATCCCATTTGCCATTCCTGTGATTCCTGTATTATGTCTAAGTGTTGTGTGTGTCTCCCCGCCCTCCCCCCCCCCGGCCACAGTCCTCTCAACAACTGCCAGTGCCTCTCCTCTCTGAAGATGGAGACGTATTCGGCAGTTCACCAGCTGTTTCACAAAATATGTGCGAATCTCTCGTCTGGCGGCTCTTAGCATCTTGGCACATGATCCCGCGGTGGAGGGTGGACACCTGGTGGCGGGATTCCCTTGCAAGGTGGGGCCAGGCCCAAATGTGGGCGCCACATATGCAGCACAGCCGCCTGCATCCGTATCTGACACTGCGTTTTCATCTCGGTGTCACGGTTATTCCGCTTTCATTCTGTGACGGTCGCAGTATCAATAACCTGCAATTGCAACGTGGTTAATCCCTTTGGAGTTGGGCCAAGATTTCCTTCGGAGGCCTTCAAAGTGCGGCTGAGTGTTTCCAGACGAGTCTTTATGCCTCCCGAAGCAACACACACTGCCGAGCAGCTTTCGGGCACTGTGGCAGTGACAGCGTTTGATTTATGCGATCCTCTGAAGTCCACGTTTTGAAGCTTCTCTCCCCTCCACTACATCACTGATCTGTGAGGGAGCAGAGCAACTCAGGACAAGAGACAAGGCCATGGGAGGGATGCCCCCTAGCGGTGGACTGAGCCAAGTGCCAGTTTGAAGCACCTTGTTTTTCCATCTACACGTCTGTGCTTGAAGATGTTGATGGTTTCTTGTGGGTTTGGAGCAGAAATGTGTGTTTGATATGAGGTACAAACTATGGATACCACTGCAACTATCTGTAAATGGCCTGAAAGCAGACACTTCTTTGTCCCGACTACCCATATTGTGTTAAGCAAGACAATGGCTCCCCCTGTAGTCTGATGTTGATGCAAGCTGCATGTCCTGTGTGAGATTCTATTCAGTTACTGATCACTGTTTTAGCTGTGAAATCAGTTTGACAGACGCCCTCCAGCGGAGCCTCCCAATTAAAAAGACTTGCCGACATGTCGCTTTAGAAGCCTTGAGAGCAGTGAAAAACATGCCCAGTCGCTAATGACGTCTGCAGCAGAGAGCTGCCACGTTCAAGACTTGCAAAATCAAGACAGACGAACTATAACTATACTTGTGTGACTTTCAGCCTTTGTTGTTCCCTAGACTGCAATAATCCCGTTCAGTGCAAGTTGCAGATCTCTCCAAAGCTTCTGTCTAGAGGATGAGTCAGAGCTCGTCGATGGCAAACAAAGACTGGTTTGGTATAAAGATAACCTCGCTGACTGTAGAGTGACAGTGAACACACTGATCAGCGACAATTTCACTGTCAGCCACAATGGGAGCACCGTATTCTGTAGTAAAAATGACCATGGTGTTTTTACCCGCTGTTAAAACAGAAATACACTTGCGTATAGTTAGGCGTCAGGGAGAAAGCACTTACTTAATCACAGTTGTCTCTTTTTTACTCCACCTCCCGTAGTGTTTCTGGATACGAGCACAACCCCCGGTGAGAGGACAAACGAGGATGTGCAATCAAGGCTACGCAATGGGTTTCTGCCAGGGAACAGGCCTAATTGATTTCCTCTTTGTCTGTCCTGTGTATGTGTGTGTAACATGGAGGAGTGGAGGACGTAAAGAGGATGAGGGAGAAAGAAGGAGAAAGCAGGACAGGACGTCGGAGGTCATCCTCCGGGACTGCGACTACACCGAGAGGAGCGTTTTTCATGAACCTCCTGAGTCTTTAGCCATCTCCAACAAATTAAAATTGGTCATGAAGAACACGTGCGCTGATCTGCAATGTATAATGATCTGCATGCAGGCTTGCCTGCCTGCCTGACTGCAGCCACATCTGGCTGAGGAGCCAATGAATTCAAAAGGAACATCAGCACAGCAGCAAGCAGCCAAGTAAACAAACACTCCTACTGAAAGTAGTCACAGTTCCCAATCACAAGGGTACATTGTTGACCACTTTTCATTAATGCCATATTAAGGATGGGCACTGTTGTTCTCCCAGTTTATTGGGGAATATTACAACTGCTTAGCAGGCTTGTGTCGCTATATGCTACATGAGACGATATACGATAGAAAATACGTACTGTGTTCACCTGTGTTTTTATTGCTACAAAATAAAAGTCAATTAAGGTGAGCACATGAAGTACAGCGTAAAATAGGGAGCCATTTTCTAAACAGCACGCTGCAAAATTCAAACTGAAAATTAATGTTACGGTATTTATTGCAGAAATGCACTGTATATTGCACATAGCAGTGAGCAGCATACTGTAATTTGGGAAGTATATATATGTATATAATATGCACAAATATCAATTTGGTACTAATGTTCTTTCATTTCATCAACAAAACGCAGTTTTGTTCCCTCTGCGCACATTGACATGGAAAAATATGCTTAAATGTATTACATGTTCTCTTGTTCATTCTCGTAATAGAGAGAACAAAGACAATACAGGATCCCTCCAATGCAGCACAGTTCGAACATTAAGACTGCACACTTGAGCAGGGGTGCGTACTGTAAGTACGCCATTGGCTTATGGCGGTCATGTGACTGCAGACTGTAGTCCCCTGTGTTAGGAAGCAGTAATTGAGGCTTCCATATGGTATAGATCAGAAGTAGGCTTCACCACAGCATTCCTGCAGCACAGAGGCTCTGCGCTTGTGTCCACAATGAAAATTGAGCTAATCAAGAAACCATCTCTAATATTCTAAATAATATATTTTCTTACTGGTTTCCACTGATAAGACATATCCTGCATATTACTGAAAAATACAAATATGTATGTAAATCCTTTCCCGGGTTGATTCTTGATACCAAACGTGTGAACGACATGAAAAAGGTTGAATCAAAATGAATGAAAATAAAAGAATTAATCGATTGGACCTTGTGACTGAGCAAATTTAATGAGTGTCTTACCAATATCACATGAATATCCCAAATTTAATTGAAGAAAAGCTAATGGATCTACCACGCCACGCAAATGCCATGACGCATGTTACCTGTACAAACTATGTTTAAACAAAAGCGAGCCACCCAAATTATTATGGCAGCCATTATCTGAAAAGTATTCTATCATTTATTTGAGCAGTCATTGCTGAAGTGGTCAGTAATACGCTTGTGTGTTTATGTACCCCTCTTGCTTTAATTAAATATGAATAGGCCTCTTCTTGATCCTCTCCATGGTTATTCCTGTTTCACTACTCTGAGCTTTAAAGCATCATAGAATGGGGTTTAAAGCAGAGGACAGGTGTAATTAGTTTTATGCGTACCATGTTACAGGTTAGTTTATTATTTCCAGTATTTCCTGTTTAATTAGCTAAATGACAACCGGAGTTTCCCCGTGAAGTATCGTTATCCCACGACGTTTTGGTCCAGCCAGGTTAATCTCACTATTTCGAGTTTTAGCCGGTTTCTGTACTACATCATGGTAGAAAAGTAAAACAGTTACATTTTACACACACAGGACAATTGAGATTTTCCACTTTCATTTACCATCAATTACTGTATCCTGGGTGACGCAAACTAAGTCACTAACGTTGAGCGAACGGCGTAGCCGTTGGTTTAAAATAAACCCGTGACGTCACGTGCGGGACTACAACAAAGCCCACGGCGTAGCTTCGTTTGGGACGAGTTGCTAGTTCACGGGTGACACGGTTAACTAGCAACACAAATAGTTATTTGTCACACTACTTTCCCACCGAAATGCCGCCACCGAACTCAAGGGTTTAGAAGGGAAAAAAAGGTGCGCTGTCTCTTTAAGGTCCCTCGGCTCGTCTGTTTCGTATTGATCAATCCACCATTTTCCAACACACAGCGGCGGCAGTGCTAACACAGCTCCGGCAGCGCCAGAGAAGAGAGAGCCACCCCTCTACCTGGAGAGGAAGCCAGGGACCGGGGGCAGTCATGGCAGCGAACATGTACCGGGTTGGAGGTAAGGCGGAGGAGGGAGTGACATTTTAGAACCGTCCCGTAATGTTCTTGTGCCGTATTCGCCACGATCCGCCGCGGTTTTTTGGGGGGTATTTACACAGAGCGTGCTCCGTCTTTCCTTCCCTTCTTTTATTTCCCTAAAGCTAAAGAGCCTTGTGCTTCACAGATGATGATGATGATGGTGGCGAAGAGGAGGATGGTGATGAAGAGTAGTGGTTCGCTTACTGCCGGATCCTCCTCGTTTCTTTTGTGTTCCGTTGTAACTTACAATGATCCCAAACTACTACCTCGATATGCTGCTGCATCCGAAGTGATGCATTGTGTTTCTATATATTTAAGGTAGCACGGCGAACGTATTGTAAAAGTTTTGCGTGCCATTCAACTATTGCTCTGGCTGCTCTCTGATAATCAACCAATATTATTAGTAATCCACTGGCCTGCAGAAACTCAATAAGGTTTGCAGGAAGCAGCAAGTGGGTGCGTTTTTTTTCCTTTTTTTTTTATTTAGAGGAATTGAAAATAAAGAAACTAACGTTAGGTACAAAAAAAGTTTCAAGCTCTGATTTAAAAATTAGAATTGTAATGCAGATAAAGTAACAGTGTTATTGTTTTAGTTTTTTGCTGATGTATCACCAGTTAATACCTAATTAGGCTTCCTGTATTTTCATCACACTCCTGTTCTGCGTTTGTTGTCTTGTGTGAAAATAGGGGGTCTGGATACCAGAAAGTACTGGACTGCACGAAAGACAAAATATACGCCCATAATCGTATGCTTTCCAAACACAAAAGAAAACCCATAAGACTTCGGACTCAACATGACGTTTAATTAGACTACTGGTATAATGTTCTATTCTAAATTCTCACAACAATTGCATAAAGGTGGGTCACGACAGACGTTCAATGTAGTAAGAGGGTAGTTCCTTAACCTTCGTATTTAGTCAAATTAAACAAGGCCTACCTGAATAAGAACAGGATTATCTCTTGAGCCAGGTGGAAATTTAACACCTCATTACCCAAATGTGGTGTTAAATTGTCTTCTGAGATGTTAGCCAGCTGAATATATACATCATCTCTTAACATTTGATAAAAAAATACACACTTGTGATTCACACGATTCTCCTGGCTGTCTGCCTACTTTGTAGCTTTAAGGTGGTGTGTTTTTCCACTATACTTTAGTACTAAGCTAAAGTGAAATAAAGTAACTATACACATTAGTAGCGTGACACTTGTCAACATGTTTCCAAGTTGTCTTGTCAGTATAAAAAAATCCCAGAGTCGCAAGTCGACTAACTGGAGGCAGCCAATTTTTTTGATCGGGCCATAGCAAAATGCACAGGTTTCTATGTATGGCCTGGATCATATAAAGCAACACTGTGCAGCAATCATTGATGAAGGTATCCCTCATGGATCAATATTAGATCCGCTGCAAATTTGTCTGTACACAAACGCATAATACTTTTCTAATTCAACACTGTAATGCACATTTTTCTGGGCACCTTCTTGCTGGGATGCGCTAGTTAGGCTCTCATTCACCTGAGGCCATATACCAAGTTGTTTTTTACCAAATTTTTAGTTTTTCAAATTAATATCCAAACATTTGAATTATCCTTGATTGTATAATTATCCCAAACTAATCAGAAACCAAAACTATAAGAGCACATTACTGAATAAAAATTCCATAAAATAGTTTTTGCACACTCAATTATAGTGTAGATTAACAGAAATGCAGAATGTAGGCCCAAAATAAGACTATTCTCTATCTGAGCAAAGCTGAACCCTTAAAAAGATGGCCGCCACTTTGTAAGACAATGCAGGATCGTCTTGGAAAAGCAATGACTTCCCTTGTGATTGAACTGTGAACAAAAGCTGGCTCTGCTCCATAGGCTGCGATGCCTTTGTTTTCATCCTGCAGGGCACACGCCACTATTCCTGCTGCTCTAGTGCGCGCTCTCCCTCCCCACCGCCCAAAGTGTTAGTGATTAAGTATAGGTTATATTATACGTCTTCTCAGAGGTGCAATAGGAAGTGATGCTAGAACAAAGGATTATGTGCACTTAAAAGTCTTAACCTCCGAACACCTCCGAGTCACAAACACTGGTTGACTAACAGGTCTGCACAGATGTGACACAAAATGACACTGTCATGGGACACAAGTCCTAAAACCAAAGTGGGGTGCCCCTATGATCTGTCCTCCTGTTCATACTGGCCATTCATTTATCCTTCATTATACTTCCATGTCGTTCTTCCACGTTGCGACAAATTACGAGAGTCTCTACTTTTTTGCAAGACAGCGATGTGGTTGTTTACTTATTTGTTTGGGCTGTATCGCAGTACATTGGCAGCTCCGCTACACCGTGTAGGACGGCTCCTATACAAACGGGGGGGGGGGGTTCGCAGACCGCAAAGGTCTCACCTGGAAGAAATGAAGTGGGCCCACCTCAGTTCTCTTAGTCCCTCGCTGCTCAGCTTCAGTGGAGGGCAGACGACACATACAGAGAGACCTTTTGTACTAAAAAAAACCCCAAAAACTTGATAGCCAGTATAAAGAGAAAATAAAATCCCATAAAGCAAATACTGTTATCTCTGCATGAACACCTGACTATTGTTTTGAGACGACCATGACAATTCCTTAAAACGTCCTCTGCAAATGAATCATTTTAACCGCTGCTGTTGGAGTGTAACAACTCCAGCACAGAATGTGCTAAACATGCTCCCTTACTTAAAAAGTGCTGCCAGTTATGATTCAGTGCCTGCTTAAAGGTCTTTGATTTGTACTGATGTACAAACTGACTAACTTACCGACTTGGACAGTGCTCACACTTTGTTTGCCTGCTGGCTGGTGTTCATTTCCCACGCTGGCAGTGGCCTCTCTCCCGCAGGTCTGGTGGGCAAGCTCGCCGAGCTTTTGACACTTCCGCCAAATTCAGGACGATCAGCCAGATACACAACGAGTGTCCCCATTGACCCACATCTCCGTAGAGGTCAAACTGCAATCAAATTTGTCACAATTGGCAGTGATTGCTGCTGACTATCTGCCCTAAAATAGTCGGTTTGAGGGAGAAGTGTTGTGTGAGACCTGCACACATTGCAACAATCACATTTGAATGAGATGAAGCTGCACGTGTGGCCTGATCTCGGGTGTGAGACAGATCCATCATGGGAGTGAAGTAGCAGTTTGAGTTGAAAAAAATCCTTTCTGCTTTAATATTGCTTTTCTTTATGACAAAGTATATTTAGTGTTTTGCATTCACTGGTGTTTAATGTGGATTGTTTCCAAGGTCGGCACAGTTTTAGAAATGCCAAAAGTATCAAAAGTAGGCGTGAGATTGATTCAGAAACCCCAGGACATTCTGAGCCGTAACCCCGTCCACAGACGTGTGTGTTTCCAATTATAAGCAAGTAATTAATGTACTTTCCTATACTGTCTATCGTTGCAGAGTTTTGCGCCTCCATTCCGCTGCGTTACCAACTCAACCGCCCTCAACATTTCCGCCAGGCTTTGTACTTCTGGTCGGTCCGTTTCGTTATCTCATGCTTTCCCAGATCTGACTGGTCCGTCTCTCGCTGGCCTGGTTTGAATCAGTCCAGCAGACTCTCTTTCGGGGCTCGGTAACATGCCTTGATTGGCTCTCACAAAATCCGACTGCACCTTGACGTCACAGGCGCCGCGGCCCTCCGATTGGCTGCCGTCCGCTAGCGGGGGATGGAGGGTGGAGAGTGGGTAGCGGTGGGGTTGTACGCGGATTGAGGCGGCAGGAGGGCTGATGGGAAAATGGAGAGGCTGAGTGGCGCTGCTCGGTGCCGACAGGCTCTCGCTCCCTCTGTTGCTCTCATTTTGAGTTGCGCTCCAGCTCGCTCTCCACCAGGCTCCAGCTCCTCACATGGTGGAAACTCCCAACAGCCCGCTCTTTACGGTGTTCGCACGGGGACGCGGCCGGGACTTTAAAGCAGTTCCATCTTTGGTAACTTCAGCATGAGCCAGGAAAAAGGGCGAGCTCATCCGGTGTCCCGCCTTCAGTGTGGAGACGTGCCGTGGGGGGGCGGGGAGGGGCGCACTAAAAAGTGACCGTTTGACATGTGGTCCAGCACCATCTTTCTGCAGTTTGCCTTGAGACCCGTCCCTGATTTTGAGGGAGAAATGACCTTTTCATCAGACTTATCAACATTGATAGTGTTATTTTTCTTTTATGTGCACCAGGATACGTTTTCTCTCTTGGCAACCAGAATCATTAGCAGGGAGTCCAGTTCCAATATGTAAATCTCATTGGAGCTGAAATTTACATTGTGATAAATGAATTGCCTAAATAAAGCAACATGTATCAATAGAAAAGGCTCCACTTGTATACTACGGAGGAAGGTGTTGTTGGAGAAGTGGGCAGTCCCCAGTCTGTTAACAAGTAGGAATTACTCTCAGAACGTATCGTTTTATATGCCAGAGATTATCCATTTTTATTTTATGTTCTGTGAAAAAGAATAAAATAGTGCAAGAATAAAATAGTGAGGAAAAGCAGCCAAACCTGACCCATACTTGGCATTTTTTTTGTTTTAAATTTTAAAATGATCAGAGGTTAACTTTCCTGTAAGACGCCAATCAATTACTTGATTGGCTCGGGTGCCTCTCCCCTGTGCAGTTTTTTTGGAGAGAAAAAACTAAAAAACTGCACGTTACTGGTCTTTATTTAGTGTCATTTTCAAGTGGGCCTGTTTGATATTCAGCAGCAGGGCGGAGATGTCGCCGGGGCAGAGGAGTCTAGTAACAAGCTGTTTCGGGGTGAAGAGTAGACGATGTTGAGCTGTCAGTGAGTGTGTCGTTGCCAGGAGAAGCTGTTATTGATATTGCGCTCTACATGCTTTCTGAACTACTGCTCCTGCTGCTGCTAGTTAACCCTCGAGAGGATTCTTTTATACCAATGAGCGTATTAGGTTAAGTATTTTATTGAATTAACTATTCGTACTACCTCCCTTTTTAGCTACTTCAATTAGAGTTACATTATTTTTGTCAACCTGTTCTGTCCAGTGGTCCAAGTGTGGGTGCAGAGAGGAATACCAATAGTGAGAGTGGAGCAAGAGGAAGGTGTGCCCCATAGTCGGAACCAGTGGCCGCTTTGCATTGTGGTCCGTTGGTGATTCATGTGGGTGGAGAGATCTGGACATTGGCCTCTTCTGCTTCAGAGATGCTATATTTAAAATCCTTCGAAAGCTAAAACTCATTAGATCAGCCAACGCAACGTTCAGAGTTCAGATGCAAAAATAATCCTTAAGCCTTTAAAGTTTCAGGAAGTGATGTTTTAGTCAATGCACTTGATGGAACCGGAAGTTGACTGCTGCATCCAAGGCAGTCTTGCAGTCGATCATAAAGATAAGTACCAGCTACATTACTGATAGTTGTTTCCACACTATTGAGGTGTTTTTAGGTGGATCTTACTGCATGCGAGATGGATCTCAATGTCGGTGCAAACTGTGTGTGCGTAAACCAGTTGGTTTTAGACGCAGGACGTACACGCAAATAGTCCGATGGGTTATTCGCCGTTATGCCTGCGGAATTTTTCCGATCTCTGCCGGGCAAGAGGATGGGGGGGCCCCTGTGGGAGGGAAGGGGAGGGGAGTGTTGGGGGGGGATGGGCGGGTGAGGTTCGGCGTGCAGGGTGGATAGCTGCACCTCCAGGCAGCCAACCAAGTGTGGGGTATAATCCGACAGCACTCAGCCAAGACACATGCAGGGCTAAAACCAGGCGCCCTACCAAGACCGGGGCCTGTGGGGACATCCTGGTGAGCGCTAAGCCTCCAACGGGCCTGGAGCGGTGCCAGGAGCCCCGCACACACACACACACACACACACACGCACTCTCCAGCGCATCGTCAATCACACATGCGCGGTAGAGCTGGTGCAGTCCCTCTCGCGCACACACACACACACACACACACACACGCGTACTCGAATGTAGACCCAGTGTGCATGCAAACTGCGGTAATAAGGCACAGAAAGCCTGAGGAAACACAAGGCTGCAGCCTGAATGGGGAGCTCCGGAGAGGCTGATTTATTGTGTGCCGGTGCGTCAGCGTCTCTTTCATTCAGACCTCCCGCCTTCAACCCGATCTCCTGTGTATGAAATGAACCTCAATGAGTGGACGCCAACATTTTCGGGGATGTCCGTGTTGGCCTAATAAGCTGTGGTCCAACTGGAAGTCACCCTGAGCGTTTGGGTCGCCTCAAAATGCTCACTGAAGTTTCCTTTTGCTCCTTTTTTTTTCTCCCCCTACCTCTCCCCCTCTTTCACTCTCTTCCTCTGCAGATTATGTTTATTTTGAGAACTCGTCAAGTAACCCACTGCTGATCAGGAGGATAGAGGAGTTGAACAAGGTGAGTTATTTGAACGCACCACAGCTGTGCAGTAAGTCTTCGTCTTAATAAGGTTAAGACAAAGCGCTCTTGTACAACGGTTTTGTGTGATTTAATAATAAGGAATTGCCAAGGAATCTTTTAAATCCCTACATACATGATCAAAATAACCTTTGACTTAGATATTGTATTATAAATCTACTCCCATCAAGATCATTATTAACTTCATAAATACGTATTCACTCTAATCCCAGCATTTTGTGAGGTATCTATCCTGTTTGAGCAGCCAGTTATTTTGCTAAGATCACAATGGAATGACCGTACCTGTTGTTCTGGTGGACAGTAGACCTGCAAAATGCACGCATGTACGTATTACACTGGAAGCGCTGAGCGCCGTATAACCTCGTCAACCCGAGTAGGATGGCCGTGTCGCTCCGGATGCTGCACTGGTAAATCCCAGCCTCCCATCTTGTTCTATTGTTGAGTCAAAGGAGCAGAAAAGGAGGCCCGTCTTCGTGCACCTATCACAGGTGTCCCCTGTCTGTCCCCTGTCTCCGCCCCATGCTGGATAATCCGGAGGCCGTTTAATGTGATTGACGCAGAGCTCAGAGTGAGCCCTCGCCTCTGTCTGTCACTGTCAGTCTCCTCTGCTCCTCTGGGATCTCAGACTTTCTCTTCATGAGGTTTTCAGACGCACGTTTAGAAAGTGTTGACTGCCGGCTGCTCAAAACTATGGAAAACCTGGGAATGACTGACCTAAGAGACACTTTTACACTAAGATTTTGTGTAAATTTAAAATGAGCACACATTATTTAATGTAAGGGTTAAAGAATCCCTTCCTGAAAGAAACCATTCTGATATGTTTTAATATTTAATTACTTATTTCCTCTTTTCTGTATCTTTTGACTTGACGGATCTCATGCTCATAACAGAAAGGCCTTTACCTTTTTCCTTTCATTTCTAAAGGCTCCTAACCATGGTGGGCCTTTTTCTTGGTGTCAATTTTTGGTTTAGATTTTGACACAAATACTCTCACAACGTGATTATTACACAGTAAAAACACCTGAATTTCTGGAGCTTTTTAATATTCTATCGACTTGCCTCCTGCTGCTGCCTGTTTCTGCTATGTCGTCAACGTAAATGGCTACTGCTTCTGATTAAATATAGGTAAATGATAAATGTCCAAAAAGTGTTGAGTCATTATGTATGAAATGGCAAGATGGTTCAAAAGAAGATGGCAAACTTCGTTACTCCTTCCAACCTGAGGCAGCGCAACCAGATCCACGGCCTCCGTTAAAGGCCCGAGACGTTTCGTGCGTGCGGATGAATGTTTAGCGTTTTTGTGTCGTGTCATCGTTGTGCCCACAGTTCCTGCGCCAGCACTTCCTCTCTTAGTGCATTCTGCTCTGTTCACTTTTAATTGGGCAGGAGGTTGACCTTCACATATAAATATCAATGACTTTACAGTGGCAACACTTGATGGGAATCACATTCTCTTAATTCTGCCTTACTTACAGACTGCTTGGGGTTTTACTGAAATTCCCGAAAGACTTGAACCTACTTAGTCAGCCGATGTACTTAAGGACTTTAACCTGACTTACATTTTTATGTTCAAGTTTGGCATTTGGCGTCTTATGATTAGTGCCGACTATAAATATGTAACTTTTAGTCAATTCGCCTTTTTAATTATTTTGTATAGTCCTCCATTTATGTTCCGGGTTATTTGGCCTGTAGACTCAAACGTTTACAGTTTAAATTTTGGTGACAAAGAGAATATTTGTTCATTTGACTACCACAGATTACTTTGACTTTTGTAGAAATGCCAAACTGACGCTTCACAAAAGAAAATGTAAAATGAATTTCTACATTTCATTTAAAATGCCATTCATTCATTATAATGAATGAGCGGTCCAACTGGAAATGTTTTGCTCGTTCCCGCATCATTTGTCCAACCTTTAGAAATGTGGGGAAGTGGATTTTTTATTATTCGCTGATTGGAAAAGTAGAATGTCTGCAGTGCTACAAAAATATGACATGTTGGCTGCGTGAAAATTCTCCATCACTTCCTTAACTTCCTCTCGCAAGGGCGATCTTTACCCCACATGCTTGACCCAAACGATGCCAATCGATAGCCCTTGAAAGTATCCTAGTTAATCAATATTTACATTGTTATTCAATTTGTTTTCTTAATGAAGAATACGCTGCAGATCTTATGCTATATTGCTTTTATCATTGTTAAAGTAAATGTTACCCAGTTTTCGTTTTGATTTAAAAAAAAGGCCTGCTGCTCGTAATTTAAAAGGACATGTTCATCAGATGAATGTAGCATCACTAAGAACAAATGAGCTTCACGGACAACCTGGTGACTGCAAATCTCACTTTCTTTTCCCCAACCGTGTGCATGTGTGGGTGCTTTGTGCGCGGCAAGCACTTGTTGCCGTGGTAACGTCGATTGTCTCTGGTTTGCAGACAGCCAATGGGAACGTGGAGGCCAAAGTGGTGTGTTTTTACCGGCGCAGGGACATCTCCGGCACACTCATCGCCCTGGCAGACAAACACGCAAGTGAGTGACCCACCAGCAGAACGCCACAGCCCAAAAACATGCAGAGCGCCGATGTAAAGGAAAGAGGGGGCAGCCCTTCCACAATTAACTTCCACTGCCGACTCCTAGTGCCGTCACTCAAATTGATGAAGATGGACCTGCACTGTAAGATCCCACTGTATTCGGGGTGTGGTGGGACCGTGTGGCCTGTTTGCACATCGGGGAGGGATTGCGGGGTTTTGTGCTGAAAGAATCAGCCCAGACTGCAGCAGTCCGTCCTTCAAAAGGCCCGATCGCAGACTCGATGTGACGACGTGTGCGAGTCTATGCCTATGTGCTCTGACGCGTGGGTGTTTGGCGCGTGCATGAAAGTGGCGCCGCTCTCTGGGGCTTGGTGTATGTACTGCAGTATGTGGAGCAGCAGGCCGCCGTAGACTGGGCTCCTCTACCTCAAGGAACGACCGCCGTATGTTTACTAGAGCGAGACGCGATGGTTTAAGCAACAAGCGCTGACGGGAGGGAAGACAGAGGAGCGACAGAGATGGTGAGTCGAAGTGGGTTAGTGGTAAAAGAGCGCGTCGTAGAGGTCACGGTAACAAAAGTGAATCCGTTAAAGGCCAAAGACATTTATGAATGAGCAGGTCGCATCCCCGGTGGTCAGTGGGAAACGATGCCTTCAAGGCACCGCTCGGGACTGTCAAATTATATTCCATCATCTCGTTCGACCGTGCGTCATTTCTCAAATCTTATCATCTGCAGGGGTGTAACAGACCATAATTGGTCCGTTTGCATCCTCCCTCTGGGTTTGGCAGATTAATCACACAGTAATTAAAACCATTCATACCGCCCATTGTTATCAGACAATATTCAGTGAAAATAAGCGATGCGATGGAGAGATCTTCCTTCATGCTTTCTTGCCACCGATCCCTGATGATGCTAAACAGTGCAGCACAAACGTGTGTTATCAGGAGGAGATCCAGTAATGATGCCAGCATTGGAGCTAACTGCTAAAGTTAGCACTGTGTGTCTCATTACCCCCTTTTAACACCTGCCAATGTGAATCTTGACGGGAACATATCACCACCAACCCGCAGCATCGATGGCAGGTTGGGGCTGTGTCATCCTCCCCAGTTATATTTGGACAAAACAATATTGGCGACCCTTGAAATGCAAAAAAAAAAAGGAAGCGGGCAAAGATGGCAATTCTTGAGTGAGCCGTTTACGATGCTCTGTGTGAATGAACAATGTTTGAATGTGCGGAGGACTTCTTATGTGGGAAGAGTATTTTTAGACCACTTGCACTCTGCACGCCTACTGCAAACAGGACTGTAACTTTGCTATACTGCATGGTCCTGCCTCATTGTGAGGGAGTACTTCTGCTCCACGTGCACACGTGCCGTCCCGCCAGCTCGTGGCTGTGACCGTTACTGTTTTAGCGCTTCTGAGACTTTGGATTTCTTGGCTGAAATACAGTAGCTGGCATAACATTGTCTTCTGCAGACTCGCAAACACGAAAAAAATCATTTCACATTGAGTGTTGTCTGACCACGTCTTTTATAATGGCGGGCGTGGCACCCGCTATGTTGGCGTGTAGATTGTGCATATGCATGTGTCCTGGAGATGGGTGGGTCCATGGCAGGAGGGGGGTTGTTTGTTCTGAAGGACCACACAGCATCATTGTGTGTGTCCCTTTTTTAAGAGAGTCTGTAATCAAGTTTTTTTTTAAATAAATTGTGTCCCTGGCTCAAAACAAGGAGGGTTAAAACAGAAGTAGATCTTCACGTTGCGTCGTATCACATGTGCGTTAAAATCTGGTGTGCACTTAATGTTCGTTATAGAACATGAGGACGTTTGATTTGTATCTCTGCGGTTTCTTCAAGGAGGGGCTTGTCGTAGCCTTCCTCCCCTCCCCCCCCCAATTTTTCTCTTCTACTGACTAAATGTTTCAGACACAATCATGGTCCTCGTGTTATTGCTGCATCTATGAATTCATTTAAATAGTTGCATTTCACTTCCTAATTGAAATTCAATCTATTTGACTGGTATTTGTGTCGGATGTGTTCCCAGATGTTTTGTATTGAAATATGTTTCCTACACAGCATAGTTTAAACCTTTTTTTTTCTTCTTGCTTCTTGCTATATAAACGGCTGCTCGTTGGCTTTGAAGCGGCCGTGAAAGATGACGTTAAGGCTCGCGTGTTTATGAACGACAGCTGGCGATAAACCACTATAACGTTAAACTGAAAAGAACAGGACGCTAATTTTGACCTCATCGGCTTTCCATGTTCCACATGATTGATGGGGGAGTGTTTTATTTTCTTGAGTGATTCGCTTTTGAAAAAGCCGCCGCCGTCGGAAATACTGGCCTGCATGTGTTCATTTTGAAAGCGCGATGACTGATGGTGTAATTTCATTAGTGACAGTATTTTTGTGTTTGTATAGGGCCCCTGCTTTGCTGCGGTACAGCAAAAGTTCTGGCAGCTTTATGCATCTCCTTTTCTGGTTAACTGTGCTAGTCGCAGCACGCCACCACCACATTTCAGATACAAATGATCGAAACAACACTTTGGGCTTTTGGCTGGCAGAACCAAATTTTCAAGAATAACCCTGTTAATTATTATCGGCGCTGGTGTGCGTTCATACTTTGGTCGCCGCCTCGCTTTCTATGCAGCGTTTTAGGTTGTTCTGCTGAAGAAGGAAATCCGTGTGTTTGTGCCTTTTGAGGCACAGCGAGTGTTTTGTTACATGAAAATATACCTTTTTTATAATCCATGGAGCACAACCTGCACTTCTGGTTAAAGCGAGACGGTTAGTACGGATCGGACGCAGCAGGATCGCAGTAACAGATCCTATAAAGCCTTTTTGGCTTTTTGGGCTGAGCTGTGCCGGCTGCAGTTTGGTACGGGGCTTTCGCACGTTGTTTGCAACATGTAAAAAATGCATGGCAGTAGTGGCTATCCGGTCGGAGTGGTTTGTGCACGAGCGCACGCGGCTTTCCCGTGCGTGTGCTTGTTCGTGTCTTTCCTCATCGCGTGATAGACTTGATGTTTTAGCTCTGCGCCGTGTCACAGGAGTCACTGAGGGAGTACGTGTGTGTGTGTGTGTGTGTGTGTGTGTGTGTGTGTGTGTGTGTGTGTGTGTGTGTGTGTGTGTGTGTGTGTGTGTGTGTGTGTGTGTGTGTGTGCGCGCACGTGCGATGTAATGCTGTGTGAGTCACTGATGAAATATTTTGCTTCCAGAGCGTCTGAGGATCGGGGCACACGGGGCCTCCGACGCCGGCGTTGGCCCCTCCCCTGTTAGACGAGCAGCCTCCTGAGTGGTCGGCCTTTGTGGCGGACTTGGCATTTCAGCTTCTTGGCCCCCGCCCGCAGATGTTTGAACTTGCCATGACTCAAATTATTATTATTATATTGTTTTAATCTATTTTAGAAATGTGGCTCTGAGCTCCCATGAACAATAGACGACCATGTTGCCATCGAGCTGACGCACAAAAGTCAAGAAAGTGAAGTTGAGCTGGTTGTGGGATCGGTGTAGCGCTTAATAGCTGCACGTTTATTTCAAGTTTATCTCCATGAATCCAAAGCTAGTGGCACAAACATTTGTCACATGCCGAGTGTGTTTGTGTTTTTTCTTTTTATATCAGGATGCTTTTGTTACTGTTTAATAAGTGAGATCATTGGCAGGAGGGTGGTCTCGCTCCATGCTGTTAGCGGCTTCAAAGCCACTCTGTACTTAACACGAGGCAATGAAATGTCATCACAGAAGTGCGTCGTACTAGGAGAGGATGAGTTTGTCATTTGCCTCCCCAGCCGCTCCCTCGTGGTGTGTAATGATCACAGAGGGTCGACGCTGTGGTTCAATACGTAGTCTGAAGAAAGGGGGGGAACAATGCTGGAATGCTCCTCCACGTGTTTGCAACTACAGTAAATATATTCTTGGTATCTTGCTGCTGTTTTTGCAACTTACACATGTTGCATAAAGCTCAACGTACTATCTTTATCTGCTGATGTTCAGTTATATGCAGCATCAACATTTAGCTTATTTTAGTCACTGATCTGTGAAAACGAGTGTTCGGTGGACAAAATAGATATTACAAGTCGAATGACGAGCTGTTTGACACCATCTCTAAGCAGCTTATGGGACCTCATGAAGAACACAAATGGCGAGATTAGTTTGGCAGATTTCAAATACAATCTCTGATTTCCTCCTTTAAATTGGGTTTTTTTTTAGACCGGGGAAGGAAATCACTAGATGAATATAACAAAGTAAAAAGATAACCTTTAGACTTTCTGATGGTTTACATTGACTTCAGAGCCAACTGCACTCTTACTGGAGGTTCATTCAGAAAACAGGATCACATGCAACGCAGCAATCTGATTAGTATTCAACTCTATTTGCATGCGTTGACATGCACTGCCTACTACTTACAGACTTCTTGTTCCTTGTTTACATGAAGACATTTGACTCGGGTTACTTTAAGGGGAAGCTCAGTGATTTTTCTTGGCAACACGGAAGGAGCCGTTCAGCCTGTAAAGAAACAGCTGTTTAATGTCCTCTGGTTTCCTGGAGAAAGCGTTGTTTTGTTTGGGGTAACAATCCTTTGAGGTGTCAATGCAGTGATCGATTCTTGGACGTTTACGGAGTTACGGATGCATTTTGAAGAGTTTAATTTCTCCAGATCAGTTCACTCGGTGAATTACTACTTACGATGAGCTGCACCTCTAGGGGTCACCAGCTGAACTAGTTGTTGTGTTGTTACCGTAACACAACGCACAGCCCTTGCTGCACCTTTGTTGCGGTCTTGTTCTGACTCTTGTATGGGATGTGTTGTTCCCAATGAATTTGCACGAGGTGAGGACCCTACTAAACGCTCGCTCCTTGAATCGCCTCGTGTCATTGGGCAGCGCCATCTCGATCCATCCACGCTGCCTCCACTCAGGAAAAAGGTGTCGTAAATGGACCGGACGCTTGTGTATGGACACGTCGCGGGCTGCACCTTTTTTCGGGACCAGGTTAAGACCAATTTAACTTGGGTCTCGCGTTCTGCCGAGATCTGTTTTCCTTCCCGCGGATGAATGTTGGAGCAGAAGCACGTAGCCGTCTGTGTGGTAATCAAAGGTCTGCAAACGCGCAGTGTATCATAGAGGTGCAGTCAGTTCGTTAAGGTAATAACCGGGTGCTCTCATCGCCCTCGGGCCTACTCTCTCCTCCCTGCCCCTCCCCTCGCACTGTCTGGGCCCCGTAAGGCGACCCATTCATCAATAATTGATAATTGGTCGGGACAGGTGAGATGGAGAGGCAATTTGTAGAGTATGGTACGGGTGCACTGCCAGGAGATTGGCTTCAAGGAGGAGAGGACGAGGACTGAGGTTACGAGTTGAGAAAGCTCAGCCGCGGACCAGTCGAAGGGGCCCCTCCAGCTGATGTAATGACTTGCATGGGTGAGGTCATGGATCTGTGCATACAGATGTTACAGCATAATTGTGGCTTAAGAAAAGAAGTGAAAAAAAGCCTTTACAAGGATAATAAAGGCAGAAACCTCACAACAGCCACAGGGAAGGATGTCCTCTGCAGACGGACGTTAGATTTCGTACTCACTCGGCAGACCTCATTTCTCTGCAAAAGAACGGCTCCTTCTCATTCTTTGTTTCGCCAGCTAGTAATACCACCCCCCCCCCCCTTGTATTTCATGCAACATGGCTTCCTTTTTGTTTTGTTTTTCCTGCAGTGTTGTGCAGTGGAGGCTCCCTGTGTTCAACAATGTACACTTTCTGAGATCTGATCTTAAGCTCTGGGTGTAGATGCCCAGTCTTGCTACGTGAATTTGTCGGACGGAGCTTAATGGATGAATCACGTCGTCTTCGTGGTAATAAATCGAAGCAGCATGTTACAATGACTGGAGGGACTTTAAAGTTTGGCGACGCAAAGACGAACTGCAGTGAGCCGCGCAGCTGGAGGAAACGCGTTTGCTCAACGATTGGATGTTTTGCCTGGTCGCCATCTTTTTTTTTTTTTTATAGCTTTTTAAGCTTTGTGTAGCTCTATTACAAAAACAAAACCCTGCCTTGCTGTGCCTTTACTCTCCTGACCCACTTCATGCATAACTTGAGAGCCGCTATCATTCATTTTCAGAAATACACACCTTGTTTTGATTTAGCAGCGAGTCCTGTCTTTTCCTAATTTTAAAATTCACGTTTGTGATGTGATTTATTATTAATTATTTTTTAATAATTTGGCTTTACCCACTTGATTATGTCTGCATTACTGAATATTATTCATCAAAATTGTCTTGGTTAAATATTTTTTCCCCTTGTGTTAATAATGTCAGTCTGTATTTTTTTTGCTTTTACGCGGGGGGGGGGGGGGGGGGTGTTTTTCCCCTGGGCACTGGTGCTGTGTCTGCTGGGTGCTGAGTGCTGGACAGAGTGAGTGAAGGAGAACTTATTGATTTTGGCCACACATCTCCTGAAAATCCCTTGATTGCTTTTGTTCTGCTCCCCGTCTCCCTCTCTCCGTCTCGCTTCCTCTAATGAAACTCCAAATGAATTGGAGCACGTACAGACTGCTCTTCTTTCTCTCTCTCTCTCTCTCTCTCTCTCTCTCTGCCGATTTCCCTCCCTTGCTCCTCTTCCTCCTCTCGCCTCCTGGTCCTCTTCACGACTCTGTCTTCATCTCCTTTGTCACTTTCCTCCCTCTGCGTTTCTGTGTGTCTTTTGTTTAAGTGTTTTCCTGTCCGCTTCACCTTCTCCTTCCTCCTCGCCTCCACCTTCACTTCCTGCGCTCCCCTCATCCCGAATCGGAGACGTTGCCCACCAGCCGCATTCGGCTCATTTCCCGTAAGACGGCTGCACCACGCGGCGGGCTCCGAGTCCTTCGATGGCCGCTCGGGTCATCCGTTTCTGCAACAAATGCAGAGTATTCTTTTTTTTTTTTTTTTTCACCTGTAAAAAAAAACAAAACCCTGGGAGGTCTTGGCAGTCTGAGACACAATGCCGGACATGGCGGGACTGACTCGTGAGAAATTAGCTCAATCAGCAGCACAAGCCTAAAGGGAAGCTATGGCGGTTTTGCACACAGGTCCGATTACCAGTCAGGTGGAGCACTACCGAGACTGAAAACAGTTTAACGTTTCCTTCTCCTGCTGGAGGAGCTTCCTCAAGTCTGAGAAAATAACCTGACGATTTGGCTTCGTAGCGTCTGGTCTGCGTTTCTAACTGATGTATTCGTTTCAGGGCGGCACGGGAAAAGTTTCTCAACAGTGCAATTACCAATCCCCCTTAAAATGAAGACGCATTCATGTACTCCTGTTCTTTTCATAGGGCCTGACCATCAACAAGTACTGCTGTCTTCGCCTCTCATTATTGCTCACAGCAACCGAATCCCTCAGAGTTCCTGTTTCTGTGATAATCCACAGAACCGCTACAGATCTGTATTGGGTTAGAACAGCGGCGTTTGATACGGAATTCTCCAAACCTGAGGCCATTAAACACAACTCATCTGCATCGATTTGATGACTTGTTTTGTTTTTGGGAGCTGTGTAATTTGGTGGAACTAATGGTTTAGAACCAAAGTCGTAACCGCAAAATAGACTTTTAAAGGAAATGGCTTACAACCTAAATCTAGAATTGGTTATCAGAGGTAGTTATTTTTCTAGATCTGTGTGTGTGTGTTGTAGTCTGAGCTCTGTTGACCCAACTGAACAGGATGCACGTGCTTTTAGTGCACTTTTGTGCATGTGACCGAGCCCCCACTGGCTGTTTTGCTGCTCCGCACTGTTTTCACTCACCGGTCGGCTGGTAGCAGCGACACGACCGACGTTGTCGTCACGGGCGCAAAGCTCCAACCCCGCAGCTCCTCCCCCGAGGTCACCTGCTCCGTCAGCACCGTCTGCTGCTCTTTGCACTGTTGAAGGTGCGATCGCTGTTTAGCTAACAATGCAGACCGTTTCTCAAGCTTTACATTTGCTGGTCCAGATGCAAAAAAAATGTTAACATTCAATGCAGGTGGTTCCTTCACACTGGAAATACAGGCGTTCAATGAAAACACAGCCGGGGGGCAATAAGATGATGGGGAATCCTGAGCAGTGTGAAACATGTTGTGTTTGTAATAAGATAGAAATGTGAAACGGGAGGAAGAAAGCCAAAGCCCCCCCCCCCCCCCCCCCCCCCGGCATTGTTCCTCCTCGTCCAGTGGGTATACATTTGACCTTTGACCCTTCTTACCACCCAGGGGAGCTGGAGGAGGAGATGGAGAATCCAGAGATGGCGGATCTCCCCGAGAAACAGAAGCACCAGCTCCGACACAGAGAGCTCTTCTTGTCCCGCCAGCTGGAGTCTTTACCAGCCACACACATCAGGTACAGCTTTCCGTCTCTCTACAGGGCAAACAATACGTTCCTTATTGCCATTTACACAATTATTACAAATATATTATTAAACACAGATCATGAATTCTTACTTACAGATTATTATCATGTGTTACAAATTGTGTGCATGTGTGTGGTGTTGTAATCTGAAGAGGCATCATAGAGCATATGTGTCAATTTTGAGGTCCGTGAACCTTTTTTGTTTTAATGAGCCTTGAAATCGAATGGTCAAAGGTTAAGAGTCATTTGTTTCAGTTTTTTTGTATTTTTATGGCAGTAAAACCATAAAGTCTACTTTTTGGATTGTGTGTGGGTGTGTGTCTGTTTACGGCCTTTCCCCGAGTCAATCGGGGGCGGTTGATAATGTGATTCTGTATTGATTAATTATCTGCAGGTTAGGGCACAGCTGAAAGATGTTAAGGATCTAGTCAGACGTAATATAATTCATTGTGCACATATGTCAGCACAAAGCCGTTTCTACATAAAGCACTGCCTTGCTCATCAGTAAGCTACGGGCAAACGCTCCTAATCATAACAACCTTTTCTGAACAGGGACCGGAAGAGCAAACCGACATCTGCTGCAATAAAAATACTCTGATGAGCCATTTTAGTTCAGTGAGGATACGTTTTTCTAACTTGAACACCTGTGTGCTGTAGCAGAGATGTTGCGCGAGTTGTTCATAACCCTCAGAATTGCGTTTGCCTCGGGGCTACAGAGGTGCGACTACCCGACTGCTAAATAATTAGGATGCAGACATCATTGTTTTGGTCTCTGAGGTTCCTCTTTTAGTTGGTCCAAGGTAGCACCTCTCGTGTCCCTCCTCCTCCGTGTCTTAACCTCTCCCTTTTCCCTTCCCTCACATCCTCTCCGGCCTCCAGGGGGAAGTGCTGCGTGACTTTGCTGAACGAGACCGAAGCCCTCAAGTCTTACCTGGAGAGAGAGGTAAGCACCGGCCGCTCTTCATGCTGAGATAACAGCCGGCCGTCTTCTACACTGCTTAGATGGGTTAGATTTTGAGACTTTTCTTTCCAGCTGAATTATTCAACATGTTGACCTAGAATGTTCTTTTCACATACAGTAATGAGGAGACTAGAGACCAGCAGAGGAGAAGATGCCCACTCCTCTCTTTGCACCCGGTGTTCACTCGTCTCGCTTCCGGTTCCTTTCATACCGTCCTCACGCCTCTCTGCCGTCTGTTTTCCCAGGATGCCTTTTTCTACTCGCTGGTATACGACCCTCAGCAAAAGACCCTGCTGGCTGACAAAGGGGAGATCCGAGTTGGGAACAAGTACCAGGCCGACATCACCGACCTCCTGAAAGAAGGTACAGCTCAGTTCTCTACTTATCTCCACTAATGGCCGTTTATTATACATTACACACATGCTTTTAATCTCTGCAACATGTCCAACTACTAACTTTCCGTCTGAAAGACATCTTACAGGGGTTGTGGGCCGATGTTCGGCATTATTAAATGGGACTATTTCCCTGCATTTATTTAGGGTTTCAGCGTTTTACGAGATGGTTCCTCTTAGCTTAGCCTCTGAAATTGCAATTAGGCACCGTGGGGACACCAAGCTCTGTAATTAAAGCGTGTTAGTGACATTCTGTTACATGTGTTGAAGCTCAGGCAGGTTGGTTGGTTTGCTGCAGGCTTGACAGAATTAGCCCCCCACCCCCACCCCCCCCCAAAACAATACTTTGCAAGGACTAGTAATGGGGGAAAAAAGAAAAGGGAAACACAGAAGAAAAATGGGTTTGATGGTGGAAAAGTACAAATTCTTGCTGTAGATATGTGGTCAATAGCACGGCATTGAGAAATGAATGTCTGTCTGTCCGCTGGCTCCATTTAGACGAGGAAGACGGAAGAGACTTGGAGAAACTGGAGGAGAAGATCTTTGACCCCAACAGCTTACTGACTGAGAAACAGATTGACCAGTTCCTGGTGGTGGCTCGGTAAGTCAAGTGCTTAAGCGTACACAAGATGAAAAAGAAAATTAATGTACTTGCATAATGTTTTTCTTTCTGAAATAGGTGCATATTACTTCAACTTTCCATGTTGGTTTGTTTTACAGGAAAAAGAAATCGCAAGATTAAAATCAGTTTACAAAACAATTTTACTTTTTTTTTATTTTTCAAGTAGTGATTTCAGAGATAACATTTGCATTACATACTTGCATTTTCAAGTTAAGTTCAATGAAATTTTAAAATGTTTGATGTTTAAATTTAAGTTTAGTAAAAGTTTTAAAAAAAGGTGCATTTTCTCATTTAACAGTAGTTTTTTCAAACTGATTTAATCAGCAAAAAAAGGTGCTTGACGATCCAGTCTTCATGCTGACATAATCGTCGCAAGGCTCCTTCTGCGTAATTTACAGTGATGTCACCACATTAAACCACCAACTGTAACCTTTTTCCCTGCGTAGGGAAACTAAGGCACTGCTGCTGCGCTGGCCTTCTTTGTCGTTTCAGTGAAGCCTTGCATTGATCTCGCTTTACTTTCTCTCGACCTGAAAGTCCAGTGAGAAGTTGCTGTGGACTTTGGTGACGTTGTGCTTCATCTCGTACCCACTGATGTGCTCACAGACACAAACGCCTCATTACAGATCCGGCGTTCGCTTCTTAGCCCGGCAAAAAGCGTTCCTCCTTTAACAAACGGGTGCAGAATAATCATTTAGTGTCAGAAGGGGGGGAGGGGGGAGGGGGGGGGGGGGGGGGGAGATAACTGTGACTTGACTGTATAGAAACTAAAACCGATGTATCAATGACCGTTATCAAATTTGCTTTAAAGTACCTTCCTCATTTTTCTTTTTTCATTTCTCTCTTTAGAGCTTGCTCTTCTATCTCAGTGCTAATTGGCTGCAGTTGTATAATCTGCTCTGACTACAACACTGAATATTTTATCAGGAACCACTGGATTTATTTCTGTGCACAAGTGGGAACTATATCAATCACTAAATGTAGACTCTTAAAGTTTATTTCCCTGCAGAAATGACATGTCTCTTGTGTGCCTTTTCTTGGTCCTGTAGGTCTGTCGGTACGTTCGCCAGAGCCCTGGACTGCAGCAGTTCGGTCCGGCAGCCCAGTCTGCACATGAGTGCTGCTGCAGCCTCCAGGGACATCACGTTGGTGAGCTACTCGCGCATGAAAGCAGCCTGCGGGTTTAATCCGCATCACACCACCATGGGGGGAAAGTGTAGCTTGTAGAGTGAGTGTGGACGTGTGTCGGTGGTTCTGTTAGGAATTGTTGAGACTTGTCTGTGGTTATCCTGCACAAGCGCCGGGCCCCACGAGCCTAGTGGGTCTATTCCGCCCTAGATCTTATCCTCATATATAAAACATGGACGAGAGGCCTTCTATGTAGCCACAAACACACACGTGTGTGCGCGCGCAGCCCTCAGCCTTGAACAACAGGCTGCGTAATCTCCTTGGACTAAAAAAAAAAAAAAAAAAAACATGTTATTCTCTATTGCATGACTGTTTGAGAGAATGATCAGAAAAGTCTTGAGGTTGACGTGTGTCTCGCATGGTGTGTTTTAGTTTCACGCTATGGACACCCTCCATGCCACGGGCTACGACATGACCCGAGCCATCGCGGCGCTGGTTCCTCAGGGTGGGCCCGTCCTCTGCAGGGACGAAATGGAGGAGTGGAGCGCCTCGGAGGCCAACCTGTTCGAGGAGGCGCTGGAGAAATACGGCAAAGACTTCACCGACATCCAGCAGGATTTTGTAAGTTGCAGACGAAAAGGAAAACAAAGTATAGTGACGGTTTGCGGTGCACGGCTGGCCTTAGCTAACGGCACCAAAAGAACAAGCATGAGAGCTCCACCGGTTGCCTGGTAACCTCACAGCGAGAGTCCAGGATGCAGCCAGGAGAAGTGCGGCACGTAATCAGCTGTTTGACCGCAACGCATCTTTTGTACAGTTTGGTTTTGTACGGATGAAACTAACCAGGTGTAACACGGCCATTAGTGAGCTTCAGAGAGGCTGGTGTTTACATCACCACATCCTACTGCTGCTGAATTTCTTATTATTCAGTGCTCATCAGCCTTTTATCCGATTTAAAGCTGTGTCAAGCTTGTGCGACTCACTTTTGACTCGTCTCAGTTGTTGAGCTGACTGTTGGATGAGCAACTTTCAAACACAACAGGGGTCGGGTAAGCCAACCATACATCCGGACTGTACGGAAGAGCCGACATGTTGAACATTTATACAGAGAAACGTTCCACAAGAAGGGCTCGTTAGGACGACAGAAAAAGGCTCTCAGCCTCCAGAAGGACGGCGCTGCCGTTTGTGGACTTCAATGGCGCACGACGTGCCGAGTCCTCACTGTGTGCGTCACCCCACCACCTGGTGGAGGTCTGTCGTCAGTGCCGCTCCCTCGCCTTTCCACCCGGGCCTTCCCTCAAACCACGGCGACGCCACCATTAGGGTTGGGGCCTCGACATGGCGCCTTATTTTCCTCTCAAACTTCTCAGAGGCTGCTAACCGGGATTCTTCAACCCGAGCGCCTCTGGTGGCCGTTTTTGATTTTGATTTCCAAGTGTCTACACTGAAATAATGACACTTTTGTGGCCTCTCTCCTCCAGTTGCCATGGAAGTCCCTGACAAGTATTATTGAGTATTACTACATGTGGAAGACGACAGACCGATATGTACAGCAGGTAAAAAACATTCTTCTTTTATTGAGGTTGAATGTTTTTTTTTATTTGACATCAAGCTGTATTTATTTTCATAGCCAATAACTGTTACACTTTGACCTTTTTGTTTGCATCTCATTTAAATCCCTATTATTAAAAGTAAATACTTTTTTTTTACTCTTTTCTGGTAAACAATTTTTTATAATCCTTTTTCTCAGTTTGGCTGTATTGTGTCGTCAGTGAAGCTCCAAATTAAAACGTATAGGCCAAAATAATATTCTTTTTTTATAATCAGAAATCAGTCGGTTTCATTCAAAAATATGCTTTCCTGCACTTTTAAATCTATTGAATCCGTTGGGGCTGTTATTTTGGAGCCAACCCTTCTGATCTCACCGTTGTTTTTCTGCTCTCTTCGTCCTCCTCGCGTCCTTGTCTCTGCTCCAGAAACGATTAAAAGCAGCCGAGGCAGAAAGCAAATTGAAGCAGGTCTACATCCCAAACTAGTGAGTAGCTCAAGTTTCTGTTTGAATTAAATAATTGTGTTCGTCAGACTTAATGTGTGCAACTCCTCTCAATACATGCAGATACCCAGAAAAGAGTTGTCTTGACCCACCGCAACTTCTGATGTATTTCAAAAGTCGGACAAACGCGTTTTTCAGTTCATTTATGTCAGTTTACATATCGGCACACCTGCTGTTGATGAATGTCATCTCTTTGTATTGACTTCAGTGGTCTGAACCTCTTCCCGTTTCCCTGCCGCCCTCCAGTAACAAGCCAAACCCCAACCAGCTGAGTAACGTTGTCAAACCGCCTCTGGTCAATGGAGCGGCAGCGGCCGGTGTCCCAGCGCCCGGTGTCCCGGCGCCCGGTGTCCCTGCGCCCGCTGTCCAGGTGCCCGGTGTCCAGGCGGCCGGTGTCCCTGCGCCCGCTGTCCAGGCGCCCGGTGTCCCTGCGCCCGCTGTCCAGGCGCCAGGTGTCCCAGGGCAAGGGGTCCCAGGCGTCCCAGCAGTCCCTGCGCCCGGTGTCGCTGCGCCCGGCGTCCCTGCGCCTGGTGTCCAAGCGCCAGGTGTCCCAGGGCAAGGGGTCCCAGGCGTCCCAGGACCCCCAGGCTTGACGCAGACCCCTGTCCTTGGAAGAGCCTGCGAGAGCTGCTACAGTGAGTCAGCTGTTCAAATTAAAATAAATGATTTTAGTTTTTGCTGGAATTCAAAAGATTCCAGAAACTATGCAAAATTACACGAGTTTAGTGTGATTGCTTTGGCCTTCAGTTACAATCACGTTTAGGAGGCTGTTGCTTTCTGACTCGAGAGTAAACGCACCCTTATTTCCTTTTTTCTTAAAAGTACTTTAATATAAAAAAAACAAAAACCAATGACTTGTTATTTTGACATTTAAAATGTCAGACAAATTTAGAGGCGAAGAGCGGTTGTTCTCAGGAACATATATGCTGTCTTTTTAAAATGTATCCGCACTGAAAAAGTGTAGTGAAAAAAATGACGTCTATCTATTCTATTGTGTGATGATCTATTGTGAACGGAGTCATACATTTCTGGTGTGACGTAACCATTTCATGTTTCAGGGTAATCAATGTGATAATATGATGCTCTACTCCATGCACCAGCGTCACCGCCTGGCGACAGTACGCGCACTCATTTGATTATTACTGAATTTATTATCCAACTTGTGAGCTCATTGTTATCAACCTCAAAGCGTCACGTGCCCTGCAGCCGGTATTATGAGTTATTTTAGAGGTTTTAATTAATTCAGTGATTTATAACACCTGCATGAAAACAAGAAGGTGTTCATGATTAGGTGTGGATTATCAACCATCGTGGGCATTAAAAATATTCATGTTCACTTTTGTGTGTGTGTGTGTGTGTGTGTGTGTGTGTGTGTGTGTGTGTGTGTGCGCGCAGCCAGCAGCTCCTACCAGTGGTACTCATGGGGACCTCCAAACATGCAGTGTCGCCTGTGTGCTTCATGCTGGAACTACTGGAAGAAGTACGGAGGGCTCAAGATGCCAACAAGATTGGATGGCGAGCGGCCTGGACCCAACCGCAGCAGCATGGTACAAGCCTACTGTATTTATTTTGCAGACAGCAACCTTACTATTTGTCCAAGATTTACGACTAAAGGAAAAGAAGCTAGAATCACAAATGACATTAGCAGTTTATGTTGTTTTGTGGTCCAAAAACGGTGGATTTTTAGGGCGTTCACTAACACGACTAACGCTTTCAAAATTATTTTTCTCACGTAACCATGACGGCGTGTTGCCCTCTGGGGCGTTGGATGATTTGACCCGTCCCCAGTCTAACCACGTTCATCGGATCGAGACTAGCGGCACACGTTGCTCTCCTTCAATGTCCTCTCAGGGTTGCCGGTGTGTTTGTGCCCACAGAGCCCCCACGGCCTCCCCCTGCGCCACAGCGGCAGCCCCAAATTCGCAGTGAAGACGAGGCAGGCGTTCTTCCTGCAGACCACCAGCCTGACGCAGCTGGCACGTCGCCTTTGCCATGACATCATCAGGCCGCGGTACCTCGCCAGGCACCCCTACCTCCCTGTCAACACAGGCCGCCATAAAGGCAGAGTGTAAGCGCCTTCTCTTCGACTTTTGCAATTGTTTTCAAGTACTTATACATATTTATATTCTGTTTTTTTGTGATGAATTTCTGCAGGTGCCCTGCGGGGGCCGGAGGGGCCAAAAAAGCCGTTGCCACTGAAATCGATGGAACGTAAACCTCTGGAGTCTGTGGTTCGGTATTTAGGTAAGAAGAAGCCGGATCTCCGATCGTAGATGGACTCTGACGGACTCTTTGCGTTCCGATGTTAGCATTTAGCTCAGCCTCAAGCTGCTAGCATGGCAGTAGAATCTTAGTAATGTTAAACTACGGTTAAGAAAATCTCCAAATTCAAAAACGCAGTTTAAATATTAAAAAAATATTTTGATTTTGGGGTTAACTCTCCCTTTTTATTCCACCTAAAATAAACGCACACAATACAAGAAAGGAACATTATGGTGCTCATCTCAAAGGATAACAGAGTTCGTGTGTGTCCCCGTAATGTGTATGAGCACTGGAGTGACTGAGGGTACCGAGTTTAATATCACTGAGATTCATTTTTGATACGGGTAATTAATACCAACCACATATGGTGCATCTAAAAAACGTCTCTTTTTTTGTTTTGCCCACCTGCAGAAGCACACCCCCGTCCAGCCAAACCCGCCCCCCCGCCTCGTGGGGCCTCCATCTCTTCAGCCAGCCTGACGCCCATTAAGTCCTCCCCCATCCTCAACAACGGCTCCCCCACCATCCTGGGCAAGCGCAGCTACGAACAGCACAACGGAATGGATGGTGAGCGAGCGGAGGGAGCGCAGCGTGTTGCTCCTCTCTCCATATGTGGATTCAACATTATTATCTACGTCTTTTCAACACGCATGTTTTAGTCTTATCATTTCAGTCTAGATTTGATTATTTCAACAGTTTAAGACCGACTGAAACGCATTAAATTAGACGAGCATGTTGAAAATGTTCATATAAATTTGAAAATTTGATTATTTTAGTATTTAAAGAGGACATTAATTGAGCTCCACTCGATGGCTCAAACACGCCGCTGAGATCCTCTTCCAAAGGGTAAAGAGTTTGACTTTGGCGCTTTTATTTTTTTGGGTTATGTGCCACTTTTGCCCCTCCCCCGTGAAATGAGAGAGGGGAGGAGAGGGACTGAGAGATCAAGACTGGGAGCACGCCAGAAAAAGACACACAGACACACAGACAGACAGAGCGACTGAGGGAGATAGCGGGAGGATCGGATTGGCCTTGCTGCTTTAGCTGGAGGCTACGGTCTTATGTTGTCATGGTAACAGAGAAGAGGAGGATGAGGAGGGCTTGGTAAGTGTATCCTGAGGGAGAGCATCTCCACTGGTCTGTGAGCCCACCTCAGGCGGCTCACCAGGGGGGGCTTACGGTTGGAACGCAGCCAGGATCCACCAATTCATCACGTCAATCATTCGTCATGCGTGATTTGTGTAGAGAAGCGTCAATAATAATATACAACATATTTTGCATTTTTTTTTTTTTTTTTGTATGTCGAATATTTCAACATTTTGGGGAAACTAGTGCAGTGCCTGTGTTTGTAAGTGTTTGTAGCCATGCAGGGGTTAAAGGTTAACCGCTGAGCTGTTGCTCGGCGCTCGTTGACTCCATGGAAGTAATGAAGAGTTGGGTTTTGGTTCCTCCAGCAGCAAAAAGGTGCTGCAGACGCTGTTGCATTGGGCGTTCGTTTTATTCAAACTTCATTCATATGGAACGTGTCAGCATCTTTTATGATGGGACCTGTTGCACCTCTCGCGTGTAGCACAAGGTGTGGAAATAATGAAATTTGTTTTAAACATTGCTTTGTTAGTCATAATGTTAACAAGACAATGAATATTCAGTTTGAAAACTGTGTGTTTGCTGAATACAAGCGGCTGGTTGTTTATGTATCAACCAGTATATTTACTGTTGATTGTGTCTTTACTCACTTTTCCTTTTTTTGTTATTTTTCAGTTAAAAGCAAATGTGATTAGTGAATATTGACTGTAAACATCGAGCTTTGATTAACAACATAGGAATGTGGAAACCAGACGTCATTTGTGCTGTAAAAAGATTTGAAGGATGTATATTTTGGATGAGATTAAACTACTTTAAAAATAAGGGAGAAACAAATAAATAGAAAATAGTACTGTATGGAGCCACCAGGGGGCAGACTATTTGATCCTTAAGTAAACTCGGCAGTCAGTGGATGTGTCTGTGATTTTCATCTCCTGTTTTCTTCGTCATCTGCAGGCTCTAAATCCAAAATCCTGGCTCCACAGTGGGACATCATGGCCAAACGCCTGAGCGAAGGCCGGGCGGCCTTCAGTCTCCATGCAGGACGAGGTACATGAACTAGACTGAGCGCTCAGCGGGGACGACCTCTACTACGAAGCCCAGTGAGGTGGGTCTTTTCTTCTACGCCAATAGTTGTTGTTTTGCATTTGCCCTGTGTTTGATTCAATTGATAACAAGGTGCCGACTATTGGTAAGAGAGGCTTGATGCATTACAGCCTTTTATTTCTAGTGGGGTTTAAACTGACTGAGATGTCATACAGCATGACGTCATACTGACTGGAAAGGAGCTCATTTAATTGATCAGTTTTTGGCGGGAACATCCTGCCGCATCATCATCGCCATCATCATCGCCATCATCGTCATTGCCACAAGGACCTACAAGGGGAAATCAAACTTCTGGGGACTCGATGACACCACATTTTATCAATTGTGGATTGTCTGGCTAACGTGTTTAAGGAAAGACTGACTCCTGGTGGTCGTTTCTTTTTTATTTTCCTTTTCATATTAGCAGTGGTGTGTGTGTGTGTGTGTGTGTGTGTGTGTGTGTGTGTGTGTGTGTGTGTGTGTGTGTGTGTGTGTGTGTGTGTGTGTGTGTGTGTGTGTGTGTGTGTGTGTGTGTGTGTGTGTGTGTGTGTGTGTGTGTGTGTGTGTGTGTGTGTGTGTGTGTGTGTGTGTGTGTGTGTGTGTGTGCGTGCGCAGAATGTGTTACTGATACATCTTGTAAACCGGAGTAATGTGTGCACACATTACTCCGGTTTACAAGATGTATCGTTTCACGTTCTAACTGTTCTCAAATGGATTGCATGCCGAAAACAAGGAGGCGGCTCATTATGGCTTTGCTTTGTGTCTTTTTGGGGAGCAGAGGGTGACATGAAATGGAAAGGCACTTTCCAACCAACCATACGCGAGGGCAGCTGAGGAGACGACGGCATCGGGCACCTTTCTTGAGTCGGTATGGATCCGTCACGCTGCTGCGGACCAGTCGACAATTGATCACCTTGGCTGTGGTCAATGAGAAGATGAGCCTGACTGTACAGGACTGTGTTTATTACTTACATTTCTCTTTATTACTGTCATTGTAATTATTGTTGTTATAATTTTTTTTACCAACTATAACTCTGCTTATTGTTTGTCGATCAAACGATGGAACTTGTGAAGTTTCATGAAGAACGCTTGCAGAGCCCTGTGGGAAAGGGTGGAAGGACTGTAACATAAGCCACTTGCATCTTCTATGTCTTTTTTTTTTTTTTAAACAAATTAAATTCAACAAGGAGACAGACTTCTATTTCAGCGCCACGAGTTAACTCCTTGTCCTTTTGTTTCGATGAATTTGAATGCTTTACGGGAAATTTGTTTTGTGAGCCGGCCGTGCTCTTCGGCCAGAGAGGTTTAACTTATTGAGAAAGACTTGCTGTTTTTTCTACCTTTTTCACAAGTAATGCATCAATGCTTAGATAATGTAATTAAAAAAAGATAATTGCTTTTCCCTCTTCTGTCGGTGTCTGTGCACAGAGGTGAGAGGTGTTGTCTTACTCACACAGGTATGCAAACAGGGTATATGCAAAAGTTCATTCCAAATTGATTTGTATGTTTTGAACCTTTTAAAAAAAAAAAAAGGAAATCAGTATTTGAAAACATTAAATGGACAAAAAAAGCCATGTTTTGAAAGCGACCTTAAAAAAACAAAAGTCAAGAATGTGTTTGGCTTTCTTGTCCAGTCATTTTGTCGGTGTGTTTCTCTTTATTTTCTGTTCAGTAGTTGCTTGCCTTGATATAAACATCCGTCATAGGTCGATACAAGGAAAAATACAAGTACGGCAAACAGCTGCAGACAGTAATTTGTTATATCCATCCATCTCCACCCATTGACTGTTCAACCTTGAAAACAGTCATAAACTTAGTTTTTAAAAGTGAAATATATATTTAAAAAGTACTCCAAATGTGTAAACCAAGATTTAAAACAATGTAGTATGATAACAAACCAGATAATAAAACGCACACAAAAGATGGCTTATATTAATTAAAATAGAAGCTTTCTACCCACTTTTAAATATATCTAATATATCTAAAGGAAAACATTTTCACCAAGACTGCTGCATTTTAATACTACAAAAAGACAACAAATGATGTAGTATAACAGATTGATGCATGTGGATTCTCTGTTCTCTCCAGTTCTCAAGCTGTCAGAATGAATGCAAAGAATTCTGCAACCCGCCTTTATCCGAAACTGTTCGGCTTTGTTCCTGGGTGAAACCCAACGGTTTGTAGCATCCAGTAGTCGCTGCCATGGATGAATGTTTTCTGTTATTTCCGCTTTGTCCACTGAGCCGTAATTTGTGCGTAAGCGTCCTGCTCTCTGGCAGGTATTTGTTGGAGATTAACACGTGAAGTGGTTATTGAGTGTATGCAGATGTGTCATGATGACAATGTTTTTTTCACATCCTTTCAACAAATATCTTGTTATAATCAGGAGTCCGGAAACAGTCACAACCATAATGTCAGAAAAAACAAGGAATTTATATTGGTAAGAGTACGTTTCCATTTGAAGACCACTCAGAACAATAATTGTTATCACTTCGGTATTTTGGTTACATGCGCTCACATTATCAATGTCGGCTTAATTGGATTGAAGTCTGGTTCCTTATTTTAGTCTCTGCATACGGTGAAATAATCAAGACATCACTGAGGTGCAGCCGGTGGTCAGAGGGAGAAGAGCAGGGGGGAGAGCACACATCCCTGCGGGGCGCCGGTGCTGATGGTGCGGGACCTGGAGGTGACTTTTCCCTGTCTGCCAGGGAGTTGGGGATCCTGTGACAAGTGGAGCCACAGGGAGAGGGGGGAGGGGAAGGGGGGAGGAGGGGTGTAACGTTTGGGTTGGAGTAGCCCTGGGAGGATGGTGATGAACCCTTGCATGTGTCTGGTTAGTCCAGGTGATGCAGCAGGTGCAGTCCCATGTTGACTAAATCATCCACCTGTCTGTTGGCCTGGTAGGGTCAAACAGCAGGGGGTCCAGCAGGGGGTCCAGCAGGGGCCCTGATGACCTTCAATTGGTCAACACGTCTGTTGTTGCAGTAAATGTTATCATTTTAGGAGGCAATCCCTAACCGGAGGTGGAAATTATACCTGGAGACAATTTACGTTACTTGAGTACTTTAATTTCTAGCTGCATTACACATCTGGCCTAATCAGAGGGAAATACTGTAGATTTGTACTCTATCACAACTTTAGTTACTCTGCAGATTCAGATTATAATACAAAATATAATCAATGACTACATTATGATATATTATTGGTTACGATTATTCTTCATTGAAAAGACACGAATTACTCCCCAGTATATATAGTAATTCAAATGATTTAAACCTTTACCAGATGCTACATTAAAGTGATGAACACGTTAATGCGACTAAACTACAAGGATTCCACGAGCAACACGTTCGCATAATCGCATTAATGCCACACAGCCAATGTCGACGTCTCCTTGTAACCCGGGCTTGCCCCCCCGTCCAGGATCTCCCCTGAGGCTCTGCGGCCGGAGCTGCGGGGATGAAACCGGGATTAAGCGGAGACGCGGAGAGTGCGTGAGTGTGTGTGTTTGTGCGCTGCTGCTGCTGCTGCTGCTGCGGCACTGAAGTCAAATGTGTCAATTTTGCAGCGGACAGCCGACGCGCGGTGCCGGACGGAGACGAGCTGCACGCCGGGGACATCCAGGACCATCTACCCGCAGGATGCGGCCGATCCGCCGGCCCGCACGCTGAGGGGAGACGCCGCGCAGCGCGATATAGAGGTAAATAAATGAAACCATCAAATAATGCGTGTCTGCTGGAGCCACGTGACGACCAGCTCACTCCTCGATCCTTACATGAGATAGCGAGGTTCTCTCTGGTGGATGTAGCAGCTACCAGATTTCGTTCTTTTTTTAATTGTCACTGTCCCGAATTAAATTCACTGTATCTTATATGCTTACTGTTTATGGAGTGGGCCTACCGGGCTGTAAACGTGTAGTGAGTCATTCTAAAGGACAATTGGGCTTCTTGGGTGTTGACCTTCGCTGCTCTGCTGAGGGCTGCAGGCATGACGTAGCTCCGCAGGGGAAACCGGAAGTGAGCGTCGTATCATCCCCCCCCCCCCCCCCCTTTTATATTGAAAAGCAAAACATTCAAATCAATACATTTTTATATATATTTCAGATATTTAACTAAAACCCATTGAGAAAACCTCATTGACTTCAATACGTGGGAGCAGGGTGCAAAATGAATGACAAAAATCCCTTCTTGGTGTCCTAAGCAGTGAGCATGTGATATTTGTCACGCAGGACAATGGAGATCAGTGGTTGTGAGGGTTATTCAATTATTAGCCAGTCATATCTGTGGTCCTATAGAGAAATGTGACAACGAGAGCTAGTTGTCAGGGTCAACATGTGAGGACTTCGGCTCTCCACGGCCCATGGTTCAATCTACACAGCACATCCATCGGTTTTCTGTCAAACAAAAGATGAAAAAAAGATGTGGCCCTGGGTTGGATTTCCAAAATCCCTCACTGATTTATTCCATATAAGGCCTGCAGTTCATTATACTTTTTTCTTTCTTTTTGGAATAATCCCTGCTGCTGCTGCCTTAGTAGCCTTTATTCGCTCTCAGTTCCACACCAACTGTATTGATATTAAAGACCTATTTATAACGTGAGCAGCAGCCTTCACGGTAGAAAATCCCAAAGCTGTGGTGCAAAAGCAACCATGAACCTAAATGTGCAGTGTGGACACTTGGTCTAAGTTGTTTAGTATTACTCCACTCATGCAAGAGACCATGTAAGGTATAATGGGAATGTTTGTACATCAGGTTCAAGGCACAAAAAAGGTCATTGTTGAGGCAGAGGGAAGTTTCCAAACCAAAATGGTCCCGTGTTCGAGTGAGAATGTGTTGAAAATCACTGTCGTGATTCAAACAGTTCAAATATAATTAGTTAATATTTTCGACATGAAATTACAATATGGAAATGACAAAGTTATGTGTAAAGCGTGGAAATAACCTCAAACCAGATTTCTAGGGTTTGCGTTCTTCCCTCAGAGTGACAATTTCCAAAATAGTTCTTCCAAGCATATTGATCTTCAATAACCCAACGACCTCATTTAAAATAAAGATGTGTAAATGTATGTATGCATACACATATATATGTGCGTGTGGTATATATTTTTTCTTTAGAGTTAGTTTTGGGTGCAGACCAAATAGTAACGGCCTGCTGGACATTCCACTTTGTTCAAAGCAGCTGTCAAACCTCCCTTGTTTTTGAAACACGGTTTCTTAACGATTAAAGATTAGCATGCACATGCATCCATCCGTTGCTGCAGCATCATGACCAAGATCCGCTGCTTGCTTGGTGGCTGCTTTTCTAATCCCCGAGGCGTGACGCACATGCTCTCCGGGCCGCAGGGCTTAGCTCCCATGTTTCACTGTCTTTCATTAAATTGCAAAGAGCTCACAGAGCTGTAATGATTGTGCTGGAGGTAAAGAGAGGATTCCTTCTGTGAGGGTTGGAACGTTAAAGGTCAGCGTGTACTCAAAGGTAAATCTGTGGATACTTTTTGGGTGACACGAGGGTCACAAACCAGAACACGCGCGCATATGTAGCATCTTAGAGTTATGAATAAAATGTCCATGGGAGAAACATGCCATCCAATAATAGAAAACTATTTGAACATTTTAGGGGGGGCTTCAAGTAGCAGAATAAAGGTTTACTTCCAACATCAGCAGATCACAATGAAATATTTTTAAAAAATACTTAAAAAAAAACCTTTCCTATCTGCAGTACTTTCACAAAGACGTGTGCGGCGTCCGTTTGCATCCTCCTGTCCCCGTGGTTACTGGCACTCGACCGCATTGGACACCGGCGCTTTCCATCCGCCGTGCCGCAGCGACCTTGCAGGGGTCCGCGGAGGCCCGGGACCTGCGCCAGCGCCACAGAGCTGCACTGCTCGGACAGGGATTATTCTGGAGTGAGGCGACGTCAGCAACGGGTCAGGCTCCTGACTTCATCAAGGAGTCGCGGCCCACAGCGCGGGGAAAGGCACCTCTACGTTGTTGTTGTTGTTGTTGTTTTATTTCAACCTCGGCCGACTCTCATCTTGTGTGTTTTTGTTGTTTGCGTACCTGCAGCAAGAGCTGGCAGGATCCTTACCGATCAATACAAAATAAATTTCCACAGCCTGTTTCCTCTGTTACAACAGGCTGTCTTCTTATTTCAAGACCTAAATACGTCACAATACATTTTCCAAAATTTTCATCTCAGCGAGGATGCGAGTACTGAACAGAAAAAGAGCGAGGCGATGACAGATGACAAATATACAGTAGCACGTTGTTTGGGAGCTCTAGCGGTACTGCAACGTGGATTTTGTCCCCAGTTGTCCTCTTTAACGAAGGTCTAACGCACGCTTCTCCAAAAGGTGAACTATTCCTTCGAAGGGGAACGTTTAGCATGCCTTACTATATCAGGCACGTTGATGTTGAGTTGCGCAATGCATTAAATATTTAGCGAAAAACTGTTTGACCCAGGCCTGCTTTGCCATCAGCAGGGTGGGGAGAGTTTCCCAGACTTCAGGAGGGGTTGAAGGAGGTCAGTTGGTCCGTCGCTGTGGTCCAAGTCCCTCACATGAAGCCCTTGTTCCTTGTTTTGGGAGAAATGTGCTAATCCCCATGAAACCACTCTGGGCCAGAGCCAGCGTTTGAAGACGAAAAGAGCCAAAAGAAAAATGGGCTTTTGTTCTTCAAACGGTCTTGTGGACTCTTAACCTCTCTCTGAGCTCGTGTTTAACAGGGCGGTTGCTGTCCATTGTATGATGGTTGCCGTTTTGACACTGTTTCCTCAGGAGGCCTTTTTATCGTACAATATGTACACACGGCCTCCTCGACCATTGTGGTCTTTGATCTCCTCGCTATGATGCCGTTTGCCCTCGGTGTTTTTTATTAGACCTGCGCTGTGGCAAATGGAGGAGAGAAAGCATCCGACCCTGCGTGGGCCCCTGGACACCAAATCCTATGTGCGGAATATGAAAAAAGAGCACATTGTGTAGGCAGTCCGATGATAAAACTTACATAAGAGACCACCTCAGTCTGCAAATAGCATCAAGTGAGGGACGGGGTAGCAGAGGCCTCCAAGTGCACCAAGCGTTTTATTGCCTTGGCCTCAATTGAACTTTTACTATGGTCCTTACATCCAGTCCTGCGTGAAACATTCCTAAGCGAGCTGCTGTCAAAAGCACAGAAAATGAGTTTGTTTATTTCAACACAAATTCGTTGCCGTACGTTGGCTTCTTCACACCAGAAGTGGGCCCACGCTTTGCCGTCTGAAGCTTTTAATCTGAAGCAGCACCGGTAGGATCATTTACAGTGACTTATTACAGCTCAGACAGCTCGGCTGATATCAATGAAAAGATTACACCAAAAAAGGAAACGCTTTTTTTGTTTCCTGTGAATCACCTCGAATGTCTGTTTGAGCAAAAAACATTGCTTAAAAATAAAATGCGGCGTTTGACTTAATCAGCCTGAGAAGTCGCGGCATTTGTGTCACGTTCTTTCACCGTTTCTCTTTGCTCCTTTCTCCTCAGACCTGCGTCCCACTAACAGAAACCACTGCGTGACAGCAGAGGAAGGGATGGTGACCATGGAAACCCCCGAGGCTCCCGCACCCCTGCCGGCGCTGTCCCGCTGGTACCTCTACGCCATCCACGGCTACTTCTGCGAGGTCATGTTCACGGCCGCCTGGGAGTTCGCGGTGAACTGCAACTGGAAGTTCCCCGGCGTGACCAGCGTCTGGGCGCTCTTCATCTACGGCACCTGCATCCTCATCGTGGAGCAGATGTACCTGGGGCTGCGCGGCCGCTGCCGCGTGCTGCCCCGCTGCGTCATCTACACGGTGTGGACGTACCTGTGGGAGTTCGGCACGGGGCTGCTGCTGCGCCAGTTCGACGCCTGCCCCTGGGACTACTCCGGGTTCCGCTACAACTTCATGGGTCTGATCACGGCCGAGTACGCCGTGCCCTGGTTCTGCGCCTCCTTCCTCGTGGAGCGCTTGGTCATCCGCAAAACGCTGCGGCTTCGGTTCCACGACGGGGCCGAGGACGGCTGGTCGAAGCGCCGGCCGGCCGCTGTGGGGACTGCGAGTGGGAGCAGCGGCAGAGTGGTGGGAAATGATGCGAATGGCTACTTTAAAGCAGAATGAAGGAAGGATTGAAAGCAATCAAACCCTTTTAATGAGCAGTTCCTCCGCGTTAACCGTTTGGAGAGGGGGGAGGGGGGGGAAGCTGTGTACACTGGGTCGGTAAGCAGAGTTCCACCGAACACCATAACAGCAAAAAAACCAAACCCAACCGTGGCTTCGTGCGTCGTGCTCCCCGAATCCCTCACTTTGCGCAGTCATTTCCACGTGGGGTTGACCTTTATGGAGGTCAAGGTCATCCATTACCCTGATTACACTGTCAGTATCTCCTCTCATCCTGACTGCAAAGAACTCAGAGCATAAAAGAAAATGAAAAAAGCACTGTTGCCGGGTTAGTTTTATTATCTTCTGAAGGAACAAATTCAAGGACTCTTTTCTGCTGACAGGGCACTTCTGTCAGCAGAAAAGAGTTGATGCAACACGTCCTTCTTTGAAAATGAACATGTCGTCCTTTATTATTATTCAAAGTACTGTAGTAAAGTAGCCGTAAAAAACGCTCCAAAAGAAGATGCCATCCACCCTCAGGCTTTGCATGTCAGCTATGAGGATCGTTTATAGTGAACACACACGATGCCTGCAAAAATAATGCATGAAAAACTATGTCTTCCAATATTATATCGAATTTTTACAAAGCTCAGAGGTCACACAGTATGTCAGTCCACTCTGTGTGTGTGTGTGTGTGTGTGTGTGTGTGTGTGTGGGGGGGGGGGGGTCGGCGGTAGCTCAGGCAGTGGAGACGGTCTACTGGTCACTGTGGTCGATTCCCGGGTTGTGTCCTCACACCATGCAGAAGTGTCCTTGAGCAAGACTCCAAACTAGTGCAAGGTGTGTGTATGGGTGCGTTTGCACTCTAACGTTAGATGCAGTCAGTGGCTCTTCTCTGATTAGGAGTCTTAAGCATCAGCGTGAAGCACCAAATATCAATGTTTGTTTTATTTATTTTTGTTCAGTACTTTTTGTGTGCTGTAATGTTGTCTCAGATTTGTCGAAGTTTAATAAGACTCATCAGTCAAATAATACAATTTTCCTGTGAGACAATGTTCTCCCCTTCTGGTGCCGATATAATTGTGTTGTAACGTTAAAGAAGTAGCAATATTTTATTCTGAGTGACGCAGAATGACAAATTAAGTAAGTAAGTGTGTTTTTGAATGGTCTTAACCTCAGACACCTGGCGCTCAAAGCAGGTGCGAACTGCTCATTTCCTTTGGTGTTGTTACTCCTAGTGTTAATCCTGAGACTTCCTTTGCTGAGTACAAAGATCACGGGACTGTACTCACATTCACATTACATGGGCTGATTCATGTCTTCGTTATTGTACACGTCTATCTTTACACTGATTGCGAGGTACCAGAGGATTGACTCGATACGTGAAATGGAAACTTGGACTGATTCCTCAGGACACATGACGCAAACACAATATTCTTTTCCATTTTTTTTTTTAAGGAAGCTATGCAACCCCCCCTCAACACTACTGGACTAGATGAAGGTGTGACTGGCATCGTTGTTGGTGCTTCTGTCACGCAGTGTTTCCACCTCACTTTCCAGAGGATGAGTTTGAGCTGTTCAACATGACAGATAAAATGCTGCCACCCAGTGGATACTTTGAAAACTGCAGCATGAAAACCAAAGTTTTATGGAGCGTGGACACACAACAGATAAGACGCACAAAGGTCAAGAATCCTTTTTAGGATCAAGAGCAGAAGGATATTTTTGCATGTTTTTTAAATATCTGTTTTATTTCACACATTAATCACCTGGTTTGAAAGCAGTAAGAGGCTTCTGACCCAGCAACGATTGGCTCAAGCTCTCAAGGCTGTTAACTTTTCTCTTTGAAAATCAAATAAACTATATTATGAAAATCTGATGTCTGATCTTGAACTAATCCTAGCTGTCCCATATTTATTAAGTGTCCCATGAGGGTTACAGAGCCAGTTGCATCACTAAGAAGGAACACTGCAAGTCAGACTATAATGACAACTTAGTTCCTACATTTTGCTTGGCATGTTCTTTGTATTAATGATTCAGAACATTCTGAATTACAACTTCATCATAATCCTCTTTGCATCGCATATACTGTATACATATCCTCCCGAAAAGCGACAATTCATGTTCTGGCAGTGTAGTGGACATGTTTTGGCTAATATTTCGCATTCTACACATGTATTGAGTCCTGATTGTAATCAAAATCACGGCTTTTTTAATCAAAATCAATTTCAAATGGTTTTAAAAGTAAATTATTCTGAAAATAGTCATAACCTCGGTAAGTGTTTAAAACAAACAACCTGATGATGTGTCAGGACATCTCCTGAGTTTATACAGTGAATTCTGTCTCATTATTTGCTTCCCAGAAAAAACTCCTACAGGAAAACACATAGCCAGTGACATCTAAAGCTGCAGGACCTTAAGTCGGCCACACGATGGCGCCTTTTCACCAGAAAAGACAATCTACCCGAATCTACCCGTGTTCACGCAGAACAGGGACACAGGTTGATCCTGAGTCATCAGTCTACCTTTATTTGATGCGTTGTTTTTATGGCTAGGCTTTCTAAGATGAGATATAACCTGGGCACAATAAAAAAAGCAACTCATAATTCTTCATTGACAGGTTTCCACTTGTTTCCAGTAGTGGCCTCAAGGAAAAAACAACCACCCACCTGTCTTGCTGCCACACCTTTCGTCAGGTAGGGAGAATCTTAGTAATTGACAGGTCGTGGCAAATGTTTTGCTGTGGTGCGAGTTCCGGGCAGCTGCGCGCCGCCGCAGAATCCCAGCCTACCTGCCTGTGTGAGGGAGTGTCCACTTCAAACACTCAGCGGCACTAAACAGCAGGAAACTGCCCCCTTTGGCACCGCGTCTTTGTCCCGCCTCTTCCAGTCAAGTCCCTCGCACTCCAAGTATGGAGATTCACAACCTGTAATCTGTTCGGTGCAATATGACAAGTGTCTTACCCCGGGGGCAGATTTTACGGCCTGTTCAGCAAGTGCTTCTTTTGGATGATTGTCATGTGTCTTAAGCTTTTTTTTTTTTCCGGGTGTGTGCAAAGACGTGTGTGAAGTTTCACCGGGGCTTTCTTGTTTGACCTCATTGTTCACAGAGTCTACAGTTTCCTTCAAACAGAATTAGCTTTTATCACTATTTCCCCACTGCATTGTAACATTGTGGAGGTGTGAGGCAACGATGCGTCATGCATTTGTTGAGCGTTGGCGAGCGAGGGGGGTTCTGCAGCTGCAGGACCTTTGCCGAAACACATTCATACACGTTGCTCCTTCTGGAAAACACCCGCCCCTGCGCCCTCTTTGAAGGCTGCTCGGCAGTTGGGAACCAGCAGGGAGGGCGAGTGGCCGTAATGTGTTGGCACTGCTCTGGTGAGGCCTAGCGCATCTTCATCATCATTCATTTGATTCCCTTGGGAGCCAGGGATGACGAAAAAGTTGAACCCACAGAAATCCGCTTTTTGGCAAAACTACTTTTCCACAATGGAGTTACTCATTTGTCACTTATTTTCCGTAAATTCGTTCCAGGCCTACTCATCAAGCAAGCCAACGTTAGAATGATATAATATAAACAATCTTTTCCCTCCATGAGCAAAGTAAAATCCCCTTCCATTCAAAACGGCACTTTTGTTTTGGCTGCGTCACTGCGATGTTTGACTTTCAGGCTGCGGAATACTCTGTTTTTTTACTCTAGTTCGACGGTAAGGTGCTCACATTCATCTGCAGATGACAGAACGTTTAAGACACGTATGTACCAATAAGATTTGGCAAAAAAATCCAGCGGGACCAGTGAGCAAAAGTACAGCGTCGCAATGAACTTTTAAAGTTCAAAAAGGCAACGGAAGCAAACTCAAGTCTTCTGAGAAAACAGAAATAAACCTGTCACACAAATAGTTTTGTACCTTTTCTCCGGCGAGTTCCCTGAGGTAAAAGCTTTCCTCTGCCTGTCACATGATGAGACAGAGCCCGAATGGAAATCGTCCATATTTTGGATCCCTCTCAGTTTGGCTTTGAACGCGGCAGTTAGTGAAAGCACATCATCTTATCGGGCAGGGCTCCTCGGTTAAACCACAACAACAGGCAGCCGGATGGCGCTCCCGGTTTTTAAATGTTGACAGTTTGTACCCGCGGCCGGCTGCAGCGGCGTTTAGCCAACGGTCACGGCTTATCTGGGGCGAGGCTTTGCATAACGAGAAGGAGCGACCCTTTTCCATGTCGCTTTTCCCTGTGTTTTGCTTCAGGAGTAATCGTTTGAATGGAAATGTTTTGACCAATGTGTCCAATGTAGCAGATTTCTTTAGTTAGTTAACTAAAGAAATTATGTTAAGTTATGTTTCTATCTATTCGGTGAAGCCTCTACTCGACGGATCAGCACAGATTCATGTGCTTTCATTTCTCCCAGACGAGAAAAACCCCATGCACTTTTCTTTTTGCCATCTTTTGATAAGTATTGCCTCCATTATTGCAGCCGTTAAGTAACTTGTCCAGCACTTATTCTGACACCATTGCATTAGAGAAATAAGGATGAATGACATATTGTAGACGTGGATCGTTTTCTCATAGTTATGGGAACAAAATTACAGGCTGAACGCGAACGAGTTCAACACGCAGCAACCGCTGCGTTCTTCCCGCTCATTCCTGCCTGCGCGTGTAACCTCGCTCTGTCAGGATCACCGAGCGCTTAGCCAATGAGCTCCAGGTAGCAGCCAACCGCCTCTGCGCTACTGCCTAACTGTAATTAACGGTAGTGCTTTCACCGCGTCTCTCTGTTTACACTGATGACAGCTGCGGGTGCGCCAAAACCCGTGTGCGCGTATGCACGCACACACACACACACACACACACGCACCGTTTCACCGCTCAAACCAGCAAAGATAATTATCCAACAGCGCGGCTCGGCCCGAGGAGCGTGACCTCGCCGTGCTCCCTGTGCGCCTCCCGCCTGCAGAGGGAAGGGCTTTGTGTTGTCAACGTGAAGATCCCGAGCGGTCAGCAGCAGCGGCTCCGACGCGGGGCCTCCTGAGGGGAACCCCAGGATGTCATCAGCCTGAGCGACTGGCTGCGTCTGCTCTTAATGGCTCAAGGCCACTGTCCCGAGCAATTTGATGAGCTTTTGATGTAGAAATAGACCCACAGCTCTGTTGGCTTCAGCTGTGGATACAACATGGAGGTGGAGGGCACCCAGGTAATGTCTTTAAACCTGCTCCTACTCGTGGGATTGGCTACTTAGAGGCAGTGCATACGAGTTGTGATGACCACAGAGATGTGACATTTTAAGTTGATATGGCAGACTTTACTGTACACACCAGGTAGAAACTGAGTAGCGTTGTCACTCATTTGGAGTCCTGTCAGAGCGCGGCAAAATGGAGAAAATCAAATACCGACCAAATTCCTTCATATTGGTATTGTGGAAATGGTCATCTTTAATAAAATGACATCACAGAAATGCAATACAGCCTTTAAAACCAGAATAAACCTGTTAAACCATGTGTAACCATATCCAAAGTGTAAGAGACCAACATTGATTGGACTTTTAATAAGTTGTCCAGCCGCACCGGATGAAAAAGTCCAATATTTGATCGCGTTAGGCTCTGTTTTTGTCTCCACTAACTCCTGATGGGTATATTGGTGTCTTTAGCGCTCACAGTAGTTTCTGTCCGCTATTTTGGAGCTCAGCAGGTGGTGGACAGTTGTTTTCTTTTGCTTCTCCTCATTGAAAACGGTTTCCTGCTGAGGCCCAAAGCGACGCTGTGAGAGCAGCGAGCGAGAACAGAAACAGCAAAGCTGCAGGCCAGACGGAGACAAACAGTGGTTATGGCCGCTCTAAGGTCTCAAAGTGAAAATTCATCACGCTGAAGTAGTCTTGCGGTATTGCTACTTGTTTTACTTTAAGCACCGGGTCCGAATGCGTCCTGCTGAGCTCAGGTACACCTCGGTTAAACCACAGGTGCACGCGTCGTTTCTGAGACTTGGCATCAACATCTGGACCACAGCGCTCGGGCCCTTTCGGCCGGCGCCTTTATCTCGGTGGGCGAGCTGCGCGCCTCGTAGCCGCGGCCGGCCGCCTCCTTCGGTCTTCAGTGTTTAAACTTCAGTTCCATGCCCAAAACCTGCGCTAGCCCAAACACGGCGCCGAGGCCCTCGCTGCTGTGTGTGTGCACACGGCGAGCTGCCGCACAGAGGAGGGGGAGGACACGGGGGCGGGTGGGGGGAGACAGTGTGGCCGCTGTTTGTGCAGGTGGGCTGCAGCGTGACGTCTTATTATGAAATGTACAGGACCTTCATCGCCTTTTTGTTTTTACAACCCGTTCGGTGGGTTTCAAAAAAGCCCCCATTTGAGAGGCAAGGAAAACACTGCGATTTCCGGGTCGGGTCCATTCTGTGGTTGAAACCCCCCCCCCGACCCCCGCACCCTGCTCCGCACACCCACGCCCACGCCCACGCCTCACCTCCCTCACCCTCCCAAGCTGGTGAAGCTGAGAGCAGAGGGGGCGCTGTGTTTATTTATGAAGCGGTTACTTTGATGTGTGGACTGACGGCTGACAGTTACGACATTAAGCCGCGGGTGACCTCTGACCTCCGCATCGAGCCACCTGCGAGCTCTGCCCGCTGATTCCTCCTCCCTCAGGCCATTAAGACAGGGCCGGCCCAAGGCATAAGCGAACTATGCGACTGCTTGGGGCCCCCTGGCCACCAGGGGGCCCCAAGCAGCCGCTTAGTTCGCTTATGCTGCAAGCAGCCCTGGTTTTGTATTATAACCACTGTATTTGTTTATAATTTTCGCTATAACAGTATAGCGTGACATTTGTGCCAATAATCTTCTAGCAGAGGTGACTGTGCGTGGTGGGAGGGGGGCCCCCAAATAAAATTCTGCGGCACTGCATTAAGAGTTAACATAATAACACATTCCTAAAAATATTGTATGCCCGTTCAAAACTGGATTATAATGTGTTATGACTGTTTATGTTACAGGGTTTAACATATTACAAATAGCAACATGTTCTGGGTAAAAAGGATTGGACGTGGTTGTCTGTTTACAAAAAGAGTCAAGTGGAAGAATATAAAAAGTGCAATTTGGCAGAAAAAACAGCAACATCTGCTCAAGTTCTGTCATATTGTTTTTGGCGCAGAGCTCAGCGTGGTCTGCGTAGACGGACTGTGGTCCTCATGAGAGCTTCTCCTTCCTCTTACCCCCTCTGCTAGCCTGCCTCCCCCCCCCTACGCTGTGCACTTTATGAAGCAGTTAAGTTATTTTACATCATGTCTACTCCCCACAACAACCGCCCACTCCCCCCTTTCCACAAATCTCTCTAGTCATTATGAAAACAGTGCTGTGCTGCAGCTTTGCACGCCAGCGTCCATCGATAGAATGGCTCCTCTGTGGCCGTGGAGTTTGCCCTAGTGTGTTCAAACGTGTGTGTGTGTGTGTGTGTTTAACAGGAAAAACGTTTCCCATCAGGTGTAATTATAAGAAAGGCTCAGGTGTTCTTGAAAAAGCTCCAAAAAGGGGAGCACAAAATGAATACAAACGCAAGTGAAGATGGTATAATGTATTCTACTCTGCACCATGAGCTTTCATATGAGAAAACCTCACACAGTTTGACGTGTAGTTTGTGGACACTTAAACTCACAACTTGAATACTTTTGTGTTGTAGCTGACTTAAAGAACAGGCGAGGGAACTACTGCAGCTCCCAGTAACTCATGGAAAGCCTATTTACGTGGCCTACTCATTCCTGGTTTTCTATGTGTATCTCACTCTGTCATGCTCAGCAGTACGACTGTGAAATGCCGCGAAGTCTCTCACGCAGGAGACGGGAGGCGAAGCAGAGGCAGGATCCAACCTGTGAGCTTGGGTGGTGTGCTCTTTTTCTTTTTTCTTCTCTAAATCAGTGCCAATCCCTAATAGTCCTTAATGCTCATCCATCACGTTGTCGGGCCCTTCCCTCCCTCTTGTTCGCTGATTGGCTGAGAGCCAGTGGCCAGACAGTACACCGAGCTATTGTGATGTAACAGCGGAAACTCTACCTGAGGGCTTTCCCTTTGTCTCTGCTGAGCTGCTTCTGACCTCAGTGAGTCAGCGTGCTTTACTTTTTGTGATTGATTTTGTCTGCACACACACACACACACACACACACACACACACACACACACACACACACCTTTCAACCTTTCATCAGTGCTCTCAAGCCTCCTTTTAAGGAGCGGTCTGGCTGTTCTGACATGCCAATCACAGTAGCAGGCAAACAATACACACCTACGCGTACACACACACACACACACACACACACACACACACACACACACACACAGACTTTGACAAGTGACACAGTTTGAAAGAAGAGTCTGTGCAAACTAGAATGGCGGGTTTTCAGCAGGAGCAGTGAGCTTCGTGAGGGTCGGTCGGTGGTGAGTAAGCAGGTCTGTCTCGTTGTCTGCGGGTCACAGGTGAGCTCATTCTTTCATTGACCCAGAAAAACAACTCGGCCTCGCTAATTGCACCGTTCCCTGCTCTCGAGTCCGCCTCTAATTTAGATTTAAGTGAAGCTCTCATTCTAGGCTCCTGTAAAGAATGAAAAGAAATCAGTGGAGTGCAAGCTTTCAAAGCATATAATTAAGATCCATATTTATCCACCGTGTTTTTCATATTTACCTAGAATTACCTTGAATGTCTCAATATCTAAAAACAAATAGAATTATGCTACATGACGTTTGGTGGCACATACTGTAGGTAGTCAGGGGCTAAATTGATAACTCTGGCAGGCTGCAGCGCATGTCATGTGACGAGGAAGGGCTAATTACGGCTTGTAGATACTGGTCCGTGTGGCGCTCCCAAATGCACGCCATAAACAACAAGATGCCCGCTACATACGTTAGTGTCAGGATCCCACAGTTCTCCTCTCATGGTTCAAAAGTTAGACCCCGTGTTGGTGGCGCATCCCTCCACACAGCAGCTTTTAGTCACTGCGGCAGGCGAGGTTCAAGGGTCAGACCGGAGCCACTAAAGGTCACAGGGTCACGGGCCCACGCACGCTCTCAACCGCGCCGTCCCGCCCAGCAGGTGCCACGATGGGGCGTTGACTGGGGGATGCTGGGAATGCGAATGTATACGAGAGCCGCTCCGCTGGGACACCGCGAGGCAGATCTGCGACCGCCGGGTGACTTTCCAGCGACACCTTTTGATGTCTGCCCGTCGCTGCTGGCTGACAGTTGGTGCCTTTCTGCAGCCTCGCCTGTCCAACGTTGCGCCGGCGGACCACCCATGTCTGAAAAAATGTCCCGCCCGGTTTAAGCTTTCTCAGGAATGTGGCCCATCTGAGCATCTCCTGGCCCATCTGGACCCCTCTGAACCTGGGAAAGCCTGCGACCATCGCAGCCTGTGTGCGTTTTCGGTGTGTGGCCCGTCAGCAGGGACAGATTGGGAGCCTCTATAAGACAATTCCAAGGTCTCCATAACGTCTAAAGAATTACACACATGTGCTCACTTCTATGGAGCCGATGAACGCCTCGGAGGTTCCGTTGTATTCGTCTAGGATGACAAGGAATTCATGCGGCTCAAGGTGCAAGCTTACTACGAAAATAATGTTCTTTTCCCCTCATTTTATACTTGGCAAACACACAAAAATAGGTTGTTGACAGATTACTTTCAGCAGGTTAAAGGTTAAATTTTAGTTTTGAACACTAACTTTAACCTCAGTTCGCCGTTACTCATTCCGACCAAAGTCTCCTGGCTCTGTTGTTTATTCAGACCAACGGCAGGAGCTCGGCTTTGATATGGACACGTTCGATGGGAGTTTGTCGGAGCAGATGTGAAATGTTAGGAGCTGTTAAACATAGTATAGATGAAAGATAAAGGGCCTGTCGGAGCAGATAAGCAAAGACCAGAGCAGGAAGTATTCTGACACAAGCAACCTCGCTGTTTAGCTCCTGCACCTGTTTGTGTCAGTGTGTGTACTGTGTGTGTGTACTGTGTGTGTGTACTGTGTGTGTGTGTGTGTGTGTGTGTGTGTTTAGGTGGAAGATCACTAAAAGGACATCACAGTTCTGTTAAAGTGGAATGCCCTCGATAGCGGCACATCACACACGGCATTATTACACGTGCACCGCGGGACAGGAAAAGGGGGCCGCTTTAGTGGTTTAACTTGCGCGACTAAAGATGGTTCTATAGATTAATGTGTGACCGTGTACGTTTTTGGTCTTTATAGAGCATAGAATTGGGAAACATCCAAACTGTGCAAAAGCAGCAAATCCTCCCGTTGGCCCAGTAATCACCAGCTTCTGTTAGGCATTCTTTAGCCACGTAGTGGCGTGGCTCACCTCTGGTCTGACGACATTCATGCTCCCATAAGATGAAGGCTAATGTATTCACACTACTGGCAACGTGGTCTAAGTCCTTCTGAATGCTGCTTTTATGGGGGGCGTGACAACCAACAAATCACACTTCAGCTGGTCTGCACATATTTTGTGTCAGCGTTCCAATGACACGTTTTTACGACCTGACCTACTGAAAATGTGTTTTTATGTATAACTGATCGATGAAGCATGAATAAGTTATTGTTTAACCACTTGTAAAGCAACAAGGTGACTTTCTGTAAAGTCTCCATGTAGGTGACTCATTCTAAAGTGACATTGTTTGTATGTTTCAATTCGTCCCGTGCCGAGCCCCGCTAGAAAGAAGGCTCTACCATGTGTCTTTGAAGGAAATTTCCAGGACGACTAATGGACTCACCAGCGAATGCTGAATAAGCAAAGATGGAGGCTACATCATCTACATAACCGGGTAAAAGTGAATCGACCGGCCATCGAGACGGGAGATGATGGAATCCAGTTGGCAAAATGTAACTTGAGTTTTGGTCCTCATGTTCATTCACTCTTTATCAGTTTCTAATAACTGTACACCCAAACACATCCATGTCTTATGTAGAAGGAACAATAAGGCCTCACTCCCATTAAACAAATGTGACAGTTTATGAGTGCGTGTGTGCGTACGAGCCAGAGGTCGCCGTCGGTCAGACTCTCTGTCTTAGTTGTGGTTGGGCTCTTGAGTCTTGCATTGTGTGCGTCGGCTGTTCTGTACGCTGGTGTATTTTTCGGTATCACAGCATGTTGCACTTTCACCTAAACGCCGCCGGGGTTTGTAATCTTTCGAGGGAGGATTTTACAACTTTTTATAACAAATTCATTTTGCGTCCCATTTCATCTTTCTCTAAAGTGATTGCCAGGTAAACACTAAAAGCACGGCATTCAAGAGAACAAATGATCTAGCAGCGGTCAGGGGCTTAGCGGTACCACCTTTTAATTAAAAAACGTAATCATAGACGGTGATACTGGAGCAGTTGAGGCTGCGTGCTTTCTTTGCCTGTCTCAGTTATTTATACAGCACCAATAATAAGTAACAACCAGCCAATATAGATTTGCTGCACTAACCGGTACACAGACATATTTGCATGTCAATGTTTACGTAGTAGATCATCTCTGCAGCAGTCTGTATGTGACCATGCACTGTAGTAACAGCACAAAACATTGATTTGCGTAGCGGTGGATGGGTTTTTCTGAAAGCTACCACCTAAACAAGCAACCACACATTACAAACTGTAGTTCCTCAATATGTTTTCCACCAAGCCCCTCATGAAAATCTTCCTTTGTCTTAGTTTTTATAAAGCAAGTCAATTACCCAACGATATATTCCAAGCTTTCCCCAGTTTTTCTTTTTCTTAAAAAAGGTGTAAAAACCACCCTTCACAAATCCGTCATTACCACCACACATATACACACACAAACACACTCACACACACACACACACACACACACACACACACACACACACACACCTAATATGGCTTAATAGCGGTTTTAAAAGCCTTTTTACAGTAATGCTCCCTCTGCAGCTCGCTCGCAAAGCTGGCAGGACGGAGCTTGGGATTGTGTCAATAAGACCATTATGTTCCCCCAACAGCAGCCAGAGCCCATAACCTGCTAAACCAAAGTGCTCATGGGCCCGCAGGAAAGGCAGAGCAAACACACACACCGGCGTTGGCGGCGATGAGATGCACCTACGGAGACGGACACACTTCACTCACACTGGGCCCCTGGGATTCGTGCCAAAACGCGTACGGGGACGAATCAGTTGAGTGAATACTAAATTGGCAGATCCCGTTTCCAGAAAGTTCGATTCCTACCACTCGTAGGGCGACAAAGGAAAGGACGGCGGCCTTTGCTTCGTAAACACTGCATTTGGTTTCGCTGTAAAAAGGTCCAAAGGGAAGTAAGTGTACGTTTTTTTTTTTTTTTTTTTATCTGAGGTTGGCGAGTCGACCAAAAGCCCTTTGCGCCAAACCCACCGGTTTTGGACACGGCACACAAAGATGAGAAGAAGCATGCCTCGTTGGACGTGTTTTCAATCTGTGTGTTTTTTATTTCGCAAGAGTGAAGGCTTCAAGGGGGAGGGCCTTCTTTGCGGTTTGGCAAAGGGGACATCTGTTTGACTTTAGCACACTGCCTCTCCTCGGCTCCTCTGAACTTGACACAGATTGATGCAGATCCCTGGTTCATAGCTCAGCTTCAGATTCACCCAACGCACCAAAACACACAGAAGTCCTGCTCTGCGAGGGTCTAGACCATCTCATTGCGTCACGCTGCATTCCCCACACTCACCGTGTGTTTACAGGCACTGAGCGAACGATTTGCAGCGGACACCTCTTCATGTCCAGGACCTGTTCAACCTGTAATCACTTTAAAACATCCCCACGGCCATCAGAAACACACCATCGGCTCCCACCAACCAAACACCAGTCTTTGCTGCTCCTCGTACGCCGTATGTCTTGATGTGCTCCCAGATAACATGGACGTCTCACAGATGCGATTGAAATCAATTCAAGAGGCCACAAGATACTTCAGTGTCGCCCTGTAGCTAAAAGATACCGAAACTAACCGACAGGAACAGTTGCATGTTTGCCAAGTGGAGATGGTTTACTACGTTTTAAGAGATATGTCTTTAAGAGAGAAATATTTTGGTCTGTTTCCACTACCTCTGGAGCATCAACAAGGTTCTAACAAGTCAAACCTGTTGCAATATCCAACTGACTAAGATATAACTTTGAGTTCAGTCCTCAACGAAACCCAGTGGGGACGATGTGCAGTTCCAGCTGGAGGTTTGACATACATTCACCTTGTATCCTGTTAAGAATTAACCACTGCAAATACTCCTCGAATATATCTACATCCCAGAAACAACATCCCCACACACACAATGCCGGCTTCAGGCCCTTAGTGTCAGGTACATGCGGTGTCCCTTCCCCTCTGCCTCCACGTCCATTGTGTCTCCTAATCAGGCCGTGACCCAGTTGTTGTCTTTGTGCAAGTGTCTGCAGCCCTGCAGGCAAAGACATGCGAGGAGTACAGAGCGGCAGGGTGTAGAAACACGCCTGGTGGACTGAGCGACTCGAACCGGAGCGTGGGCGAGATTGTCTCTTTGCCTAAAAGGACACAGATCAGCGTTGATGTGATGACGGGGTCACTGCGGTGTGTGATTTGAGTCATCGCAGAGAGAGCGCATGAAGAGTGCAGGAGAGCAGTGCCTGTACAAGGGGTCACTGTGGGGAGGATTGTTGTTGTGCACCACCAGGGGGCAGTAGAATAGTTCCCACAGGAGCTTGTGGGATGGGGGCGGAGGGGGGGGGGGGCTTCACTGTGAGAATGCAGGTCGCACTCTAGTTATCTCCCTTGTTTCCTTCACTTTTCTTCCTTTCTCCTAATCCCGCCTTCTCCTCACTCCCCATTCCCCACTTCGGCGCTCAGGCGGCCGGCCCGCTCAGTCCGGTTGCTTTCAGGTGTCCTCGGCTGCTCGCCGGCTCACTGTACGCGGTATGCGGGGGGTGTGCGGGGTGGAAGGAGTGAGATGAGTACAGTGCTCAGGTGGGAGGAGTGACTCAAGCGAGAGGGCTCAAAAAGAGGCAGCAGAGAGGAAGTGCAGCGTTCGGGCGGGTGGAGGGGGGCGTGTGGGTTGTAGGCGAAGCGGCCTCCGCTCCGTGTTGACTTTGAAACACAAGATCACATGCTGAGGGAGAACGGCCAGGAGGAGCGTCTGGCCAAAAAGCCGTCGGGTCTCTCCATGAGCGCCGCTGCGGTTTGCGGGAAAGCTGAAAAAGTGTGATGTGGGAGGAATTTGTCTCCTGTTCAGTTGCGGTCATACACGAGGAGAAGGGTGTGCGCGTTTGTCGCTCTTTGTGTGAGTGTGTTTAATGTGCACTAATAAAGCCGGAGGTCTGATGTCAGCAGTGTAGTGGCAGAAGTACTTGCTGCATGCCTTTTAATTAAAAGTAAACTGCAGAAAATGCCATTCCTGCAATCAAAAAGTCTACTCAAGTAAAAGTAGAAGAATATGATCAACAAAGGGTACAAAAAAGGGCTCATTGCTTTAAACGGAGCCTCAGTAGGTTGTATTATTACATAGTACATTATATCATTGTTAATACTGATTGCAACAATCGGTAAGCAGCATTTTATTCGGCTGTAGTTCGTTGCGCTGAAGGAATTCTAGCTGCTTTCTTTACAGTTAGTTTAGACCGGTTCTTCCCAAGCTGAGAGTTAGGCCAATCCAAAGGGTCACGTGGTAAACCTTAAGGGTCACAAGAGGACTATTCAGATAGGAAAGAAGAAATGACAAGTTCTACAACACTGAAGACGGCTGAAACGGCTTTCTTTTTTTGTCCCAGACAAAACAAGTTTATTTGATTATCAATCATCTTCTTGTTTCGCATGCAAAGTGATTGCAGCTGTCAGATGGACGTAGCTGAGTAGAAAATACAATATTAGTGGAGTACCGTCATAAAAACTGTACACCTGAGTAAACGTGTTCAGTGTACCCACTGTAAGTGTGAGGGGGTTTGGAAGGAACACTTTTCATAGGCAAATGGTGCAGTGTTTGCGTCTGTGTAGGTGGGTTCGGTTTGGGGGGGGGGGCGGGGGTCTCTGCTTGCATCCATTCCCTGCTGGATGATGAAAAAGTGCAGCGCAGCAGAAATGCATTCCAAGGCGGGGGGGAGAGCTGCATGGGTTCCACGACTATCGGGTTCGTTGGCTGGGCTGCGGGTTTGGCTCCATCGCGGCCTAATGGCAGGAAAAGAGGGGAGAGGGGCTGGATGATTGGTAGTGAAGGGGCCAAACCAGAGAAAAAATGGTTTAGCCCCGACCTTTTATTGTTTATAGATAAAACGCTTTGCCAGAGCCGTGAAGTAAAAAAAAGAAAAACGGCACAGGGGAGAAAGATCACAACCATGGGCCGTTTAAGAAAACAAAAAAGGATTCTTTAAGAAGAAAAAGCTGCTTGTTGTGTGATGTTCGGTGTGTGTGTGTGTGTGTGTGTGTGGATTGGTGAAGCCTGCAGCGGCCCCGGTTGCCAGTCTGACTGCTAATGAACTTGGATCAGCGTCGGTGAGCCGTTGGGCTGAAAGGGCTCTTTCTCCCGCTCGGCCACAGCCACTCAGCTGTCACTAGCTGACCTACAGCCCTCTGATTATGTCACCGTCGCTCAGAAGGCTCCGCATTCATCCATCATTAGGCTACAAGCCTGGACGCCCCAATCAAACGCCCTATTAAAGCCTTCTACTGGTCTCTTTCAGTCGGCTCGCCGTTTGCAGCTGCTGCTCTGCATCGATACAAACAGTCTTACTCTTGGATTAAATGTAAGTGAAGAGGATAAACGCTTATAACAAGTGCTTTGAAATAATACAATTCTATGTTAAAGTTTATTTGTCACTTTTTTTTTTACCATTCCACCAACCCACGGTTTGGCCTCACGTATTTCCACTTTGCTTTGACCCGCTGATTACTCCAGATAGGAATTACTGGCTGGGGGAAACGTAAAGCACTAAACACTAAACCAGGGGACCTGGACCATGATTGGGCTCGAGAAGCTTTACCAGTGTTAAGACACAAGAATTATACGCCACAGATCATCTCACGATGGACCATCACACAGCAGCTTTTACTTTGTGTTTGAAAGTTCATATGATTGGATATGAGTACCGAATACAGTACCGGGGCCTTAAAGGGATACCGATAGCAACAGAGCCTTTCATTCGAGGCCCGTCATATGAATGGAAGACATGTGCGCGTCCCATTGGCGAGCTAATCGACGCTCCGTACTCGGCAGCTGTGTGGAACACCTTTTGCTGTTGATGCGTCTGTACTTTGACTGGAGACCGTTTTTGGAGACAGAACACAGGACTTTGCATTTGAACAGAGAATCTTCTTCCAGCACTTTGTACTTTGCGTTTTCTGGCCTTTTGGGTCTGGAGGAGTCCATTGAGCGCCAAGAGCAGCAGAACAGGAGGAGGGGTCTGGTGTCCACACCTCTCTCCCCCCCCTCTGCCATCCTTTTCTCCCCTCCCTCCCCTCACACGGGCTTTGCCTTTGGCTGAACGCTGGGATTCTTTCACAGAGGCTGCCGGTTGCCAAGAGAGAGAGAGCCACAGAAAAGCTGGGCGAATGTATGTGGGTCACTGCGAGTCAGAAGGGGGCTTTTCATACTCCTCTTCCCTCCTTTTTTCTCCTCCTTTTTGTTCCTTTGTTCCTTCCTGGCTGTTTGGCTCGCACCCTCCACCCCCACGAGTGAAAAGATAACATTGATGTGTGTCAGTCCCGTTTATTATTTTTCCCGGACGAGCCGCGAAGACAATCCCCGATACGATATGAAGCTGCGTCCTGTTGACTTCTTAACTCCTCTCTGGGTGTACGCACATCTCTGAGCGCCGCCTTTGTGTGTGCTTGGCTTGTGTTCCTGACCCGTGGAACCAAAAAAAACAACTAAATGGTCCGCGAGAAGGTGACGAACTGCGCTAAGAAGGATCTGGAGCAGATGCTTCGTTGGCCTCGGTCTCACTTCCTTTCACCAGCTCTCTACTTCTTCTTTCCCTTCCTCTTTCTCTGTGACGGAGGCAGAGCGGTTCGTTGCTCTTGCTTCGGCTTGGTCCGTCTAACACTGCAGCGGCGCGGGATAGCAGTGCAGGCGGTCGCCCCTGCAGGGACGGACCAGGAGGACAGCTTTACCGTATATGTTTGTCTCTGCCTGCCCCCCCCCCCCCCCCCCTCTCTCTGTCTCTGGCTGTTTACATTTGCAGTAATTATCAACAGACAACCAGGAAAGGCCTTCAGGCCGGCAAAGTTCATCGGTTCTCATTTTTGAAAACTACATCCGGGCCCCTTATAGGGAGGCTTCAGGGGGATTTATTTTTGTTTTTTCGTGTCGTCTCTTCCTCGAGGCGGCGAGAGGGAGTCCGCGCGCAAGACTTTGTTGCGTTGTTTCACCGTTTCACCCTCTTTGTGCCTCTAAGCTTCCCAAGGTCATGAAAGACTTTGTCAATGGGGTATAAAGTCTAGATATCCCCGATATCGACATCACAGCACGCTATTATTTCATTAGATTGATATCAGGTTGTCTGACACCACCCTCATTCTCCCCCGTTCGCCCTTCTGCGGCAGAGTTTCTCATTTCAGGAAAGACAATGGTCTGTCTATCCAGCAGTACTAAGTAAATGTCAGGTACTGTCTGTCCTCCTCCTCATGCATTCACTGAAATGCTCTGGGGGGCTTGCCTCTAGATATCCATCTACCAGGGTCCGTATACATGTGTGCTACATGGTGCCACTGCAGTCAGGTTACTGGGTCGAGTTTCTCGACATGTATATAGCTCACAAAAACCTACACAAGCTAGAGGACACATTTCAGGCATCTGTTATCCGATTTATCCGATTATCAGTGAGTCGTTCAGCTGTGGGAGGAGGCTTTTTGGAGGCTTTTCTTGGGCCTAATGGAATCTCTTCATTGGGCAATTATTAGACAGATGGGTTTTTTTAGTCCGGGGCCTGTGTTTGCTGCAGCGAGTAAACTGATAACGATCTGACCTGATTATTATTATTTTTATTATTATTACTTCTGCAAAAAAGTAATCATCTACTCAAGTTAAAGTGCCAAAATGATCTTTAGTAATGAACCGTGTTTGTTTGTTTGGGCTCGGACTGCTGGTCAGACAAAGAAGGACACTCCAGATGTCAACTTACACAAACAAGTGTAATTGTTCAACAATAAACATCAAATCAAAATATAAATGGACTGTTAATTGATAATAAAAGAATAAAAATAAAAAATCTAGTTCATGTTGTCTATTTTTTCTTGGTTCCAGTTTGACTCATAGATCCCCATTTCATCCTTTTTGGTAAAAAAACAGAAAGTTGCTGACTGCAGTTTCCCTTTTCTCTTTGTTAGGTTTGTATCTATCAGAGTTCCAATACGAACCACTTTACAGGGTTTACCGTGGTAGTAAATGGGATGTATTGTTTTTGACTGCAGCACATTGCATTTACGATCATCTGCAACGACTTCTGCTCTCACCTGCACTAGTTTTTGGGGTGTATCTCTATACCGCTCACCACACCGCTCTATCTCTGACACACTGTGTCTGTCAACTCTGTGCTGAAAATTCTTCTTTCCATGTGGAAAGACTGCGACGAAAAGTAATCTTTCTGCACTTTCAGGTTCTGGTTGGAAAAGGAAAATCCTGGTTGCCGTGTTCCTCCTCCTGCTTTCCCATAAAGGTCAGCTAAATGAAAGGTACGTGGCTCTAATATAGATCGGGGTTTGTTTCTCCTGGAGGGACTGACGGCATGTGCTATATTATATCATTAGGATAATAATTCCTCCGATACAAGACACCTCTGGCAGTCTTCAGCCCTTTCATATCCCCCCTCTCTGCTTTGGACATCTGGCAGACATACGCCTCGGGCTCATGGCGGACGCAGGATGTGGGGGCAGGGATCGATTCCATAACTCTGTTGACAGAGAACTTCACGAAAGAGAGATGCTTCTCTTTCAGGTTTGAGCGTTTTTGTTTGGAGCTGATCACGTCTCTCTGAGCCAGTCTTTTTCTACTGTGACATTATGGCTCCTAATCCTCCTCTGGGGGGTTTTCTTTTCACTTCCTGCTCGGCTGGTATTCCTACAAGCCCTGTCTCGTCGGTGATGACTGCAGCATGTGTGCCTTAAACTCTTTTTAGGCTTCGGTGTGAAGTGAACAATAGATCATATCTATTGTTACTGACTTCTTTATTCTTCTTTTAGTCGTCTGAAGCCTAATCAGACATCATCCTGGGCCTACTTGCAGCAACTGTCGAGATCGGGAGGCGGGGGGCCAAAGGGGGGTTATGGAGGAGAAATGGAGGGGATTTAGGATCTTGCATGATTTATGAGGAGATAAAAAATGGTATTGAACTTACCAGAAGAAAACTCTGCGAGCCACATCCCACGCAAAATAAGGACGAGTGAAAAGCAGATAAATATCGGAGGCGTGATTATCCCCGCATGAATGGCAATATGTCATCACAACTTTGCATTAGCTTAACCTCCCGCTTGGCATCCCTCTGTGGGCCGCGCAGGAAGCTCGTCCACCTCCAGTCAAGCTCCATTCACCTCCCCGTTTATTTTCTTTCCACTGCGCGTGTCCAGTGAGAGCTTTACGACTGACCTAGTTTTTTGTGAAGACTCAATAGGAATCGTTGTGCGGAGGACAGCTGATGCCAGAGGTCTGGGGACGGGCCGCAGCGCTGAGCTGTAGACTAATTCAGTGTCGAGATGCAATTAAGGAGTCAAATATGAATATGTCCATTCTTTTCTCAATTAATGAATGGCTCAGTTGGTTCAGAGCCCAGAGGGACACCTGCAAATCGCTTGGTTTGACTACAGGTTCATCACTTTCCTTATTATTATGACGCTGGAACAAGACATGTGTAGTCATTTTTATATGAAGGATGCTTACTTTTCTTCTTGTCTAGTATGTTGGAATTCAATTTGAATCTTTTACAAGGCCCGGTAGTTTGATCTGTCTAAATACATTTATCTTTTAGCTCTTCATTTTTTTCTGTCTAACATCTTATAAACCAACTATTGCTTGTAATGTATATAGTTGAGTTCAAAATTCAATATTGCACTCTCAATTGGTACTTGTAAATCCAACCAGTTATGCACGTTATTTGGAAGTGTGAGGAAGATCGCAGGAGAACTCTGTGTCTGTGTTTGTGTGACTGCTGTTCACCAGCTGTTCTTTATGCTCACGACTCCAGTTGTTGAGGGTCAGAAATACAGGACATGTGGATCGTCACTGGGTCTATTTTGCACGTTTTTGGTTTTTAAATGTTGCCATTCTCATCTGTTGCTTTCAGTTGGCCTCTCTGGGCTCTTTACTCCAGAGGGTACTGCAACTTACCTCATGGAAAATGTGCATCATTACCACACTCGGCCTGGCGCACAACAAACACGCCGGCACACAGGGACACGCATTCAAGCAAACGCACACATAGGATTTGTCAGCAAAGCCAGAAGTGGAATAAAGTGACTTTGTTTACTGCCAGCATACAATTTTTCAAAAGTCTGATCCATCACTTCCTGTTCCAGTAAGTGTGGAGGCAATGGGTGCTGGTTGCGGGGGGGGGGGGGGGGGTATTTTTCTAGGCAGCGCCGTCTAATGAGCGACTCTTTCACCGAACCAGACAGTTTATGGGGTGACTGCCAGCCTCATTAAGAGCAGCTCTTAATTGCCCTTTTCTAGCCAAAACCCAAAAGCTGAAACATCTGCTGGCCCATGAACCCTGTTCCTGCTCCCCTGAACCCTCCTCCTCCCGCCATTCTGCTTTGACACTTGTTGATCACTTGCTTACCACTCTGCCATCACTAGGTCTGTAAAAGCATCACCAGCAGCCAGGTCCTATCCCCCCCCCCCCCCCACATACCCCACTGTAGCTCCACAGTGAGCAGCAAATACTTTTTAAGGTGGATGACGCAGCACGTGATCGGTGGGAACACGTTTTTGGAAAGAAGCATTCAATCAGCTGAAAGGCCAGATCTTCACCTCAGGAGTTGAGAGGAGAGAGAATGTTTTACTAATATTCATCCGCCTGACACAAACACAACCACACAGCTTTCAGTGCCCCCCCCCTTCTCTCCGCCCCCACCCTCCAAAGAAATCTGTGAATCCAGGTTTAAATACTGCAAGCAGATGTGTGCTCCACCTTGGTGATGTTTAGTTTTAAGTAAAGTACAGACTGTGCTGGGCTAGCCCAAAATGCCATCTGTATTTACACAAAGAAGAGAAAAACATACTGGTGTTCAGTGTAGGAAGATAAACAGAGCAATGCAAATATAAAGAGTCTACTCGGTTTGATCGACAGCAACATTTATCCAGGATTCCAGAACACTTTCTCATATGTTCTTGTCTCTGAAGTGAGCAGAGTACAAGGCTGTGGGAGAGTGTCCCAGACTAGACTACCACGGGGGGAAGAGATAAGACGAGCAAGTTCAGACAACTCCTCTTTGTCCGGAGCCCAAGGTCGCCAATTCCCTGTGTGCGACGGCGGCGTCGGTAGTGAGTCACCGTCGGGTAGAAGTGGCCTTCCTTCCTTCTGTGCGAGACGCAGGAAAGAAGAGCAAGTGGCTTGGGCCATTACGCCTGAACAAAGCAGGGAAAGTAGTTCTTGAAAACGGGAGAAAACAAAAAACTTCGTGAAAGCTGTATTTGTTTTTTGGGAGCTTTATCTGCGTTTGAGGAGAAGGTGCCTGTCCCGACAAACTGAACTCAAAGTTTCACATAAATGACTCAAAGAGTTTCCTCATTTAGGCTTGATGGGAAAACCCATTTCAACCACTCAACCACTACTCTTGAGTCTTTTTGTTGCATATGTGGCCTTAAGTCCCATCCGTGTCTTTTGTGTTTACCACGTAAAAATCATCAATCAAAGTCATCCAGAAAGTCAAGACGATATGTCATCCCTTGAACCGTAAAGTAAATGTACACCAGAGCGATGATTAGACCAAAGGTACACCGGCCTTTCTGTTTTAGACCTTGTCTGTGTTTTCTAGCTGTCCAGCTGGAACAAGCAAAAGAACACGAAACCTACTACCGGGGACACGGCTTTCCAGCCGAGGCACAGGTTTGTTTCGTGGGGCCTCTGTGTCACACGACAGCTCGTCCTGACCCCCTTACAGCCACGTTGTGTTTGGGTGTGCGTTTACCATTGATTACCTGGCTGCGAAGATGAGACGGGGGTGGCAGGCGGGAGAGGGAGTCTGGGAGCGCGTGTGCGGCGGGGAGGTTTTTTCTCGCCGGTCTGTAGACAGCTGGACCATCGGTTCGAGTTTCTCCTCACAGCGAGGCTGAAATTTCAGCCCCTGAAAACGGACGGAAATAAACGATTGGGGCTCCAGAAACCACCTCTCCGTGTAGGTTATTTTCCCGCCCTTTCCTTACTTTTCCTGGAACCAATCCTCTGCTCGGGCCTCAGCTCGGCGCTTGTACGATCGCAAACGTGATTATATCAAAACATTTTTACTCCGAACATATTCAAATGGTCAAAAAGAGAAAGACAAGTCCCTCCGCAGCGTTTGTGTTATGTTGAATCAGCAGCTCACAGCTGTTCTAGACCCAGCATGGTCCTTGTGGTCAGGATTATTCCTTGACCGCGGAAAAAAAAGCTGCGCTCTTCCTGATCTGGAGTCAGTCACCGAGCCGTGTTTTTCTGACTTTTGAGGAAGCGAGAGGTGCTGACGGGACAGTTGTGTGTAGCGGTGCTGATGCAACCGAAGTGAGTAACAACAGGATGAAGCAAGGCCACCGGCGCGGCCTTGGACACGACTGGGGAAGTGGGAGCGGAGCGACAGTAAAGACAGTAAAGACATAGTCAGCCCGCTTTAGTTTAATTTGGTGCATTGTCCTGCGGACACCTACTGTAGCGGGAACCTGCACATAAGCCTTGTGGAGTTCTTGGCCAGGTGTCAGATTGCGTACATGTTTTGGAACACTTCATGCCCTTCATCCGATGACACAATGCCACAGAGGTCTTGTGTTTTGGTTACATTGTAACAACCAAACATGGAACGAGCCGTAACGTACCATGACCCCTGTCCAATGATAACAGCTGTAAGAGAGGCGGTGGAGAGTACTACACGGTTCCCATGAGTACCGCGATGACTTGAATTAGAATTTGCCATTTAGTTGATTTTGTGGTTAGCCAAAAAAAAATCAATAATCAAGTTAATGGGTTATCATCATGGAGTCGGGGGAAATTTACATTTCATAGATCAAACTTTGAAGTAAAAATAAACAACTACGAGAAAAATGGAATCTTTTTCATAAAAATTTGATCAGATGATCAATTTTCCTTCCGTATCTTCGCATTCTGTAGAGTTCCTGACAACCAGCAGCATCATGGAGTATGTTTCCATGACTTGTGTCCCCATTATACTGGTTTGTGTCACACATGCATGAAGATGCACGTGTGACACCACGTATAAAGAAGATGGGTGAAGCGATGCACAATCTTCCCCAAGGAACCGTTCAGATAAAGAGGCGGAGTTTAAGGGGCCATTCCCCTCCAGCTAACAACCTCACAGTAACAACGCCACTCCGAAGCCAAAGCCGAACTAAGTGTGGTCGCTAATAATGTGATCGAAGGTTAAAAGGCTTGGGTTTGGACCATCAGCCTCTCTGGCAGATAAATCGCTGTTGCATGTGCAGACCATCCTGGCAAATGACACATCCTCACCGAGGGGGTTCCGCTGAAATGACTCCACACAATGCTGCTGGAAACCAAAGGTACGGCCACGTGAATGAGCCATGAGCAGTCAATCACTCCAGCAGAAGTTTCACAGCCCAGCTGTCAGAAAGCCGAGCTTACCTCTCCCCTTACTCAGCAGAGCAGAGAAAAAAAAACACACTCTTGTCTCTTCATTTCCTCGCTCTTTCTTTGCCCTCGCCCCCCCCTTATCGCCCCTCCTTCTCCTTCTTGCTCCCTCTCCTCTGTGATGAATGGAAGGTATGAATTCTCCGCGGCCTCCCCGGGTTTCTCTCTTAGGCCCTCGGCAGCTGAACAAACAACACGCTCCCAACTTAAAGGCGCAATCAGGAATTTATTTGAACTATGTATGCTTTGGGTATATTTGTGTTTAGCCCTCAAGCACCGGAGTAGGAGCATGGAGGTGGAGGGAGGGGGGGGGGGGGGGGGGTTCTGCAGAGCTGTCATAACTCAAAAGCTGGATTTCGTTCTTGTTTCCACTGCAGCTGTAAACAAGCTCTGTCTAAGCAGCTGAACGCTCATTTGTCAAAACCCCCGGTAATGAATTTTAATGAATTTAAAAAGCCAAATAAATAATTGCGTAAACATAGCCAGTAATGCGGAAAACCTCCCCCCGGTTCTGTTCTGTCTTTAAAACATGTGGCCACAGCCAGACGAGGTGGTGCTGGTGGTGGTTGGGGAAGAAGAAGGAGTGGTGTTGGTCAGGTCTGGAGGGGTGGTCCTGGTCCTGGAGTCCGACCCAGCTGTTGTGGCCTATTTATCCGTTCCACCGCACCAAAGGCTGCGGCGGAGGGTTGGACGAGCGTGGAACAGAGAGGGAGAACGGGTCTCTATGACGGGGCGGGGGGGGAGATGAGGATGATGAGAAACAGATGCAAGATGTGTTTTTACTATCTGCCTGTGACGCAGGTTGAGCTCTCCAGGTGCATTGTGGGTAGGTTGTATGAATACGTGCCCAGCTTCTTGCGGCTCCAAATTGATTGAGTGGGACCGGCCGCAGTGATGCAGCTGTCTGCCAAAGTGTATGCAGGTCATTCACTTAGGTGAAAAAAATACTCAGTAAAATGTCCCGTTGGTGGTTAAATTATATTAATCCTATCTTTGTGTGTGTGTGTGTGTATATATATATAATTTAAATATGATACGTCAGTGGGCCTTTTACTGATGTAGCTGCTGGCGGTGGAGCTAGTTTGAACTGCTTTAAATAGAATTGATGAGTGGATCCATCCTACGAGCTGGACCCCCTGCGGAGGGTCACCAGACATATCTGAGGGGTCGCAGGATGATTAATGGGGTAGGAAAGAGTTCTACACAGGCTTCTACTCATTTTGTCGTTGGCCTTATTTGCTACTGCTATAAGGCTATTTCCCCCCTTTTGGTACCAGTTAAGTAAATTATACCTATTTGAAATTGTTTTTTTTTAAAAGTTACAAGTTGTTGCGTGTTAGCATGCTATCTTTTGCTAATTGGGACAAGACGGCGCAGCTGAGGCTAAAGGGGAAAGCTTTTTTTTTGTTTTGATGGTATGTGGAGAAATTAGAATGTCCACCTCATGGCGGCGCTAGTTAAGAAGATCACCAGAATCTTCCTTCTTCCATCCTCAGGGGACCATGACCCTTCCTACAAAATGTCAGTTTTATCCAACCGACAGTAGTTGACGTCGCAGTCTGGCCCTACGCGGTGGACAGAGTGATCCCTCGGTCAGCACCACCAGCATGGATTAAAAGTGCAATATTTTCCTTTCAAATGCAATAAGGTTGTATGAAGTAGATACTTGAGTCCTGAGTGATCTGGTAAATGTGTGTAGTGTCTTTCCATGGTTTCCAGGCAGAAAGGTGAGGCTGGAGCTGCTCACTGAGATAATGTGAAATGCACAGTAGAACGCTGGCGGCCCGACAGCCCTTTAACGATCTGCAGGCTGTGTTATTCGACTAGTCCCCTCCACTCAACCACCCACCCACCCACCTCTGCACGCGGCAGAAGCCAGAACATTCCTCACACATCTGGCCCCCGAGTCTTTCCCAAACGCTCCCTTTCCTACCACTCTGCGCCGTAATTACCCACAAGCCCTGTGTTCTCCTTTTCTCTTTTCTTTTTATGATCCTCTGCCCCCTCCTCGGCTGAAATCATAAACGCACGGAGCACGCAAACGTCATTTATAGTCATGATGTAAAAGGAGAGAGGCTTTTCTGGTGTCCACAGAGGTGTGCCATCCAGAAATATGCTTTTACCTCACCCCAGTATGTGTTGGCAGATCCATAAAAGCAAGACACACATAATGAATCACTTACCCCAGTTAACTGTAGTTTCTCTTCTAGATGTTGTTTCCCCGCCTTGAGATGTTTGTGCTGTCTTAAAGCAGCTGAGTAAAGCAGGAATGAGTGGGAGTGGGAAAGAGTACAACTTCCAATGATGTAGATGTCCCATGGGACTGTTTCTGTTTGTTTTCCAGCCGTGGCAAATTAATAGGCACATTTACTCTATGTTGACATTGAGGTACTTTAAAACTTCCATTTTATGCTACATTAAACTTCTGTTCTACTACATTACAAAGGCAAGTATTGCACCTTTCACTCCTCAATATTATTCTGACAGCTACAGAAACTACTGACATCGGTTCTCAGCGGGTCTCATCGTGTTGACAGAGAGCCGGCCGCTCCTTTCTAACGATGCTTACGAGGCCGACGGCACCAACAGTGCAAACACTCAAAGAGCTAAAGGGGAACCGTGGGGTCGGTGCTGCGCTACAATGACAATGACTAAAGATATTTACATGGTTGTGTTAACAATCACAAGATTTCCCGGTCATCACCTTATGGGGTCGGGTGGGAGGCGCATGGGGTCGGTCGGCACGGATGCGTCCGTGGGGAGCCGCATGCCGCAGCATCCACGGGAAGTGAGGCCGCGTGCAAGGGGGCTCGCATAGGAAGGGAAGGCGCTTTGTCGACGCTCCACGCCAGGAAAGGACTATTGTTAAAAGTGCCCGACGGTGTTTTTTATCTGAACGGACTGTTTACTTGGCTGCTTTGTCTGTAATCTCAGCCCCTTGCGCCTGTACCTCCCCTGGCTGGCACTGGGCCACACATTTGTCTTACCACTCTTGTGTTTTTCAGATAGTGGCTTACTTTCACACTGTGGGAAGAATTGTTGCAAACACTTGAGTGCCTGCTATCAGAAATGGATTAAAGGTTTGTTTGGCGCTGGATAACAGCCACTATAACCGATATGGTGGGAATACATATGACTATACCTGTGAATTTGAAGAGGGAGGGATAGGTGGATGGTTAGTTCAGCCCTACAAAATAAAAGTCCCCTCGCTAACTGGTGTTAAACAGGTTTATGACTACTAACTGAAGGACTGGTTCAACACCTACATTTGTTTTGTTTCAGTTAGTCGGAACTTTGTAGATACTACGCATGTTTTTGCAACATAGTTTTTGTGCCTGCTGTTCAATTTAGGGACATTTCACATTGTTCTTATGCAAAAGCAAAGATATTACAGCTTCTGTTCACTAAAAGCAATGTGTTTTGCCAGAAGACATTGCTTTCTAGCGGTGTGTTTCCCCTCCGAAATAGCCCCTTGTGGCATTTTTCTTTCTCTTTAGCATCGGACTTTAGATTCAGCGGCCCAACAGCCCTGCTCTCAATGCTCAAATCCCCCTCAGTCTGCCTTCAATAGAAATGGAAATTTGAAGCCCCCCCCTCCTCCGTCTCCTTGCTCCACTCCCCCAGAACGAGCCAGGATGTTTTGAGAAGTGGGATATTGCTCCTAATGGATTCCAAACACCACAAAAGTTTATTAGAAAGCGGAGCGTCGTAAAAGTAGGAGGTGGAGGTGGAGGGTGAGTAGGAGTGCAGGAGACGCGCGTATAGGCTGTTGCAGTGGGGATAGTTTCTGTTTAGCTTTTGCCGAATAAATATTTCATTCTCTGCCGTAAGAAACTAACATTAACCAGTGATGTTGCAACATCTCTACGGTAACCTGCTTCGTTTGAACTGGGGCTGTAATTTTACCTCAGACAGGTGCTTTTTTGTTTTTTGTCATCTCCGACACAGTTCCATTGGCACGACTGATGCAAGTCAAACGGAAACATCACATTGTTACACAAAGGTGTGACCTCTGGCCGGGTCTCAGACGTGACTAACTGTGTCTGGTGTACATAGATGCTGCTTCGTATAGACCACAAAAATAGAAATCAAAAGGTGCAATATCACAATTCTTTATTGTCTTACTGTTGCAGTAGCTTAGGGAAGTATGTAGCAGAGTGTACTAGAAATCCTAGTCGGATAAACAGGGATATTCTTTTTTTGTTACTTACTGTCCACATACTGGTATTTATTCATCAAAATTCACATGTAAATATTTTGTGAAAACGGCAATAGTCAGCCCTGTTACGACGATATTGTAATGGTCGTCTGGCATTACTTCATATACAGCAGTTTCTTCCTTTGTGTGAGCACCAGTGCTGCCCACAAACTACAAAACTGTAATCAACCCCCAGCTGATAATAGTGATGTCTTGGTGTTTAAAAGGATGTTGAACTATTCCTTTAACAAAGCAATGTGTGATTAATGACTCCATTATCCATCTTTTAGACATTATAGATGTGGCATAGTGTGCCTGTACGCTTCCAATGAAAGTGAACAAAAATCTGGCATTAGATTTAATGCCTCCCTAATGTGTTGACTTGTGTGTTGGAGCAGTTTTCCTGTGTGTGTGTGTGTGTGTGTGTGTGTGTGGCCTCCTCTTGGCGGTGTCCATCCCTGCGTCAGAGGTCCTAATCTTGTCCTCTTCCCACAAAGCCTCTCTTTGATGTACGGCTGCTGCTTCCTGCCTTTTTCAAATACAGCTTCGCAATAAAACTGAGTCTGCCTCCGCTTCATACGTTGGTGTTTAAAAGCGGGGTTGATCAGGAAAGAATAACTTAATTAAATAAAAGATCCTCTCTCGATTCATCCCCCGCCTCGGCCTCGCCAGCGTTGCCTCAGAAGTGAAGCAGTGAGTTGAAGAGTCCTGGAAGGAGCAAATACCCACCAATGACTTTCCAATGGTTGATTTGAGGCTCAGGAGAGAAAAGATTGCATTTCTGATTTCCTGCTTGATCCTTTAATCCGCAAAACCTCATTTCAATCCTCATAGCCTTATTTTGCCCAGCCAGTATTATCACTTGTTGCTCTTCCAATGGCACCTTTAACTATGCTTGTTTTGTCTCTTTACAAACACATGTAGCTAGAGGCAGGGGCTCTTCAGCTAAGCTAAGCATACACATCAGGGTGAATCAGGGTGACACCTCCAGCTCACAAATTAGCTCTTTAAGTGGAATTTCTTTTGCCCGATATAAAAAACTTCCAGGAGTCTCTACAAAATATTTTGATTGCTGTGATAGAATAAACTGTAGTGTGTCTGTTGATCTGGACATCACCTCTACCTCAAAAATTTTGTTGACACATCATTCATTTCACGTAGGTGATTCATGCCATGGAATCTGATCGATTAAAAACGTTGATAGACTGATACGTTGCTCCATCCATTTATGTCATTCTTTCATTCATTTAATTCATTCTCTTCTGCTTATTAAGAGCCAGGTTATGGAGGCAACGGGCCTTACACAGTATTTCTAACGTCCATCTCCCCAGCAATGCATTCCACCCTTTTCCTGGGGGGCCCCCAAGTTGTTTTAAGGCCAGTCCTCAACCGGGCCATCTTTTGGCGGAGTTCACTCCAAGCTCCCTGCGGTTGTCTGAGCTCGTAACCCTAAATGTAAGACGGAGAGCATCCATTAAGGAAGCTCATTTTGTTTGCTTTTATTCCCATTATTTTGGTGACCACCCAAGGTTCATGACGAAAGGAGCGTATTATTCAGGTAATTCATGAGCTCTACCTTCCAGCTCAGCTCCCTCTTCACCACAACCGAATGGTACCATTACTGCACCTCTGATGCGGCACATAAACCTCCATTTTACCGTTTCTCATAAACAAAGACAGCAAGGACCTTGCATTCGCTTACCTTAAGGCTGGCGCATGCTTCTGCGTCGGCGTCTGTGTTTGCGCCTTGTGTCTACCGACTTATTTTAATTCATGGTTCTTCTCCATGGTTTTGTTGCAAAGCAATTCACCGGCAGAACAATAGGTTAGTTAGTTTATTTATTTACCAGAGACTTTTTTTGCCCCGCGCATCGCCACTGCTGCTTTCTATCGCCTTTTTTCACAGCCTTGCGGCTTGTGTTGGCTTGCGCAGCTTTCAACGCAAGCCTAGAAAAATTGGTCGACGCACGCAAGCACGCAAAAGGGGGTGGGACGGCGCGCAAGGGGCGCCAAGGGGCTCCTGCGTCTGCGTGTCCTTGTGTTTCTCTGAAAACGCAGAAGCATAAACTAGGCTTGAGTCACTCCCAATAAGGGCTGAATCCCCAAAATGTTCCTGGCAAATATCTATGGTCAGACTTGGAGTTACTGATCCTCATCCCAAGAGCTACACATTTGGGGGCAAACCGTCCCAGTGCGTGCTGAAGGTTTCAGTCAGATGGAGCCAATAGGAACCACGCTGTCGCCGAAGAGTGGTGACAGAACTCTGAGGTCCCCAAAGCCAAAAAGCCTTCTCCAAGGCCGCAAAACACATGTAAACTGGATGGGCAAACTCCCATGACCCATCCAGAACACCATTCATTTTAGAACACCCTAGAATAAATGTACTTGGGAGGCTGAGCATGTGAATTGCAAAAACTGGATCGCATCTATTGCCCCCCCTTTAAAACACCACCTGGTGTTTTACATTAAAGTTGTATCAAAGGTCCCATCTGACCCCAAGCAAGAAAGTGAAAAAGCGTATTTCCTATTGCTTTAAGTCATTTTTTCCCATCTCCCATCATCCGCCATGTTTCTATAAGCGAGTTGGCGCCTCTGCTCTTCATCAGCGGACTCCTGACAGACGTGCTCGCCGGCCCCGACAATCTACCCGCAAAAGATGAGGGGACATGTTTTTTGTCGGCTGCTAAGTGGGAACAGAAAAGCGCAGTAGGCAGAAAGGGGCGGGGGCGGGTGGGGGGTGTAAGTCAGCTGAAGATTGGAATTCCCTGAGACGTGTTTGGCCCCCGCCTCCACGGGCTCTCCCGAGCCAAGTTAGCCGTTAAATCCCCCTTTCTTCTTCCTGATGACCCGTGAGTGATGTGGGGGAGGGGTCACGGGGTCGGAGAGGAGTGAAGTGGGAAGGAAGAGGAGCCGAGTGATGGTGATGATGATGCTGGCAGGGCCGGGTAGGGGGATGGTGGAGGGGGTACAAACGAAGAGGAGGCTCAGGCTGGCGAGGAGGCGCACTTGTCCTTCCACTCTTGTAATCCCTCCAATTTGGATTGTTAACTCTAAACCTGTGTTCCGGATTCGTCAGAGCCCACATTGCTCGCAAATGACTCCCAGGTGTGCCGAGGACACGCAGCGCATGGAGATGAAAACATGAAGCCAGACGCATGGCAGCTTATGGATGCAATCACACACTTTACTGCAGCCTGGAAAGTCTGAAGTCGTTAGTTATGAATAGCTGCTGGGCAAAAATCCACCCCCAGGATCTTTTTTCAGTCCCCGGTGGATAAAGAAACTTCTGGTTTGGGTGGAGTTGGTTAAACCTTTCAGATGAGCTGATAAAACAAAACAAACAGTTCTGTAAACTCATGCATGCATTCGTCATGCAGCTGTCGGCCACTGAGAAGCCGATTACTGATTGCAGTGTTTTTGAAAAGGTGTCCAGTGAAACTCAGCGATGACAAAAGAACAAACAAAACAAAAGAAAAGTGGGAGGGGTTCAGTGCCTTCCTCGAATGTTTTGAGAATTATTCTAACAACCAGAGTCAAGTAGAGAAAGAAAGATTAAAACAAACGCAATGAAATATTCAATCTTTTGAATTGACATATAGTCAGTGTGGAAAATCAATGTCTGTTTACACATCCAGCAGACAAACGGGATCCTCTTTTAGAGCCCGCCGTCTGTCTTTGTCTACAGGAATCAGCTGATGTGTGATCAATTACACAGTTACACAAAAGTTATGATATTTGGAAATCTGTAAAAGAGAATCTTCAAATCTTCATCAAAAATTCACGATGTGGAGATTCTCAAATGAAGAAATCTTCACGCAAGTTGTCGAAACTAAACAAAAATGAACAAAAATGGAAAAATACTCCAAAGTTTTTGTTTCAAGTCAGTTTAGTGTGAACAATAAGCATCTCACAGGGATCTATCCCTGTTAGTCCTGAGTTTGACCCCTTCATCCACCACCACCTGCTCTTTAAATCTACTTTGTCACTCACATGTTACGTCTCAAACTGGCTGCTTAGCTACTGCTATTCTAAGAAAAGTATTCAACTTGGACAGAAATAGCTGTCACCTGACACCCAAAAATAATTGGTGCTGTAATTATTAATGTAATTACTGGCTAGAATTATATTGTCATTATGGGATATGTGAGGGAGGACTCATTTAGGAGGACTCATACATTTTCCGCATTGCTTTTATGTGAAATACGTGATGCGTGCTGTCCTATCCATCGTACCATCAGGGCATTTGCACACCTCAGCCAATAGCGTCAAAGCTGCGGTTAAATGCGGCACGCCCACAAAGCGCTTCAGTATTTATTGAGAGACGTACCTACCTCTGTGTCAGCAGCAGCATTTAACCTGCAGGGCTTATTGTTCCTTAGGTGTTGTTCCCTTTTAGCTAAAAAACGTCCTTAAAGGGGTCACACAGGGATGGCTAATAATCCATTATCATTTCCATGTTGCTTAGCTTTCAGCTAAATGAAATAACCCGCTTCTTGTTTACTTCTTCAGAACAAGTTAACAAGAACCGTGAGTCTTATGTTACGGAGACCCTGATGGAAGGTAAATCCTCCGCAACACTATTTATTTTATCATTAACGCTGTGATCAGTGTAGTTGTGTTTTATAAACAGATACTCCATGTCATTTTGAGTTGTTTTTACATTTCGTTATGCACTTTTGTTTTGGTGAACCGCTGTAGTGAAAACGTGCAAATGAAGTCTTTGCAATCAGCGATTACAAACAAGAGAAAAAGCTGTTGAAACAACTGATACGTCAAATAATAGTTAAAAACGGACGGGTGTACAATCAGTGCCAAATGAAAACAGTGACTGATGGAGCATGAAACCCGGACTGGTTGAACCTGTACCTGCTGAAATAGAGGTGGTGGTGGGGACGTTTAAATGTGTATGTAGAAGTACAAAATGAAAAGCGGACTTTCACTGAAGCTTCCCAAACTCCACCGTTCTTACTTTGCTAGCTTAATTATTTTAGTAAAATGAAGGGGTACCTGTCCATCCCTGCTTCTTATCCCAAATTCAGAGATACTCTGACGGCAGTGTGGCGTCCATCTCTTTGTCTCATCTCTCGCTACACTCTTTTCATCTCATCTTCACATTCTCTTTTGTGTCATTTCCTCTGTGTCTTTTTCCGACCACAACACGCTGTGGCCCACGGCGGCGCGCTGCAGCCGACGCATCGTGCCTATTCTGGCCCCTCTATAAGGCTTCCAGAGGAAGTTCTTTGAAGGTTTGCTCCCCAGCTGTCGCTACGGAAACCCACGTCTTTGGCCGGCACCGGCGGCCCTTCATACATGCTCTACATTCGTGGTTTGACCTTTTTAGACTTTCCCGAACACTCACGCCGCAGACAGCAGGGCGCGTTACACTGGAACACAGGTAGACAGATGGAGACGGGTGTTTTGTGTTTTATACCATGTATGATTTGTATCCACTATTCCATTTTTTGCTACAAGGTCAACTCATTTTAAGTAAGTCAGCTTTAGTTATGCAGCACCTTTTTTTTTTTACAACTGCTTTATATTAGCATCGGTATAGACAACACAAATAAGTCAAATAGGAAACAACTATACGCATGGATGACACTCACTTAAGCACTCAGAAAGAAAACACCAACCAGTTAGCAAACGTGCTCCAACTTAAGAAATGTTTTGTTGTGTGAAATGTGTTTTTGTAACATTCATGCAGGACGTGTTGATGGAGCCAAGTCTAAAGCTCTTTCATGGGTAAGAAAGCAGACTTGTCCAAAAAGCCAACATTATGAGGTTACATTTGACTGCAGCCAAGTATGTGGCTGAAACTGCTTGTGCTGTGGCCAACTGTGAGAACGCTACCTGAGATTAAAATAGACTTTCGAGAGCTTTTGGAATAAAAAAAAATGGTTATAATCCAATTTGGCCTTTTCAAACTGTTAAAAAGCTGTGTAATTTATTCTCAGGTGAACTACCTGAGAACTACATGACTACTCTCATAATGAAGGAAGGAAAGTTGCCCGAGGCGATGAAGGCTGCACTCTGCACCCTGAGGGCCACCGTAGAAACCAGAAGATTCTTCTGAGTGCGGCACCAAAATAATAACCGCAGCATGCAACTGAACCAGTAATTGTTGGCACAAGCAGCCAACAGTGGAACGAAAGGGTGGAACCAACACCCACCGAAACTCTGCAACAGCAAAAAGCAAAACAAACTATCGGGTCGGAGTCTAAACAAACACATTCCGCCTGTATTCGCCAAAAACAAGAACGTTAATAGCTAAAGGTTTTTTTCCTTGAAGCTAAAAGCTCTTACGAAAAAATGATGTCACTATTATATCCAACTCCACGGAGGACATTGTGTATTTGTGTGGTTGCTGTTGGGCAATGTCAGGGTTGTTAGGTTGCGCCCTTTTGCTTGACAATGCCAATACTATCTGAGTAACAATAGACAACCATACATGAATGATTCACGACTTAGATGTCAATGGTGCTTAACTTGCGGTAGCAACAACAAAACTTTGATGTCTTTGTTTATTCTAGTGTCAATTTAAAAAGTTATGATTTGATTTCCCAACCCGTTTTTATTTCAAATTGTTAATTGCTTTAGTCCGTAACTCGAGTACAGTTAAGAAGAGGACAATCCATCTCGATCATCTTGATTCAATAATTATGAAGGGATTATAATCTAGAACACGGTATCTCCTCACATCTTTACGCTATTGAAAAGCATCAACAGCATAGCTGATCTTGCACCTCTGACTTTACTGCAGAATAAAAGATGGTTGGTTCTGCTGTGTGAGTGGAGGGGGGAAGGTGTGGGTGGGATGGGAGAGCGGCTCGTGGTTGGCAGAGATGTTTGGGAGGATAAGCAAGGTGGGGTGGGGTAGGTGGTGGGTGGTGGGTGGTGGGTGGTGTCGGAGTCGGAGGAGGAAGACAAGCAGGGTCAGGAGGAACCCATGGAAATGCAGATTACCTCTTTGAATTGTATTGCTGGGCTTCGCTTTGATGTGAAGTGAAAAAGGAGGGATTTCATAGAGACCAACTTTCCCCATGCCTCCCCTCCGGCCTCCTCCCGCCTTCGGTGCCCCACGGCTCCTGTCGCCGTCACTCCCTCCTCTCCCTTCAACTGACAAAACAGACCCTCGGGCCCACTGAGCTGCCTCCTCCAAACTTGTCCAGCTCTTTTTGCTCTTCACTTTTTTGCACCCCTCCGCTTTTCACCCTAATCCCCTCTAACCTCAGCAGCGTTTTTCAGATTTGGTTCAGAGTGGCTGAGCGCGGGACCCATGTCATGCTAATCAGTTAAAGCCGCGATTGGAAAATGTTATTCGCGGCACATAAGATCTTTCCAGAAAATGTGTCATTTAGTAATAAAAAAAACGCCCTCCTGTGGCCATGTGAGAGCGAGCTGCTGTTTGTCCACTGTGAGCTTCAAAGGACGGATCCACCAGTTGGAACGCTTATCAGATGCAGAACACACTCAACACAGCAATTTGTCATTTTATGAGGGACATTTCTTGAGCCATAGACGTCACAGAAATCCTATGCAAAATCCTGGTGTTGAATGAAGGTAAGTCAGAGCACTCCACAGTTTTAACACAGTAGCTCAACGCGGATAGAACAGCAACGATATAGAAAAACCCATGCGCTTTATTAGCATCACCGGGGCACACCCAAAGCACACAAAGCTACACACACAGAAATGTTCTCCGTCGCCCTGCTACATACACATAAGCTCCTCATGTGGTTCTTCGTGCACTCAAGACCCGTTGATGGGCGCTTAATCCAAAATGAACAATACACTGTAACACCCTTTGACCTTCCCGATTAGAAGCGCTTTGCCTCCTCGCTCATCTCCCCCCGTTGCCCCTTCCTTCCACCGCAGACCTGCATTTCTGATTAGCGAACAGAAAAGAAAACACACACAGAGTTGGGTTTTTCAAGTGGTCATGAAAATGCAGAATTGGCATATTGAAATGCGGATAAAAGAAATCAGGAGAGTGATTAGTGAGCCATGCAGAAACGGTTGGCTAATTAAATCTTCATGCCGTCTTTCTGAGGAGAAGCTAATCTGGTGGGTGGGAGCTGGCCTGTCCTGCTTTTATGAGTTTTCAAAAACCTTCTTGTTCCATGCATTCTCTTTCTGCGCCCACCCCGCAGTTTCTTTAACCTCAGTGAATTCCATTTTGCTTCCACTGCGTTTGATGGAGGATTGAGAGCGATGAGGACAATGCACAGCCTCATTACCGCAGCCGAGGGGAGATGTTGAGAGAAAAAGTAAGTCACTCAGCGAGGAGGAGGATTTAGTCCAGAGGGAGCAATGAAAGGAGTTGTATCTCACATTTGAATTTAGGAGTACAGCGGGTGGAGAGGAAGTGTGCTGCAGGAGGACCAGTCAGCGGCCGGTCTGCAGACTGCACTTATGTCTTCACCCCAAGGAGACGGAGAGGGAGGAGGGGCAGCCGATGATCTGAGATCAGATGTTTCCTCCCGATAACAAGCAGCTGTAACGATCACTTCCAGACACTGGCCGGGCCAGAGGTTGGCGGTCCATGCGTCGTGACCCCGGCCTCCGGATCCTCCTCATCTCCGCCTACCCTCCCCTTTCGTCCCTTCTGACTCGGCCAGTCAGGTCAGGAGACTGCCATTTGGTAAATTCGATAATCCACAGTCTGTAATAGCCCTCCAGTTGGTAAACAATGCTCTGGTGTTTTTGAGTTCTTGTTTTTCAGGCAAGATGGTCAATCTGCCTCGATTTCCCACTGAAATGTCATGTCTTTATTAACCCTCTGAGGCCCTGAGCAGACGTTGTTGTTCTGAGGCAACTTTTTGGCAGAGAAACCTGCAAAGTCAGCGTTTCTTCTCATCGTGGGGACTTTGGCTTGACACCGGGAGCTGTAGGACTTAAACAACCATAGAGTTAATTAGAGGTAATTAGTGAGGTAACTGAGATTTTGGGTGACTCGTTTTAAACTATTGAAAGGTGTGTAATACGAGATTGGGAGGATTTCTATTGAGCTCCTGCTCCCGACACTACCTTCGAGCACCAAACAGCAGCCATGAAGCAACTAACTGGCGAACATGCTTTATGGCATTTTGCAAATGTGTTTCAGTGGACTTCAAGAATACACATATCATCTTATGTCACTCTTTCAGCATTAATAACGATTTGTTGAGTCCTTTAATTTAATGGCTGCTTCAATCCAGTAAATAGAGAGATTGTGTCTTGCACATTACTTTATAAAAAGTGGAATACTGGATTGCACAGCATTGATACACTTTGTAAACTTAGGGATCTCAAAGAGAATTAAAGTGAGTTTCAACAATGATTTATCAATGCTTGGCTGCAGTGAAATAGTTTGTAATCATTGGCCCAGAGGCAGACCAGTGTGCTGGACTGCTCTGCTGTACTGTACAAATTCACAAAAATCAACAAAAGGCGCACAAACTGTACAATCCAAGGCTGACTGGGGCACAGCTCACTAAAAAAACTAAAAGAAGAACCTGAGAGGGAGAACAGAGGCAGGTAGAGAGCCGGAGAGGTAAGAGTTAAGTCCATTTCCTGAGTGTAAATTAAAAGCGTCTTGTAATCACATCGCAGGAATGCAGTCGGTGTGCACTGTTAAACACTCCCTAAGCCCTGGCTCCAGTTCACTCTCTCAGCACTGCACACAAAAGGGCCTTTGTTCTCTCTGCTCTTGAAAAGCACTGCTCAGTCACTCCCTCCTCCTCCTTCCCTCCCCTCTCTCTGCTCTCTCGCTCTCCTTGCTGTTTCTGTCATTCCCTCACACTCTCTCTCTCTCTCTCTCGGTCTCTCTCTCCTCTCTTCCCTCGCTATCTGTTTCTTTCATTCACGGTCTCATTTTTGGCCTTCAATCCCCCCCTCCCACTCTATCCCTACCTCTTTGTCTCAGAGGAACAGAGGTTGACTTTTTGACTTCTGAGCTTGTGTGTAGCCAAAAGGGAACAGCGGGAACATACATGTCCAAACTCTATAATAATAATAACCATTAAGCCACTGGCTCGGTCTAAGCAGATCCACAAGGCCCTCAACATCACCAAAAAACAGGGTTTCTCAAATTGCACCTCCCTCAAGATGTGCTCTTCCCCCACCAACAGCTTTTTCTGGTTAACCACACATTTACGGTAAAATACTGGAATAGGGTGTGGAGGCAGTGGAGGGGGGGGGGGGGGGGGGGGTGCTGGTCTTTCTCTGCTCCTAACCCCTCCACGTCTGACTGAAAATATCCAGAGAGACACAAAACCCTCGGGTGTGGAAACTCTCGTTTTGTTTAGCGAATCGGAGCTTATGAAGGCTCCCCGTTGGAACACGCTCACCTGGGAGAAACCCTCGCAGGCTCCTCCTCCTCCTAAAAACCAGGTCACCTCCACCTGCCTGACAAATGTTTCTATTATGTCAAAATAAAAGAGGCGCATACAGAAAGGTTTTGAGTAATGGATTGAGTTGTTTTTGCTCCGACTTAATCACAAACACGAAACACGCGTCCCTCCTCGTCTTGGAGCTACTGCTTTAAATTGAATCATGCTGGCCAAAGTTTTTGATTAAGAGAAGACACTGAACCCGGTCTTTGCCGTGTTGTACCCAATTCTACGAATAAATTATAATAAATTCCTCAGGGGGTTATTGACCCACTAACGACCAATTAACGTAGTAAATTATTGAAAAAGCATAATGTTGAGTCTGCAGGTATTCTTTGAGCAACCAGTGCTTTGAGCTAAATGCTAACATCAGCTTCGCTAACATGCTGATGTTTGCCAATGCGATCTTAGTCTTTTCATCTGTATCTCTGGCCGAGGCATTCAAAATAGAGTCTGTCACACAGTACTTTTGGGGATTTATTTGTTCACATCATGAAAAAAAAGAAGAAAGTTGCAAAGGGAAGAATGTAATTTAGGAAGAATCCTATACAATACAAATACAATAGGCATATAGTCGATATAATCAACAGGCAACTAAATCAGATTTAACCTGGTTATGTTAAAAGATCTATTATTGTTTCTCTTAATATTATGTTTTTGTAACCATGGCAATAGATGAGCCGCTTGAAGACATCGGAGGCACGTGGATCAACTTCTGCCGGTTTGCAACTAACCTCAGCCCTCAACCTCTTCAGGCAGCTGCACAGATGTTTTTTCCAACTATTTGCATATCTTAACTTAAACTAGGCAGCGTGAATATGGCGCGTAGAGTAATTATCATCCTCTTGTCTTCTTTCGGGTGTTCAGCGTGCCTGGTCCTGCCTGACTCCAGCCCTGCCACATCGAAAGGACCCTGAGGCGTGAAGTGCAATTATGTCCATCAACTCTTATTAAACCTGTTGAAGGGTGTGTGACGCAAGGCTGCCTTGCACAATCACCTCCTGAGCACTGGGAGCTGTAACCTCGTACCTTGCTTCTGAAATGTCACAAATGAACCCTTACTGGCTCGATACTACCGGGCTTCATCTCTTTAATTTGATCTACCTGGGCAAACTCCATCTTCTCAGGTGGACCCTGTGACACAGTCGAAAACCTTCAAACTGCGACTAAGTGGATGGTTTGGACATCTGAATAGGGCCTTTAATTGTTGTTGAGAGAGGTGACTCTGTGTTGAGTCTCCAGACTCACTTCTATGTAAATCATTTTTCAATGGTATATATTTCTGACCTTTTGACCCCTTTATGAGCTGAGTTTAGCTGTAGTCGGACATTTAAGGCCAGGTCACACCAGCAAACAACAAGGCAAACTTTTTGTGGTTGTACACACACTTGTTCTGCCAAAGTAAATCTGGGACCATCTTTCTTTCAAAGTTCAACTTTGGTGAACTTGGAACAGTGAATTTGTTCTGTTGACTCATGGCAAGCTGTTTAAATATGGCTGTCCATTGAGGAATTAAACCTGAACAAGACCTGAAGAATCCAGAATGGAGTAAGCGATTGAAAGCTTTTTTCATACCAGGGAGATTTTCTTTGGCAACGTAAGGACCCTGGAGTCAATGATAAGAAAATCTGTCCAAAAAATGAACTTATTTAGCTGATAGTGACGCAATTAAAATGTTCATATTGACCGTGGTTTTACCTCTTGGTTTCCCTCTATATTATTGTAATCTATCAATTCCTTCTCTTGTCTAACAATAATACTCTATTCTGAAAAGGGTCATAATATAGATTATTTTACTATTTGCTCAACAGAGCAGATCCCAGCAGCATGCAGCAACCCGTCAGGCCTTTCCAGCAGATCAGTCCTGCTCTTTGCAAACAGACAAAGTAACACACACACACACACACACCCACACACCCACGCAGCCACACGTACCCACACACACCCACACACAGGCAACGGCCTCTGCATGTCTGCCCATCCTGATCCCAGATGCGGGCCTGTAGCAGCCTGTCTGAAACCAAACCACCTTTACAGGCCAAGAGAAAATAGCTCAGGGTGTATATAAGCGGGGCAGGCAGGGCTGGGCCCATCTCAACCTCAGTTAAACAGCTCTGCTGTCTTTGATGGCAGCTACGCAGATCACAAGAGTGCTAAATGACACTGATCTGAGGTGTTGTCGAGAAGAACACCCCACAGGCAGTTTTCACTTCCTGTCATGCTATTTCAGAGCAGAGGACTTTGAAAACTATGCAGAAAACAATGTCGCAGCGCGACATCGGTGTTGTCAGTTCAAAAAACACACACACACGCAGATTGCATCCGTGACTCAGGGCCCGGCTGCAAGTCTTGGACACAATGTTCTTCCGCACACTCCTGCATCTCACACAAAGGCTGCTCGCACCTGGTTTTCTTTACGAGTCAAACCGTCTTGTCTTGTGGTTGTTGGCGTGGTTTTGACATCTTTCTTTATGACAACTGATGTCAAGTGCCACTGTGTTTGTGTATCACTTCAGTTGTCTCTTCTTGCCTTTAGCTATTCCCCTTTGGTTTGTTTTGAAACAGGGGCTTAGTGGCGAGGTATTCTAGGAGAACATTTCGAAGAGAGCTGTATTATTCATTTATAAATATCTATGCCTTTGTTTCTACATAAAGTGGGATATTTTGTCTCTTGATTCATTTTTTTTAACATTTAGGTTTTTTTTCTAGTAAGGTGAAAGACCCTTCACTTTCTATTTTCAAGAATAATCAGAAATGTGTCTTTTGCCAGATGAGAGCTTTAATCGTGCAGGTTCCTTTCACATGACTCTATGTCTTAAACCTTCACTTCTATCATGCTGTATCTGTACTTCTACTTCCGTATGCATTGATGTCAGATTCAAACAACCGTCTTAAATATGGCAATAAAGGTCAGTTGGGATTTACTGGAAGGCCGGTTTGCACACTACACACCTGGCCATTACTCTGCCCTCAATTTGCTCCATTACTTCCAGTGAGTCTCACGGTGCCAAATGTTCCCTTTAATATAACCATCCCTGAACTGTTGGATGTGCGATTCTTTTTAAGCAATTGTAACCATTCTGAAACGTATGGGGATGAAACTTCCTCTGCAGTTCCCTTTATTGGCCAATCACTGCATGACCTTTGACCCTGTGTTGACTCTTTAAGGATTTTGCTCTGATGAGTTGCTCTGTTGTGTGACCACATGTGGATGCTGGATTAGTGTTGCATTTGTGGAGCAGCATCGTTGTATTCCAAATGTGTATATAACTGCTGCTGGTTGTTTTCATCAATTTAGTGCGTTGGGACGTAATACTTTTTTGTGGTATGAAACTTTTTACACATATGTAGAATTACTTTCTGCAACCAATGCAAACCAATGCAGTGCATGTTTATTTATATAGTCTGTGAAAATGGGTCAGTTTTAACGGTAGTCAAGACTTAATTCAGTCAGATGCAAGGTATGAGTCAATGTTCATGGCCAGGAAGGTGACACATTCACTGATTGGATTCAACATGTCTTAACAAGCATTCATTGAATTGTTGATGGTGTTTCTACACAGCTACAATTACACAGCTCAACCAGGTAGGAGCGACGGCTCAATCGATTACGGTCGATACAATTTTAAACAACATATAGTGACTTAAAATGCTCTCTAGCGAAGATTAGAGCCCTGAGTTGAATAGCTTGATGTGGTTTCAGGAAGCGGAAAGGGGCGAAGAAGGGCCATGAGCCCAGGCCATCTAAAAGGTTATTCGCCTGTGTGCCCCTCTGGACATCGTTAACTCTCAGCATGTCTACTGAACCCCAGGGGTAAGGTGTTAAAGGTCACGGGTCGCACAGGTTACGACCGATCCTCCCGGACCGATCCTCCTCTATTTATAGCTATTATAACTCGCTTTGTGAGGATCTCTGCGGATCAATGCGCTTATCTGGAACTTGTTATACCTTGCTATACTTGCTATACCAGCTGGACGTGTTTGGAGGATGTAAAGCTGCGAAACGCGTCTCCGTAGGTGTCTAATGACCTATAATAACAGTTTGTAGTTTGGCACCGTGTTAGTGACTGAATTACACCTTTGTGTGTTTGTCTTGGTGTGCGAGAGCAATGGAAAAAGAGTTTTGCAGTGTGATAAAGAGACTGTCTAATTGCAGAGAGCCTCGCTGTGTGGCACGTCAGATTGTCTTCCCCTGTGGCCTGAGGTCTCCTGCAGGAGGAATCTGTGTGTGTGTGTGTGTGTGTGTGGGCGTGGGTGTGCGTGTGATGGATTTGAACGGCCTTCTTCAAGTTTTGGCAGGGTGCCTAGTACCAGAAAACCAGTCAACCATATTTCGTTCTCGCTCAAAAAAAAACCCAAAACACACACACACACACACACACACACACACACACACACACACACACACACACATACATTTTTACCTTCATGTGGTTCGCTCAACTCTGTGGTCCATTACATCCCCTTTTGTGTGCTGAATGAGAGCGTTTGAGAAGAGGGACGATGGAGAGTACTGCACAGACTGCATGCTGTCTGTGCCACAATGGCTCGCATTGTTCTGCTTCTATAGTCAGAGCGGACGTGGCCTGGAGACCAAGAGGTCTCTGCGGCCTGGACACAGGTGCTGGAGCTCACATTCGCACCAGACCCTGGGCCGGAGAGCGAGCACGCAGGGTGGAGGGAGGGAAGGGTTTCAATGGTTAGTTTTTGCTGTGTTTTTAGCTGGAACTGGAGTTTGGCCCAAAGTCAAGCCTGGTTGAGGATTACTCTCAGCTCCATGCTCGACGCTTGGGCCTGAGAGTGGTGTGAATGCTCTCGCCCTTCTTATTTGAGCGAAACACAAAAAAATATACAAACATAGATGAGTGTATATGATATTCATCTCTTACATCAGACAAAAGGGTACTAGGTTTAGAGGGCAGTCATAGTGGCTGTACTGCTTTGCTAAATCTTGCTGATTGGTTGGTACTATTCTCATATTTTCGGAGGTGCCTCTTCCACCACAACCACTGCTGCTCGTTGTTACTCTCTGACTTCCTTTGTCAATTCTGTTTCCTGTTTCCATAGTTGGGGCAAAAAACAATAGTTTAACAAATCAAATTAAAAAATCCACCACAGCAGTAAGAGTGAACACGCAAACATGCAACATGATAGAAGCCAACAGGATCTACGTACAACTTGTACACCTTTGTTACCTGCGATGTGTAGTCTGGGTACTTGATTTTAAGCGCTGTGGCATACGGGCTGGGCCCTGTGCACATGAGCTCAGGCTGGAGCAAAGTTGGCCTGATGAAAGATTCAGCTTTCAGCAACGGCACCGAACAGTGTGAAAAAACCTGTGTCACTCTAGCGACACCTCAACACCTCTTCGGCCCCTATTTTTACAACATAATTCAATTGAGACTCCGTTGAAGCGGATTTGGTTTTTTCCCTAAGTGAGCCCGGAGAATAACAAGTCCATTTACTACACTGCAGCACCCAGAAGCAGGACTGCGACTAATAAGCCTGTACTAGAGCGGGCAGAGAGCGGGTGTTCAAAGTTTTATAAGATTAGACCACTAGTCTAATAAAAGGCTCACAGTCTCCCAGGGGTCCAACCATGTTAATCGTACAGCTCTCTCTCTCTCTTTTACATATGGTGGATTGGTGCTGCAGGGTTTCTTCTGTTTAATTTGTGTGAGGTTTTAGATGGATTTCTCTGGACTGTTTTTTTTTTTCACATGTTAATTTTAGCCCTGTCATGTGCTGCTTTGTAACGGTAAAAGGTGTTTTAGAAATAAAATATTTGTTTCATGTGAGCCAGCTGTGAGGAGGCAGAGTTGAGTCCCCCGGGTGGTGAGTCAGTGTTTCCACAGAGCTGCTGCTGGCCCTTCTGGTTCTGACTAGACCTGGCCAGGAGCCTCTCTTATACACTAGCCAGACTGAGTCGGCAGGAGATCCAACGCAAGCTGTGTGTTTATGCGTATACAGATTAAAGAAGGGCATTTGACATTTCGGTAAAAACGCTCATTGGCTGTCTCCCTGAGAGCTGGATGAAAAGGTCAATACCAGTGCTGTATCTGAAGTATGTATCTCCATATAATCAATCTGCAACCAGCAGCTGGTTAGCGTAGCTTAGCACTGGAAACAGTTGGGACAGGAAGGCCTGGCTCCGTCCACTATTAACAGTTCTCACTACCATTTCTGCCAGAGCTCACTAATAAGCACACAACCTGAAGGGTACCAAACAACAATTGGGTTTTTGTTGTCCTCGTTGAGATTACTGGGAAAACCAGCAGTGATTCCATGAATTCACTGCTTACCGACAAGAAAAAGAAAATTACAACTTTTTAACAGTTCAATAAAACTAGGTATTAAGCGGTGATTGGTTTGCTCTAGCTGTTACTCCCTGTTTCCAGTCTTTATGCTAAACTAGGCTAGCCCAAAAAAGGGATATCGTAATGTCCCAAAATCTCAGACACCTTCATCAAAAGGAAGCGTTTGGAAATTCCCTCTTCGAGCTTTGGAAAATGCAGGGAAAAGCCGCGTCTATGTCAGGTTATGCTTCATTCCACTGAGCAACTTCCAGGGAGTGACCCTCAGTAATGCCTGCCATAGAAAAGGATACACAACAAAGCCCATTGGGTGTCCCACTTCTCTGATCAATCATACTAAGAATGCAACTAACTTAATTGAGGGGAACTTGTCAGCGGTATTTGTCGCGCCATATTTTCTCAGAATGGATTTGATTCTGGGTGTGTGTTTGCCTTGGCCGGGGACCCTGACTTTTGTGGTTGTGGTCACGAAGTGGAAAGCGGAGTGTGGAGGAGGAGGAGGTGGCGCTGGAAAGAGTGGATGGAGAGAGGGTGGTATTCGGCGTATTATGTAAGACATCAAACAGGTCCAGGCTGGCGAGGAGTGTTGATGTGAGAGTTGTGGGGCCCATGGGTCAGGTGGCCTCTCACAGGGCTCTCCCATATGGTCTGCGTTTCCCCTCACCGCCTCCGCCCTTCGTCTAATTGCCAGGTAATGTATCGTTGCTCCGGCCTATCTTCCCCTCCGTGACTGTTGGGCAGCAGTGTGCTGGTGGTGGAGCCGGTGTCGAGGTTGATGGGAGCTCTGGGCTTGGCATCGAGCCATGCAGAGGCCCCCCCCCCCCCCCCCCCCCTCCCCCGCGCTGACACTTTATACAGCGGCAGGTTTGAGCAAGGTGTTCATTTCAGGAGCGTCTCCTCTGCTTGGGCTTCTTCTCTTTCTTCTCCCCTCAGCCGTGGAAGGTAAATCAAAGCTGCAGCTGATACTGGAGACCTTATTGAATCTGTGGTTACAGCCGACAGTTGTTACATTACATGCAGATGGACACACACACACCCACACACACACACACACACACAACTTCAGGCTTGTTACTGTACTGTGTATTTGTGTTGTCTGCCATTCATCATGCCTCCTCTCACCATGCTTTGCTACAGTGCGGCTTTTCCTTTTCCTTGTTCATATATATATATATATATATATATATATATATATATATATATATATATATATATATATATATATATACAGTATTAGAGCCTGTCCGCTCAAGGCCCTGTTAAGCATAACAATGCACCAGCAGACATATGTTTGTCATAAACTGCCAGGCTCGAAATTACATTTCAGTCGCGTACACTTTGAACAGGGCTCCAACAGGATCATAGTACACCGCTTCTAATCATGCGCTGCGCTTAAGGTTCATAATTCTCTCTTTTCCACTCCTGCCAGTCAGCGGAAGCCTAACGACGACAAAACAACACGGGCCAATCAACCTAAGTAGGCTTGTTAGTAGCAGCAAATGCCAAACCCTGTTTGTTGTGCTTCGCAGGCCAAGCCTCTCGCCGCAGCGGCTCCATGTATGGGCCTGGAGTCCCACTAGAGCCCCGACGCCGTGTCAGCGAGCCGCTACGGACGCGGCAGTAGCGCCCTGAGCCCGGCTAAGTCGATCGGGCCTTTTGCGAGGAACATAGATGTCCATAGGATTTTGCTAACATCCTGTGCTGTGGATCAAGCCAACGTTGCCGTCTGGCGCACATGGAAGAGCTCAATTACATAACTTAAGACTTTCATTAGCCTCTCCGCTCCATTGAGTTCCCTGGGAAAGGTCCAGATGTGACTTCATGAAGGGCCCTCTCTATGCAGAGCCCATTCGCTCTGTTCCGCTAGTGCCCCCCCTCCCTGCTCCATCCCTGCAGCTGTAAGCACTCAGAGGAAAAGCAGGGAGAGAGGGGAGAGAGTGCTTTATTTTAAAAATCAAACACCCCATAGACCCCCCAATCTCCCTTCAGAACAGTTCCAGCCCCACCCGGAGAAGGCCTACAGGCCCCCCTCTTCCCTCCCATAGGTCTTCTAAAGTAGGCCAATAAGTCTTTTAGCATGTGTCTCCCTGTCGGCCCGAGGTGGCTGACGAGACAGGCTGCTGCTCCAGGCACAGGGGCAGGAAGTGGGAGCCGTCCAGGAGACCGTCTGTGAGAGGCTTCCCAAGTAAACAGTCCCTCCCCCTCCAGCACACATGCTCATACACATTGGTAGGTGTCTGAATGCTCGTTCACAATTCGGATGTGTTTACTCATGCGCTAGACACGCGCACATTTGACGCGTCACCTCCGGAAACACCAAAAAAACTTTTACTGGGAAATACTATAGATCAGATAGAAATGAATGAGGTGAACGTACTTCCAGCTTTTGGCCGAGATCCCGATGCGCTTTATAGTCGACTGGAAACTGGAGAGCCTTCAGCTCAAATTAATGGCTGTGTTTTTTGATCGCTTGTGCGCAAAGCATGCATTTACACAGCTGTGTGTGTGTGTGTGTGTGTGTGTGTGTCACTGATGGAGTGGCGTGCCAAAATCCTACTGCCTAAACAACAATTTCTGCCTTAAAGGCGTAGTTTGTTCTACACTATGCCACTGTTTGATATCCACAACTCTTGATTGTGTGATTTTGTGTGTGAGCAGCGGGCTCGTGATGGTTTTTTCCGGAAAGGTGCAGCTGTTTGTGTGACTCTGTGTTCCTGGGAAGACGGCGGACACAGGTGTGGAATCCGTTAGAGTTGAGATTTATAGAGCTCCGCCTGGCCTCGCATTGTGCTGCGGCCTTCCTCAGGGCCTCCGTCCGCTCTCTCACATCACGTTCCCCTGTCACTCCTTGTCTCCAATAACAATGATGCCTGATTTGCACAGCGGAAAACCCACACGAGTTCCCCCCTGAGAACGATAGATATGTATTTATATACTTATGTATAAAACAAGTACACGTCTGTGCAGCTGTGCTGTAGCGGCAAGTCAGAAACCAGTGAGACAAATGACAGAACTTTTTTACTTTAAAGTCTCAAGTAGCAGTTTTGCGGTTCTAATCTGACTCAAGTCTAAGTGTAAACTCTCCAGTCACATCACTGATATATAACTTGAGTCAACTCTCTGTCAACCTTGGATAAAGTTTACGAAATGTCTAAAGGACTCTAAAGGTACTAATATCCTGACACAACCGTCCCCGAAAGGCTTTGTGTGAAAAGTTCCGCTCTAATCCTTTTTTTCCTGCCCATCTGTGCAAGTGCATGTCGCAGCAGGTTAGCAGCTGGTGCTGGAGGGTAACCATAGGACAGGTTTCAGGCCAGCCATTACCACCACGGAAGACTGACAGAAGCCTCCGTCAGACACGTTTTCACTGACAAATCCTCAACCATGCCGAGCCCAACTTATGTCCCTGAGGGAACCCAATATTAAATGTGCCTTTCCATGAGGACTGCTGCTCTGTGTTCGTGTGTGTCTGTTAGTGGGGTTGTGCGTGTGTGTGTGTGTGTGTGTGTGTTCCGGTATGCTTTTTTCTTAGTGAGTGGGTGTGAGATCTGCGGTTTCTCACAGTCGGTTCTTATCTTCGTCTCTCTGAGCCTCGGCCAGCAGATCATTGTGAAATAGATACACACACACACACACACACACACAACAGAGACAGCGATACAGAGTTCACTTGACTATTCCCTAACCTCCCAAGGCCAGATATCCAGGCCTTGTTTACAACTCAAACAGAGAAATGATACAGCCATGGTTGTATTAGCAGCAGGGAGACTTTGGTCCGGGGATCCCAGCGTCACTCCAGTCTGTTTCTGCGTTTTGAATTTTTTCTATTCTTTACGTAGTTTGTACTTTATCACTATTTCGTCATTTCCGTTCCCCTGAACATCATGTAACAGATTTAGATCTCTGTTACAAGCTAGAATTATTTGTGCTCAGGACAGACGTGGACTTCCTGTAAAACTGCCACTGATGTCATCTTCTTTCTGCTTGTACCTCTGAAAGGCTTGAGTGACTCAGAGTGGCAGCTTAGTCAACTATGCAGGTCTCTCATGGTCCAGAGCATATGTGTAGGCGGATAGGGGAGTGGGAGTGTAGTTATTTCGTATAGGGGTGTGATGCCTGTGTATGTTTTTTTGTGTTGAGGCCGAGGTCATGAAAACCAGCATTGAAATTGGGAGATACTCAAAACTGCGTTTAAGAAGTGAGAAAGATGTTGTTTTGTACCAAAGGAAACAGATGCTGCAAAATCATGTGGGAGGAAACGCTGTTTATAGCCCTGACATGGTCCAGTGGCTTGATGCGAACCTCTTTCACTGTCAAGCATCACACACGTAGGACATGCGCAAGCAGTCGGCAAGCTGCGTACTCTCTCTTGGTGTTTCGGTCATTATGTTACTAAAAAACATTCTCAACTATAATCAGATCACTGCAATTTCTGTCACCGTATTTCGGGAGGGAACAATAATGTTTTCAATTGGTTAATACAAAAAAAAAAGCATCTTGCAGCTTTTCAACTCACTCCAGGGTTAGCCAAATGTATTTGGGAGAGAAAAGAAGGGCGAAACGTAAAACTATCTGTGTGCGTCTCACGGACCAACTTCATGGTTCAACTCTGACCTGATGTACTGTTTTTGCATACTTTTGAACTTTTGTTTTCAAAGTGGTTTCAAGTGTTTTAGTGTGAGTTGACCAGGAACTACGGTTGAAAGAAAATAGTCCCTCCATCAAACTGCTCACAGCGAGGTCTGCGGCTCATCTTTGGTAACACCGTCATTATTTCTGGAAAAAGACAGTATCCCATTATATTCAAGAGAGGGCAGACGTCTCTATCGTCGTCACCTCCAAAAATAGACAACTAAATCTAAAGTGATAAAAGCTCTACATGTATTTGATTCTGGGTGAGCTACCTTTCATTTTTGCCTCTTTTTTTAATGAACTTTGCGTTTACTTCCTCAGGCCTCTAAAAAGTATTGAGAGACTCACGGTTTGATTGCACGCACCATGTACGCTGTGTAGAGGGGTTGCAACAACACATTGCTTTCATTTTAGAGGTCAAGGGCAAAAGAAAAGTTGGAAACCATATGATTTCATTAGATTGACAAACTGCTGTCTATTGTGTGTCTGACATGTCATGCTGTGGTATAACGACGTTCCCAGATCTCGTTTCCCAGATAAAATGTTATTAAACGCAATGGAATTAGTGTCCAAAACCCCACCAGTAACTCGTTATGAACTGGAATTATCCTGTAAGGTCCCAATTAGAGCAGCACTAGGTCAAAATGCACAGCAGCCGTTCTAATCTCTTCTAACGGAGGCCGCTTTCCTTCCACCGGGCCGCGGTGTTGGGAGTCACGAGACAGGAAGAGTTAAGTGGTTCGGTACCTCAGGAGAGCGGAGGGAGAGACTCACTCGGCCCAGTGGACCAGAAACCCAAAGCACAGCAGCGCTCCCCCATTGGCCGGCCCTCGACCTCCCGCGTCTGCTGTGCCAGCGCGTCGCGTTTGAAAGTCATCGCTTGTCCATTAGCGCGGGGCTCAGCCAGAGTTTAGTGGCTCCGTGTTTGTTTTCCTGTCACCGTGAGGAGTGGAAGGGTGTGTTTCCACAACCTGTAAGACGGCCACCAGACGCCTGAAGACTCGTCGCTCCGCCTGCTCAGCACTGTGTTTTTCTCTTCCTTTCTTACACAGGTCAGGGGTTGCCACTTAGGGGGAAGGCGGGGGGGGGGGGGGGGAAGCACATGTGACACTGGATCCCGGGAGGGCTAGTGGCTATTACTCGGTGAGCAGTGTGTCACGGCCTCAGTCGCCTGCATAATAGGGCTGCGGGGGCCTTGGGTCAAACCCACAGGATCAGGGAGGGGTTGGGACTGCGTTGATCTGCGCCATTTTGCTGCAGGCAGCAGAGAAATCTGCGCGACCGGAGAGAAACGTGTTGCATGCATGTGCAGTAGGTTTATAATGAGAAGTGCACAACTACAATGCAGCAAATGCATAGGAAAAGTTATCAAAAAGTCGATTAAGCAGCCATCCTTTTGAAGCTATTCCACTTTTCTCTGCTCTTCATCTTTATTGTTTTGTATCCAGATGGTGAACTTCCCATATACATACTCTACAGGGAGATAATAGACAGGAAGGAATTAGAGATGGGTTGAGGAGGCCCCTTGTTAACACACATTATAAAACACATCCCCATAATTAAGTTAAGAATTTCAGTATTTGGGAAAACAAGACTCTAACTCTCCACGATCCCACCCGTGAAGCCACAGAGAAGGTGAAAGCTGTACTTTCACTAAACATTAGCTCGCGGGTCCTAGAAGCAGCCGGCGGGTCGAGAGGTCTGTCCCCTAACACAGTGGTGCCCAACCACCGGGCGGCGGACCCGCACCGGCCCGCACTAGTACTGAACATTAAATATGAACCTTACAGCGAGAAGGTCCTGGGCTGCGTGGCTTCTCTCCGAGTACTCCGGCTTCCTCCCACAGTCCAAAGACTCGCTGTGGGGGGTTTGGTTGATACGATTGGTGCCTCGAAATTGCCTGCAGGTGTTTGGATGTGAGTGTGAATGTTTATGTGTCTCTATGTCAGCCCTGCGATTGACTGGCGACCGATCCAGGGTGTACCCCGTCTTCTTGTTTCTTGTATGCACTTATTGTAAGTCGCTTTGGATAAAGTTAGCTGTTTTGCACTTTGTGCTGAGGTAAGCTAACCACCTGCTGGCTGTTGTTTTGTCCTTCCGATAGAAACAAGATAGCTGACTCAATTGCCTCATCTACCTCTCCACCTGAACCGTAGTATTTCCCAAAATGTCAGACGGTTGCTTTGAGGTTGAGCGCCATGGCTTTTTGTTCTACTCTTGTCGTCGGCTTTAATTGGGTCCGTGTCGCAAACTGTGAGATTAGGTTTTTCACCACCAACTAATCCAACCACGAACATTAAGAGCTCAGTGATCACTAAGTTTGACTGCTCTGCTATGCGTGTCTGAAGCAGGTTATCCGCACCTCGCTGACAAAGCATTCAACAAATAGCTTAAACTCATCACTCAGTCACCACCTCGGCCCTTGTTTGGTGATCAATTATCCATCACCTGTGCCTCACAGAAACATGCATGCACGCTCGGGCTGCAGCGGCCCTGCACTCAGCTGGGAGTGTAGATAAGGGAAATAGCACATGCGGAACTATTTGCTCACCTCCATCTCAGACAAAGACGTGAACCTGCCTCTGATAACACAATTACAAAGTGTACATGCCGCCACATTCTCTTGCTCAACTGTGCAGGGTTAAAGGTGGTTGAAGATACTGAGAGTGAAGCTGCACACCTGCTCTATCCTGTTGTGCAGGAAGCCGTGAATGAACCGCACACTCGATCCGTGTCACCGTACTGTTTCCTGGTTGGAAGGCAACCTGCTGTCAAATGTGATTTAAGTAAGTAATGGACGTTTTTTTGGGGCTCTTTGATGCGTGTTCCTGCCACATATTACAGAGTAGACGACTACACTTCCCCCCCTACGCCCTCCCCATCCTCTCTCCGCCACCCCGACCTGCTGCTGGAGGTTCAGAAACCCGCTTCCTGCCTCGTCTCAAGGTGCCTCTGTGTACACACGCGCCCACCACACAAACAGGAAACAGCCCTCACACTGCACGCCGTTCACCTTCTTCTTAAAGGGAGAAACACAAAAAGAATGAAAAAAGGATGTTCTCAAGTGATATTCACCTGGTTTGGTTTGAGATGCGGACAAACTTTTGCTTCATATTTAGGTTATTAAAGCACAATATATGTCTCATTTGCAATACATTCAACTTTCACCACCTTTAAAGGAATGTGCGCAATATACAATAGGTACTAGTGAGTAATGAACTGCGAGTATGAAAAAAAAATGGGCACAAAAAAGCTATGTGTGCAAGGCAATTCCCCTGTTCCCCTCACTGGTAAAAGAACGAGCCATGAATCCAGAAAGCACAGGTTCTCTGGGGAAAAGCAACAACAAGGCCTGCGCGGGTCGGCTGTGCCCGGTCAGCACCCACCGTGGGTCGGCTGTGCCCGGTCAGCACCCACCGCGGGTCGGCTGTGCCCGGTCAGCACCCACCGCGGGTCGGCTGTGCCCGGTCAGCACCCACCGTGGATCGGCTGTGCCCGGTCAGCACCCACCGCGGGTCGGCTGTGCCCGGTCAGCACCCACCATTGTATGGAGGAATGAGAGTTCCTGTTCCGGCAATCTGAGAGAACATAAACACGGACGAACGGAAGTGTCCAGAGAGCGACCTTAGGAAGCAGAAGCAGTTGGGATGCATGAAGGGGAAGCTGTCTGCGGGTTGCTGCTGTGTCGTCAAATACCACCCTGCTGTATATTGATGTCAAATAGAGCACACGGCGTGTGTACTACATACATTTTGATCAAACAATCGCCCAATTGTTCATTTTTTGAAGGAATACCCAAACACGCGTATTGATCAGTCTACTGGTAACTTCAGGATCATTGATCAGGCAGTAACCCCCCCCCCAAAAATAATTTTATTCCCGGAACAGTGATAGTCACAGCCCACTGATCAATATTTCAGTGCCTCGTCTTTGCGTAACCAAAAAGTGCTCACTTTCATCATCGCCAGGTCATTACCCCCAACTGGTCCTCTGTGTCGCTAACCAATCAACTTCAACCGCACTGAAACTCCCTTTGCTTCTCCTTTATGTACAGAGAAGCAGTCTGTTCCATTTCCCATTTTTAAATACTTTTGTAAACATTCAGTGCCTATATGTAAAGCTTTTTCACATCCAAGGATGATTTTGCGTCCCTTAGTTTGGCTGCAGTCTACCTGCAGCATGCTTTTCAGTAACATTGCATTCCATTGTAAGGAAATCAGCATAATGAAAAATGTGTTCAAGTAGCTGTACAACTATCCCTGGAATTCTTGAAAACATTAAAGTTGAGGTTTTCATGGGGCATGAGCACAAGTACACAACTCAGTTTAACTTTTCAAAAAATACAGGGTTTATTGACTTAACTGCAATCATTTCTTACAAAAAAAAAAGAATTACTGTAGTGAAAAAAAAGGCTGAAAAGAAATACATTCAACTGTTTTACTTTCTTTATGTCAATCTGTTCACCTCTTCCAAACACATCAAGGAAACAGAACTAAAAAAAAAAAAAAAAGCAACTTTAATTGTCCTCCATTTATCAAATATAAAAAGGCAGTGAAGCCTTAGCTACCTGGAATGTATTCAAAGAGGCACTTCCACTGGTCAAGAGGGGGCCAAGCAAGTGCATCAAGCATCCGATCCAATTAAAATGAAAACATCAACCCATTTGGTCACAGCTATTGCTCGTAATAACAGACACGGTTGCAAGAACGTTACTGACAAAACATTTGAACAGAAGCAGTCCTGACTTGCAGACTCCCAGCACCCCTTTAGATCCCACCGTCCACCCAAGTGTATCACGTTAATACTCAGACCTGGGACAAAAACAGAGTTAGGCAATGTAATACCAGTTAGCTACGGTCAGGTTATTCCAAGATGTGGAGGGGGAAATGTCAGGAATGAATACAAGCAAATCTAGAAAAAAGATGAAATTGCAGTCGGATAAGAGGGAGTAAGAAAAATGTACAATAAATAATCAAAACTTTTTTTTGCGTTTTTTTTTTTTGCTTTAAATTAAGGTTCATTTTGACAAAGTGTAGTTGCAGAACAAAAGTCATTGAAGTACAATATATTAAACTGTGAAAAAAAGGAAAACTGACAAAACGTCTTCACAATCTTTAGATTAATATAGAAGATCATAATTTAACATAAAAGAAAATATATTCTATTGTTCATTATCCAGATAAATACAAAACAAAATTAACCAAAAAAAAATGCATATGATCAGCAATAAATATGTTCTGATAAGTTAAATAAGCAGTGACAAGCAAAACCTTCTATTCGGAAAGCTTTTCAAACAATAACCGTAATAACATTAATAAAAAAAATGATCAAATAAAGAAAGCGAAAAAAAGGGAGGGATGTAATGAGAACAGAGTGCTCCTCAGAGCAGGTACTAAGGTGGGGGAAAGAAGTAAAATAGCTTAGATATCCGATCGCAGGATGTACAACGGCACCATGGGAATGCTGGAATTCCCCAGACCGGCCAGGATGAAGGCCGGGAGGCGGGGCCAAGTCTTACAGGTTTAATGATCAATTTGATATCAAGACTTCCTTCCCAAGAAGGAGCCAGTGACCAGCAACAGGGGGAGAAACTCAGGAGGGGGCAGGGGGAATATAACCAACTTCCAGTTCAAAGTCCTTCCTGCAGACTCACCCAGTCCACAATTACATAAGCCGGGCTTGAGAAGAACTGTGAAGAGGGGCGGGGAGACTAAACGAGAAAGAACCAAAAACAGTAGTCCATTCACCCTAAACACATGCACAAACCGCACCAGGCACTTTTTTTCTTCTTTTAAAAACTATTCATATATTTTCAGGGTCTATTTTTTTTCCTTTTTGTCTCAGCTCAGACTAAAAACGGCTGCGGTAGATCTACAGATAAGTTAGTGAGCACCCTCTAGCTAGCTCCGGGGAAGTGGTATCGTCAGGGAGACGGGCGGGAGAGAGGGAGATGAGGAGGGGAAGGGTGGCCTAGTGCAAAGCACTCCCCTTTCCAAGGCCACTTGTGCTGCTACACGTTCAAGAACTAAAGAAAAAAAAAAAAAAAAAAAAATCAAGTGACACCTGGAAAAACGGTCAATGTTTTCATGATTTTCATTGTTCAATTTCCTCTCCTTTTTTTTGGCACTATGACACATGGCAGAGGACGGTTTAAAACTTGCTGTGCAGATCAACAGGGGTGAAATGACAAGAGACAGATTTCCCTTAACTGACTAAATCCTTGCTCTACGCACAAGGAACTAAAACGGCATGTGTGTATATATATAAAAAGGTATGGAAGGGGAACTTAGGACGAGGGCGCAGAGGTAGAGGGGAGTGCCGTGTTCGCTTTGTGTCAAACTTCTTTTAAGTCACTCGTGGATGCTGGCGGCCTAATCGTCGGAGATGGAGAGACGGCTGAAGATGGGCAGGCGGCGGGTCGTATCCAGCGTGGGGGACTCGGAGCCGCTCAGGCTGCCTCCGGAGCTGCTCTGGTAGCCCTCTTGGTCTGACAGAGAGTCGGGGGGGCTGGACGGAGACTCGAAGATCTGGGGCGACTCCAACATGGGTCGGAAATAGTAAGGCGCGCTTGTTGGAGAGGGAGGGGCAGGGGTCTGGGGCTCTGTGCCCGGAGGACCTGCGCTGAGACTCGGTCCTAACAGGTTGGCCAGCTCCTGGCTGGAGTAGGTGAACGGGTTACTGCTGGGCCAGTCTCGCACCTCGTCGGGGAAGAACATGGGCGGGGGGGTGACGGAGGTGGGGCTGTCTCTCAGTCCGGCTGAGCTGGAGAAGCCCGCGAAGCTGTAGCTGTGCTGCAGGCGAGGCCGGTCCATCTTGTTGGAGGGGTTGAGAGGGGAGCACTGCTGCGGAGGCCCGCGGCGCTCCTCGGCATTGTGGATGAAATGGCACCGGGGCCCGTACGGGCAGAACCCGATGGTGTGGAAGGTGCGGCACAGCTCGGTTTTGTACTTGGGGTGGCGGCTCAGGCTGCGCAGTTCATGGATTCCGTGGGCGAACTGGCACTTGTCGCCGTACTTGCAGGAACCGTTCTCCTCGAAGGGCCGGCAGAGCTCCGTCTTGTAGCGGCTCGAGTTCACCTGGCTGCCGCCGGTGGGGCTGGCGGGGTCCAGGCACTTGAGGAGCCTGTCGCCCGTCTCGGAGAAAGAGCGGTCTCGCAGGCGGTTCTCCTTGTTGTTGTTGTTGTTGTTGCCGCCGCCGAGCCCTGAGATGAGCGAGGAGTGCTCCGCCGCCTTTAGGCTGTTCAGAAACTGGTTCTGGCTGAACCGAGTGCTGCTGACCGAGTGCCGCCGCTGGTACACGCCTCCCACCGAGGGAGAGCCCACCGCCTTCCTGTCCAGCAGGACTCCGGCGGGGCTGGAGATGGGCCCATTCGTGCCAGTGCAAGGGACAGACATGGGATGGGGGGCACCCAGGTTGTTGTTGTTGTAGCCGAGCAGTTTGTTGTTCTGCGGAGACAAAGAATAAAAATAGTTAGGGTTAATATTCTACATGACCACCTCGACCTCGTACGGATCTCTTTTAAAAGAGTTAGTGGACTGAAGAGAAAGAATAAAACAAAAAAAAACAGGCCCCTCTTGCATGACTGTCTGTTTTTGGCTCCCACAGCATAAGCGGATACAGGCCTATAGACCAGCAGCTGGTTTGGCGCGGTGCCGCGGGTAGGAATGTGCGCGTTTAGTAAGCCAGCAGCATCATTTGCAAGAGAACGAAGGTGGCAAAGCATCCTGCGGGATCAATGCCATGGGAAGGCTGAAAACTAAAAACAACATGACTAGTTTAGTCACAGACATGTGACTTAGTAACCATCACTAAAAAAACCAACCGCGCGGGAAAAGAAAGAAACCATTTGAATGCATGCAAACAAGGGTCGGGGTCGTGACGTCAACGCACCGGTGAAGCGCTAATATTTCGAAAACCAGTCAAGTTTAATGAAATATTAACACGGTTAATCACAGCAAACGGATTTGTGGCAGCGACTGCGCGAAAGCCGTACAAATCCAGTCAATGATTAGCGGGCGTGTGGCGGCTTTGTGGAGTATTAAAAGTGGCGCAAAACTGCGCTCGTTAAAAAAAGAGACGCAGAGGGCACGCGGAACGAGTCAAAACCCCGGTGCGCGGAACTTGGTCCTGTTCAGGAAACCCCGCGCGTCACGTGCTCAACAAAGAAAGTTCAACATTTACAACAACGTTTCCGGCGAAAAGTGAAGCCCCCAGCACGCTTCCGACAGACACGACGGGGACAACAGGTCGCCACCCGCGGAGCGCTGCGATGCAAAAGAGATACGAAGAGCAAAAGAAACGCATTACATTTTTGTTTTAAACTAAAAAAAAAAAAAAAAGGGCCGCGGCAGCGCGTCATTCCTCCACAGCGAACAGAGACCCCAGAGAGAGGGACAGGGACGGGGAAGCTACCTTGTTCATTATTTCGAAGTCGAAGAAAGGCGACGCCACGGCTGTGGTCATGTTTGCAGCGACCAGGGTTGAGTTCGAAAAGTAGTCGAGGAAAAAAAAAATAAATAAATAAAAGTACGCTCGGCTGGGGCGCAAAAAAAAAAAAAAAAAAAAAAGTTGCGCAGGTCTGCAGAGTTTCTGATGTGTGGCTCCTGTGCGGTTTTGACCCTGCAGAAACACCCCCTCTGCCCTGCACCAGCTCCGACATTTGCTTTATAATCCCTTGCAGGAGGAGCCTCGGCCGCGCTGGGCGGTAACTTCTCTCTTTCTTCTCCACCCCCGTCTGAAGGGGACAAACTTTGTGGGTTGAGAGTACTACACGGCCGCACCGACCGTGAATACCGAGCAGTTGTTGGCTTTTATTCGGGACCAACGTGCGGCGAAAGTTTGTTGGTTCATCAGGGGGAATACAGACGTTGACTTACATGAATTGTAGAGGCATCTTAAATACTCAAACAAATCTTTGAGGGTTTCACCTACCATCCCCTGCTAATTCACTTACTCCTAATTGGTGGACTCTCACGACTTTCTGGCGAATTCAGGCGGCCAGGCCTTTTAACTCTTTCCCTACCACAGTTACCCCCCCCCCCCCCCAGTCCAACTCTCCTTCCCTCGCCAGCAGGTACACGACTTGTCATTCCGTCACACGGGCCTTAACCTGACACCCGGAGTGATCTCACCAGAATCAACCCCAGCCAGTGACAACGACGCCTGCGGCCGACACAATACCTGCACAGCATTGTGCTCCCATGGTCTTCCTCTCTCCCTCCCGCAGCCGCGAGCCCGTGACGGAGAGCACCCGTCGGCCGTGAGCAGAGTCGATGTCAGGGTTGGGTTGCAGAGGGAGGAGAGGGGGGCGGAGGGGGGGGGGGGGGGGGGGGAATAAAGGCAGGGCTGCAAGAGAAGACAAGAAGCTGTTAACCAGGAGAAAGAAGCAGGGGGAAAAAAAAAGAGTTGGATGTGGAGGAGGGGATGATGGAGTGAGGGGGAGATTTATGGGGGACGTTTATTACTGCACAGCGCTGCCTCGGGGGAGGTGAGGGGAGAGGGGTTCGGTGGGCGGTTGGAGGGGGGGGGGGGGCAAAACATTCGCTTTTCCCTTCCTCTTCTTTGCCCATACAGAAGCCACACAGGGGGTGGGGGAGAGGATTGTCTCCCTGCGAGCGGCCGCGGGGGAGGCAGGGGAACTTGTTTTTCTTCTGAAATGTTCTATGTAGTTGAGTTAGAAAAAGGCCAGATCCACACGGCTTGAATACGGGATCTTCATTTCAAACAGATGCCTAGGCCTGACCTTTAGGAACCATAATGCTGATCTCCACATTGCACTAAGGAAAGTATATATAACTTTCTGACATACTCTGCACTCTGTCAGGGAAGGGCCAGGGTGTGTGTTTTTAACATAAAAAGGGTTTTACGAGCCGGAGCTGTTCGGCGTAATCTCCCCCTGGAGTGTTTTCACAGACGTCGGCTGGAGGGGGATGACAAACTTCCTTGAAATCCTGTCTGCAGTTCAAAGGTCCTGTCCCAGATTGATTAAGTAGATCAGATTGATCGTCCCTCCTCTGAAGAAAAACTACAGAAGGAGCCACAGGAGGGGATTTACAGAAGTATGTTGTTTCACAGCAAATACAACAACTTGTGGCTGGAGTGAAATGATCATAAGAATAAAACGGCATCATTTAAAAACAATCCGCTAACGGTTATATAAGTACAGCGCATGTGATGTTGGAGCTAAATAGATTCTCATACAGATTAGAGCTCTTCAAGATACGGAAGGTTAATAGAAACTGCTCTGCGGCAGCCTGGCCTCAAGAAGCCTCCAACTGCGTAGATGTTTACTTTAATGCTCTCAGATGTATCGTGCTTGCTTGTTATTGTGGGTTGCAGTTTTCCTTCCAGGTCGAGGAGGAGGCACCTGCTTCCTGTCGAAATGACAATCTCCCAGGGGATATTTTCCAACGTGTTCCTTTTTTCAACAGGTTTTATACAGATGATTAATGGCATCGTTTGACACAGTGCCTTGCACACACAGCCAACCAGTTTTCTGTATCTTTACTTACCACACAAAGGACATACATCGATTGCTCTTACACGTGTCATATTCAGATTATATTTAGCAGTTGTCAACTACATATATGGGAATGCACTCATCCAAATAACGCCAACGTACTATTCAAAGAAAACATTCACAACATTACTGCCATTTGTTGGCTTTTTATCAAGTTGATTTCCTATTAAATAAATGCACTACTAATAAATGAATGGACTACAAATGTGTAAAGGTCAAAGATGTAATATGTACGACGTTTCTCTGTCCCATCATTCCATCCATAGAGTTCCCAGCACAAAAGAAACAATCTAGATTTACTTCCAACTTTACTTCCTCAGGCACGATTTTCCTCTTGCTGGAGTCTCTCTCTCTCTCTCTCTCTCTCTCTCTCTCTCTCTCTTTCTGTCAGCAGGGTGGATTTCTAAAGAGTTGTGCTCCTCAAGGCCAAAGCTGTCCTCCTCAGGCCTGCAGGCCCTATCAGTCTCTGTTGGTGCTGCAGTCAGTCACTCCTCAGCCTCCTCTGGAGGGTTTGATGTCGGCCCCCTGCGCTGAAGACCCCGTCCTCACAAGGGAGGACAGGGTCACTGATAACGTTTAAGTGGGATGACTGGTCGTTAAATCTTTTATCTAACTCAACGGGAGATGAAAGAAGTTCTGGGGAAACTGGGGAAGTTGTCTCTTCAAGCAACAGCTTAGCGTTGTTCCTCCTCACATCCAACAGAGGGCAGAGTTCTTCCTTTTTCCCGTGCTCTTGTCGTTTCATATTTACTCCCCCGTCTTTGTACGGCATTTAAAGTCTCTCCTTGTTTGCCAAAAGCAAAAATTTAGGAGATTATTTTTGTTACACCGTGAGCGAGAATTGCTAAGATTAAACTCCTTGGTCAGCACAGTCAAACGCAGCCCTGTCCTCGTGTGGCTTTTTAGGTGAATTAGGACTCAGCACAACCCTCTGTGTTGTGTAATCTGCCTCTCCACTGACACACTGACTGTGTCCTCACATGAAGCAAATGGACGTATCAGCTACACAAAACGCTAAGACTTGTTGCGTGGTAAATCTCAAGCTGCGCGGCACCACATCAGTTAACGCGACCACGGGCTCATTAAAAGACAGCGCCTTAATTTAAACTCAAGCCTCTTTTATGGCCTCTGCTCCGAAAATGGCATCCCCATAATAAAAATGTGTCTATTTGGACAATTTCTTTTCTGTAGGATAAAGGGGAACCTACATTAGTGGTAGGATGTGAAATATCTGTATACATTTCACTAATTAATGAATAAATGAAGATGGAACACTGTTTTTTTTTTAATTACCAAAATCCGCCTGGAAAAAAAAAAATGCAAAAATGCATTCTTTTGCGAGTGATATTTACATATTTCTTTTCACATTTTTGTGCAATGCTCTCGGTGCACGTTCAAACGGGTTTGATGGCTTTGTAGCTCAGACTTTGACGTTTACAGTGATATGCAGCATTAATATATCCCTTTGGGTTTTAGTTAACAATATGTGTCTGTAGTGAGTGCAGTTGTGAGTGTTTGTGTCCATTTGGGGCACCCTCTAGTTGTTCTACTGCCTGAGGAATGATAGGTTTGACATCAGATACCAGTAATTCCCCTGTTTGCCACCTACTGGTATTCAAGATTTCTGATGACACCGTCTCCCACACAAGCACTTGTATTTTCAATTCCATCAAATTTAAGGGAGTTTTTTAGCATCTGTAAGTGGAATATTACCTCTTAACCAGAAATGTTTCCGTTTATGTCAATTATAATCACATATGCAGAAGTGAAGAACAATCAGATCCTTTTGCTTAGATAGACGTTATGTTACCACACTTATCTAATGTACATACAGTGTCAAATACTCAGAATCTACAGAGAAATGCTTTGTGCTGGCAGTTTATCGTGTGATACATTTCATGTTAACATTTGCAAAAGCTTGACATGCAAAGTAACTAATGATATGACATACAAGCAGTGGAATACAAAGCACAATGTAATCATGAAGTGGCATGAAATATAAATACTCGAGTAAGATCCAAGTACCTAAACATTGCACTTAAAAAACGGAACTTGATGAACATAACTTCCCATTTTTTCCGAGCATGTGATGTTTTTCTTAACACTGACAAGACGGATTGTTGAGCAATCGGGTTCAGGGATTATTGAAGTTTGACCAAAACAGGCTTTGATTTCTTCAACATGTTGCGTGTCGTGAACGCTTTTTCTCCGTGTGCATCCCCCTTCCCCACATCTTGCCCGGATAAGCTCCGGGCATTCATGTTTTCCTTCTTGCATGTCTCCTGGTATGTTTGCCAAATTCATATGGGGTGACTGTGGTCATCTCGTAGGGCGGAACTAGCCTCAGATGAAGAGGGTGAAGGGGGGGGGGGGGGGGAGAAAGAGAGAGAAAGGGAGGGAAACGAGACCTAGCAGCGATTAATTGTCCGTAAGAGTAGCCGCAGCATTGTTAGTGGTGAACCACCAGCTGCTCTCGCTGATGTTGTTCCCATGGATCTCTCCGGCGTGCCCGTCCGCTCCAGTCCCACTGCCCCTCGTCTCACACTGGGTGGGATGCGCCGTCAAACGCGAGGCTGGGCTGGTTTTGGACGGCCTTTGCCGCGCCACGGCGGTGCTGCAACCACGGCCGAGGCTCAGAACAAACGGCGTCCTGGAAGTGAGGGTCTTTGGCCCTTCACTGCCAATTCACAGCAGAACGGAAGGATGATAATGATGTTTTGCTCGACTGCGAGGACGCAAATTTAGCAACAAACCAGAGCAGAGTGAGGGGTCGGCGTTTAAAGAGGATTTACTGACCAATTCTCCTCTGACACGCCGGCCTCTAGAGGAGGGTTGTATTTAGAACGAAAGGCCAGCTTCCTCCTCTGACTTCCTAACCCGCGTTTCCTGAGGAACAGTCTTTCTGTCTGTCCAGAGGGCTCATGGGAAGGGAGAGTTTGGGTTTCCACCCGCACATTAGGGGTCGCGGCAAGGGTCAAAGCCATCAAGCTAAAGAAATGCGACGAAGGCCACATCTACACGACGCACAAAGCAGCGCACTCACAGTGAAGAAATGGCCAATGATATACACTGGGGAAGAAAGGGTTTGGGGACGTGGTGCTCCTTGTTGTGTCCAGTCCGCCCGGCCCCCCAACCTGGCCTCCGCTGGGGACCGGACAGACCCGACCCTGGCCCAGGTGTCATGACCATGCGGCGGACGCTGAAACAAGATATTGCTCAGCTCCTCACTCAACGCATGAAAAAAAAAAGGAGTAAAATCAATAGGCTTTGTATCGCGTAGGAACAGTGGAGAGCATTCTCCCACTAAAAGACTCGTGTCCCATCTGTCTCTGTTCGCCGGCACTCTCAGACCTCACAACCGGCCCTGTGTGGTCACTCCTGGACTAGAATTACACAGTCCATGTGTCCGGCTCCGGACAATACACAAAGCCAACCGTCCGTATGACCCCGCCCCCTTTTCTCACACATAACCCCTGGCAGAATTATTGAATTGGAAGCGTCTACCCTCAAGTTATTGATATTCCTCCAGATGCTGCTGCAGAGGACGTGCTCCTGGTAGGGCTGCATTTTGTGCCTCACAACAACTCGCGTATCGTAAATGAGAAATTAGCTTTGACGTTGGGTGAATGGATGTGGCAGTGTGGTTCTGCTACAATTCATGTTGAGCTGTGAGACTAAGCGTTGCTGTGAGCCATCCGCTTTCACTTGTTAATGCTGCTCTATTATTCATTTTATGTATTTGCAGTGTTTCTGTATTTGGTTTTCTCGTCTGCATTTACAGTGTTTTCTCCTGCTGTATGTTATTCTGTTCAACGAGCTCCTCTCGTAACCCAGCTTAGCTTATGGCTGAGAGGTGTAGCTGAGATGCTGCAGTGAACGCAGAGAGCTGCAGGTGTTTCAGCTCCAGCAGCAGATTGCTCATCTGTTAAACTGCACCTTGGCCTTCCTTCCTGAGACAAAAAGTCCTGATAAAGTCTGCTCCTTTCTTCTCTGTGACCAGCTACGACTCCCGCAGTGTCACATGAGCTCATGAAGTGCATCGGTCTTCACTTTAATGGAAAACGATGAGGAAATGGGCCAAAATGTGTGGATAAAGATCAAGGAGCCAATGGTAGAACGATTTCCTTAGAGGAATAAGGACAAGACCTAAAAAGGCATTCTATGTTCCTGCAGGCCCCAGAATTCATCACCATCTCACCGCATTGATTGTAACTTTGCAAAAGGTGCTCCGAACACAGCACAGCTCAAAATATGAGTCTGATGCTTCTATTTCTTCTGTTTTTCAAGGCTCATCCACTCCAAATGCCCACTCTGCTTCTCTTTGTCCTCTCCCTCTTTCCGACCGTCTTCTTCCCTGGCAGTGAAAAAAGGTGCAGTTCTTTAAGTTGAATGAGAAGAATCAGCCCATTTGGTTGACTTTCCTGGCAGAGGTTTTTACTTTTTCTGCTGCCAGGGTTTAACTTCCAGTCCAGAGCAGGTCCTCGGCTCCTGCTGCTTTTATCCAACACAACAATGGGCATTGTCTCCTGCAGCCATAGAGCCCACAGGGGTCTAATTGCCGGTCTGCCAATATGTGGAAGCATCCACGGGTCCAGATCAAACCGCTACCCTTCTGACACGTCAGTTAATTCATTTCAGATGACTTGTTTCAAGAATTCTGAGAACCAAACGTAATACCCTTCATGCTATTTCCAGGTTCCTTCATTTCTAGAAGGATTCACTAACAAAAGAAACCTACTTGGACAGGGTATCGTTCGTTGGCTAAACTCTGTAATCGTTGTCCGTTGCGTCTGTTGAGAGTGGTTTAATGTGATTAGCATGGAAACACACACAGCACTGATTATGTGCGTTTTCAGTAAGCACTATTGGTGTCCCACCAGGCACCCGGGAACTGTGTCCCCCCAAGGGGACTACTTATATTATTGCTGTGTGACAGTTGAATATGGAAACGCTTCTCGCTCTTGTAAAATACTTTTTGGTTTGCCTTTTTTCTCTCTCTCGCCTTGGACTCTTATGGGCTGTACAAGCTCTAGTAAAATTCAATGGCTTTCCCAGAAATTAAAGTTTATTGTCCTCCTTCAGCCCACCCGACCCGACAGCCCCCACTTTCTTACCATGACCAATACCAGTACATGCCAAAACCACTGCCAAACACACCCAAACAATCCCCCTTTCTCCTCATTGAAAGCTTCCAACTGTCTGTTAGCAGTGTTTACTCCGCTGAGGCTCTCCAGCTCCACACTCGCAGGGGAGAACAGTCCAAAGGCTGTCGTGGGAACTGTATGTGCACCATTCAACTCCAGCCTTCATTTTTAAAAAACGTTCTAAAGCGTCAAGTACTTTGCCGGCCGTGTTCATACATCAAAGGACTGTTGTTTTTATGTTTAACTGCAGTTGGTGTTGCTCCAGCTATAATATGCACACGTCTGATCCAAGGTTAATAAACCTCACTAAAGGCTTTGCAGCTACGAGAGGATTTGTATTGAGTGAGTCACAAAATATAATAAAAAGACTCTTCTTACTACTCTTCTTTCACACGTACGCCTAAAAGGATGCGGTTCATTTCGCATCCCGCTCTTCCCACAACCCCAAGAAAACAAGTCGGCACAATCCAATCAAAGCAAAGGTATAATGAATAGGCGGATGAAATTAGTTCCACATGAGCAACAGATTCTATGTGGGGAAATCTATTAACACGGTGACCTCTTGCATTTACCGTATTTTCATAAAACCTTCACAGCTGTTTCCAAGGCACCTTGGGCGTCCACCTTGATCTTCTTCCATCTTCAACATTGGCTAAGAGACCAAACGATCGAGCTTCAACGTCGTCTACCGGTTCTACTTTGTGAATGGGTACGCAGAATGGAACAGAGGAAATGGAGGAGCGCAGTGGTGGAGACAAAAGGCTGCTGTGTAGGTGGGACCAGTACAGTACTGGAGCTTCCACTGTGGGCAACTTTCTCACTGCGTGACTCACCACATGAGATGGATGCCCATCTGAAGGATGCTTTCATATTGAGCTGCTTTGTATTAGACTAATATCCCAAACTGGGGAGGGGGGGGGGGGGGGTCTTGTGGTTCGATTTTCTGTCTGATTTTGAGTGAGCGCCTCAAAGGGCCTGAAGCCACAGGCTGTTGTGTTTTTGTCTGCCAGTCCCCACACACAGGATATGAGCCTGTCCTGTTGACAAGCCTCTGCATAAACAGCCTCCATCACATTGCGGTCATGTGGAATAAAAGAATGCCTTCATTAATTCCTAAGGATCTTCAATGGATGGCATCGCTTTGACGCAAACAATCACGTTGAAGACCCAGAGAGAGTCCGAGGAACACATGATTTATCTCCACTGAGGTAATATCAAGGTCGGCGCCCTGAAAATGTCTTTGCTTCAACAAGATGCCTTGAGCCGGATAAGAGGGCCGAGAGCTCCTAGTTCAGCAGCATGATGGATGGAAAGTGTTCTATCTTGTTTATGCAACCTGACGCGAGGCGTCTGGAGCCCTCACTTCATGCTCACTCTCCGCTCCCTGTCCAGAGGTTATCGAGGTATTTCATATTTGCGAAATAAACTGCAGTGTAGGATTGTTACTGCTTGCAGAAGGACTTTAAATTACTTTAAATGATTCATGTCGTAGTTGCAGCACATTCTTTTAGACTTGATATTGGAGTAATGACGTTCTGTGCTGCTGCAGAAGAGGACCTGCTCAATATAAGACAACCAGCATTCACTGGTTTTGCTTTATTTTGCTTTCTTCAAAATAGACAAATAAATAAGTATCTAGAACAAATATCAGAAAATCTGCTTAAAGAATGTTCCGTCCGACATGCTGTAATCATAATGCAGTCAGTGATGTAAAGTGCCATAAATAAAGGCAGCGATGAAGTGAGATTTCCCTCGTGCAGGCTTGCGGGGTTTTGAATCGTGCTCCATGTGTGAGTGCTGCTTCAATAGCTCTTCGATCTGTCTTTGTCACATGACTACCTCAAACATAATCTCACATTCAATGTTGCCATTGAGCTCATATTTTAAAACGTCCGTTTCCACAGGAGACAAACGGCTGCTTGCATGACTTTACCGCTTTCTTGCACCGTATTTAAATGGAAAACATCAAGGCAAAGAAATAAAGACAGCTGAAGAAAGACAAAGGGATGCAGAGGGAGGGAGGGAGGGAGGCAGAGACCGGCCGAGCGAGGGAGAAAGTGCGGAGTCATGCTGAAGGAATGCTGCAGGGGGGGATTGCTGGCGTGACTGCCCCATTTTTCACAGCCATAATCAGAACCAGCTGTCAGTGAGAAGGCCCATAAGATGAGGGGGGAGGAGTGGGAGTGCTGGGTTTTTGTAGTTAGAAGCCGAGTAAGGAGGGAGAAAGCAGGTAGCATGAAGAGGTTGGTTGAGTTTTCAAAATCTTAATTTAATTCCTCTCCCTGTTTCACTGGTTTTAAGGGTTCTGTCAAAGAAAAAGGCCTGTGAAGAATTACAGTAATCCTCTGTAATCAGTACAAAACAAAAAAAGCAGCCTTGTGTGTGAGCACGCCTTCGCGCACGCATGATAGCGCACGATAGTAAACAGGAGGAGGAGATGTGGCCTTCCCTCGGCCCGCCAAGAGGACGGGGGACGGAGGACAGACAGGGACAGGGTGGAGCTTCCTGCCTTCCTGCTTTCCCTGAGACGACTGCAGTGAAGAATGACAAAGGAGCAGCTCTTAGACGACGTCTGTATGGAGAGCACAATCCCATGCGTACCTAATATAGAACTAAAACCAAAACCCACATTAAAAGTAATGAGATATATAGATTTTCCGAGCTTTATCACAGATCAGCAACAGCTGCATCGTGTAAGAAGAATCAGGCCACAGTGAAGCAGTTGTGCTCTGCACATCTGGGGCCGTGGTAACGCTGCTGCTACCAGCCATGCCAGGGCTTTTATAGTCCCAGAGCACCAAACGTAAACTCCTGGTGTGTTTATGTTTAGTCTACAATCCTACGGTACATCTTCCTTCCGTTATGTGTGAGGTTTCTTTAGTTTTTGTCCTCACACAAATGGGTGCTCCCTAATCTGATGAATCAGGAAACGTGAGATCCCAATGACAGCAGCCACGACGCAATCATTTGTTTGTTTACACAAATGAAAATACACTTGGTGTGATTTATTGTTTCTTGACGTTGATTAAGGTATTACGGTTCTGTGGTGCGATATGTTTATGACCTATCTCTCTTACACAGTGAAACGTACTTTATGTGACCCTCGGTGGTTTGATGGAAAAAGGCTCCAGTGGGACCGACTGGGCTTGTTGATTCTTCGGTGATTCATGGCAGCCTCCTCGATGTTGGAGTACCGACTCTTCACGTTAACCTCACATGCCTCACGGCACCCTGGAGGCTTCTGAGAAATAGTGTCGCTGCCTAATAAACTTTGCAGCCACCACACTTATGTCTTTCTGTCCCTCGTGGGTAAAATGCATACGTAAGGATCTGCTTAGATGGCATCTACACTCTTTCTCTGACAACTGTTTCAATGCAGAGGCCTCCTCACCTTTATATTTTTACAACGAGCTGTTACCGGGGCACAATGGAGGACACGCCAATGCGGAACATTTTAGAAGCATTCATCTTGGTGTCATTAAAGACGGGGATCTTTTCCCAGACAGTACTCTGTCATGCCAGCTGATGTTTGTGCTTGAATGCTGCACATTTCCAAACAAAATTGACTGTCAATGTAGGGTTACATTAAATGTTTGTCCTGCCAGTTTTGGCTCCACCTCCTATTGACTGCAGTCGAAGATGAGTTCATTCATGAGTGTGTTTCAAATCGGTGTGTTGGGACGTGCATGGTCGGCCCGTAGACTGGAAACTTGTTGTGTTATGTTTCTTTGCACAGAACAGCTACCTATTATTATAAAATAAGGAGAAATTTGCTAATGTTTGCCATAGTCCTTGGTGCAGATAGTAGAATATAAAAATACAATTTTTTTTGTAGTTGTGACTTGCTCCTCCAGTTCCTTTGAGAAGTACACTCTAAACTCAGGCTCATTCAGTCGTCCTTGTGACATCTTTCATGACCTTTGTCCTGTGAATCCACATATTGGAGATCCGCTTGAAGATTGAGGTAGAAGATGTTATAAATGGCCCGCTGCCATTTCAAGGCCATGCGTTTCACGATTGTGAAAAGCAGTGTAAACATACTGTGAATGAACACAGCGCATATGTGCAATTTCTTTGCACATATGCAATGCATGAATTAACACCAGCTCTTTGGTGTTTATAAGATGTGCGTGAATCCAGCCCAGCGCGCTCTCATCTCTCTGCCCGGGAGTTGTTTATCGGAGTGGGAGCGAGTGGCCTGTAGCCTCTCTTGAGTTTCAGCCAAGGCGAAAGTGGAACGGGTTCGTACTCTGGACTTTTGACTCTGACAGTGTGTCGACCCATGAGGCCCGGCTGGACCATTATCAGAACTCGAGGGGCACGCTGACCCTCGGCAAGCTTGATTTTTTTTTTTTTTTGGTGTCTACCATGAGTCATTACTCCATCACCCACTCGGAACAAAAGGTGAGAGCATGTCTGGGTTGGATAGTTTCTAAAGAAACCTCTCAGGTTGAAAGGGGTTGAGTCAGAGGTCGTTTTGTGGACTATTGACTGAAAAACAGACGTTGTAGAGTTGAACTTGAAGTCTTTTGACTTTTTTTCATGCATCTGTCTGCGTTTCTTTTAACTGTCTTATGTCTTCTTTCTCTTTCAGTCTCGCTTGTCGTTTCTTTGGACCAAAAACACACTCAGCCCGCACGCAACCTTTTGTCTTGGCTTTCGATCTCCGGCTTCTTCCTCAGCATAAAGAGATTGAGTCCTGCCTCAGAGTGTCCCCTCTTATCGCGCAGCCGAGGCAGAAGACGTCCCCCCCTCCTCCCCCCTCCCAGTGTTTGCGCTGCGTGGCTTCTTCTTGGGTACTTTCCAGCGCACTTTCTCATGTTTGGCAATATGTGGCTTTGTTTACCGAGCTTCTAAAACACGTGCGACACAACTCGCAGTGTGAAGCCGGCGGTCACGGTGCTCGGTGTGCAAACGCTGTTTCTCTGACCACGATCACACTTTGTGTTTTCGGAGCTCTGACGCTAAAGATGACATTTTGTGTCCGCGAGTCACAGTTGTGAATTTCCTTTGTCTGTTTTTTGTTTGTGTTTGTTTCCTGATCCCGTAACACATGCATTGTTGAGTTGGCTTATCAATTATTCTGTTATCAGTCAGCAATGGTGTCAAAATAAACGATAACATCATAAAGTTAATATTATGGTCATGAGTCACTTAGTTCTGTTTCTGCGGATAATCGCATCAGTGTTATAGAAATTCATGACACACATAATCCTAAAAAAACCTTTACAGACAGATTTGTAAAGGTTACTGCAGAATATTTTCTTACCTGTTATCAAGGGTTTATGAGTAATACGCTGTAGGTTTGGCATGATGGTCTAAGCACAACTTTGCCTAAGCAAAGGTCATCAGACGAGCACCAGGACGGCACATTAAATAGAGTTTGCCGATGATTTTTACTCTGTGAACAAAATGCATGCGGCGCTCGCTATCAGCCTCGTGCCACTGCAGCAGCGCTTGCAGGAACTTGTGTCACTTCCTTTCTTATCGTATTGATGTGGAAAGAGAAAGCCCCCTTACTTTCCCCAGACCTACTTATCACAGCACCACAAAAAGTGTGCTGATGTTATTTCAGAGCTGAATTGGCCTGATTTCTTTCATGTTGCAAACATTAACCTTTGTGCCGATGCGCTGAACAGGATGTTGGGGGTAGAGTGTGTGTGTATCTCCTCTTGCGCCCACCAGGCTTTTCCAGGGCCTCGTATACTGTATGAGCGAAAGCTGTGCTGCAGACTGTCTGGAACATGCAGAGGAGGCACACGGAGGCCTGAAGCGCCTGGCTGCTCGGCCGTTTAACCCGTTCGTGCCCACACAAGAATGAGTTAGCATGAAAGAGCAAGAACAACAACAGCCTCCTCCGTGAGGAAACCCGCCCCCTCTGTTGTTGCTGTTCATTTACTTAGGAACTTCAATATGCTTCATTGTCATTTCCATGATGTCCGTGGATCGTCAGGGCTAAAGGTCACCATGTGTTTTGTGTCACAAGCAAGCATGACCACAAGAAGATGCAAGACATCCAGATCAAAACCTGAGCATTGAATCAATGCTTAGGCATGCAAAGGCTTAGTTTCTTTGTTTTTGTCTCTAACATAACAGGACAACATTGTCAGTATTCGACAATGACTGTTGAAATGTACAGTAATGTAGCCAGCAGTAAAGTATGGTTTTTGGGAAACATCCAAACTGATTGCTTTAAGTGTGCCACATCAGTTCCTCCATTCGGCATCTGTCAATGGGCCTCGTTGGTCGAGGAAGGGCCGGACTCAGTGGGAAGTAATGCAATAGTGCTGCTTTGCTTCCTCTGGGAACCTGTTAATTGTATAAACACTCCCTTAAAAACAACCACGGAATAGCAACACAAGCAACACAATTAAACCTTGCCTGACCTGAAGTTTTATGGTGGAAACTATTTGACGGATTGGATAAAGTGAGTGTGCTTCTTATCAAACTATGAGTCATCGAGATGTTACAGAGGATCTTTTCTTCTGCTTGCATTATTTCTATTCATGTTGGGAATGTGTGGTTGGGCGTGGAAAGGGAGATTGTGTAACATGGTCTCAATAAAGTTGGGCTCCATCTTACTTGAATGCAAATGCTATAAAAATAATGTCACCAAATTAAAGCAACAAGCCTAAATAATTTCCTGTAGTGGTGCTTAAACTCTGCTATTTCTGCCCGGCCGTGTTTATTTTTGGAGGAGGGGGCCGGCAGTACGGGGACTGTGGACACATAATACTCCCAGAAAAGTGATTTATTTATGAATTCCAGTGCACAAACTCCCCTCCTGAGAGCCGGCCAGCCTGCCAGAAGTCATTGGCTGATGTTTATAAGACAGGATTGGCTAATTCCCATGGTGCAGTGGGCCTGCAGTGCTATCTTATTTATACAAGGCCTGATATGGGAGAACAGAGGGGTTTATTTTAGGATACTCCCCATAGATGGATCCGATTCCTCCAACTGGAGCAGTTTCCTCCATACGTGCTGCGATTCAGGTTCTTGCGGCGTGCAGCACGCCCCTGGACGCCGCTCGCCACTCGCTCACGTTTAAAAGGGCTGAATTGAACAGTGTCACAACATCTCAAGTCCGACTCGCGACCATCGACGGAGTTCAGGAACTACACAGGAAGTTGATGATCGGTCTCACGGAAGTGCAGCGTTTCTCGTGTCAACACAGATTTCTTCTGACTAACTTGATGCAACTCTAAATTAAACAAATAATGTAGTATGTAATTGTATCAACAACAAACTAACAACAATCTTTTAAAATAAGTATGGTATCATTTTGATAGCAAAAATTATTTCACATTGTGGGTTGCTGCCAAAGCATCTAACAGAAACAGTGTTTTCTAAGGTGTGAGTGGATTCATTAATGAAATCAATGAATCATAGTCAGCAATCACCCACAGACAGACATGCAAAACTTTGAGCGTCAATAATTTTTTCTGTTAAGCACTCAGCCTGTGCTGCGTGAGTCATTTTTCAAAGTGATGACGCTGAATTAGAAGCGCGGCCTTTGCAGGCTGTAAATGTTTTAATCATAAAGCACAAACGCAGACAAACACAGTCATAACAGACCTTATTCGCTACGTCAAAGCCACATCTGCCTTTGACTACGCGTCTCGTCATTGTTATGCTTACCGACGTACTCCGTCTGCCACGCCAGAAAAACACCTCGCACCTTCCTGTTTATTCCGGTTATTTCCCTCCTCACCTTCCCGTCTTCCCTTTCCCAGACCCCCCGCTGCTCCTCGCTCACATCCGGCGGGGATTTGATGATTGCATAAAGGAATGAGGTTATCGCAGAAAGGACTGCAGGACTACGACACCCTGGGACAGATGTTTTCCTCGCTGCAGGGGCGTGTCTGTATCCCCGTGAGAGCTGCACGAGGCCGCCGGTGGAGCACGTCTCTATGACCAGTCAGGCAGAAGAATGTCCAACAGGTCTCTCAGCGGTGTCATCGTGTGCTGCTCAGAGGGGCGCCTCATATCGCGTTAGCGTTACCATTGCAAGGTACTCATGCTCAACCCTTTGATGAAATGTTCATTTTTTTAAAGTATTGAATTAACAGAGATCAATCTCTTCATCAATGATGATCCACAGAGATTATTGTGAAATTGGTCATTAAAGTCTGATGCCAGTATTTCTAAACTTTTACTGAAGCAAGTCGTTTTTTTTTTACTTGTAGCAGGAATTGCTCATTTTATTTATAGGCAGTGTTGCTAATGTTGAAAAACCACTAAGAGCATGCAAGATGTATTTACCTAACCTAAAAAACCTCTCATCTCATGTTTCCAACTGTTTCCCAATGAAAGCAGCGAGCAGCACACTCTTAGTCCGGTGGAATTACATCTTCAGCCACTTGGCGACAGTAACTCAGGTTTTCTTTTCATTGCCTCTGAACTATTTCACCAATGGCCTTCTGTGATGACTGATGATGTCGTGCAGGTGAGATATTAGGTGAGTCTAATATTACTAAACAACTGTGTGCCTCTGAATAGAAACTAGTGATGAATCAGAGAGAACTTCCCGGCGCACGTCCCACTGATGCCATCGCTGCTGGGTTATTATGGTTCCATGATGAATTCATTCTGTATCCACTTTCAGGTGCACATGTGGTCCTTAAGTGTAGCATGACATGAAGACTTACAGCTTTGTGTTGTTCTGCAGTTGCGTGTTTGAACCAAAATAGTCAGTTGGAGGATTACTTTGTTTTCCTCTAAAAAAAAAAAAAAAAAAGAAGCATAATGAACAACAGACAATCTACTCGAGGAGAGGAAGGCAATTGGAATAAAACCACGACTAGACTCCCACCAAGCTGGGACCTCTGTCCCGGGGCACGACTGCAGCAAGCCCAAACAGTGCAGATTCTTGTACGCATCTGTTAGTTGTGTGCGCTGTGCTGTGGGATTGGTGTGTCTCGAGGATTCAGGAATTCTAAATCGAAGTGAAAGTGCCTGTTGACTTCAGGAACGGCGTTGCAAAAAAAACCCCAATGATTAAAAAAGTGGAGTGCAGTGTTCAGTCCGTCAGCTTAAAGCGGAGTAGTTCATTGACGTGTGAGGTTTATCATTGATAGTTAATGCATTACACAATGGGAAACTATGGCACTCTTCTTATTGGGGAAATAAGACACAACAGGCGAGCGACAAATAAACAATGTGAATGTGAAACACTTGTGAATAACATATGTCTAGGTCTTTTATTGTAACAGAAGTGGTTCCGGTTCGTGCAGCTTTTGTCAAGGTTATAAAAGGGGAATAAAGTTCGCCGCCTTGGTTTGAATGAAGGAGCCTTTGTGTTGCTGCAACTCAATTCCTATCGCACAATGGGATTCGGTGATGCCTCTGTGGTGCTGTGGCTTTCTTTTTACACCTTTTTAATCCGTAACATTCAGTTTAAATTAGAAAAAATAGATTGACCTGTGGCAAAAAATCCCAAATATGTCAAGGCCTTTAGATGAAAGGACTTAAACCACTCTCATACTTGTTTGTTAAATTTAAAGTTACAGCCAGTAGCTTGTAAGCTTAATAAAAAGACTAGAAACCACAAGTCATTCTCATCTCTGTATTTAAAAAAAGGATGACGGCCACACCACAAGTTATGTTAGCTTAGCATAAGTAGAGGAAGATGGAGAAATGACAGGCTTGTTTCCTGAAAGGACGTGAAGATCACCATTAACTTATTATATCTTCTTAGTTTAGTCTGTTTGAAATCAAATGCGTCAAAGTGGCAATTCTTAGGCTGGCAATTGTTTACCTTTTTTTTTCAGTGCTTCTGTTTTTATGCCAAGCTAATCCCATTTCGTTTTCACCAACTACTTTGATTGTTCGAACTATTACATTTTCGATTGTACATTTTAGAGATATTCTAAGGTCATGAACACGTAACTAATTTCGCTATGGAGACCATTAAGGATCTATTTTGAAAGTGCTTCATTTGAGCACTTCTTTGACTTATTCATGTCTGCACCTTGAACACCCAGAATATCTAAGGAGGGGGTCGAACAGGAACTTCTGAATAGGCGTTATCGGGTATTTATCACCAATTTATTTACTTTAGGACCGTTTAGTTTCCTTAAGAATCCTCTTTGAATTTGCATGTTTAAGAGTAGTTTTTTTCTTCTGTTGTTGGAGGGTGTTTGTGTTTCTTGTGAAACTCTTCATAGTCACTGTTTTAAACGGTCGGTGGTTTCCTCCTTCTCTTCTCTCCTCTCTCTCTTTTTTGTTTGTCTCTTACTATTTCACTCTTTCGTCGAGTCTTGTTCTACAGTTTAGTTTAGGCTAAACGGCACATGCAGTGTTTCTTTATTCAATTGGCCTTAAAAATAAAGAAAAACTCAAAACACGAGGTTGCGCTCACGTGCTTCTCGTCGTCATCGAGAATCGACTTAGGTTTAAAAAACCACATCCATATTTTGCTCAGGCTTGAGTTAATCATACATTGTGCCAACGTGTTGAGCCTTTTTCTTCCTACGACACATAAAGTCATGTAAACGTTAGATTTTCATAAATAACCAATGTATCTATTTCTTTTTTTTTTCACTGTTTCTTTAGGCATCTTTTGGGAAAAACCTGTGATTCATGACTTTCAAACACATCTCCCTCTCTCTCCCTCTCTCTCTCCCTCTCTGTCTTTCTCTCTCCTGGGAAGAAAACATATGACACATACTTGTTCTTCTCCTCCCTGGTTTCTGGTCTGCCTTCATAAAGACAGGCAGGCCCCGTGATCTCCCGTTCGAGCCCCCCTCCCTCCTTCTCACTAAACCCAAACTGCTGTCAATGGTTTCCAGCTGGCCGCGGCGTGGCGGCTTTTGGGAGAGAGGAGGAGCGCTCCGCTGCCTCCAGGCTCGCAGTTGCACATCGTCCAAAAAAGTTCAAAAAAACTAGAGCTCCCCTGTTCTTCCAGGCCTTTGTGGAAAAACCCATAAACATTTGTGTATGATTTGGGGAAAGGGGGCTGACGGGGGGAGTGTGCGAGCACGAGGGCTGCCTGTGCGTTTGTGTTTGTCGTCCAAATTTCTCATGTTGATTACATCCAATATCTCAACACGACATGTTGAGGTTCCGAGGCAGCGAGGCGAGAACACGAGAAGTTAGCGTCTCCAGCATGAAGCTCTTTGGTGACGTGACTGAGAATCTGCTGAGAGGGACAACCTGAGACTCATTTCATTGTCTTTCATGTCAGGCCTTGATGACTGCAGCACATTGGCCTGGTGGTGAGGAACGGCTAAATATAGCGGACAGCGGTTCAATAGCAGGGAACTTCTTGCATCACCTCGGGTAAATATTTCTCTTTTTGGCAACAGTTGTGTGCTCTAAACCTCAATTTGTTTCCTGAACGTTCAGCAGAAATATAGCTCGGCCTGGTAGGAGCTGCAGGTGGGCTGGATTTAGGATTCGGTTATTTAAAGGGCCCAGCAGACTCAACCAGGGCAATGACAGGGCGTGACAATTCGAAACGGATAAATAACCGGGTTAAAGGACAAACCGAATGGTTAGAGAGAACACACACACGGACATACAAGCGAGCATACATTAACACAAAGATAAACACAGCTTGGGTACACCGCTCTGTGGTGAAACGCTGTGTTTACCTAAGCGGGAGTGACGGGGATGACAGTTTGTTGTCATCAAGGTCAGAGGTCAAATGGGGAGGGGGAGTTGGTCTGCAGGCTGCTAATAAAGGGCTATGGTGCTTTGTCATCCTCACGTCTTGACAGAAGACTGAGTGCGTCATGCTTGCCTTAAGGAGTTTGTCTGTGTGTTTGTGCGCACCTTTACATGTGCATGATTGTGTTTCTTTGACACAACTGTGTGTTTGTTACAAATGTACAATGTGACATTGTGCACACCCACAGAACCGCAACATCGGCAGTTATAAGACTTCAAATTTAAAAAATGTGTTTTCGATGCAAAGTGCATTAAAGGCTAACAATGACCGGCTACGTTGGATACCATGACAACAGACATTGTTCGGTATTTTATATGGTTTAGGGTCTGGAACTCTAATGACAGCTAATCTGCTTCATGGGGTCTGTGGCGTTTGTGTTTGTGTTTGTGTTTGTGTGTGTGTTTGTGTTTGTGTGTGTGTGTGTGTGTGTGTTTACTGGTGCACTAGTTGTTCTCTATGATGAAACCACTGATCTGTGGCGTAATGAAATGTGGTGTAACAGTCAAAGAGTGAACAAAGTCCTGAGTCACAGCTAAAGGGAACTCTGTGTCTCTGTCCTTCCGTCCATAATATCTGCCGGCTTTTTGCACTCACGTCACTTTAAACCTGAATTAGTTGGTTTTAAAGCTGCAGGACATTTCAGTGTCATAATGTTTATTATTTAATTTAACTTTTTCTTCTCTTTATTTGATTTTATTTGACGGTCAGACCCACCAGAAGTCAGTATTGCTCTAGTTCTATCAATAAACAGCTAGCGTTCCTTTTACATTTGGTTTTGGATTATTGCAGAAAGTTAACCAACACGTTTTGTCCAGCAAGATCATCTTCTGAATGAACACCATTTTTATCATTTTATATTCAGTTGCTATTACTATTAAATCTTGACTTGTGATAAACAACCTCCCTAAAAACTGCATTGCCACATCTTCTTTATCTTCTTGTTTTAAAACAAGGTAAATAAAAGTTCGACAGAAGATAAATAATCTGGAACTGAAGATGACACCATCCTTTTAGATCCAGCTGAACTACATCACGCAGATGGTCTGTGTGCGACGGGAGTTCTGTCTCGGACGTCGGGCAGGTGTCCGACAGGTTGCCCGGGCGGGCTGACCCCCGAGCCCCGGGCCTGGCACCGGTGCCCTAACGCTGCAGGTCAGAGGTTAATGGAGGAGAGTGGCGCCGGCCAGTCATCCCCCAGAATCCTGCGTGGATTTGGTAAACAGTGAAGCTGTCACTGCAGATTAATACTGAGAGGAGGTAGAACGGGGGGCTAATGGCTCCCAGCTCGACATGAGAGTGCCTGTCTTAGCCATTCTCCTCTCTCCCTCAAGCCCGCCGATAAGCCTCGCGAGCTTAGAGTGCAAGGGGAAGGAGGGAGGAGGAAGAGAGGGAAGGAAAGGAGGTATGAAAAGGGGTTAACTCTGAAACTCAGGACGTACAAGAGGGCAATAATCACAAGTGCACTTGAATACCTGGATCTCTAAATTGGAAAGAAGGGAAGATCTTGAAGCTGCAGCAGCTTTCAAGGCACTCAGGAGTTTTTCTCGTTGTGTGGACGGAGAAGCGGCTCGAGGTCATTGACTGGTCACAGAGCACAACGCAAACCACCAGCTGTGGGGATCTTTGGGGACTTTTCCTCTTCTCTTTTTTTTTAATGTGGCGTGTATGCAAGTCGTGACACTGTGGGTTATCTGGCATGGCATGTTAGATACCGGGTGGGGGGGGGAGGGGGGAGGATATTGTATGTCATGTCATTGCAGCGCCCCGGCTCTGTGGTTTCATTCTCGCCACAGCGCATACGACAGCGAGAGAGAAAACAGCACGATTTTAATCCCTGTGGGGGTTTTTAATTACATCATGTACTAATAGTGTCTGCTTTTTTACCAAGAACTTGATCTCTCCTCCAAGCGGCCACACAAGTTTGCCAAATTTCTGAATATGCAGCTGTTGGCGAACAACTCAATGGCGTTTTTGTCCTGCTACTCCCAGTGCCCCCAAAAACATATTGTTTCCCATTTAAACAGGCGTACGCTTTTGGTAGAGATCATGTAACAAGTCCTACAGACAACAGTCGTCGCATTCATTTCCAAAATCATTTACAGCGTTTTACCGTTTCTTTTTACCCGTATCTCTGTATTTGTGAAACAAGTGAGTGTGACGCAGTTTGAAATAACTGTAGTTTACTGTACACAGTCTGCTCATTCGTCCAATTACCCCTGATGCCCCCTCCCAGCTCTGTTGTCAGTTGGCCTACGGGAGAGGGGAGAGGTGGGGGGGGTTCCACAGCAGCGCAGGGTTTTATTTTGTCTGACCATGTTTCAAGCAGCACTCTATTGTACAATCTTCACAATGGGGCCGGGCCTTTGATCTTAGAGGGGTGCACATCTCATCTCTCTCCTCCTCCTCCTCCTCCTCCTCCTCTTCCTCCTCCTCCTCCTCCTCTGTTTTACTTCTTTCACTTCTTTCCACAGCATTAGCCATCACCCTCCACGTACCGCCGAGAGGGCCAAGTGGAGGAAAAGGAAATGAAACACTGATTGAAATGAATGGAATGTAATGAAGTGAAGAGAGGGGCTGAAGGACGGGAAACAAAAATCCGTTATTGTGTTCCTTTTATCCGTGCTTATTGGAAGGCCCGGGCTGCGTACTGAGATGGCCCTTTGACCGATTGTTTGAGGTTCATTGTTCGGCCCCCCTCATCCCTGAGCAGGTGCTGCCGGGGGGGGGAGACTTGAGTCAGGGGGGGGGGGGGGGGGGGGGGGGGCATCGAGGCTCCGTCATGGGAAGGTTTGCGATACAGGGCTGAGGGATGGGAGTTTGTCAGGGGGGGGGGGGGGGGGGGAGAAGGACAGCAAGAGGCCTAAACACCCCCCCTGATGGAGTCTGTCAGGTCAATATTTTCTATACGTTGTGACTGCACTGTTAATTCCGCTGCATCAATTCAACCGAGCTCCCCGACTGGCTGAAGCCACCGCGGCGCCTCATCATGTCCTCTGTGCTTGGCTTTGAAAAACAGAGTGCTTAGCCCCCCCCCCCTCCCCCAACCCTCCTTCCAATAGCCCAATGCTCCAGTGGGTGTCTATAGATTCCTGGATCCGCACAGCGCAGCATTGTCTCCCATCTCTGGCCTTCTGCCAAGAACCGAGCCGGCTTTGGAGAAGTTGTACTTCACCAGGGCCTAATCTCTTCTTCTCCCGGCTTCTTTTCTTGCTCCCCTCCCTCCCTCCTCCATTCTTTTCATCTCCCTGCCCGGCTTTTTTCTTTATGCCAGAAAGCCTGTGAGTATTTACCGATGCGCTGGCATTGAGGGTTCATTGTGCTCGAGACTGGACGGAGTGCAAAAGGTGTAGTTTCGGGGTGGTGCTGATGCTGCTGAATAAGGGCATGCATATTGTTCAGCACAGATCTGAGCTGAGGTCAACGCTCTGTAGTAAAGTAAGTACTACTAAATCCTAGTGCATGACTTACCTCTAGCGGTACCTAGTCATGAAGGCCTTTCTTTAGTTGATTCGTTGTTTTTTTAGCTTTTTTTCACACTGAGTAACTTATTTCAAAGAAACTAGAACTCAGTCGTGCCTTCGTGTGATTGTTTCTGGAACTGTTGATTAAATCAACCAATCTATTAGTCAACCGCTTTAGTTGACTACGCATTGATGACAATATATTGTATGTAGTAAGTGCTTCCAACTCGTCCCACAGCTAAGACAGAAAGTGGTATTCCTGAACAGTCACACTCAGATTCTCCTCACTTTGTTACCAGTCCTCCGCGCCATCTTGAAGTTGACCCTCCCCACCAGTTCACCAAGTGTCGCCTGTCCCAGCAGCACCCGCACCCTTCTGGGTTCTGGGCTTCTCTGGCGTGGGGGGGGGGGGGGGGGGTGAGTGGGGGAGGGCATTCCGTCCCGACAGCCCTCTGCATCCCAGACGTAAACAAAGGTGACAAATGGGCCACGATATCGGGTATCAGGTGTCGGCGTGGAAGATTTACAACGTAGCAGGACAATGGGAGGCAGACACAAAACGCCTCTTTCCACCATCGGCGCTTAGTGGGAGAAGGTTAAGGAAAAGCCCACTTTGGTTTCAGCCTCCACGGAGCAAATGATTGTCCCTCTAATCTCAGTGGACTCGCCCATATGGCACAGATTAGCTGCCTCACACGGCTGAATCAGATGTTCGGGGCTCGCGGAGAGGACATGTTTTGTTGTGCTGATAGCGGACAGAGGAGTCAGACGCGAGACAACTTCAAGGAAGTCCCCACTTTTGTTAAAAGGAAGTCGGGGGTCAGCTAGAGCTCGGTCGGCGGCGGAGGAGGCAGCTGTTTCACTATAAGCGGCTGATTTGCGGGATTTCAGAATGCACGTTGTGTTTTTCTTTCGTATCTTGGTTTGTTGATAATAAATCACAGCGTTTGATACGTGCGTTTGATTCGTGCAGGCGGAGGTGTCTGTGGGGAAACGGTTAAAGCAGCGGACCGGACAGATGCGATCAATCAAGGAGTGGAAAAATAAAATCACACAACACTCCCAGTCTGGAAGCTATAAACTGCTGGGATATACAGACAGTGTATATGGAGCTGGAGTGATAAAATAGAGCTGTTATCTCCATGCATCTGGTTCACCGTCACTCCCTTTTGGTGTGGATTTCAACACAAGGCCTTTCGTGTTGGACCTCTGGTCTTGAAGCTACAGTGCGCCCGTGTTGAATTTGTGCCTTATGGTGAATAAATTACATGAATATTAGAACAGCATTTTAACTCCCAAAATACTTCATTAAATATGCATTCATTTTCTTTTGGGGCCGTTTGGCAAGCAACTTTTGAAGACTTTGTGTTTAAACCTCCAGCAATTAAGAAGACATGTTGATGTTATTTGGAGTTATGTCTCTGGCCAGCTGGAAAATTGAAGTCCAACTCTCTCTCTCTCTCTCTCTCTCTCTCTCTTTTAACTCTGTTTTTGGTCTTTAACAATGCCTGAGGAAGATATCTGCGGTTGTTTACTAGCTTGTTGTTTGGTGGTGTCAGGTAGTGTACTGTTATTTTCCTCTGTGTGTGGGGAGAGTGAACCAAAGCGGTAGAGGCCACACGTTAGTGAGCTGGAACCCTTGGCCGAGGATTCTCTTTAGGTTCATTTATATGAGTGACCCTCTTCTACATTGTCCGTTTGGGTCACACATTGTTGTTATTTTTTTTGTTGCCTTTAAAGACTGTTCATCACAGGCGTCTTTAAAGCCAAACGACTTTTGTTCGCTGTCGTCTAAAAGTCATTTAGAACCCGAGACCGAGGTCCGAGCGCTCAGCAGCACAGACGGCTCCTCTCATTCTTCTGCGAGGCATTCACAGGGTGATGACAGGCGGGAGGGAAGAGGAGCGCGCTGAGGAGGAAGGGGACACTGGCGCCGCGCTCCACAGGATCCACCCGTATTCTTGGTTTGGTGTTGGTGACACGTGAGCGTCCTGCACGCAGTGTTTCAGGCCGCCAGCACCCTCCTCCTCCCACGCCGCGCGCCCACGGCCGCCCTCACAGGACCTGAAACTGAAGACGCAGTCGGCAGGAGTGGCCCCCCCCCACCCTGTCACGCTCATTGCCCGTCCATTGTCTCCTCACAATGTGGAGCAGGACAGTGAATCAACAGCGAAACTCCTCGCACATTCCGTGCACCACACTTGAAGAATAGTAATGTTGGATGTATTTTTGTGTATTTTGTCGATGTATCATCAAATGAGACCGGCAGCTAACGAGCCACACCTTTCACATCAAATCGCACTTTCTTGCTTGTGGAAGGTAGATGGCTAACAAAGCACTTTGGAGGGATTAGATTAGATATCAGTGGTGAAAAACATTATTTTCTCTTCCAAAATGGGGCTGATCTAATTCATTCAAGAGAAACTATGTCGGATTGAGGGATGTTTTTGTGTGGCCCACAGGCCTCTTGAGGTCGGTAGAGCAGGCCAATCAGACCAGGAGTTGTTTTACGTCCCACTTGTAACTGCTCATGTGAAGAACGTACCAAATGAATGGGGGTAGATGGAGATGGAAGTAGCCTAGCAGCTAGCTTAGCCTAGCAGCTACCAAATGGTTCCGGTTACTTTACTATCAGTCCTCAGTGGTCCGTTTGCCACTCTTCCCCCTTGTGTTTGACACGTGGAGGAATTCCCTCTGCACAGTTCTCTGCTGTCTGTCTGTCTGTCTGTCTGTCTGCAACTCTGTTTGTTTTACTTCCAATGCGAAAAGCTCTCTCCGTCTTCAAATACTGTCCTCTCTCCAATCTGACTGACTGCAGCACGCGGCGGTTTCGAAGGTCAGGGGTCAACGCACACCGGAAGTAAACAAAGTTGCTTTAACTGCGTTGAAATATTTTATTGCATTAATGTCGGCCACAATAATCTTATAGATTAACACGTTAACTTTGACATCCCTGGTAAATAGGCACAGTTTTGCCAACCTGCTTTCCCTAAACAATCTCAGTAATGTCAGTGTTGTGTTTACGTCTCCCTGTGCTGCAATCCAATCAGCTCGATTTAGGTGCGTTCCACAAAACACTGACAGTATCTTAAAACAGGTCAAATCACATTGCTGTATTAAACAGTTACACTGAGTTCTCACCTCATGGGAACTCAATGTAACTTTTTAGGACTTGATGATCGACTGAAATGACGTCACATTCACATCATCTTTCAATGCTTGGAGCAAACAAATTTCTATCCCACTCAGAAATAGTTAATTGACTAGAGACAGGGAGTATCTGAGACAATTTATTTTCTTGCATTATGCAGGGACTGACCCTTCAACGTCTGCTTAAGTGAAAGAGTATAAATCAAGTCATAATCGTATAATTAGTTCAAAGGCTGAATCTGTTTATCTTCTGTTATTTATTATAGCGGCTCATCAGTCTTGTGATTTCCAGTCGGTAAAAGCCACAGAGCGTCATTTTTCCACTGCCGTCTAAACATGGCTTCACACCAACCTCTTAAGTCCCCTCAACGGGCGGAGGTATCCCAGAGGTCTGATTGGCTGCTGGAGACGGTTGAATTGAGTGACGGGCTGTCAGAGGGGATCCATCGGGGGGGACAATGTGCGCGCTCAGGGGCTCAGAGGTCAGCCCGCTAACAACGGCTGTGCTAGGGAAGTTTGTGTTCGGCTGAGGAGCCACCCTTTCATCTGTGCCATCCATTATCAGAGCCTTGTGCCCCCCCGCCGCCCCAAACAAGGCTGTCTGTGTGTGTCTGATTTTGTGTATGCGTGTGTGTATTTTATATCTGGCCGCTACCCTGTTTTGCCAGAAATGGAGTGAATACAATTAGGGATCCGACCCAGGTTGTGCTGAGCAGATCGAGGCTTGAATAGGTTTTGTTTGGCATCAAAGAGGAGCGGCAGGAATTGCACCACTGCTCTCCCTTTCCCGAGCCCACAAAACCCACAGCATCTCTTCACTTACTCCCAGCTGTCTGCGCTCCCAATTTATTACATAATCAGTGTTGCAAAAGGACACCGATCTTGAAAAAAGCTGTGCGGGTTTTGGAATAATCCCTGGAATGTGACTTCCCCGCGGGTGATGTCAACAGGGCCAGATTATTAGGAGCTGTCGCCGAGCCGTGGAGTGAGCAGAAACACTGGATGTCCTGTGGAGGAACAGACGAGCTGCGATCAATGGCTTGGACGATATAGGAGTGTTATTTTGAGCCGAGGCCAGACGGACACAGGCCTTTTGTGCTCAGGATGAGAGAAGGACTGACGTTGTGCGAACGCGTTGCATGAGACAGGGTTGTCGTGCACATGCAGAAACGCACGCGAGCAAACGATGCATGTGTGAATGACGATGTGTGGAAGCATTTTCCGTGCATGTGCGTGGGTTGAATCGCATGCGTATGTGTGTGTGTGTGTGTGTTTGTGTGTGTCGATCAGTGGCATTTTTCTGTGGAGAAGAAAGCCGCTCACTGTCCCCCGGCTGTCCTCGGTCCTCGGTCTGGCCTGGTCTGGTCGGATCCCGGGCCTGCATGGCTGGAGCTCTGTGTCTCCACACGCTGAAGCCCGGCCTTGTTCCCGGCTATTTGTTCAGCTGGCCCACCAGCGGGGACACCGGGGACTCAGAACCCCCCTCTCAGGCCCAGTCGGACACCTCCGCCGCTGCACCCGCCCAGGTCACCGACCCCCTGACCCCCTCGCCCAGGGGTTATTTTCTGCGAGGCAATCGTTTAAGAAGGGGGTGTTTTGTTCAGCCCTCGTTCGGCCTGCAGTCTCCGCTTAGGCTCTTGTCATCAGCGCCATTGATCTGCTCCAAATGAGCTGATTAGGGGGCCTGCAGTTTGTCCTGTTGAGTGGGCTGGCCTAAGCCGGGTTGAGCTCGGCAGGATGGGGGTGAGGGGGGTCGCAATGATGAGGAAGATGGGGTCAGAGTGCATACAGAGCAAACACAGTTGGGCATTCACGCTCAAGGATGCAACACGATATTAGCAGTTGTTTGAAGAGGATCGGATTGGGCCCGTTTTGCTTTATGTGTGTTATGTCAGTTCTCACCCCCGTGGCTTCAGTTGATGCTGCAGCTCTCAGATCAGTGTTGTCTCTGACAGCGCTCTCCTTCATTTCAATAATGGACATCATGAAACCCATTCCACTCCGTCGATTTGCTTCGTCCCGCTTCTTTAAAGCTAATGTGTTTTTGGTTTGTAGCTATATAAATTAGGGCTGTGATGTGTTCAGTGAGTTTATGCACACTAACTGTACCACAGATAGGTTCAGATACGCGTTCCTATATCAAGATGCTGCTTACCTGTTAATATTTAAACTGATCTGAAATGGCCTGGTTGTTTTGACCCCACACCGTGTTACTGTCAGGTCTATGTGGAGCATCCGCGTCTGTGTTTTCTGCAAAAGCTATTTGAATGAAGTGAGATGGGGGGGAATGGGGAGGGGGGGGTAACGCCATTGTCTGTTTGAGATTGATCAACCGCAGCAAATTTAAAATGCTTTAAAGAATTTAAATATCAAAGAACTAGAAAGTAGGACACATGTGAAAAGTGTCACAGAATTCAAATGGGATCTCACATTTGACACTTACAGCACTGCATGTGCACCTGTGTGTGTACCTGCATGTGTGTGCAAGATCATAAACACCCATGCATTAATGTGTATTAGTGTTGGTCCCTCTTTTTTTTAATCAGCCATTAAATCCCTGTAATTATAGTTCCAGTGTAATGGAACACCCCGGCACTCCCTGTGTAAACTGAGAGTCCTCCCTCCTCCGGGTCAGGGATTAAGAATTCAGCCCCGCTGAATGAGCTGCACATTACTCTGAGCAACCCTTAACACTTGTCAGGGAGATATTATTAATATTAGAGAAAAGAAGTTTGTCTAAGGCCCAAAGATAAGGAGACAGAGCAGTCCATGACAGATGAGAAGAGGGGTTACCTACGATCACTCACACAATTAGTCACAGAAGCGTAAACAGAGGAGCAGTGATTTGAAATAATGTATTGTGTGAGTATTGTCTCAGCATAATGTGGACACATTGTGCATATTCGTGGTTCGCGACTCTCCATATAACTTTCCTCGGAGCTACAATGAGACCTTTGTTTGTTCTGCTTGTTTACTTGCAAGCTGATATTTTCCCCAATTTCAGCTGGTTTATGGTGTGAAAACGTTTCTTCCAGTGGGATAGTGAGACTGCGTATGTGTTGGATGGATGTCATGTAATTATCTGGTGCAAATGAAGCCAGCTTTGTCCTGCCAAACATCTCTCTTCTTTTTTTTTTCTTTTTTTTTTTTCGCTATATAGGCCTCTGTGCTATGTTGTGTCACAGGTCAAAGTTTACAGGGTTAGGGTGGACACTGTGTCCTCACATCCGTCTTCATTAGAGGTCTGGAAGTACTCAGGGACCAGACCTCCCCCTCCTCCTTTTTCTTTTCAAAACTATCCGTCCAGTTCTAATAAACAACTACATCAGAAGACGGGGCTTCGCACTGTCAACACAGAGCTGCCTGACACGATCCACCCGTGAGACGCACTCTGCAGTAAACAAGCCCTCTGAGATGCTATCGCTGTGCTCAACAGAACTTTAATTCATCAGATGAGTTTCTTGAAAGATGATGCATTGCTTGTATTATTGGAGATGGATGGGTATGGCAGGATATTGCTTCAAGCCTCGCCTAGATTACGCATCCAAGTGTCCAACCGCCCTCCCCTCTTTTAGCATCTAAGTTTTACTTTTGGCATATTAGCTTTTTTGGTGGCATTGATTTAGTTTTACCTCTTTCAACCTTTCAAATACTCCTGGCGGTATCATGTTGTAACATAGTGACTATTGATCTATAAAGGGGCATGCACTGTAGGTGGATTTTGTTGTTGTTTACCATTGTTTCCAGGCCACGAGCTAAGCTAAGCTAATCGACTTCTGGCTGTGGCTTTGTCTTTACCCTACACATGTGAGTAGCACTTCTTTCATCTAATTCTCAAAAGGCAAGCAAAAAAAACCCTCCGAAAATGTCCCAGTACTTTACATCCTAACAAACGCTGGTTGCAGTTTTGTGAAAATCAAAATGGGCTTTCAGCAGTTTGGGATTTCTGATCCTATTTCTAACATGCAAGCCAAAAAGAGCCGCTGTGGAAATAACCGCGTCTATAACTTAAAATATCAAAGCGCCCCTCCAAACCCGCTGAATGCTAACTTAATAACTCACTGAAACATGATTACTCTTGTCATCGTTTCTCCCACTAAAGAAAACCTTCTGGGTTTCAGTCCAAAAGTTCGGCAAACCGAGGCCTATCGTTGTGGATCAAAGTAGACCCAAACTAGACTGAACTCGATTGACTCAGACACTCAAACTAAACCAGAGCAGAAGCAACACATGCGAGCGGACTGTCCCTCCTGCTCCCCAAGGACGTGGCCCGAACAATGACATCACTGTTGGCCTGTTTGTCTGTGGCATTACCAAATCTGTGGTGGGAGCTCATCCGGAGGGAAAAAAAGCAAAGAAGCGATGAAGGGAATGAGAGAGAGAAGGGGATGGAAAAGACGGATGCACCGACATAGACAGAAGCAGGACAGAGAGGGGGAATGAAAGAGAGAAAGGACTCGAGCTGTGGCTTGGCTGAACTCACCGTGAACCTCGGCAGATTTATTTTTCTCCGGAGCTTGTTGCTGGCTGACAGGGGGCCAGATCTACATGCCTCTCCCTGGGCCGCCGCGACGCTCGCCCAGCGGAGCAGAGGCCGGGAGGAGTGGGCTGGAGGGACGCGACATGGCTGTGGACCCTAAGGAGAGAGTGTCACGGGGGTCACGTTCTAGTCCACGTGTCCCGCTGCAGCCCTGTAACGACAAACGGTCTCTCCATCCACCGGGTGTGGAGAGTGGCATTTCGACGCCACTCTCGACGGCAGTGTCGGTGTGAGCCGATAGACGCCGGCTCTCACAGATCGCTCCCTGCCTTCTCCACCAATAGTTACTGAAGCGTTTTTATGGGGTTTGATTTTCTACACCGAGAAAAAAAATCAGAAAGAAAAAGCCATAAATACACATAAATAAGTAGTACAACGTAAGTTAGTAGAAGGAATTCCTTACAACAGACCAACAATATGGTCAGTCAATCTGTCAACCGTATATCTAAGTTTTCTTACGCTGTTCTATTCACACTATAATTATATTCATGTGGTGGCATCTCGGTTGAGCATCGTTAGCAGATAAAACCCCCCAATGCCTGAGCGGCCACGTCCCTCGTTCGGAAAGATGTTTGGTCCATTTCACACAACGCGTTGAGTCTGTGTGCCTTCTCAATCTCACAAGAGGAGTCAGTTCTTCCATATCGTGGATTTCTTTAATAATTTCAGTCCATTTTTCTACTGAAAGCGGGTCAGTTTGTGACCATTTATGAACGAGCGTATGTACAAGGATATGCTGCATAGTTCTCCAAATGATTTTCCAGAATATTTGTATTTTGGAGCAGATTCAAAATATATGACCGCTATGGTTACGCCATTTTTTGAACCACATTCTGCCGTCTACTTAAGCCGTAACATGATGTGCCTCACTCTCACGCATGTAGAGACACAGAAACACAGACATGAATATAGTATAAATACCACAGGTGCTTTCAGTAAGGTGTCGTATGCAACCTCGGATTTATATTACTATTATTATTAAAATAAGAGAAACCTTCATATTGGGCCAACGTGAGGCAACGTGACACCAAGTTGAGAGACTGTGTCTGATGTATGATTTAATAACAGGTTTTACAATAAATTCAACATCAACAGAACAGTAAACTCGGAGCACAATGACCTCTCTCCACACTCTTTCACCATCGCTGCTATGAAGCTGTGCTGAGAGAAGAAGCTGCTGACGTGATTTCCAGAATCATGAACCAAAACAGGAGCTGAGAAAAATTGGGATAAAGGGTTTAATGAAATATACTAAGATTTGAGATCTTGCCCTTATAGGTAACGTAAGGATATCTCACTATTTTAGTTTCAACTAGTTTATTCAAAACATTCTCGAAGTACAATGCTAGATCACTGGTGTGGCCCTTTAAGAGAACAAGACAACCTTTCTGCTAATCTGTATTTAGAGATTCTGCAATACTGCTGAAATGAAGATCCACCACTAAACGCCACATATATTTAACAAGGTTGTTAATGCAGTCGAGCCAAAACCAAGAACATCCAAGCGTCTCTTGTCGCTTTGGACTAAAAAAACAAGATGTCAACGGCTAAAAGTCCCAACTCAATGCTTCAAAATAGCAGTCCACAAACCGATGATTGACGTGGTCCACTTCGTATTTACAGTCTATGATGTCAACGTGATGGTTTCCCCTTCCAAACATCAAACAGAGGCCAATCCCTCATCTACCACCGTGAGGTGGAGGGTACCCAGAAGCGCTAGCGTGCAATGTCCATTTTGCATCTGAGAGTCACTCAGATTTAAACAGGATCTCCTCTTGTACTGTAATTATGGAGGATAATACTGTATGCAAGCTCACGCTGGAGCCCACTGAGGAAGCGAGGAATTAACTGGCTGCCCTGCACCACTGACTCAACTCTCTGTGAACCGCCTGTGGAACCAGGGGTCAGCGGTTCTGGCTCTCGTATCATCTTTCCCTCCCACTCCTCTGCTGTTTTTGCTGGGGGTTAGTTAAGGAGGGTTTGTGGAGCAGAAGGGCTCTCAGCTCCTGATCTCGGCGGAGCTCAGGAGAATTTTGGCAGCTCGCTTTGTCTGACAGGTAACGCTCAACACGGCCGTCTGTGCTGCCCAGCTGTGACCCAGAGAGGCAGGAGGTGTGAGGGCGAAAGGGCAGACAAGAGATGGGTGTAAAGCATTACATCCGCAGCCCCGCTGCCTTCATTTGGACTTCTTGGGCACATGTTTTCGATTTTACAATCAGGGAAAGAGGTGTGTGGGAAAAATAAAACCGTACATGATTTACTTGGGTGCAACAGATGTTCCCTGATGTTGCTAACACGCAGACCGTTATTTTATTCTGCAGACAATTTGTTTTTTTCTCTGGCGCAATTTTTCTCTTCCTTCTTCATTTAAAAGTCTTTCTTCTTCTGAGCTTAGGGGAAGTTTTGACTGCGTTCGTTGTACAAGCTTGCTAAATGTGTAGTTTTACTTCCCCAAGTGAAACGTTTTTTTGCTAATAGCAAATTTTGAATATGCTGAATCAGTTGAATTTACCATGTACGGTTATGATTTCAGTTATCCTGTGTGAAATCAAACGCTGAGAAGACTTGGGGGAACTCCAAAGAAATTACAAACTGTGCAGCCATTCTAGTCAAGGCCAACTGTAGCAGGCAGATACTTGGCTAAATGTTCATTAAATGAGACATTCATATCTACGAATATTGTTATTTGATTGATCGATGCCGAGATTTGCTTTGGACATCTTACAAAAGATTATAAAGCATAAATGAGGAGACCCTGAACATGTTGACCGGGACCAGAGTGGACGAGGATTTCAATGACCCAAAGTTTACACCGCTGCATCTTCCAGCTGCTTGGGGGCAGCACAACAAGCTGTAAACACAACAGTGACATATTGTCACCTTTTATACTTGTCAGGGAGGACTGAAACTCAAACAAAGTAACCCTTAATAACTAAAGACACAAAAGGCCTCGGAGCAAGCAGGACTAAATCAGAGCAACATCAGAGTTTAGCGTCAGGGACACAGAAAAAAACGAAACAAAACAAAACACGATAAAGGGACACACAAGGCGTAAATACACTGGGGTGGTACGAGGCAGACAATCACAAGGGAGAGAAAAAACACACTGTGGTGCTCGTTGATGCATTTCTATTGGACCAAGATTGCGTCAAAGTCAAATTAGATCCACATAGTCACGTGACCAATTGTGCAGAGAGACATTACGTTACAAGCAACAAACGTTAGCACAGACACGCTAAAACCAGACCCGACGACGGTGGCGTGCTCTCTTTCTCTAGTTTAAAGGCTTATCAGTGTACGTGCACACACGCAAGGTAAGACGGGGAGAAGGAGCAGATCAAAGATAACGTGGGTAAAAAAAAAAAAGCACGCTGGGACACCCACCTCCTCGTAAACAGGGGATCTCCTTACCAAAAACAAAGAGGCCTGAGCAGCCAAACCACATCCAGCGGAACAGGGAGGGGGAAAGGAGCCTCACAAAAGGGTTCGGTGGGGGCCAGAGAACATGTTACATGGGCGGAAAAGGTAGAGCAAAATCATTCATTACTGTAATTACAACCGGAGCCCACTTACTCTCTCACTCAGTGGGAGGAGAGGAGAAGAGAAAAGAGGGAGAGGAGAGATTAGAGCGGCCCACAGAGGTGTTCACCACACACCGGGACTCAACTGGTCCCGTTTCTTTCTTCGGAGGAACACACATGAACACGTTAACGCAGAAGAACGGACATAAGGACACACTGCCGGGTTTCCCAAATCATTTAGTAGTGACTGTAAAGGAAATGAGCCATGAAAGGCTGGTCTCACTGTCTTCACCGCTGTATTTATTTTCACTCCCCGCTCTGAGTCATGCCGTCCCTCCCTTTGCTCATCATACCTCCAAAGCAGAACAGTGTTTAGCTGGAAGATAAACATTTCTTAACTTTCTTTATGTTTCAATCATGTAGCAGCTCTCGTAGAGCAAAAACAAAGCTAGAAACGGATCCACGTTATATTTCTAAAAAAGAAATTGTTTGCTGACAAGTTAGCCAGTTGCCCAAAGCTCTGCATAGAGGTAAAACAAGATCACCAAAATCCAACGCTTGATATTGCGTGTCTTTAATCTGCACGGCAGAGCTTGTTTCCTCCTGATTCCTGTCCTTATGCTCAGCTAAGCTAAAACGCTGCAGAAACTAATTAAAGATAAATCAAGTATTTTATGTCAATTGAGTTGTTGAAAAGGAAAGATGCATCAATGTCGCACGCAGTCAACATTTTCAAAATGTCATTGGAAAAAAAGAATATAACCGGGAGGAAGAGTTGACCCTGTTTACGTGAACGACTTTAGGCACTAAACTTCTTCTGCGTCGCTCACCCTGTGACTGCAGCTTCTAGCCTCTCGTCCTTCTACAGCCTCCCTTCTCTGTTTACCCTGCTCTCGTCTCCGTGTGCCCCAGCACTTCTTACTCACTGCTCTGAGTGTCTCTCTGGGGAAGCAAACGTTCTGGGGAGCTTAATGCGGTCAGAGAACAACACCAACAATGGCCGTGAAGCTTACCCACTGAGCAGACCTACAGGTGTTTCATCGTTTCCAAGAAGAAACGCCCCAGGCCTGCTGAAGGAGAAATATGATCCTGTGAATGTATAGCAAGGAATATAATACATGTGATGCTTAGTATATACTTGCGCATGCATGTTAGATGTATTACGTAAAGTCTGTGTGGTCCGTCTGTGGAAAAATGAGAAATTTCTGCCACATTTCCGCTTTGTTGTAGCAGAGAAAAAGCAAACAGTGGTTCACTGTTTGTTTATGTGTTTGTCTCCATCATACGTGATTGCTAGTGGAGCACATGGGCCTCGGGCAGAAAACCGATTTGTTTCCAGAGTCGGCGCTTTGAAAGTGCTCTCAACCAGCAGAGCACAAGTGGCACCTCGTGGACACGAGCAGTGCTGCAGCCGGTCCCATCGCTCGCTTAGGCTGCTCGAGGCCTCGCCTTCCTTCCATCTCACTGGCTTAGTGAGACGTGACCACGGCAAAAACATACTCTCATCTGCTCTATCAATATGATTGTTTAGGACCTCTCTTCCTGTTCAAGTCAGATGAAGCACATGTATATGCAATAAACAACAGCACAGGTGTAAGCAGCAAATACAAACCAGATAAATCCATGCAGCATTAGTGGCCACATTCACTGGAAACACATCTAACAAAAAACCTAACAATATAAATCACAGACTAACTGCACTCTTCACATTTTTGCGATAATTTCTCTGCTACAAAGCAAATAAGCGTGTTTCTCAAAAAGTATCCTGTCGAAGCAAATCACCAGCTTCAACTAACTGACCCGAATTAAATAACAAGAGTTACCACGGAAAACCTACAGCCAGACCCGATCAAAAGCACCTCGTAAGAGCCGGACACAAGAGCTGCCATTCAGAAACTATGCGACATGAACAAGGAGATAATCTGGCCCCGTGTACCTTCATCCAACTCTCTTTCTCTTTTCGAAGCGTGAGCTCTGCAACAACTCATGTCAAGACTTGGTGGAGCTGCTGGCAGCCATTGAGGGTCATGAGATGAATCATGAGTTATTAGGCCCTGTTGTTCCCTGTGTTCATCGAATTGATTCATCTCGGGCTCGTCTCTCATGATGACTACTGCTCAATCTAAAGATGCTAAACGTTTCACCTTTAACTCGAGGATGAGATGAGGGGACCTCCTTGTTTATCAGCTTTCCGCATATTCAAAGCTCTCCCTCGTGAAGATCAGGTATCACCTGCTGCATATTTAACACTTGGGGTTCTGATGTGAGCTTGCGTTCATTTGTAGGTGGCTTTGTAGTTGCTCCTCTCTTTTTCGTAGTCAGAACATCTGCGTCCAGCTGTCTGTTTGTCTTGCACTGACCTGGAACAACTGCTCTTCCTTGATACACGTGGAGGCCCCACGCCTCTCTAAACAAACCCAGCTCTCAACGGTCGATTGTTTTTCTGCCTCTGACCTGCTCTCCTTCCACCAACAAAACTGCTGCTTCCGCCACGGCCCATTTGGCTACACACATAGACACGCGTGTTCCCGGTAACGGTAAAAACACAAGCGGGCGCCGTGTGAATAGGGACACACACAGTTGACTCAGACACACCGCCGTCCGAGCGTGCACGCAGAACTGCGCAGCCGCCTCTCAGCGCTTTTCCACTGTCGGTCACATCTGCAGCCCAGATGTGACCGCCGCACCGAGGTGCTGCCGCGCACAGGATGCTCGGCGTTCCCCCTGTGGGAGATGCGAGGCGGGCCTCCGGGCCGGCCGTCCGGCTGCATTAGTCTGTGTGTCATGTGGACGTGTTTGTCTCCGCCCCATGTCGGCCTGCTTAATTCGGGGCAGATGTTGGGTGCTGAATCAGGTGTGGAGAAGAAACTTCGGCCCTTGCAGGAGGGCGACTCTGGCAGCCGAGCGCTGCGGTCGCGCCCTTCACGACAAAACCTTCTCATCTTACATCATTACAGTTCATATTGTTTGTCTTTAAGCTACAGAACCATAACAAAAGTACGTTTAGACCCAAGATGTAATAATTCACATTAATCCTGAGAGCAGAATAAGTACATTTCTTTAGAATTTGATGGCATCCCCAAAGTCAAATATGTCAGTTCAAGAAACAATAAATAATGACAAATTATCAAGGAACTGATTCAACACCTTCCTCGTCATGGTGTGGTCGCTCGAGGAGCTATTCCGAGTCTAGTAGTCTGGAAACACAAATCTGTTGGAGCCTTTTAATGTCCTCACTAAGAAAAAAGTAGTGGAAATGGTTTGTTTGCATTTCACTTTCCGGGAAATAATATTCCTATATTATCTTTCTTACAACAGCATAGCTCAATAGAATAGAGATGGCTTAATCGGGTAGTCAGTGGCTCAGCTTGCTCTACAAAACATTGACGCAGAGAGTTTAAGGGATGCGAATATATTTTTATCAACCGTCAAATAACATGTTTATGTGGAAAGATAAGTCGAATAAGTGATACCCTGAATAGCAGATGAAAGGCAAAGCTACTTTAGAAGCCTCACGTTCGTCTCCCCGGCTGTCTCTATGTTGCAGGCTGCAGTAAGTAGCTTGAACCATGCATTCCATTATAAGCCAGTAACACAGGCCATTTGCTTTTTCTTATGAACTCCCTTCCCCCACAGACAGATCCTCTCCTCCAGCCTCTGCTCAGTCCTGGCCATCTCCTTCCACATGTCTGGTGAACTTCTTTCCTCCTCGATGACATTTCTTCAGGCCGTCGCTGCCGTTGGCCGGCGTCTCCACAGCTGGCCTGAGAGCAGATCCCAGCCGGAGCGACTGTGGCCCTCACACCACCTGCTGTAGGGTCCTGGTCACAGAGAGATGCCTACTGTGTGTGTATGCGTGTGTCAGCGTATGGAAGGATGCTTTAACACACACACACACACATAACTGACACAGCATGGGGCTCCATTGTGTCCAAATCACTATACCAGGAACTGAATAACCAGTATGTCCGCCATCCTTCACTCCAGTTGACTGAGTACGGCGAGATAGGGACAGCGAGGGACGGAGGGACGGAATCCCCCTTTGATCAAAGTGTCCGTTGGTCGATGGGATGTGGCGTTGCCTGGGGGGGGGGGGGGGGGGGGGGGCGTTAGGAGGCGGGTGGGCAGAGTTCGGGGAGAGAGTGCTAGATTGTCTTGTCCCTTTCTTTTTCTGGATGCACACCCCCAGCAAGAAGCCGATACCGAGGTTGTGACCTCCCCCGTCCCCCCGCGCAAGGAGGACGCTTTCTTTCCCGTGTAACTGCTCAACGACCCCCTTATGAGAAACAATCCAAACTGTCCTACTGAACCACTGGCCAACCTGCTTCTCCCTTTAGGTGGATGTTGATGCGTCGGCTGGGGGGGTTGGAAGCGTTTGTTTTTTTTTGAGTAGATTAAAGACCATCACCGAATTGAGACAAATTGACTGTGTCAGTGTGTTTTAGTTCAGGCAGCATCTGTTCCTGCAAGTGTGGTGATAGTTGAAAAGAAAAGAGGACCAGGAACGTTTTCTGAGAAATAGTGTGTGTGGGGGGGGGTTGCGAGGGTTCTTTTCAAGAGTCTGGTGTTATTTACGTTATTGTCATGTGTGTGTTCAGACAAAGCCACGAAAGCCACGAAAGAGCAGAACATTTGGTCAACAGGGCTGTACTGTTTGACAGCTGAATCCACTTTGCTGCTGCAATCCGGCAAATTTCCTCCATTGTGGGACTAATAAAGGAATATCTTATTCTGCAAGCGGTGAACGGCACATCGAGCAATATGTCTGCACAAAAATCAGCCGTTTCTACGTATAGAAGGCACTGAGAAGGCCTTAACCTATTAAACCCCAAAGCCCCCCCTGGAGGGGGCAGGGAGAAGACATAGCAAATAACTGCTCTAATGAATTCACTGATCACAAAGTTCTAGTTGAAGTCACGTATAATCGGGTAATAGGTTGCAAAGTTGCGGTCTTGCGTAACTGCAATGGGGGGCCCCTGTGAGTTGGGGGGTTTATATACATATTGTGTCCCGAGCTCAGCGTCGCCCTGGAAACGGAGCAGACACGCCTGCGCCTCCTCATCACAGGCTGAGCAGCCACACCTGCGTGACATCAGACACTGGCTACATAAACCGCTGGGTCGCACACCGAAGGGGAGGAAGGAATGAAGGTATCTCCCTTGGCCTCTTTTTGCCTCACCCAGATAGCAGCGTGTGACCGTCAGCCTCCACGGACCCCCCCAGACTGCACCGAATCCACCTTTTCTTCTGCTTCTATTGATCAAAGTCTGACTTTGCAGAGAGAATGTCCACTTATGGGGCATTGATTTCAGAGAGGTGCAAAGCTTTAAATGCATCATCAAGTGGTGAACATCCTGAAAGTTTTTTTTCTGCTGCGTGCCATTTTCATTTACTCTTAACCAGTAAGACATACATTACTATTTAGACCTCTGAACAAAGATCATTGGTGTTCCCTTCTATCACATCACAAAAATGATTCTCATATATATATATTCTTTTAAAAAATGGGTATGCAACTTTGCAACTGCAAAGGCCAAAAACCTGGGCGGGGTTTAAGGGGTTAAACATTTTCCAATGACTGCAGAAAACTGAGGAAAAACATAATATTTCCATCATGTTGTTATTACAAACACGATGCAATGTGTTAACAATTGGGCATTTTCAACAACAAAAAAACAAAGAATGTCTAGTTATAGGCTTTACTGTTCAAGCAGGTCCTCGTCTTTGTCTGACATCGGTGGCATTGGCTAGTCCAACAAATGATTCTGGTTAGTGGTCTGCTGGAACCAAAAAAAACATGACGGCACATTTCAATGCATCAGAGAATTTTTGCTGACAAGGCGCATATTCCTAAATGCGTCTGTGTTTAACCAGGTAACCGCAGAGAGAGGCAGAGAACCCAAGGGCCGAGGCAAGGCAAGTTTACGTGTGTTGCACCATTCAACAGAAAGGCATTTAAATTACTTCAATTAGAAAGTCCTCTGTGTGATGCGAGCCGGCAAAGCCATTTCCGTGAGGAGACATTTAGTTTTAAAAAGTAAAAGAGTCAAACTAAATACAATAACACAAAATTAAGCAATATTTTTTGAAGGTTGTTTTAATGCCAGTAAAGTTTGTATAAAATATGAAAGAAAAAAAATGACACCTTCCCATCCGCCCATAAGAACAATTGAGCCAGACTAAAAGTACTTTAATTTGATTCAAATGAAGTAATTAAGATTATATGACCGTAGTGGGAAAATGATACATCAGTCCTAATATTTACTACTATTATTATTATTATTATTATAATCATCCCAATAAATCCCTTGATTGAGTAAACAATCTTATTATTAATTAGGTGTAATATATCAGCTCCTCATTGATCAAGTAAAAGTAGTAAAACCGCACAATAAATGTAACTTAAAGTACCAGTAATTTACAATATTAATACTGTAATTTTCAATTGATAATGGTGGCGATGATTAAATACTCTGAATACTAATAAACTCCTTGGTTGCTTGTGAGTTGTTGTTCAGACTGAAGTATTTTCTCAGGAGAGTATAATGAAAATGCTCAAGGAAAGTACCTTTGTTCTTAAGTTAGTCATTTTACATAAGGGAACCCCCCCTCCCCTGAGGGAATCCATTTGAAAATCAATTCATCTGTGTGAGTTTTTCATACAAATGGGTGATTTGTGTTTTAAGAGGGCAGGTCTGGCGATCTCTGGTGGTGAACATGAAAACAGACTGGACACAAGGGACGCTCCTGTTACTGTCCAGCAGAGGACACTATGTCCCTGATACAGGATGGTTTGAGCGCCCCACCTTCCTCTTCTCTCTCTTTCAGTCACACATTCTGTCCCTGCGTTGTTGTTCCTTCTCGTTCACCGTTGCCCTCAGACCGACGATAGCACACAGACGGGCGAGCAAACCGTACGCTTTGCTTCTGCAGCTGAGCAGCAGAAGGCTGCTTTTCCTCTCTGCTGCTTTTTCCTGTCTGCTAGAACCATCACTGTGACCACCTCTGACAAACTGTTTTCCCCTCCACGAAAACTTTCCTCTCCGCTCTTCCCTCGTCTCTCCTCGTCTGCTACCTCCTCCCCCTCTCCTGTCTCTTTTTCCTTCCCTTTCTCAGCTCCAAGTCTCTCTTTTTCTTCCTCCCTGGACGACAAATGCTGTCAGTCATTGACGCGAAGTGGCTGACGTCTCACTGAGACGAAAGACGCTGACAAATGAAAAGAAAGGCCAGGTGGGATGAGGCCAATGTGTGTGTGTGTGTGTGTGTGTGTGTGTGTGTGTGTTCTTCTTACCAGACCTCTTTCTCACATTTTTCCCTGTTAAAGAATCCTAACGACTATGGGGATCTTTTGACTTTGCATTTTTTGGTTTCAAGCGAAATGTATTGATTTATTGAAAAATATTTAATGCAACATTTATATTCCCACCTGATTCATTCAATAGCTTCAGTGATCCTTAAATTTATCCTTCAGGGAGTTTTGTTTTTGATTACTTGTCTAATACTTTGGTTAATTACTAAATACATGGAATAGTGACTAAGCTCAGCTGTACTAGTGCACTTATCTAAAGGTGACCCTGGTTAACGTCATCAGTATGTGAACAGTGTCATTGTGAGCATCTAATTGCATGTTGAGGTAAGCATTTAGCTCAGTACCGTTGTGCGTGGCCTCACAGAGCTGCACGCATGACTGCAACGTAGGTTCGTTTTAATTTATAAACTGAGGAATCCTCTGGTCACATGTCGTTTTTGGAGTCAACTACGGTATTGAAATGCATCTGTGCCGCGTTTGAGAGTGAGATGGGTTTGGTTTTACGAGGCTGTCCCAGCTTCCTCTGACCTGTTGCATCTCCCTTAAAGGCCTGTGTGGACCTCTGGTAGGTGGTTTTAACAACAGAGCCCGTGTGGTATGTGTTTACACAGAGCCGCCGTCGGCGTCTCCTCTCCTTCTCCTCCTGCAGAAGCTGGCTGGCAGATAACGAGCACCTCTCACTGCTGACTGGCCGAGGGATTTATAGCTTCTCAAACAACGAGTTGTGGGGAGCTGCTTAACAGTTTCCCTTCAAGAGGACATTTTTAGACATTTTTTTTCTACGCTGTGGACACGTTAAAGCGCGAGTGACTATGACCCGTCTGCACTAATAGTGTTTGGGAATGTGCGGCTCAGATGATCCTTTGTGCACTTTGTAGAATGTATCAATGTGACATTTGGTGTTAGCATGTGTGTGGTATGTTAGTTATCATGAGAAAAACAAGAATGTGCCAGAGCTGATTCCTTATCAGGAGCCTTCACTCCCTTCTATCCATCTCTTCTGGGGTTAAAAAGACACCGAGCTCTCAAAAGGTTGAACACAGAGCAACAAAGCTGTGAAGTTGTGTGCGTGCGCCTCACACCTTCTCTTGGAGCTCACCTCTTGCTCTGTGTGCTTCTGTAACAACAGATTCACACATTCACACAGGCATGTCCAGAGGACTAGCAGAGGAAGTGGAGATAGACAAATCTCTAAAGCTCAGTGCAAAGTGTGAAAAAGACTATTTTTATGCATTTATAGACTCAGGGAGATTACCCCGGGCACTAAGCCCACCGTAAATCAGTGAATGGTTTTGTGTGGATTGCACCATTGGGATATAACGTGTTAATTTGTGAACTTTAGAGGTGCTGCTAGATTTTCGTCGGGAAAGAACAGAGCCGGGGCCGCTTCCACCCAGATCCAGAGATATCAGCTGCCGTACCAGCAGATGTCATAACAGCTTATTTCCTCTGAACCAGAGTCTGTAATTATGCATCCATATATATGTTTGTATTATTGTGTTTTGTTGTGGTAGCAAAATGGGATTGCAGGATGTATTTCATTTTACAAATATGATGTAAAAGCCCATAAAATAACCAATAACCTCGCAACGTGGTCACTTTCAGTCAGAAGTCAAATAAGGTTATTGCCCAAAATGTTGCACTACTCCTTTGAATAAAAAAGTTTGAGAAACATCTAAAGGAATTTGGCTTGCAGAACAAAGTAGTATTACCCGCTACAGAAATGATCTCCACCCCGACCAGCAACAACGGTGTGGCTTACAGATGGATCATTACTAACAGTCTAATTCCCTGTCATGGACCAAACCAGTTGGTAAAGTAAAGTTTGTTGATAATACTTCTGTTCTGTGAGATTTGAAGTTGTACAGCAGTATTTTACATTGCACAGTTAGTACTTTGGTTGTCATATGAAGATAGATGTTGAAAGAGTAGCGATGAAAGTGTAACTACAGTTCCTCAACTTTGAATTCTCGTTTCTGCTTTTCTTAATATCGATTTCACCCGACCTGAGCCCTACATCCTGTCTGCTTGTGTCAAACGGGAATCAAAACCGGATTTCATCACCCCGCCATGCAAAACCCTCTCCCTGTGCGGCGACTGGCGGCGTTCAAAAGCTCCCCAGAGCAGCGAAGGCTGCGGGCTGGAAGGGTCACAGTTTCTCATCCTCTCTCACTCTGCATTGTCCCAGAGCTTGCACAGATCCCCATCCGCTTCAACAGATCATGTAACGTTGCCTCATCCTCTGTTTGCATAACACCCTGCTTCTCCCCCTCCACCATGTTTGACTGGGGTTTTTATTTTCACACATTATGCACACTTTCTGGCGTCACACTACAATTCTATCTCTCACTCCATCATTCTTTGTCGCCATGCGCTCTTTCCCACTTAATTCTAGAGGTCCCGCTGCAAACACATAGCGCATTGTGCGCGGACAGATCTTGTCTGTTGTCGGTGTTGACTGTTTAGTCTGTGTGAATCACCATGATGGATTGGGATCCCATTGATGCCTGCGCAGTGTGTCCTTGTTTTTTTTTTTAGGCCTAGCGGAGCTATACAACTGCTGGCAGTTTTTACTGCACAAACATAAGAGAGGAATCACTCAACTCCTCTGCCAGAAAGGGAACAAGCCCGCTTCTCAATATGTAAAAGCGTTCCTTTTAGCATTCTGCCCTGTAGCAGCTGCTAATCAGCGTTTTTGGATAGGCTTTGTTAAATGAGACCAGGTCTGCAAGGTTAGAAGAATCCTCATCTGAACGCTTGGGCACTGACCCTTTCCCTGTAGTGCACGCATTTCTGTTTTTTTTTTATTTAAAAGTCAAGCTCCTAATTGCATAATCCAATAAGAGGATAGTGCTTTTAAAGTATCGGTTGTGACACTGGAGGCTTGTCAGAGTGAAATCTTTTTTGACTATAGCTGTGAATTTGTGACCACAGGACCCGAACGTGGCTAAAGTTTCACAACTTTAGTTGGGGGGGGAAGTTATAGTCAACAATTGTGGTCCCAGTGGTTTGTGGATTGGCTGCGATTTGAAAAACACTCTGGCTGGATCACATCTATGTTACATCGCTGCGACACATGACCGCAGGATTATGCACATAGAGACGCGTACTGTTTGCACATTACAGACCCACTTATGTCTTTTACGGTGACACACACACAAGCATCAAAGATCTACTTTGTTCATAACCCGGGGAACATGACGTGGGACGAGGCCAGGAGCTACTGCCAGGTACTCCGGGTTCACTCGCAGTATTCACCCGACTCTCTAATCAGTAACTTGCACACGTGTTCAAAGCAGCATTTAATTATACGATACAAGTCAGTCGGTGAGATGAAGCAAAGCTTCAAAATGAGTCACAGCGCTGGAAGCACTTCTATACAAACCACCATAGCTGTGTATTTTGTTCTACCCATTTTGTATCGTCACTGGGAACAGAACATTTAAGGTCTTAAAAACACTTATCTAACAGTATTTAAAGTTGCTTCTGTAGCGATGAATAGGAATGGGCAGGGTGTGATCTGACAAAAAAAGCAGAGGGGGGGGATTTTTTTTCATAGACAAAAACATTGGACTTTTAGCTTGCATAACTAGGGAGAAGAACGCAAAGGGTAGACAGGCTCTTTTTCGGGTCCATGTATTAGTCCCCATCACAACATGGCAAAACTTTTAATGTTCATTTAGTTGTTTTATTATCCACACACGCACATCACGCAATGCGCGTAGGGAACCAAATGCCTGGGGGGGCACCAAAAAATCTGGGACGTGGAAAATCATCACAGTAGGTTACTAGTATAAATAACAAATAAAATTACTTTTACACGCTCGGACGGTTTGGCTATGAGGAGGAAGCAGAAGCGCCAAGCGGCGCACAAAGAGGGGAAACCGATCCGCGTCTCGCGCACACGCACACCCCTGCAAAGTTCCCGCACTAAAATGTTACAATGTTTTTGTTGAATAACGTTCAGAAATATGCGCCGTCTGCCACAAGGCTACTGAATAGCTACTCTGATGTATTGACACTGAAGATCGTTAGATTTCAAGAGTTTAAGTAGGCTAGCAGTTAAGTTGCATTCATCGCTATCAAGGGGGGGAAATCCTTGTCCCCCCCGGAGAGAAAAATAATTTAGCAGAGGGGGGATAGGAAAACCCCACAAATTGTAGACGCGCGTGCTGAGTCTATTGTTGAAAGCTTGTGTCCATCGGGGCGGTAGTGCCGCGCGCACCGAAAACACTTCTAGACTGAAAACACTGACTTAAATAAATATAAATATAAGGTAGATGGTTAGCTAGCTGCTGTTGCTACACAAACGGTAAGCTGTCATCATTAGCTGTAGCGGGGATAGAGTCATCAGAGTAGTGTAAATAAAGTTTTTCAATCGACTCAGGCACCGAAATGAAGCACTGTAATCTGCGTTTTTAAGAAGCTCTCGTCTTTGTTCACAACATTAGGATTTGTCATTTGAGATCTTATGCACTGTGACCAAATTTTGTTGACACAATAATTCAAACCTTATTGTTTCTTCTCTGTGTACTTTTTGTGAATGCCTCTGCATCTTCGCCAATGGCCGACCATCCACTCGTTTCCCACCGCAGATCGTTTCCCCGGCCGAGTCAACGTGACTAAGCTCACTTCTGGCAGTGCCAATCTGACGTGGCTTCATGTGCCCAACAACGACCACTACTGGGTTGAGGTCAAGATCCACGAAGGGCTCAAGGTGAATCAATCCGTGACCGACCGGTTGAGCCTCGGCCTCGTCAACCTGACGGTGGGTTCCCGCCACTCGGTTCACGTGTTCCCGGTTAAGTGCAAGAGATACAAGCACCCGCAGCAGACCGTCTTCTACACCAGTGGGTTTGCCTCCTTTTTAGCCTATGTCGACCTTTTTTCTTCTTCGGGAAACTGATCGCCGATCTCTTCTCAGAACCCAACAAAGTAGAGAACCTCCTCACCGGCCACGTGACCGAAACCTCCGTTGCCCTGAACTGGAGCAAATGTGGTTGGCTGGAAATGTGGATTTCTATTGCATCAAAGTCGGGAGCGTGGAGACGAACAATAACAACTTTTATTAACAATGAAGAACTGTAGGCTATCTCATCTTACATTGTGTGTAAACTGGAACTCTCAAACAATTACTGATATTTTTCTTTTGGAATTGAGTAACACGTGCTAAAAAAGAGCAGTTTTGGGGGAGTGGTAAAAAGAGCAGAGGGTTTCAGAAAAAAAATCAGCCAAAGGCAGCTTTTATTTGTTTGCGTAGGGTTGGATAACAATGCTTGTTGCCAGCTTTGCATGGCAGTAAACGTTAGAGCCCCAAAAACGCTTCTTTTTCTGAAATCATCAAGTCTGACACGACCCAATACATTATACATCACAGTCTGTGTAGAGCTGAGCTTTGTGCAACAAGACATATATTAAAAAAAATAAAAGAAATGATCACATAAAATAAAGATGGATGAAAAGTAATAAGAAACTGATTATAAGTAATCATGTGTAAATGACTGTAGGAAATCCTAGCCTTTTCAGTGTGAGTAAAATACAAGGTACCATCTCAACCTAGGAATCCAATGTTGCCAAGCATTAATATGAATGACTAAATGCATATTTGATTATACAAACTATCTACGCCACAGGTCAAGAAAACTAAACTTTATGGCTCTTAGCAAACCAACGTAGTAGGAAATTTGTTGTGTAAGAAAATCTTTTTGTATAATGGTTCATGGCGAACGTCAAATGCGGCACTGCCCCTCTAAAGAGAGGGCAATGGGGAAAGGGGATAGACCAGGTAAACTCTTTAGCCATCGACACAAAGATTTAATAACTGGGTTCATTCTGGACCCAATGGTTTGGTCACATGTTGCTCATGTTCTAGCTTCTAGTTTTAAAACTAAATTCTAGTTTCAAGTTCTGAAACTACAACCAGAGAGACGTTCCACTTTTAAAGAGAAATACTCAAGAAGTTCAAGAATGCCAAACCAGAAAACGATGAGACGGAAGGAAAACGCTATGAAGCGTAAACGGTCAGAAAGTCCAGATTGGAGACTTCAAGAACTCAAGAAGGTGTTTAAAGATCCTGAGGCAGAAATTCCGCTTCTGTGGAGTACAGAGATCAAGTCAACCAGCCTTGAGCTTGAGGAGAACGTCTCACAGAAGAAATCATTTACCAATGCGACGCGATTTTGCAATACAAACGTAGACCGAGAGGTAGATGAAGCAGGACCTTCTGTACATCCAGGACCAAGTACCCCAAAGAGCCTTCAAGAGAAGGAGATGACCACGGCTAAGCAGACCATCCAGAGGCAAGGGTCAGAAATCTCCGGTCTCAAGGAAAGTCTTCAAGAACCCAAGAAGATGTTTGCAGATCATGAGGCAGAAATTCCACTTCTGGTAAGTATGGAGATCAAGTCAACCAGCCTTGAGCTTGAGGAGAACCTCCCACAGAAGAAATCATTTACCAATGCGATGCAATTTTGGAATAAAAGCGTAGATCGAAAGGTAGTTGAAGCAGGACCTTCTGTACATCAAGGACCAAGTAGCCCAAAGAGCCTTCAAGAGAAGGAGATGACCACGGCTAAGCAGACCATCCAGAGTCAAGGGTCAGAAATCTACAGTCCAGAGTGGAGTCTTCAAGAACTCAAGAAGGTGTTTGAAGATCATGTGGCGGAAATTCCACCTCTGGTAAATAGGAAGATCAAGTCAACCAGCCTTGGGCTTGAGGAGAACGTCACAGATAAGAAATTATATACCAATGCAATGCGATTTTGGAAGAAAATAGCTAAGAAGCCCATCCAGAGTGAACGGTCAGAAATCTACAGTCCAGAGTGGAGTCTTCAAGAACTCAAGAAGGTGTTTGAAGATCATGAGGCAGAAATTCCACCTCTGGTAAGTAGGAAGATCAAGTCAACCAGCCTTGAGCTTGAGGAGAACGTCACAGATAAGAAATTATTTACCAATGCAATGCGATTTTGGAAGAAAATAGCTAAGAAGCCCATCCAGAGTCAACGGTCAGAAATCTACAGTCCAGAGTGGAGTCTTCAAGAACTCAAGAAGGTGTTTGAAGATCATGAGGCAGACACTACGCTTCTGGTAAGTAGGAAGATCAAGTCAACCAGTCTTGAGCTTGAGGAGAACCTCTCACAGAAGAAATCATTTACCAATGCGATGCAATTTTGGAATAAAAGCGTAGACCGAAAGGTAGATGAAGCAGGACCTTCTGCACATCCAGGACCAAGTACCCCAAAGAGCCTTCAAGAGAAGGAGATGACCGCGGATATGCAGACCATCCAGAGTCAAGGGTCAGAAATCTCCGGTCTGAAGGAAAGTCTTCAAGAATCCAAGAAGATGTTTGTAGATCATGAGGCAGAAATTCCGCTTCCGGTAAGTACGGAGATCAAGTCAACCAGCCTTGAGTTTGAGGAGTACCTCTCAGAGAAGACAACCAAACTCCCCCAGACAAACTATGAGGGAGAGAACGAGATTTACATCAGAGAAAAAAATGACCTGGTCATTGCCCTCCACGCTGAGCAGGGCAAGACAAAGCAGCTTGAGGAACATAAGAAGGTCCTGGAGATGGATAATAAGCTCCTTCTGCAGGATGAGAAGCTCCAGAAGGAGGATAAGAAGCTCCAGGAGAAGCTCCAGGAGGAGGGTAAAAAGCTCCAAGAGAAGCTCTTGGAGGCTAAGAAGATCCGTGAGGAGGCTTTGGCAGATCTGGAGCAAAAGAATAATGTCCTGGAGCAAGAAAATAAGGCCCTGAAGGAGGGGAACAAGGTCCTGGTGAATAGAAATGAGTTCCTGCAGGAGAATACAAAGCTTCTAGTGGAGGACCAGAGGCTCCTAGAGGATATGTGCCTCAAGATGAAGAAAAGAATCCTAGGATTCTTTGGCAGGAGGATGGAAGACAGAGCCACGGAGCTGGCAGAGATGAGGAGGAAAATGGTGAACACGGAGACCGGGAGTGGATTTTTCCGCCGGATCTTCAAGAGGTAAAGGCCCTTTCTCTGAGGTCTTTCTCCCAGTCCTCTGGGATTTTTTTTAAATGGTGGTGGAAATGGGGTGGATTGTTCCACCGCATTGTGGGGCGGAAGACGGCCTTCTCTTCCTCTTTGTGGTTTTCTCCCGGTGATCGGGTTTAAAAAAAAATTGTGGTGGAAATGGGGTGGATTGTTCCACCGCATTGTCGGCGGTAGACGGCCTTCTCTTCGTCTATGTGGTTTTCTCCCGGTGATCGGGTTTTAAAAAAAATGGTGGTGGAAATGGGGTGGATTGTTCCACCGCATTGTGGGGCGGAAGACGGCCTTCTCTTCCTCTTTGTGGTTTTCTCCCGGTGATCGGGTTTTTAAAAAAATGGTGGTGGAAATGGGGTGGATTGTTCCACCGCATTGTCGGCGGTAGACGGCCTTCTCTTCGTCTATGTGGTTTTCTCCCGGTGATCGGGTTTTTAAAAAAATGGTGGTGGAAATGGGGTGGATTGTTCCACCGCATTGTCGGCGGTAGACGGCCTTCTCTTCGTCTATGTGGTTTTCTCCCGGTGATCGGGTTTTAAAAAAAATGGTGGTGGAAATGGGGTGGATTGTTCCACCGCATTGTCGGCGGTAGACGGCCTTCTCTTCGTCTATGTGGTTTTCTCCCGGTGATCGGGTTTTAAAAAAAATGGTGGTGGAAATGGGGTGGATTGTTCCACCGCATTGTGGGGCGGAAGACGGCCTTCTCTTCCTCTTTGTGGTTTTCTCCCGGTGATCGGGTTTTTAAAAAAATGGTGGTGGAAATGGGGTGGATTGTTCCACCGCATTGTCGGCGGTAGACGGCCTTCTCTTCGTCTATGTGGTTTTCTCCCGGTGATCGGGTTTTTAAAAAAATGGTGGTGGAAATGGGGTGGATTGTTCCACCGCATTGTCGGCGGTAGACGGCCTTCTCTTCGTCTATGTGGTTTTCTCCCGGTGATCGGGTTTTAAAAAAAATGGTGGTGGAAATGGGGTGGATTGTTCCACCGCATTGTGGGGCGGAAGACGGCCTTCTCTTCCTCTTTGTGGTTTTCTCCCGGTGATCGGGTTTTTAAAAAAATGGTGGTGGAAATGGGGTGGATTGTTCCACCGCATTGTCGGCGGTAGACGGCCTTCTCTTCGTCTATGTGGTTTTCTCCCGGTGATCGGGTTTTAAAAAAAATGGTGGTGGAAATGGGGTGGATTGTTCCACCGCATTGTCGGACGGTAGACGGCCTTCTCTTCGTCTATGTGGTTTTCTCCCGGTGATCGGGTTTTTAAAAAAATGGTGGTGGAAATGGGGTGGATTGTTCCACCGCATTGTCGGCGGTAGACGGCCTTCTCTTCGTCTATGTGGTTTTCTCCCGGTGATCGGGTTTTAAAAAAAATGGTGGTGAAAATGGGATGGATTGTTCCACCGCATTGTGGGGCGGAAGACGGCCTTCTCTTCCTCTTTGTGGTTTTCTCCCGGTGATCGGGTTTTTAAAAAAATGGTGGTGGAAATGGGGTGGATTGTTCCACCGCATTGTCGGCGGTAGACGGCCTTCTCTTCGTCTATGTGGTTTTCTCCCGGTGATCGGGTTTTTAAAAAAATGGTGGTGGAAATGGGGTGGATTGTTCCACTGCATTGTCGGCGGTAGACGGCCTTCTCTTCGTCTATGTGGTTTTCTCCCGGTGATCGGGTTTTTAAAAAAATGGTGGTGGAAATGGGGTGGATTGTTCCACCGCATTGTCGGCGGTAGACGGCCTTCTCTTCGTCTATGTGGTTTTCTCCCGGTGATCGGGTTTTAAAAAAAATGGTGGTGGAAATGGGGTGAATTGTTCCACTGCATTGTCGGCGGTAGACGGCCTTCTCTTCCTCTATTGGGTTTTCTCCCGGTGATCGGGTTTTAAAAAAAATGGTGGTGGAAATGGGGTGGATTGTTCCACCGCATTGTCGGCGGTAGACGGCCTTCTCTTCCTCTATGTGGTTTTCTCCCGGTGATCGGGTTTTTAAAAAAATGGTGGTGGAAATGGGGTGGATTGTTCTACCGCATTGTCGGACGGTAGACGGCCTTCTCTTCCTCTATGTGGTTTTCTCCCGGTGCTCGTTTTTTTTTTTCAAATGGTGCTGGAGACGGTCAGGCAGTAGACGGTCCTCTATGTGGTTTTCTCCCGGTGCTCGCATTTCCAAACTAAACCAAGAAACGATTCCTTCCTCCCTCCCTTGAGTCGAGCGTCAGAGTTCTGAACATGTTGGAGTTTGTTGAGGCTCTTGTTGGGAGAGCCGTGGGGGATGCTGTTGCTGTTTCCGAGTCTGGATGTCGACCCTCCGCCACTGTTCCCTGAACGCACCCCCGCTCTCTCCCCTCTGCAGCTGTCTGTCGTGAACGCACCCCCGTGCGCACACTTAATACTCACCCATGATGCCTCCACCAAAGTCCAGTGTCGAACCAGCCTCTGGTGAATAACTACTTCCATTCTGAATATACTTGAGGAGGAATAAAACACAGTGGGGCGTCAGTTCTACAAGAGGCCGTTTAGGACTTGACTACTGAGACACTCTCACACGTACTAATGAAACGCTCATGCCATCTCACAGCCGGCCGGCTGTGATTGGAAAACAGGGCTGGAGGGGGTGGGATTATTCAAATATCTAGGTTTGTGACGTAGAAAACCTTGATGATCTCGTTCAAAGGCTGAAGGCAGGATCAATTCAGAAACCCGTATCTCACTCAAAACAGCATGGATGGATTTTCTTTGTTTGTATGCGTTTGGAAGCACCAGAGACACACAATAACACCCCAAATCCCAGAAAAAGTGTTTTTTTTTCATAATATGGGCCCTTTAACATGGAGTCAGGTGGATTAGGCTACCTACTACCTCTCTGTATTTTCCGACCTCACTTTTTTCATTTTTTAATCATCCCTTTAGTTTAGTTGTTGTTCACATTGTGTTGTTCCAGGTTTACAATCATGCATGTCAAACATTTCAAGTATTTTCTCCACGTACCTCTTGTGTGAAATTTTAACAAATGTATCACTTGGGTCAAAATCTATACCAAGAAAATGCTTCAGTTTTCCCATATCTTTCATCTTGAATTTTGCTGTGAGTATCCCCTTCACAACCCCCAACGTGTTTTTATTACTAGCTGCAATGATCAAGTCATCAACCCACATTATCATCACGTGATAATAGGATCACGTGATTCAAAACACGGCCTTGTTTGTGTGTTGTGTTCCTCGCAGTGTCGTAAACGTCACCTACAAGAAGTCCAGTTTATTAAATAGATCTTAGACTCATTGGAAAAATCTTGGAACAGGATGTTTGTAATTCTGTAAGTTACAACAGTGATTTTGTTTTCTATCACGATGATGTCTTAGCAAACTATGCTAAACTAAGAACTACAGAGTTGCAAAGTAAATCGATTGCATAGACGCGCCGAACACGTTGCACATTAAATATTGTGGCAGCGCAGTGTTTCCCCTATACCATTATAACAGGGGGGCACAGCAGCAGAGAGCACCAGTGACTACCCTGTTTAGCCAACTACTATGCCCCCCCCCCCAGTCGGCTGAACCGCTTGCCCGACTAGTGGCCCCCAGTCAGCCAAAGCCACTGTACCCCCCCGAGACAAGCGTGGTGGTCGGTCCAGGGTCAGAGAAGGAGACAGGCGGAATCCGAGGTCAGTGGGCGGTTCAGGTGTCCTTCACAGCAGATCAGTTACACGAAGGAACGCTCAGAAATTATACACCAGGGGCAATACAATGCTTCGCAAGGAGTGTCGACCAAGTGTGCACCTGGCTGACCTACGTTTTTGGTCGCCACTAGTGTGTTTTTTTGTGTTATAAGAAATAAAAGAAAGTTTATGTATAATAAAAGAATCACTTGCATGTTCGCCATGCCTTGGTGCGTTCATTCCGGCCACCCACGCAGTTACAGTGGCGCCAACTCGGCGGGGGACCCAGGGTGGAGGAGATGGCCGGAGAGGCGCGCAAGTGGTTGGCGGCAATCGAGGCGATAGAGGCCTGTCGGGACGACCAGCTGAGGCGGATCTCGGCGGAGCTGCAGCGATGGGTGGCCGAACAGAGCGCGGAGGGGGGAGACGGCTGTGCGTGGGAAGTCCAGGGGGACCCCCCAACGGCGGAGCGACGGACCCCAGCCATGCGTTCGCCATGCCTTGGTGCATTCATTGCGGGTCCCGTAGCCACCCACACCGTTACACACCCTTTGAAAGGTTTTTAGAAATTGTAAGACGAGAACGTGGACAACTAGCAGATCCAAAAACTCTGTGGTAGCGACATTTCAATCTAATGAGAGCCACGCCCCCAAAGCATACCTGGCTCTATGATTTATTTTAATGTAAACGGAACCATCATTTGCCAAACTGGACCTCACGCTGTATTAAAGTAAAATATGACAAGCAGAGGACACAATCCCCTTATGGCCATGAGAAAGAATGCAGGTTTAGGGCACCTCCCCATCAGAGTCTTCAGTCTTCAACCAATTGAGAGTTTTCATCAGCCTTGTCAGATTCATTAAAATTTCAAAGGCATGAAGTGGAGCATGGATTTGAAATGCGTGTGCTTTTCATTCATTCTGTTTCTTTGTGCGTTGTGCGTTGTTAAGGCTAGCTGGTGAAAGAGAGGGCCATTCAACCTTCAATCCCTTTGTGTAGTGATGGTGGTGGAGGGGCCTCTGGGGGGGCGGACTGAAGGGCCACAGGACTGAAAAGAGAGGAAAAGGATCTTCCTATAAGATCCCTCGTTCTGCTCCGATCCCATCTCGTGGCTTCCATTTCCATTGCTGCCACTGTCTGAAGGCCCTGACCTCCCATGTCTCGTCTTTACAGAGGTTGCCTTTCACATTTGCTGTAAGCCAGAGGAATGGTTAGCCCCAATCAGACCAGATAATCAAGGCCATTATCTCTCTTCCACACTTTTAATGAGTTGGGGCCCTCATGCTGGCCCTCAAGATGGTGATATGGAGTTCAAGATTTGAGAGTGTTCAATTACAGAAAAACGACACAATTTACATAATTACACCGTCTTTTTATTTAAGCACCTCTTCTCTTTTTTTGTGAAACATTACAAGCATGAGTGGCAATGCTAGGAGAAGAAAGTCTTGCTAACCTTGTCGTCCTGATTACGATAGTAGAACACTTTTCCAACAAGGGAACACCACACCAGCTTAGAGTGTCCATGTTTGACCTGAAACCAGAAGACAATGCATAGTAAGTATCAGCACTGTAGAAGGACAAAGGGTCCTAATCCTTTTAAAAAGGTCTTTTAAAAAAATAGTGAATACAGGACTATAATTTGTGTTCTATGTTTTTTGAAAGCCTGTCTGATTCTCTGAATCATTCATTTAACTAACTTGTGTTAACAGTCCGTCCTGCTGCTGCTCATAATTACATGTTACTTCCTGCGACAAACGTCTTTCAGATAGATTTAAATGGAAGGTTTCACGATTTTACTGAAGAATATCGTCAACACAAACCAGCTGCGCATCGTTCAAAAAGCGGTCACAGGGGTCAACAGTCGCCGTCTGGACGGAGATCAACGACATAAGCAGCTGATCAAAGACGCCGCTGAGGAAGGGATTTGGCGTTTTGTGAGAGGACACGGGCTGTCAGTCATCTGTCAGAGACCCATCGCACACACCTGTCAGATGTTTAAGTGGTCTTTTTTTTAACTCTAGCACCAGACGACCTTGGCTAAGGAAAGGGAGGAAATAGAGGAGGGTCTGAAAGGGAAGGAGCTCTCAAGCATTCCAGCCGCTCGGCCCCACAGTCGTGTCCCAACGTGAAGGAGGTTCTCAAGCATCTGCTTCAGGTTGGTCTCCCTCTTTCTCAAAGAGGAAGTTTTCCCTGAAAATGTGTTACTTCTGGCATCCTCTTCAGGGGGAAACTTCATATACAAGTTCAAAACCTACAGAGGAAGTTTCATTAAACTCCAACATGTTAATACTGTTTGTCAGGTGGGAAGAAGAACAATATTAATTGCTAAGTTCCTGGAGTGTTTATTCTGACAAGTTCTTTATTATGTTTGATGATGAGTATCAATAATTCATATTTTTTAGGTTATTTTACTGATATGTTCTGCAGAACCCTGATCCACCCCTCCAGGATGTTGGGCGAGTCGGCGGTCAGATAGAAGGTCTTTGACCCAAACTAAAATATGAATTATTGCGACCTAGTTTCCTGTCAAAGCAAACAACTTGAAAACTATAAAACATTATGAGAGGCATTGCTAGTAGGAGCCTACAGAGAGCTCTCACATGCATGTGTAGTTCCGTTTAGCTTTGCAGGGCTTTATAGTGATTTTCAGCAATTTTCTTGGAGCAATTTCTTTCCACGTGAATTGCTCTCAGTGCTCACATGGTGTTGTTTTTAGCAGAGCGCAGCCGTCATCAATAACATTTCTATAAAAACGCACTGTACATCACCTGCTCTGCACCAAACAGCAGACCAACACAAGTTTAGACTAGCTGGAGAACATGGTGGAGCATTTAGCCAGAAAGGAGACCGATAGTCAGTGATTCAAACTGAAATGGGTTGATCACAGTAGTGGCGGAAAGCGTGATGGCCACCTGCGACACTTGCTTTTGTTAACTTGAAGCCACACTGCAGTCCATCAAGCGGACCACACACGGAGAGAGGAGGAAGGACACTGTTGACAACAAAAAATACGGAGGATAAAGAGGCGAAGGGGAGAGGAGTTCAGTCTTGTTATCACAGGGTGAAAAAAGAAATGAGTAGTGAGTAGCTGAGTAGTGTTTTGTATGTTCACCACCTCCCCTCAGTGCACTGTCGAACCTGTTATCCTTTTGCATCTCGTCTGTTCTGTCCTCTCAAAAGTTGCTGTTGAACTGAGTTTGGTTTATTTTCTTTTTATATGGATTTTCCATCATGCTCCACTCCCTCTGTGGTTCCAGCGCGGCTGGCCAAACGGCAGTAAAATGCTCAAAGGACATCAGAGAGGGAGAAGGAGACCTATTTGTTGGCCTGACAAAGTCTCCAGTGGTTAAATAGGCAGTCAACATGTGAGGAAAAGGGGGCGACGCTCTGCTTCACTGCTGTTGAGAGGAGAAAAATAAGTGGCCAAACAACAATCGCAGAGAAGCATCTAATCGGCGTCTGTTTGTGCAGAAGATAGTCGATAGTAGTCAATGGTCAATAAACCCACCCATGACATCTGAAGCCAGTCCGCTTTTTGGCTGTGGGTGGCTCCTTTTTATTTATAAGGTCAATAAAAACACAAACATGCACAATAGAAGAAAATAGAGTAAACAACTAAAAAAACAAGAACATAACTCAATAAGACCAAATGCGTGCAAAGTCATCATAAAAACAATGACTTTTAACTGCTGCGTTTGCTAAAATGATGGCTTTAGAATGCGAGTGAAATGAGTGAGTCTATTTGGGGATTTCCCTGCAGGCTCTTCTGTTTTGGCGTGAATGAAAGCTTCATTGTGGTGTGTGGGAGCTTTGAAGATCATGTCAGTTCTGACTGAATGTACTATGTCAAACTTTTGACTGGTACTGTATGTCAGTGTGACTCCTCACTCTCTAATGGGTGGATGGGTATTGTAACAGTTCCTAAAAGGAAACCTCCGTTTATATCAAAGATAGGGAACCAAGTAAGTTGTGTATTGTCTAATTCCTTATTTTATTCTAAAACAAATGCAGGGCAGGTAAAGCAAGACAGAAGACAGAATCAGCTGACATACAGCAAAAGGTTTTATTTCAGTGCGGGTATAAGAACGCACACTGAACTGCAAACACGTGATAAAACGGGTCTTAAACTCCCTGCCTTCTGTCCTGCGTCCCCTGTCGCGCTGGCAGCCGTGCCCGAGAATAGGCACGTATGCCATGTAGGCCTGACCCCAGTTGTTTTGACTGAGAGCGCTCAGGCACCGACTTATTGAGCAACACAAGGCTGCTGTAACGACACAATCGCAGCTGTAAACTCACGCAGAGCAGATCTCTTCCAGGATCCAGGAGTTTGGAAGCACACTCCCTTGACCGGTACACATAATATATCCCAGCATGTTGGTACAAACCAAGCCAAGTTTATTTCTCAGCAGTCTTCCAGAGAAATCCATTAAGGGTCAGTTTGGCATCCAGAGCCGCATCGGTGCTGTGAAAGTGCAAACAACACGCTCAAACTTTCACTGAAAGGAAAGGAAGGCACAAAGTGTTGAATTGGCATTCAGAAACTAAGGAACACTTTATATACTGTATCTTCCCAGCAGGTTGTCAGACTTCCTGTCTGTCTTTTCATTTTCTCAACAGTTCATCTCAACGACTTCCGTCTTGGTGCTTGTATGTGAACGGCAGTACATTCAAATTCAAGCACAGGAAGAGAAATGTCACATTTTAGAAAACTCTCTAAATGTCCATGGAAATAGTCTGGTTCCAAATAGCTAACTAGGCGCCTTGGCATTGCCGGGGGAGGCAACTATGTCATGGCAGGTGTGAGGACTCCTGCAGGGATAACAGTATTTTTGGAATACCGAAAGATCGCACAGGTTCATCATCTCTACAAATTAACACCACTTTTAGGATTTTTAGGAAGCAAAATAACCACTAATTCCCTTAATTTGTTTCTCCTCTGTATGTGTCTGTCTTTGTGCAAGCACTCTGCATTTGAGAAATAGTGCTTCGGTCGGTCTCAACAAGAAAACATGCCATTGTTCCGTTTCTGGCAGTATCGTAAATAGATTCTAAATGTTCTTTCTTGTTATTACGCCCTGTTGTCCTGCCGAGTCTTAGTGTCTTATGTCTGACTGACATAAACAGACAGTGAACCGATCATCCATCCACGGCCAAACGTTCGCCTTTTAGATCAGGCTCCATTTGTTGCTGAACTGATTAGAACAGCTTCAGGTGAACTATTTCTGACATGTGGGGGAATCCTTGTGAGATTCAGACCTCTAGAGACCGGAGAGCACTTCAGTTTGGTCGGTATAGTCTCGAACCTTCCCAAATTATCCCCTCGCAATTCTTTTACCACCCGGATGACGATTCATTGCAGTTGCAAAGCTCCACACAGTCGTTTAACAACTTTTGATTCCAGTAAAGCTCAGCCTGCAAGCCCAGCATATAAACAAACAAACTGTAATTAGGCTACTTACAACCTAAAAGTTGGGCCTCTCACCACTCCCTCATGGTGGCCTCCATATTTCTTCTGAGGTAATACACAGATTGCTTCAGATTTGACTACTTAAAAACCCCATCCACTCCAAAATGTGTTTTGCCTAACGTTCCTTCAGTTTCATTGACCCAGGGTTTTTTCTCTAATGGGATACATTTTATTTTCAAGGATTAGTAAGCGGGGTACTAACTCTTGTTTAACATGCATATCTCAACCAGTGTTGAAATGCTTTACAGACATTTGGTTCTTGCATTTGACACATTTTGTTTATCATTTACGCCTCATGAGGTTCAAAGTGAACCGTCTCAAAGGGTATTGGTTGGACGATGTCACATCGGAAATGGGCTTCTATTGTTCTGAGAATGCATAACTCTTAACAGAGATGAAATCCAGGCAATCTAAAGACTACGTTTGTAACCAGCTAAAGTGAGATGTAGAGATACCGCGGTGACTGCGTCTGCCCCCTTACCGTCAAAAAGAAAAACGTGCATGGCCCGGATTTTGTTAGCATTCCTACTTGACGCCGGATAGCTAACGGTCAATATCACATTAAGCACCACTATAGAACGATTTACTCATTCATTTTTTTTTAAAGAGTTTTTAAATATGTCTTACGACATGTCTTGGAGGCTGTGTCAGGATACAACACTGTATTTGTAAAGCTTTTTTTTAGATATATTCATTGGGGTTTTAGTGCAATAATAAATATTCTACGACGCAAAAGAGACATACTATGAAATTCCTACGATAAAAACACAAAATATACATAAAGAAATGAACGGCTGTACATTTTTGGGTCGGAATGTGCAAAATAGTTCACAGTATGAAATAGGAGCCTCCAAGAATATTAAATATTAAGTGAACTGGGGTTATTTGGTTAAACGCTACAAGAAACCCCCTTTTTCCCTCCTCACCAGACTGTGTTTACATCCTAAAAAGAAAAGAGAAAAACCCCAGCCAGCCTTAATGCAATATCCTGACAGGCCCCTGCGCACAAGGGGGGGCCTGACTCCTGCAGAAATCCGATCCCGCATTGGGCCCTTTAAAGGAATATGGGATGAGTCTGTTGAATGGAGCTCAGAGTGGAGTCCCGCCGAAGTCTGCGCTCCGGAGAAACAGCGAGCAACGAGCAGCTCAGCCGCAGCTGCGGGACCACGACCGGGGACAATTTGACCGGGTCCGGGACCGGGACGAAAAAAAACCCCAAGACCGGGACTCACGACGTGAAACGCTGCGCCGGGGAAATGAATGAGGACTGAGAGCCAAGTCGACGCGGTGGAGAGGAAGTTAGGAGCCGAATTAGCGGGGAAGGTGTCCGCGAGCGGAGGAAGCCGACTTGAAGGGGGAGGGAAGGGAGGGAAGGAAGGGGGGAGACCCAGCGAAGTCACAAGGTAAAGTAGCTGCGAAGGACCACGCGAATCAACCGCCTGCTTCTTCTATGCCACGCTGGTTCCGTTTTTCTTTTTCTTTTTTTTTTTCACGCAGTCGTCACATTTAAACGGGACGCAGGAGGTCATTTGGGATAAAACGAGTATTTTAAGAGAAGCCTGCCTGAAGTCTCTCCTTTCTGTCCACCTGTTCCCTGTGGGCTTACCCAGCCCTTTGGGTATCTCTAACAAGATGTGCATGCAGACCAAAACACACATTGCTTGCATTTGCATTTCAGAGGACGTGTGTGTGTGTGTGTGTGTGTGTGTGTGTGTGTGTGTGTGTGTGTGTGTGTGTGTGTGTGTGTGTGTGTGTGTGTGTGTGTGTGTGTTGATGAAACACACATGCCTGCTCTTCACATCTCGAAGTGCATTTGGAGAAATCCTCCTACTTCACACACCAGTCTAAGACCTCCAGTGTACGCTGTCTCCCAACGTCTGGTTACGCTTGTCTCTCCCTATAACTCATGCGCACAAAGTGTTTCTCCAGGAGAGTCAAGGCGTTTAGATTGTGTGTGTGTGTGTGTGTGTGTGTGTGTGTGTGTGTGTGTGTGTGCAGGACAGAGGCGTTGCAGAGGTAGACGTTTACACCTCAGCATAGAAGAATGTCAGGGCCTGTACTTAAGGCTGAGGCTGATAATGAGTGTGGTCAGTTGGCAGAGGCCTGTCATTAACCTGAGCTGGGAGAGCGCTGCAGGTTGGCTTGATGTGGGGTTAGGAACGAGGAGGGTGGGAAAGGTGCTGCCGGAGGAGAGGGAAGGAGGACGGATGGAGCGATTCAATGATAAAGTGGGAGAAGGATGGATTGAGAGATGTATTCTGGAGGCACGTGTTGGTAGTGCTTTGAATGTCGGGCTCTGAGTAAGAGCTTGGTTGAGACTGCCTTTTTAAATGTGAGGTGTTTCAAGATAATAATAAAAAAGTTAGGCGAACACTGTTATTCATAAAGGCTCCTCGTGCGCCAATAAACATCAACCTTTGTTTTCTAAGTGTAAAGAAACATGTAGCTGCATTGGAGATCCCTCCCCGTTCAATTTATTCATTAGATTACATCTCAGCTGTAGCAAAATAGTGAGGCAATAATTTATAGAGGCCTGCTTGAGCGTACGGGAGTCGCTGGGGTCCTCTTTGTTAAACCTGCGCGGCCGCGAAGGAGAAGATAAAGCAATATTTAACGGCCCCACACTTGACTCCTGGTGCTCTCCGATCGTTTGTCTCTGTCTGCTTTACTACGCGCAGAGATCTGCCACGCTGACACGAATCCGCAGCCAGTGACCCAGATGTGCACACATGCTCCTGTTAGCTGGGAGTTATTTGACGATCCGGAGGTGAGGGGGAGGGGGGGGGGGGGGGGGGGGGGGGCAAGTTGGACCACGGCACAGATAACAACAGCGAGGATTTGAAACGTCTGTTGGGGATGATATCACCGAACCACCTAATCATTTACATCATTGCAGCTGCATGCTCAGCAGTGTGCGTGCGTGTGTGTGTGTGTGTGTGTGTGTGCGTGTGCACACATGTGTCTGTTTCTAATTTATTGCTGTGTGTGTATCTCCATCTGTGTCTGTGTTTTTTGGGAGTTGCGGCTGGCTCCGGCAGTGTGTGTTTGAATGCGCTGTGATTAAGGGGGTTTGAAGGCAGTGGAAGGACTGATTTGAGATGCCAGCATCCTCTGAGTGAAGGTGCAGTCAAGCAATCTGCTGTCGCAACTGCCAGACAGCAACACCTCGACCCCAGCCGCTGTCAAGAGATCTCAAGAACCATCTTTGACAGCTTCAACATGTTGAATAAAAGCTGTCGTCGCCAGAGATCAGATCCCCCTCCTCAGGCTGAGGAAGGTTGCGGTGCGACTGTGAGGTCGTCCGTTGGAAAGCAACGCACTGCGATGGCGGCCGTAGAAAGTGGGGATCGCTGCGGTGGCGTTTCCATTGAGTCGTCCTCCCCAGTGTGTCTGGCGGCGGTCTGCGTGCAATTTCTCGCAGCTCGATGGAAGTGAAGGAGCCTTCGTGTCTGTTTGCAGCCAGGAGAGGAATCACCAATCTGGGCTCCTCATCATATGCTTCGCACTGTGGGTGGCCCGAGCGGTACCAAACAGATGATCCTGGGAAGCTTGTATTTGTGATCTTGGCTTTTTTTTTTTTTTTCCTCCTCCCACCTTTGGCATAATATTGCAGACAGAGGAGAGGCCGCAAAAGAGAACCAGCGGACGATTGTCTTTCTGTGTTTCTATAAACTGTAACACAATTCAGGGTTACGCTCATTTGGTGTAACGGTTTGCAACACTAAAAGCTATGTTACTTCTCAGTCTCGATGTGGGTGTGATTTGGTCCGCGTGCACACGGCTGCAGATGTGGAAACTTTTGACCTCTGTTTACCTTTCGTCCTCATCCTCCCTAGTTGAAAGTCTAACTTTAGCGCTGATTATTTCGTTGGGTTCGTGGCACAGGTTTAACACCCCCCCATTATGTTCCAAATGCAGAGAGCGCTGGAGAAATGGTGCCCAGTGGAATTAGCAAGGTGTTGCAGCGAGCGTTTAGCCGTTAAATGGCTTGTTTGCACCCAGCTGTTAAAGGAGGGCCTGGACTCGTCGGTCCCTGATTGGCCCAGCAGGGCTTATTCTGGCGGCCTGATTTGTCCTCTTCCCCCGTGCCGACGTACTTGACCTTCATACCGCCAGTCTGCCCCGGAGCGAGCGAGAGACGTTGGTAGATGAACCTTGACTGTCCAGACCGGGTACAGCGGTCGGCTGGCAAAAACCTCCGAATGCAAGACTTCTGTAATTTGCTTTGCTGAGTCTGTATTTATGAGCTCCCTAATTGTAGGGAGCGCCGTGGTGCAGTTTTAGTTGCTGGACTTTGAACGTCTGCGTTTCTTCTGTCGGTGTCTGGCTGCACTTTGGGTCCGTCTGTGTGAATACCGCTTAACTTTTTAACTCTTTTTGAACTCACTTTCAACTCGCTTAACTTCATTCGGTTTCATTCTTGCCTCCATGGAATGCAACATCCTTGTGAGTTATAACCCCAAAGCTGTATGTTGTAGCTACTTTTACCTCAAGGTAACCAGACGTTTACTGGGTTCACGCAAGTCGGGCCTCAACCTTTTGTGAATGAGAAAAGTAACCACTAGTCAATCTTCCTCAGGTAAAAATAACCTCAGCGCCCCAATTTCTCACATTCAGCACTCGGCCCATTCATTCTCACACATTCTTTCCTCCTTTCTTTGTCGAGGCGAGCTGACCCCCCCCCCCCCCCCCCCCCCCCCCCCCCCCCCTCTATCTGTGATGGGACTGTCATGCAGAAAGACACTATTGTGCTGCGCAGGATCCCGTTTCACTCTTGCCTTGTAATTAAGAAGGGATTGCTTGGCGAGGGAGTTGTGGGTGGGGAGGGACCGAGGGGGGGGGGGGGGGGGGGACGGGTTGGTAGGTAATTTGGCTAAAAAGCAGAGCGCTGACCTGCTTTGTAACCGGCAGGCCTGGAAGCCGGCACGCATGAACCCAACTCCCCCACTGACACAGAGCCTCCCTGCTGGGGTTTTGTTCAGTGTGTGTGGGCATGTGGAGCCGGCTGCTGACGGAGAAGGTAGGAAAGAATCTGTGTTGGTTTCAGATGTTTGGATGTGTGCTTCTTTGTGGTTTACGTGTCACAGAGCCACACATAAAGTGAGAGGAAGCTTTCGTTACACTCGTGTCACCCTGGACCCATCGTTGCTCTACTTTCTCCATGAATCATGCGGAAGTGCGGTCAACAACGAGCATTCGCAGAGTTTGAATCACTTGTCTCCAAGGCTGTGAATCATAGCAGCAGCTGGAATAGGCTACGCCAGGAAACACTGTAACACCATGACTTTATGTGTCCTGTGCCATTTGCTGCCTTACAATCACGAAAGTTACATGTGACAGAGCTATTATCATATATAAGTAGACCTGCGTTGTCTGTGTTTCAGTGCGGTCCGAGTCCGGAGGCAGAGGCCGGCATGGCCGACGTGCTGGAGAGCGGCGGCGGGCCCCGGGATGTCAGCGTGGCCAGCGTCGATTGGCAAAAGCGCTGCGTCGCCCTGGAGACGCAGCTGCTGAAGTTCCGGCTCCAGGCCGGGAAAATCCGAGAGCTACTGGCAGAGAAGGTAAGAGAGAAAATCATGGTGGTCACTGCGTCTGCGGCACGATGCACCAACTCTGCTTCTGACCAAGCATAATTATAATATAGGTGCTTATCATGTGGAGATTCAAGCTTTGTTTGTATTGAAATAGGGACATGAAGTATTTGCACCTACGAAATATGTACACCGAGTGACTGCCACTGTCACAAGCCTTACATCAAAACTCAATAGAATTGGCCTTGGAACTGAAACGTAGGAGACCATGGTGCCTATTGGGAGAGACTATATATAAGGAGTAGGGCTGTAACGATTAAGCTGTTACATCGATATTCCTCCGATCCAACTACATCGATCTGTGCTCGGCGAGTTGGCCTTATGGACGACATATATCGATCAAACATCGATTTAAAATGTAGTAAATCGATTGTATCGATACTAGGAAATAACCCATTGGATTTAAGCACGTCAGACTTTTTTCTTAGCACTTTTAATGATAAAGGCTGTGACGGACTGAGCCGTGACGCGCTCACGCAGTATGCAGGTCCCGCCGTCCCGAGCCCCGATTCAACTTCCGGGTTTCACGCGAAATCCGAGGGGATGTTTCACACGGGTTGAAATAGAGGGGTGGTTTTTCGGGGGTTGGTAGGGGGAAACCATTATTGCAGGGGTGTTTTTTGTGTATATCACTAATACGGGTTTTTTTCTGCTACACTGCAACAGCAGTGTTTGCACTTTATTCAAATCAAATGTGAACGCATGTGCCATTCATTGTAGTTGGATCGGAGTATAAAATCGGAATATATCGGAATATAAATCGATACATCGATGTAATAGATGGATCGTTACACCCCTATTTATTACATATTAATAGTTGGGAGATGACACGAAACAAGGGACTCAGACCAAGACGTTGCAGTTCACGCATTGTCCAAACGACGAGGGCTTCTCAAAGTCCTTCACCAGTTAGGAACCAAATAATTGATTCACTAGGAGTACCTGCGACTCAAACCTGACGCGAATAATTTACCTCAAAACTTTCAATTCTGAGAAGAGCAGCCAAGAAGACATTTTCCTCTGAACATGTGAAATGTAGTTTTCCAACGTGTTCTGAGTCCCGGTCAAAACGTCAGCCACTAAACGACACAACGCTAACACAAGCTGGAGACGTTTGAAAGTCAGGAGTGGGTGACTGACTGTGTGTTTGTCCGTGTGCGTAAAGACGGATGGGATTACTCGGTTCGTTTGGTAAACAGTGGCAACACTCATTCTGTGTCATCAGAGTTTCAGCCAAAATGAATATTTAACATCTAACTCACTTCTGGAGCTTCCTCTCCAGTTACGGGGAAATAACCAAATTCAGAATCACAAAACCTTTATTGCCATAATATGTCAGACGTACAAGGAATTTGACATGGTGCATAACAACATAATGACGACAATGGACAACAAGACAACATAGTGCAGGGAATAAAATATAATACTATGGGTTAGTAGACTAAGGCTATGGGTTACTGAAAAGAAATGTTAATGCTCCTATAGTTCCGTTGCTGTGAACCCTGATGACCAGACACTTCTGAAAGTTATCAGCTGCCATGAAAAATGGCTCTCCTTGACCTTTTCACAGTTTTCACAAGGTTTCCTTTGCAGCGTTTTACAGTTGGCAGTTCAGACTAAACGAAGCGGCTGTTTGTTTTTCTGCATCATCTCTAACCCTGCAGTGCGAGACCGGTTCGTTCAGTCTGTCAACAGGATGTTTACAATTGAAACCTAACCCATGTGTCCGATAGGAGCAGGATGACTCGCTGCTGTGTCCTCGCTCAGGTTCGCAAACACACACACGCGCTCACAGATACATACAATCTGTCGCCAACTGGAAAAGATTTTTGTACGGGAAAACGTTATGGTTTCGGTTCGTAGTCCAACTCGTCTTGAGCAGTCGGCCTATAAACTGGCTGCTTTTGAAACAACCTGGTCCCTTGACTCCATCTCATTTCCTGTATCTGAAGTCGCTCATCCCAACTGTAAAAATAACCGGTCCACGGAAAAGAAGCCATGGCCTAGATATCCGCTATACAACGTGTTCAGAGACTGGCTGCTCAATGACACCACACCAAATGTGCCTTCATCTGCAGCAGGAAACACTCCAACTTCACTATCCTCTTCTCTGGTTTGGAGTTACATGTATTTGCCCTGCTTACTCAGCACTTTAAAAAAAGTAAAGTTTATTCATGTGTATATATTTGTGTGTGTGTGTGTGTGTGTGTTTACATTGTTGAGGAAACCACAATATGCCAAAAGACAAAATGATTTTGGGGCTTAGTGTGTGTCTGCATGTAATGATACAGTAGTTGTGTAGTAGGAGTGATTTGCTATCGCATTTCTGGTTCTGATCTTTTTCTCAGGATCTCTGACAGTAAGAAAATTATAAAATGATGGCGGCCTTATCGCTGAACCACCAATAAAGACATCGTTACAGTTTGCCTGGTCCTATTAGGAAGTGGTAGCAGCATTCATACATGCACACTTGTACAAACACAGTGTTTCTTCACTTTTCGTCTCATGTGGAGTTGAAGCTTTCTGAAGCAGGATTAATCCAGTCAATCTCCAGCCTACACAGTATTTATTGGGAAATGTTCTCTTTGCGCATTTGGCTACAAAACAGGCCAATTAATCTCTATGTGTTTCTTTCCCTCCTTTCATAAACACTCGTGCATACACACTGTCACACACACATAAACACACACAGCGCTGAGCGAGGTTTAAGTGGAGCCCCGTGCTGCTGACTGTGTTCTTTTTAAGGTGGAGGGGGTTGCTGAATGACTAGGATGGCGTCATGTTATTACTGTTTGGAAAGTCTGCTTTGCGCTCTTCATCTCCCGTTTTGCCAAGTTAGGAGTGTGTAACGGATTGACCCACTTTCCTATGGAAAGACACGGAGAAGAAATAGTGTAGGTGGGTGCCTGTCACATGGCCTCCCCCTCCTGAAAAGAGAGGGAAGGAGATGCCCCAAATGCCCTGTGAGGAGTGCAAAGGGTCAGCTTCTCCGTCTAAGAGGATTTAGTGTGGATTAAAAACCAAACAAACAAACGAGGTCTGTCAGCTGATGGACAGAAAAGACAAGAAACGTCTTCAAGCAGAACAAACTGGAGAGAATCCAGTTTCTACCATACGAATGTTAAGAGGAAATATAAACGCAGACATAGTCAAGAGCATAAGGAAATAAAAAAGGATATTATCAAAGAGACCATGACAATATATTTGTTTCCACAAATTGGAGAAGCAATTCTAGACACATGAGAATAATTTCCTCCATAAGCCTCTCGTGTCTACAGTTTGACTCAGTCTGCAGTAAGGTCACGACGTTCATTTGTGTGTATAAAGATTCGTGAGAGGATTTGTTTATATCAGCTTCTCTTAAATAGTAAAGCGGATGATTTTTGATAGCTTTCTCTTTTGTTTTAGACATTTTATTACGACAACTTTGTTAGCTTTCTATCTGATTGAAACGCTGGTTATTTGTGTCTATATCTAATGATTGATTAAAGTTAACTGATAATCACTCAGTCATCTTAATATCCTCAAACTCTTTCTTAAGCAGTGTCTTCTTTCTTTTTTGCTTGAACAGAGGTTTCAAGATTCAACGATTGAGCTGTGTTCATTGCTGTTGAGCTGTGCTCAACGGTTAATGATTAAGGTTTAAATACCTTTTCACACTGAAACCACCTTCTATGTAGAAAATAATGCCCTTTGTGGTCCGTGTTGTTTGCACATAATGGGATTGTGATCAAATGAATGTGACAAAACGGACGCTAAAGTGAGAAAAATACAAACCCATTTAAATAGTCAAGCCTCCGGGATCTCCAGGATTACTCTCAGTCAACAGTTGTTTAGTTTGTGATGATCTATTGTCTGCAGCCAGCTCTCATCTTCTTATATCAACCTTAGTTTTTAGTTAGGTGGCAAAGTGAACCTTAGTAGAGGATGAGGCTGGTGATATTCTAAATGTCGCACGATGCATTAGTGTTTTTTCGAGTCTGTCACTCTCAGCCATAAGCCCATTCATTCTTACTGAAAATGTCATTCTTTAAAAATGAGTTATAAAATGCGTAAACAAATAATATCTATTAATACAATATATAAAAAGAAAAAGAAAACGATAATAGCATGGGATTTGTTGACAATAATAAAAATGCAGACCATCGTGGTGAGATCTTTAAGTCTGCTTACACAACACTCCCGGGACAAAGCGTGATGAAACGTGAGTCCCTGCTGGTCCATTTCCAGCCCTCTCAGCAGCAGCTAACGTGTTGCGCTGCGACTGACAGATGCTGGATTGCAGACATATTTGTCTCACGCCTGCTCAGCGACTCAACAGTTGGACTCTGCTGTAAACAGATGCACAGTCTCGCACTTAGTTACTAAAGACATGTGTGCAAGCGAGCAAAGACGTCTAAGCGGCTAAAAATAGCTATTAAGTGTTGCAATTGTAATGGATAAAACGTAATGGAAGGGTCAGTGGAAGAAAGCCGTTGAAGGAGTTTCAAAAGGTATTAGATAAGTGGTCGGGTGCGCTTAAGGAAAGAATGTACAGGTCAAATATTTGACTAAAAGTAATGCGTGAAAGTAGTTGGCCAAAGTAATGGATAAACACTTGAGATAGCTCAAAGATTATCCGAATAAATAACTAAAAGTATACTTAATAAATGGTTGAAGTTTCTGCTACTAGACGTAAGAACGCAAATTTGACCAATCAAAGATATTATAAGAATGTACTATGCTGTAACACGGTATAGAAATCATAGCGTGTAGTGTTTGCATTTGGAACATGACAAATTGTCAAATCTTCTGTGTGGTTCTGTCCTAAAAGATGTGCTAACCTTTCACGCTATGTTTTTGACGGCTACTGGGCAAGAGCTTTACTCGCTGTATACCTCCGGTCGTAGCCTGGTTGCCATTCCGAACTTAGTCCCGCCCACAACGTTTGTGGTCGGGAAGTTCAAAATGTTTCTAAAATTCGGACTAGAATTGAGTATGACTACGTCAGGCTACTCCTGTCGTACACCACAACAGAATATAAAGTGTGATATTCCGCTAAAGGTGTTCTCTTCTTGCATACTTTGTACTCACCTGAAGTGCTTGCCTTCATCTCCTGGAGGTCAAAGTGCTGTTTGCTCTTTGGCTGAAGCTCGGTCGAGCCTTTGACTCACGACGAGGGATTTTGACCTTGAGGTGAGGAGTCGCCCAACCACCAGCCATCCACATGCTCCAGTGAGTGTTAATCTGGCCGTGCCAAAGCGTTCAAATGCTGCGAGTGGTGGTTTCTGGGAATCAGGGGGCCTTATTGTGAGGGTGACGAAAGGCGAGAGAGAAAGACGGAAAAGAAACAAAAGGGAGGGGAAACAAAGATGACGGGAGGAATTTGAATTCATCTCTCAAGCAGAGTGAATGCATCAATATGTTTGTTCTCCTTTCACCTGGGTCACTGACCTCAGGAAAAAGGGAGTCCTGGGAGACCTGTGTGTGTGTGTGTTGCTGAGAGAGAGGGCACTTGGAGTCTGTGCATACTTGCAGGACCGACGCTGTTTGCCTTTGAAAGCATGAGTATGCATGCTTGCACAAGAGGTGACGCAAGCTTGCGCACACATGCATAGTAGAATTCTCCCATCACGCTGTTTGACCAGCGGTAAGAAGACGTTCAGCCTCTGTCCCCCTCTGCTCACGCGGACGTGTGATCATCTGTCCTTCTCGCCGGATGCATACTTTCATCCTTCTCTCCCGATGACTTTTATTGTGACGGCAAGAGTTTAGTAATTGGGAATGGGTTCCTTGTTAAACCAAAGCAAACCAATGTATGAGTTTTTCAAATGTCTTCCCTACGGCAACGAGAATCAAATGTTTCTGTTTGTAAGGATCTAATAGGGCCTTTTGTGGCAGATGATTTGATATGTCTTGCTGTTGTTCCTCTCTGTGGGGAGTTTCTGTCCTCATTTAGATGTAACTCCTGAACAATAGTTTATGTTGGATGTTTTCAAAACCCCATCAAAGTCTTTTGCCTCTATTGTAGATGCAGGAGCTGGAGCAGAGGGTGACGGAGGCCGACCAGCGGGCGGAGAGTGCTGAGAAACAGGTTTTACAGCTTGTGAAATATTAAAGGATAATTCTACAACATCACCGGCTAAACGCCAACATGGGCAAGAAACGCATCAGTGCTCGGCCGTAACCGTTGCCACTGGGTACCGTTTTCAGAAATGTCCATTTACATAAAATGCCACTGAAAAATTTCAACATGCCCCCTAAATTATATATTTTCAATCAAGTGACTAATAAAACTGCAGTTTTCAAGATCAAGTGTAAACTTGTGAGAAGATTTGTGTTGAATTCTTAACCAGAAAGAAGGCGTTGCCCTTTAAAGGCTCTTCACCAAAGGATAGGAAACTTCCAACACTACACAGCTCTTTTTTTGTGTGTCTCTTTCGCTTCATTTCTGGTCTTCCAGGTGTTTTCTGTTGCTGGTAATTTAATGGTGCCTCTTCCTTAAAACAAGAAAATACCTGAGGGCTTAGACAGATTCTCTTGTTAACGTTGGCAAGTGTTTCCTTCTGATGCCCATCAAAACAAAACGGGCCGTGCAAATTTCAGCTGTTTTCTCACTCAGCTCATTATGCATTTTTAGATCCACGTCATGGAAGAAAAGCTGAGGTCTGCAAACATACAAACCAGCGAAACGGAGAGCTCGTCGTACAGAAAGTATCAAGACTTGTCCAACCGGGTTCAAGAAAAAGATGCTGTGATAAAGAGATTAGAGGTGCAGATGGAAAAACAGGTATATGGACGAAGGCATCAGATACAGACCAGAAAAGTCCATTTATGTTCAAAAATTGTTGGGTGAAATAATCCCTGTTTTCCCTGTCTACAGATCTTCGTCAGAGCCCAGGAGGCTAAAATTATTGAAGAGAAGGCAGCCAAGATTAAAGACTGGGTCACTTTTAAGCTTAAAGAGGTAAGCTCTCACGAGAAGGGATCCAACGCTCATTCTAGCAAGACTCTAGGAGTCTCGCTGAGAGATAATTGTGATTAAATGTGTATTGTCTACAGCTGTTTATACACAGCCAGGTCATTTTAAAATGCTTATTTATTAAATGTATCACTTAAGATGAACTTTATATTCAGGTACTCCAAAGCGGCATTATTTAAAATGTGGTTTGTTGCAGATGGAGCAGGAAAACCAGCTGCTGAAAGTGGCCAACTTGAAGCAGACCGAACAAATAATGTTGCTCCAGGACAAACTACAAGGTGAAAACCAACAGAAAGCTCTAATGTCTTATTTAATGTATTTTTGTGACTGATTGTTTTATCCCCAAAGCCATTTATAGATAAGTCATAAAGTAAATGTAATGACTTTATTTATATAAGATTATGCACTGCTATATTTGGCCATTGCACTCTCTAGTATTTGTTGGTCATAATATTACCAGCATTTTGTCAGCAGTCAAAGGTTGTGTAGACAAGTATGTAGAATGAATGTATCTGCTAGAAAATACTCTCAGAGCTGAATTACGTCTTTCCAGCTCTCTTAGAGAAACCTGCATCCTCTGGATCTCCTGCCACCTCCCCAACGATGGATACACACCTGGTGCCCAGCAGTCCGCTGTTTCCTCCCAGCTGCCCCGGCACTCCACCTGCCCAGGATGACACCTGGAGACAGGCGGGGCCTAGAGGGGCCGCTTGTAATAGCAAGACAGGTGAGCTAGAAGCCTTGTCTTATGACTGGGGCAGATTTAGCGACGTTGGACGGATTGCTCGCCCTCAGAATTCACTCTGCTGCCTTCATTTCCAATACTTATTGGGATGGTGTGATTTCTTTATGGTCACTTGTAGCTTCTAATTATTTGACATGTTGGTGTTCCTTTTAATAAGTGGTTAACAAGAAATAAAGTGGCAGTCTTGTGGAAACATCTTTAGGGACTTGCAGATAGTTGTCTAAATGTAATGCGAAGCAGAAACGCAATTCATTGTTTTCAAAGCAACTGACATAGCATTTTAACACATTTTTGTTTTTTCAATTTATTTTATCTGTAAGACAAATTCTGTTTAATATTTACTTTGTCAATATCATTATACCTGTTGGCTGAAAGATGTAATGCGCCTGCCAAAAATATTGATATTGTTTGATAGTTGGTAAATGGTCATTTTGTTGACCTACCCACTCTGAGCTTAAACATGGCATCTTTAAAAGCTGTTCGTAAGCAAACCAATAGAGGTTTGAATTATAAGATACATTTTTCTTTAGGACATCAGTCTCTGTGTGGTGCGAAGGCGTCCTCAAATTTGAACTATTTGTCTCCCCCCAGATGTGAAAAGGGCTACCGAACAGTCCAGTAAGGGGATTTCTCTCGGCGACCTTCGAGCCCATGATGTTCTCTCTCAGGGTCGGAGCAGGGAAGGACCGAGCTGCCCAGTTTCCATAAGTGGACCAGAGCTCCCAGTGGGTCCACTGGCGCTGGCAGCGTGCTCTGACAACTCCTCCGATGAGCTCAGCAGCAAGTTCCGCTCCCAGTGCCTCCACTCGTCCTCCTCCTCGTCCTCTTCATCCTCGGCCTACGAGATGGCCCAGGGCCCGAGCTCCCCGGAGTCGTCCCTCCGGATAACACCCAAGAGTCCGCTCCTCTCGCGCTCCCCCTCCACTAACAACCCTTTCCCCAACGCGCCAGCTCACCAGTCGGGCGCCAGCATGACGCTGCCCAAAGTACGGACCCCGCTCACCCCCAGAGACAGCATCCAGCTGCTCAAGAAGCATTACAGCCAGCCGCAGCCCGGCCTGGACAGACTGCACCACCTCAACGTCAACATCGACATCGTGACCCCGTCCTCCACTTCCTCCACGCTCAGGAGCACCGGCACCGCCAGCTCGCCCTTCTCGCAGGTCGTGGAAGAAACGGACATCGACGACGGGCTTCCCGACAGCATGGACGGCGTGGTGGAGGGGTCGGGGTCAGAGGAGCCGCGCCGCAACGGAGTCTCCTTTGCGGGACTCCCGGAAGAGGTGGAGCAGCTCGATCCGCCGCCGACGCCCCCGTTGCACCGCTTCGCTCCGTGGGTATGAGAGACCTCCTCCCCCTGTTAGCTGAAACCATTATGGACGCGGCGCATCCGCTGGGTTGAATCTGCACACAAACAAACTTAAGTGTGAAAATCAGTCAGCCATTTTATGGTGGGTACCTGTGTGATGTTTGTCTTGACCTGTTGCTGAGCAACCAGAGATTCATGTCCAAGACATAGTTCATCCCACTGTTATAGAAAAATGATTAGTTTTACTCCTGTACAAATTAAACAAACAAGGAATAAAAGAGTTAATTAGTGAGCTTCAGAGGTGTTATCTTTGGACACAGGGAAGCTTTCCGATTCCCTGGGTTATGTATTTGTGCTAAGCTAAGCTAAACTAGCTGCTAGAGGGGCTTTGTTGATCCTCTTTTGTAACATTCAGGCAATTTGGGGTATTTCTCAAAATGTCAAACTATTCTTTTAACGATGTCAACAAAGCTTTCTATGCCAACATCTCTAAAGGTGTGTTTGTGTTTAATGCATGTTTGTCCTTTATTTTGTTCTCCCTGCAGGAGAGTCGGATCTACGCTGTGGCAAAGTCAGGGATGAGAGTATCAGAGGCCAGTCCTGGAGCCAGGGGCCCCGGGCGAGGTGAGCCCTCTGCCGACACCAGCGACCGTCATCTTCCTCCTCTCCACTTCTCTCACATTCTCTATCACATTCATACTCCTTGTGACACGGAGGGCATTAGAGCAACAGTCTAACCCTGTGCGTGGTACCTGTCTGTCTGCGCGCACGCTCGGCTGGTGTAGAAGAGTCGTCACCGTGAGGTGACATGTCACTCAGGTGATGCTGAAGCTGCCAAGGTGGATTGTGGGTGATTTAGAATCCATCATTGCTGCCTTTGATGACACTTCCTCTGGCCCAGAGGGCCCACACCTGTACACACCTGTTCTTTTTTTCCCTGTTAAAGAGCCCATGAAGAGCATAACCAGGGTGCGATTTGTGGGGGGACATAGGGGGGGGGTTTCCTAACTTAACTGCTAGCCTACTTAAACTCTTGCAATCGAACGATCTTCAGTGTCGATACATCAGAGTAGCTGTTCAGCAGCCGTCTGGCACACGTCGGCGCATATTTCTGAACGTCCTCCAACACAGAAACATTGTAACATTTTAGTGCGGGAACTTCGCACATCTGCTTCCTCCTCGTAGCCAAACCGTCCGTGCGCGTGAAAGTGAGCATCAAGCCAGTTTGGACTTCCCATCGGGGGAAACTTTAATTGCGCTGAGGCGGGGGGGGGGTCTCCGTAGCAGAGAATAGGAACCAGCTCTTTAATAATAAGAGCAGCGCTAAGCTGCATTACTGTGAGTGATGGCATATTACTTTTGTATTGGTTTTGCATATTAACATGCTTTAGACATATTTTATTTGTTATTTATACTAGTAGCCTACTGTGATGATTTTCCACGTCCCAGATTTTTTGGCGCAGTGCGTGATGTGCGTGTGCGGAGCGCCGGCACTGAGCATATCGTCTTACTTTACAGGACCCGATAATAAAACAACTAAATTAACATTAAAAGTGTTGCCATGTTGTGATGGGGACTAATCCACGGACCCGAAAAAAGGCCTGTCTACCCTTTGCGTTCTTCTTCCTAGTTATGCAAGCTAAAAGTCACACGTTCTTGTGTATGAATAAAAAATAAAAACATCTTCCCCTCTGCTTTTTTGTCAAATCGCACCCTGAGCATAACAGTGGTGAGATCTAGAGGGGTTGCTTTTTAATCAGCTAGGATGACAGGACGGCCGCAGTCTGGGCGTAATTACTGCTTTGCTTTCTGTCCCGACAGCATCCATTTTGTCAGGATGCAGGCCGCTAGCTTTGACAGCACTCTTTCTATTATATTCTTGACATCCAGGGAGAGGAAGCTGACTGCCAAGTGGCTGTTGTGGTGGAGGTCATAGCTTACTCGGCTGTTCAGCTTTCTCTCGTGTTTGCTACTTAAGGTGCATCTGTTGTTGGCACATTTAGATTTCAGGCAGATTGGATATCACGGTCCAGTTTTTGAGAGGCATGCGGTCGTGCTTCAAATTACATAGGAAAGATTATGTATCATGTAATGTTCATGTCTCAAGGCAGATGTAGCGATGGGTTTTTCCAGCTTACTGTGCTAAATTTAAAACAGGAGAATATCACTAATGAAAGAAGAAACCACAGTGTTCCTTTCTCAAAGAAAATCATGAATTCCATAGCCATGAAATGCATCATATTCATTGTGGCTAATTTTAGTTGAAATATATTTTTGAGTAACTTCGATTGCAGAGGGAGTTAAGTGAATGTCACTCTTGAGTCATTAAGCCAGTGTTACAGCATGTTTTTATCATTTTTTAAACCATTTCATGTCATTTATGGAAGCCATATACATGTAAATAAACTTTAAGTCCAAATCAGAATGAATGTTTTGCCTGTATGTTGCAGGGTCGAACTTACACCAACATCCAGCGGCAGGTCCGTTCCCCCAGTTGATCTATAAGAATATCAACGTACCAGTCTATACCACACTCAAAGGGGTGAGTCAAATTGTACTTATTGTGCTTCTTTTGTTGCGCAGCTTGTCAGCTACTTTCTGCATTTAAAACACCAGACTAGTAATTATCTGAACTTTCGTTATATTGTTATTTTTTTTTCTTTCTCAAATGTGTGTTTTATCAGAAAGCCACTCAGATCAGCAGTGTGCCTCTTCTTGATGACGACTCCGGGTCCGAGGACGACAGCAGCTCTCTGGCCAGTTCACGGACCTCCATCCTTTTGCCGGACAAGAAGGGCAGCGTGCCTGGGAGCCCGCGTGCCGCCAAGAGAGGTGAGGATTACGCAAAATACTTCTACTGTGGCATAAACTCAGGACAAGCTTTCTGGAAAACCCACATTTAAGATGACACTTTGGACCCAGCGCTCTATCAGCCTAACATATGCTGTAATACTGAGGGTTGTCAATGTAAGACAAAAACCTTCACGATAACTGTCGGTTAATTTGATCATTCATACTGAGAGAAGTACTAGGCAGCAACCTGTCTGCGCACAAGAACCATATGCAGTGCAAACGCTGCATTATACATAAGAAATCATTAACTAGTAGTAGAAGGAAGGAATGCATCAACACTGCAGCGTACTTCCCATGTTGCTTGCTGGCTCTCAATCCTCTGTTCTTCCCAGGTGTGTCCATGTCCTCGGTCAGCTCAGAGAGTGACTATGCCATTCCTCCTGACGCCTACTCCCTGGACAGCGACTACTCCGAACCAGAACATAAAGTCCAGCGAACCTCCTCCTATTCCTGCGAGAGCTCTGGGCCTGTGAGTGGAGTCATGTGCCTTCGGCTTTCACCTCCACAGTGTTACTCTACCAAAACACTCAGCTAACTGACAAGACTGTATGACAAAGAAATCATAAGTCAAAGCCAGTCAATTGTGTTGAAATGCCTTCTGGGCTGTTTGTTTCGTGCAGGAGATGCTGGAGAAGTCGGGGTACCTGCTGAAGATGGGCAGTCAGGTGAAAGCCTGGAAGCGCCGCTGGTTTATCCTGAGGAATGGAGAGATCCTCTACTATAAATCCCCTGTGAGTGTGACCCTGCCTGCTCGCTTCCTTCTAAGGTTTTGCTCTCTGCACAGAAAACATTGCACAAATATTTCCAAAGGTTGTGTGTTTCCGTGCAAGTAGCCTTCAGTCGACGGCACTAGCACCATCTTGCAGCTCATCCATGGCAAAGTTGGTGGTTTAGATTTAAAAAATACATTTTTAATGCGATAAAACCATGTGATGCCAATAATGATAACCATTTTTGACAAAAAAGAAGATTCATGTGTTTTTTTTTCAGAGTGACGTTATCAGGAAACCTCAGGGTCAGATCGAGCTGAAGTCTTCCTGCCGCATAGTTCGTGGAGAAGGAGCACAGACCTTTCAAGTGAGTGGAAAACATGTCTCATATTAAGGATACAAAAAGCGATTTACTTTGTGTTAGCAGAGGATAACTTGTACAGCACAATATCATTTATTTCTACTACAAGCTATGTAAATAATTTAAATGGTAGCACATGTTTTTAAAGAAAATCTACAGTTGAAAATCACTTGTTACAGGGCAACTGCACATGTATACTGGTTACTTCTGCATACCAGAGAAGCAGCTTAAAATGACGTCAGGTATAGCGTTGGTCTGGAATGTTTTCCTGGCTCTTTGCCGGCTGATTCTGATCTCCTCTGACACAACGATGCGATCTCAGTCACGCCGGCTTAGCATTTTTCCCATATTTCTCCCTTTTTGTCTAATCAGCTGATTACAGAGAAGAAGACCTTCTATCTGACCGCCGACTCGCCCAACATCCTGGAGGAGTGGATCAGGGTTCTGCAGAACATACTGAAAGTCCAGGCCAGTAGCCCGGTTACCGTGGAGACCACCGCCAAACCCACCGTGCGGGGTTGGCTTACAAAGGTCAGGAAACAGAAGTAAAAAAAATATAAGTGGTTGAGCAGTAGAATATCCTAAAAAATATGAATTATTGGCTAAATGTGAAGCTGTACTCATCATCAAACATAGTAAAGAACTTGTGTAAACATTCCAGGAACTTAGCAATTAATATTGTTCTTCTTCCCACCTGACAAACAGTATTAACATGTTGGAGTTTAATGAAACTTCTTCTGTAGGGTTTGAACTTGTATATGAAGTTTCCCCCTGAAGAGGATGCCAGAAGTAACACATTTTCAGGGAAAACTTCCTCTTTGAGAAAGAGGGAGACCAACCTGAAGCAGATGCTTGAGAACCTCCTTCACGTTGGGACACGACTGTGGGGCCGAGCTGCTGGAATGCTTGAGAGCTCCTTCCCTTTCAGACCCTCCTCTATTTCCTCCCTTTCCTTAGCCAAGGTCGTCTGGTGCTAGAGTTAAAAAAAAAGACCACTTAAACATCTGACAGGTGTGTGCGATGGGTCTCTGACAGATGACTGACAGCCCGTGTCCTCTCACAAAACGCCAAATCCCTTCCTCAGCGGCGTCTTTGATCAGCTGCTTACGTCGCTGATCTCCATCCAGACGGCGACTGTTGACCCCTGTGACCGCTTTTTGAACGATGCGCAGCTGGTTTGTGTTGACGATATTCTTCAGTAAAATCGTGAAACCTTCCATTTAAATCTATCTGAAAGACGTTTGTCGCAGGAAGTAACATGTAATTATCAGCAGCAGCAGGACGGACTGTTAACACAAGTTAGTTAAATGAATGATTCAGAGAATCAGACAGGCTTTCAAAAAACATAGAACACAAATTATAGTCCTGTATTCACTATTTTTTTAAAAGACCTTTTTAAAAGGATTAGGACCCTTTGTCCTTCTACAGTGCTGATACTTACTATGCATTGTCTTCTGGTTTCAGGTCAAACATGGACACTCTAAGCTGGTGTGGTGTTCCCTTGTTGGAAAAGTGTTCTCCTACTATCGTAATCAGGACGACAAGGTTAGCAAGACTTTCTTCTCCTAGCATTGCCACTCATGCTTGTAATGTTTCACAAAAAAAGAGAAGAGGTGCTTAAATAAAAAGACGGTGTAATTATGTAACTTCTGTAGTTTTTCTGTCATTGAACACCCTCAAATCTTGAACTCCATATCACCATCTGTTTTTGGCTCCTTGTTTGCTGATTTACATCCTTTCCCTCAGTTGCCTCTGGGTCAGCTGAAGATGCGCGAGGCCTCGGTGAAGGAAGTGGATCGTTCCTGCGATTCAGATGAGGACTACGAGGCAGGCAGTCGAGGCTTCCTCTCCTCCCACTGCACCCTGGTGGTCCAGCCAAGAGACCAGAGTCCCACCTACATGCTCATCGGCACCAAGCAGGAGAAGGTAACGCGACAAATACATTTAGTAAACCATTTAATGTCTATCCTCGGATTCTAGAATTATTCATTTGTGTATGCACATTCTCGTACACAGGATACGTGGCTGTATCACCTGACTGTGGCGGCGGGCAGCTGTGCGACCTTCAGAGTGGGCACACAGTGCGAGCAGCTCATTGGTAAACTCCTGGATGCAGAGGGAGACCCAGGTTAGGAGATCCCTGTTCTTCAGCAGTTATTAGGATTAGTGTTAATTAGAAATGGAGGAATGGATGTAAAATGAAAAGTAAAAGGACAGCTTCAGTCCTTTAAGTGTTTTTGTGTTGGCTTACAAGTCCCACAAATATACACAAAGAATACCTTCTAGTAACCTCAGTGCCCTCAGTGGTGGCTACGCCTGATGACACAAAATACATGAACGCTGCTTACTATTTGTTGACACTGGAGATGCACTTGACTGAAAGGCTGAAGGCTTGCAAAGTCAAGTGGATAGAAATGTACTTAGTAGCATGCTACATGTTATTTTAATCCACTGTGTCTGACAACCTTAATCCACTCTGCAGACTGTGCTCACGACGGTAGCACTGAGTGTGAATAACTGTCAGCTGTTGTCATTGTGGCTTTGAAGCTCTATCTTGTTTGTGTGTGTGTGCATGTGTTTGCGTGGGTTGCTCTGCGTGTGTGTGTGTGTGCACGCTTTTTCTTTTCCCAGAGTCTGTTTTGTGGAGGAGCGAGGCCTTGAGCTTCTGCAAGGAGGGTCTGCGTTCGCCTCTCACCACTCTGCCCTCTGAAGCTCTGCAGACCGAAGCTATCAAGCTCTTCAAGGTCAGTCTCTCTCTTTCCGTCCCTCTAGCTCTATTCCACTTACTTTCCTCCTCTTCCTTTCATCCCTTTCTTCAAATCATTCCTTTTCTGCGTGGCCCTTGCTGCAAGGGTCTGTTCAAGGCTTCATCTTTCCGACTCCAGTTTGTCCCTCCCGTTATCCCTTCCCACTCCTGGAAGGTCTCTCTTGTCTCCAGACCAGATCAATCAGTTGTTGGATCTGCTAGTTGTCCACGTTCTCATCTTAACATTTCTAAAAATCTTTCAAAGGGTGTTTTAGTTCATGAAAGTTAGGTGCGGACATTTGGATTTCTTATAAATGTTGTATTCAGCGCTCCTTGTACTCCAACCCATCCTTACAGGCTTCAAAAAAACACACTAGTGGCGACCAAAAACCCAAAAGGTGACGACCTAAAGGCCAAACTCAAGGGTTCAAAACGTCGGTGCAAAATCCCAAGGACATCTTCTATTATACAGTCTATAATTTCACACAGAAGATTAGAAAAATGGGGGTGGAGAAATCCCAGAGTTAAAAGCTAAAATTACCAAAAACCTCATTCTAGTTAGTTAACTAGCTAACTAGTTTTTAGCTGGTTTTAATGATCTAGACTTTCATTTTAAAACACATTTAACTATGCAATGCAGTGGAATGAAATGCAAGAAGTCCCTCCTTCTCTGCAGTCCTGTCAGCTCTTCATCAACGTCTTGGTTGAGTCGCCGTCTGTCGACTACCACACCTCGCTGGCCCAGAATGCATTGCAAGTGTGCCTGACCCACCCGGAGCTGCAGAACGAGGTGTACTGTCAGCTGATCAAGCAGACCAACCAGCGAACGCCACATAACTACTCCCTCACGCAGGTCAGCCAGGTGCATGTGAATAGAAAACGACTTGGAGTGCCGAGCTGCGGATTTAAAGATTGTATCCATAAAATACAACCCTCTAAAAACAGTTTTTCTTCCTGTAGTGCTGGCAGCTGTTGTCTCTGTGTGTGGCTCTGTTCCTCCCTCAACAACATTTCCTTTGGTACCTAAGACAGTACCTGCAACGCAATGCTGACCCGAGGTGAGACGCCTGAAGCTTGTAGATGACACGTGACTCCATAGTAACTACAACCAGAGTTGTGAGTGCATTGTCTATATTTCCATCCCATTATTTCGTCAAACAGGAGTGAGGTGGGGAAGTACGCGGTGTACTGCGAGAGGTCTGTGCGGCGAACGCTGCAGAACGGAGAGCGGGAGGCCAAACCGTCCCGCATGGAGATCGTCTCCATCCTGCTGAGGAACCCCTACCACCATTCACTGCCATTCAGCATCCCTGTGCACTTCATGAACAACACCTACCAGGTAACGCTAAAGCCAAACCGTCTTTCCAACTTTTTTCAAATGCAAACACAATCTACGACCTGCGCTGCAGCTACCTTCACTGCATGAAAAGTGTGATTTTCGTCCCCGTAAAATGTCCTACTTATTCAAATTAATGCCAGAGACTCTAATTGAAATACATGCCTAGCAGAAACAAATAATCAACCCCCCCCCCCAAATTGCACATACTCAATATTAGAAGAGTTGAGGAATATTTTTGGGTATGAAAGAAACTTTTGCTTCTGAAGTTGACCTTTACGTATGTGGTGACTGACGCACCGCTGTGACTCATCCTGGTGTCTGCTTTATCGCAGAGGAGCGACTGAGCCGAGGAGCACACCATAGCAGAAAATCAGAAGCAGAAGCAGCTTTGAATACTGTTAGATAAGTGGGGTTTGTGTGTTTTTTCTCACCGACTGACTTGTAACGTATAATTAAATGCCGCTTTGAACACGTGTGCAAGTTACTGATTAGAGAGTCGGGTGAATATACTGTACCTGGCAGTAGCTCCTGGCCTCGTCCCACGTCATGTTCCCCGGGTTTTGAACAAAGTAGTCTCGCTGTGCAGCGCTGAAATACACCAACGGGACATTTGGGGGGTCATTGATGGACGTTGCGTTAGAGATCAAGGGGACAGCTTTACATTTTTATAAAGATATTCAATTTAAATGGGATTGATCGGGATGATTATAAACCCCCCACGAAGGAGTAAACACTTCAGTCTGCCTAATCAATGGGAACAACGTGTGTACGTCCTCCGACTCGTGTCATTTAGCCGTAACTGGAAAATGGTTTCTGGTTTTATTTGTTTAAGTTATAAAGCATGCGGGTCGATACATGTGTCCCTCTGTTGTTTCAGCGTCGCCTCTCTGAACGTCGCCATGTTTCTATCATCCAAACGGCAGGTCACATGATCCGAAGGCACCTTCCCATCATGTTGTAACTGACTGACATGTTCTGTGAGCAAGGTCACACATTAAGAGTTTGTCCTTAATGGACATTTTTTCCCTTACATTACACTTTTGCTTTTAGTAGTTTACTAGAAAAGTCTTTTTAAACTTGAGTATCTGTACTTCCCCTTGAGTAATGAATGTGAATACTTTTCACACCTCTGCCTAGATCACATTTTATCATCTCACTGGAACTTGGGACTATACAACTTTTATTTTTATACGAGGATGTTTTCTGACTCAACTCCTCTCTGCAGTTTTAATCTGATGCTGTGGTCGCTTTGCTGGCTAATTTTGGACTAAAAATACAGGGCGCCCTCTGCTGGCTCTTGTTTCCGATGCTTCTCATCAATGAGAATGAGACGTCTCCCTTTCATTCCCATGTAGGTGGTGGGTTTCGACGGCTCCACCACAGTGGAAGAGTTCCTCCATACGCTGAATCAGAAGATCGGCCTGAGGAAGCCTCAGCTTTCTGGGTTTGCACTCTTCACTGACGACCCGTCTGGCAAGGACCTGGAGCACTGCCTGCAGCCGTCTGCCAAGGTAAAAGTCTGGGTCACTGAACATAAGTGGATGGAGGAAAACCTCCTCGCACCACCGAGGCTTTTGTGGTGCATCGATTCCTGTCATTTGTCTCATGTTGCTGAAAATTTTAGAGGATCAGCAGTTGATAGTTAAAGATTATTTTGACAAATTAAGTTTGTCCCGTGTGGTGACTTTTGGATGAGTGTGTGCAGTCGCAGGCCAGCGAACCAAAGCTTTACTCTGCAATACAATTCCCCTCAATCATGATAAAAGTGGTGCTTCCACTTTGTTTTCATTCTGGTTACTGAAACTGAAATCATTATGTTTAACCAGCCCGGCAAAGAAAGTGAATATATCACATGTTTAACTCTGTCTAACAGCATGCAGGGCATTTTAGAGTTGTGTCTGTCTCTGTTGCTCTAGACACAATAGTAACTACACGTCTGAGTGGACACTGACTTGTCTTTCTTTTGACAGATCTGTGATGTCATTTCCAAGTGGGAGCAGGCCCTAAAGGAGCTGCATCCTGGGAAAAATGAGGGGACACGGATAGTGCGTCTTACATACAAAAGCAGGCAGGATTTCCTCCATTGTCACATCTGTGCTTTGCAAAAACACACATTACCTCATTATCTGTCATGACGTCGTCACGGACACTTGTCTGAACTTGCATCAAACAATAGTAGACGGGGATGTGGTACGTATTTTCCAGGAATGTGTGCGCATGATTACAGCCACTTCTAAGAAAATCAACACAACTTTTTTATTTTTTTTAATTGCGCATGCACAGGTTGTGTTTCAGATCTCAGGTGAAAGGCGAGACGGACCGAGAGCGCCTCCTGCTGGCCTACCAGCTGAATGACAAAGTTCAGCAAGGCCACTTCCCCGTCAACAAAGAGCTGGCCCTTGAGGTGGCCGCCCTCATGGCACAGGTCTGTGGTTATGATCAGACAACACTTACTGTCAGCCGGAATTTCTATGTTTTTAACAGCTCTTGCTCTTTCAATCTGTCCCTCTTCTTTAATCTGACCGTCAGGTGGAACATGGTGACTTGGAGAGACCAGCTTCCTCCTCTCCTACTGCCTCTCCTCAGCCGAAATCTCAGCTGATTCTTCTGCAGGCCTTAGAGCGATTCTACCCCAAACGATACAAAGAAGACTGCAGCTCCCAGCAGCTCAGGTAAAACAAAACTACTACTTACTCTTTTTTTTTATTGTGTTTAATGAGTCAAATGAGATTTTAACCAATGGTCCTCCTCTCAGAGATCTTACGGAGCGTCTGGCCACCAAGTGGTCTATGCTGCGTGGGTGCAGTGCGCCTGAGTGTGTGAGAATATACCTGACCGTGGCTCGCAAATGGCCGTTATTTGGAGCCAAACTCTTCAGTGCAAAAGTAAGAAGAAAAAGCCCATTTCTCTTTTTCCATGTAATGTTACACTCCGTATAACTTCATGCATATTCAGTCGTTGATTTAAAGTCTCGTTGAAAACAAGCTCGCTCTCCAGTTTGAGCGCTTGAGCCCTAATAAGTCCCATCCATCAAGCTTTCAAGCCCTGGTTGGACCTGTTTACCGTACACCTGTAATACAACCTGGCTGTGTTTCCCCTGTCCACAGCCGCTGCCCCCCTCCCCCGTTGAGCAGAGCCAGGTGTGGCTGGCAGTCAATGAAGATGGATTATGTGTGCTTGACTATGCAATGGTGAGTTTCAGACAAATGCCCCCATCAACACTATCTGCCCTGTGTTGTTACACATATTTGTGGAAAAAGAGAGCCGTCTTTTTTTAGAACATTTTATGTCAGTCTATAGCTCAGAAGGTGACGTCCAGCTGAGGAGCTTTGCCGGGCCGTTTTAAACGCCAGAAAACCACAGGAAAATAAAATGCATTCTTGACCCGACGGGCAGCCCTTCCAACATGTAAAACCACGTGAACATGAGCTCTGTAATTTCCAGCGGCCCCTGTAGATCCATTTCACTCCTTGGCGAGCGCCGTTCGCTTTCGTAAAAGTCAGGGAGGGCAAAAAGAAAAGGAGAAAATTACAAGATGTCGCTTGATGTAATGTCACGCTTCTTTACACTCAATTTACCCTTAAAAAAAAAACGAAAACGATTTCCGTAAAAGAATTGCACACTCTATTTTGGGACTGGCAATAAAAGCTCTGTGTTTATGGCACTGCACATTTCACACTGGCTATGCCTTTGTTCTTCAGCACACGCTGGTCACACACTCCTACAGCTCTGTGATTACCTTCGGTGGCTGCCGTGAGGATTTTATGGTGGTGACGAGCCAGCAGAGGGAGCCTGGAGTGGGAAAGAAGAGCGTGGAGAAGCTGCTCTTTGCGCTGGCCAAACCAAAGGTAAGCGGCAGGAGTACGTATCACATCGCCTATTTAGTGCCTACAAGCTGTGACCTTCAGGCAGACTGTAGACACAGTCGGCATAATAATAATAAAAAGGTCAACACAGGGCCCGAAGAGTTAAACCTGGATAACAATCGATGAAGCAACAATTAAAACAGTCCATACGATAAAAATAAACCAGGAAATAACTGACTCAGCTGGACCTTGTGAAAATGAGACGTCCAAGAATTATATTTTGAAAGAAGTCTAGTTAGTTTAGATCAAAGTGTTCAAAGGATGAACTTAAAAGTCGTGCATTTTAAAACACTAACACAGCAGTCGGTGTGTTGGGTTTCACTTGACACAAAGTGTCTGCAAGCCGCTGATGTAAACCACCAGCAGCTGAGGTGTCGAGGAAATGATGTCGGACGCATTGAACGTCCGGCTGCGCTGAATCCAAAGAAACGTCACATGTTCCCGTTAAAGCCTGGTCCCCTCTCTCAGATACTGGAGCTGACTCTGCTCATGGCCAGCTACATCAACCACTGGAACCACAGCCTGCCGGCTGCCTCGCTGCAGCCCCTCGGCCACTGGGACGTGGACAGCAAACACTTCCCCGCCATGAACTACACCACCAAGGGCCCCACGCTACTGTGAACGCCATGTAACGACAGGGAGGCTGGACGTTTCATATGGAGGAGACGACGAGAGGCTTCTTTTTTCTTACTAGACTATTTATTACTACAACAAGGGTGTTTATTTGGATTTGAGATTTGAATGTTGGAATTATTTTTGAAATGCATAAGGGGTCTGAGGACCTGCTTGGGATCTATTTGGTCTCCCGCCGTTACTTGCCTTCATTCTAACATTCAAAGCTTTTCAGACCTCCTGCGAGCTGGCTGGACAGGAATACAGTGCAGTGAGTCGCTGCCTCATTCCTACCGATGCACGACTTTCATTTCCTTTCCTTCACGAGGTACTGTGCCGTTAGAAAGGGTTTATACTTGGCGATATTGTCTAGATCTTATGTTACTCTACTTTAGAGCTGCAGTCAACAACTATTTGCATTTTAGATTCATCTGATGAATATTTTCTGAATAACATTTGGAATTGCTTGGTCACCAACACGTCAGGAAATGCAAAAGTTGGCTAAATATGAAAGTGCAAAACCTAAAGCTGTTTAAGTTGCTGTGAGGAACTGTTGACTTGTAGTGGAGCCGTCTTCATTTAGAACAGATGCCTGTGTATGAGACACAGAGGGAAGGGACACTGTCCAACCCTGCTGCAGGGAAATCCGGTTTCTAAATGTTTTGTCTACAAAGAGCGCGACAGGTTCCTCAGGTCAGTGAGGCTTTCAGAAATAGTGCAAATGTCTGCATGTGAGGAGCTGCAACCATTAGGTTGTCTAAAAAATGACTTGCCTTGTTAAACAGTATCACAGTAAGATGCATAATTATTCCCTCAATTATTTCAACTCTTACCTTCATACAATTATAAGAAAAGGGGGACATTTTGACCCCATATAAAGTAAGTTCCTATCCAAGAAGCCCTTTGTAATCCTTTTCTACTGTTATTTTTTGGTTTTTGTTATTGAGCTCACTTATTTACCATAATGCAAGTCAAATAAAAATAAAAAACCAATTGTGATCTGCCATTGAAGTGAGTAACGCGTCGGGTATGAAGGGCTGAGCAGAGCAACAGGCCGCTGTGTTCACTTTGCTGATGGTCATCTAGCAGCATTAGACATGCAGGTCCTGTTTTAATCATCAATATACAAAAGAAGACCACAAATGACTTGAACTGTTTTGGATCAAACCACTTTCTTACTTGTGTCCATATTAGTTATTTATTTTTTACTCCCTAAACTGTTTTTGCTTAAAAACATTTCCTCAACTGTCACGTTTATGTGGGAAATCTTAGTTTCATGTAGCAGAGTAATTTAAGAGCAGAAAACTCCTGGTTATCTGTACTAGAAGGTGTTTATGTGTTCACGCGTTTGTGTTTGCAGAATAAACAGGATAATCTTGTGTTACTGTGTGTTTCCTTCTGTGTATGAACAAATAATACATTTCAGTATGCAGCTTAGGCATTTTATAATAAATCCATATCATCTTTTTTTTTTTTTCTACAACTAACTAATTTATACAAACTTGGATATTAAAGACATTTTCATTCAATATAATTCTGGTCCACAGTGGCTCTTTTTAGTTAAAGTTTGCTTAGAATCATAAATAATGCATACTGTGAGTACTTTTACTTTTAATAATTTCATGTACTTAAGTAAATATGTACATGTACATATTTACTTAAGTAGAATAACTGAATACTTGTTTCACCACTGATGGCTTAAATATTGATTCAACAGGTACACATCTCAGTTTCTGGTGTTCTGTCTCTTCATTTTCAGGTGTTTGCCGATACAACAAAGTTGTTTTTTGTATTCCTTTAAGTCTTGAATGTCTCAAAATACCAGCTGTGCTTTAATGCATCAATCATTTTTGTTGTGCTGGTGTGTGCTTTCCCCTCCCAAGACACGCTTTGCCTGAACACATGAACACATGACACAATTCATGCTCCAGTCTGTCATCCAACACGTCCATAAACTGCACTGCAGTCTGTGCTGGTGGTTCCCCGGCGGCTCCATGATTTACTGGACCTCAGGTTGTTTGGCTGGAAGCTGTTCTGCTTCTTCTTATCCAAAAGGGGTCAAAGTGGTACCGGCATCTTCCTGCCAAAGTACAAGCTGCGAATCCAACATTTTTATAGTTGGTCTGAACCTCTTGTTGTTTCGTAGCAGCTCTGTTACAAAGTGAAATGCTTGTTGTGGGGCTCGTTACTAGATCTTTGGATGCCTTCAATGCTCATCAGAAAAGAAAATAACTGCGTGGTGCAGTAAGAGGCCCAGGCCACATGCTTTAACACGCTTAAACCAAATCTAACTTTGGGTAAAAGATTCCACTGTTGTTGGTTGGATGGGCTTTTTGGTTCAGAGTTGGAGAAGTTACTTTCATATACAACGTTTGTGGGGTCACGTGTCAAAGTACAGCATGTCCTCCTGTCATGGCCGTCCTACAGGAGGGACACGGCTACTACGTACCGCTTTGCCACGACGTGTGACTGCTAAAGCATCTTTAAAACATGGCACTCACGTGGCATGATCTACATGCTGCACGTACACTTATGCAAACCTGACGACCCCGTGCGCCATTTGTGAAGATTTTGTTCAAGAGCAAAACCAGTTACTCAGATGCTTCAATACTTATATTGATAATATTGATCACACACTTAATTCGCTCATGGAAATGAATCAATGAGTTGATTAGTTGTCAATGATTTTGATTGTCAACAAGTCATTCAGCAAGAGGAATCGTCTGCTCAATTCTTGTTTGCGTGATTGCAATCTGGATGTCTCTGGGTTTCAAACAATGTCCCCTTGGACTCTGGGCCAACAGAACACTATTTTCTGATTTGGATACAACAAATATTTAACCAGTTCATCCAAAGATTACTCAGCAATGAAAATGATCATTAGTTGAGACCTGCAAACTTCATCTAACATTGGACACTGTAAGTAAGTGTAAGTTTAATGCTTTAAGCTTTGTTGTAAGATACATTTTGGGTGCAGCATCAATCAATCATCAGAAGCCGACCAGGGTCCGTCCAACGCGTCTTCACACCATTCCAACTCCTCGGCTGTGAGGCAATGGGAGGGTCGATTTAAAGCAGAGGGTTTTTCTTCATTTCTGTGTGGGTGTGCTGGTAATCGATTCCATGTTAAGCCTAGCGCGAGAGCACTTTCTCCCGCGTGACCTGCAGCTACGCCACACTCGTGCGGGACGAGATAACGGCACCGCCCCTCCGCCGCGCGGGACGACCACTGGTAGGGGAGGGGGGTGTTGAAGCGAGCTGCAAACCGGGTTTATGACATACGAACCCACGCTCGGGTTCAGAAAAAACACACGTGACGGGTTCCTTACATGCTTTTGTTTTGATAGGGGAGCGTTGTTTGAGGAAACATGACGACCAAAGAGCCGCGCAGCATGCTGCGGGAAGCTTCGCATCAGATTATCGCCGGCGGATCAGCTGGTGAGTTAAAGTCTTCACTTCTGCCGCTTCCATCCGCCCAGTCGCATTGTGCAACAGTTTTGGGGAGCGTGCGTTATGATAAGTGCATGTCGCAACAGTAACCGGTTGAACGCGCCCAAAACTATGCCGCGACGTGCGCCTCGTTGGAGCGCGGTAACTTTAAGCCCACGAAGCGGCACATGCGGAGATTATAATAATAGACAGTATACTCTTTTATTCTCCTTCAGTCTTTAGGTGATCAAAGATGATACGTATGTTGCCAAGATAGTTCACACACACACTATAAAACGGAAGGGCCGGTTTGCGCATGCGTATAGCCATCCAGTGAGGGCGTTGTTCTTTTTCTTTAAACGAATGAATGAAATTAACTGGGAAGATCACGTTCTTCTCTTTACTCCACATTGACGAAAACATATACTTGAGTATTTTCAGGAAAATATATATAATACGTATTTTTACTCATACATTTGTGTACCCTTCCCGTCTAGTGAAAACCTATATCTCCCGATTTACATTTGAACAAGTGTTCCTTTTATGGGTTGAGAAAATTATCCTACTTTTTTTGCTTTGATAACTGTATAAACTATTGTATTTTAAAAACTGCATTTTTCTCCCTCTTTTTTCATGACATATCCATCTATTTTTTATGTGAACCCCGTCTTCATTTAAAGGCGTTTTGTTGGATTTGTTGCAGTCATTCTCGTGGCTCTTGGCATTTGTTCCTAACCCGGAAGCCTCTTGGTCAGCTACCCGGAAGTGACGCTTCGGATAACCAACCAGGAAGCGAAGCGAGGGCATCCCTCTCGCTTATCTGATTTGCGTTATGAACTTTCGCACGAAAACCTCCGTCCGTTCCTCTTCACCCTCCAGGCGGGGCTGAAGCCAGATGACGTAGCACGAAGGGGGACACGTTGTCCACTCGTGTTTGACTGCAGCAACACTCGTGCCGAGTAAAAATGCGGAGACTGGGGACTTGGAGGGAAGAATGTGCTGACAATGGGGCCCCGATAACAAATGCTGTGGAGGAAGAAACGCGGCAAAAACCTTTTTGGTTTTATTTAGTATCTCGTTTAGAGACGGCTGGCTTTCAGGGGACTCTCGTATTCAGACTCAGAGACGGACAAACGCGAAAGAACACAGTCCTGGAGAATTTACTTCATTTGGAATCCAGTTGATGGAGGTTAGATCCTCCACATAACTAGTATCCCACCTACTGACCAGTAATGATCCCACTAGCAAGACGCACCAGAAATGTCATTGAAAAGTAATGAGCACTGCGCTTTTATTGTGAAACACCAAATGGGCGGAAAGAGTAATAATATACAGTCAAAGGAAGTTGAGTAGAGGACGGCTTTGGGATGAAATATTAAATCTCATTGTTGCGTTACTGTTTCCGCTATGCCTAGTAAAGTCCCACATGGAAGACAGTTCAGTTGCACTGTTCCAGAAAATGTCTACAGGAGGCGAAATGTTGCATTAAAAGATATGGATGTTTCTTTTATCATGCACGCATTGTGAAGTCCAAACCAAAGTCAAGGTCGTTCGTTAATCATTACACAATCCTCAGGTCATGGTTGAAATCAGGACGGTGCCTCTTGTTTAACCCCTTTATTTCATAGTGCAGGTGAAGGACAGAAGGTCACTTCCCGTGTGTGTTAATGACACATTGCGGTCGCTCAGTAAAAAGGTGTTTAAATAAAACAACACAAACTCAACTGTGATTTTTATTTTTAAAAGTCTTTTAGTTATGCAGTTTTTTTCAAATCATTTTATTAATATTCTGCTTTTTTCATGGTCTAAATTGTTCAGTAACTCCTGGTGTTCTGCTGCTCCTCCGTCCGGTCCCTCTGGTGCTGCTCGTTTGTGGACTGGACGGCCAATTGTGCGGTCAAGCTTTACCCAAGTTGCACGTTCAGTGAGGAAAATATAGGTTGCTTTTATCTTCTTTGTGAGCATGCGAGGATGTGAGTGTGTCTAACTGGGCATGCCTGTGCAGGGAGTATCGTGGTAGAGACTTTCAGCTTTAGTTCTCCAGCAGCTGGAAACAATAAGGACCACTAAACCCCTTCCATGTGTTTGTGTTGGCTGTGTCGTTGCTGTGCTCACTCGCTGAAGGTTATCAGCGCGTTTTTGAGTTTTCAAGGTCTTCAGCAGTCTTTCTGGGTTCACAATTTATTGGTTCATGTTTAAATATTGTATTTTAACATTGTATGTCTTTCATGAGAGATGCCAAAATTATACATTTTCCAAAAAACAGGCACATGACAAAATAAACTTGGTGATAGAATTTGATTGAACATTGAAGGAGTAAAATCATTCAGTGACACTATAACATGCATATCTCCTCCACTTTGGAACGCAATGTTCTCTCCCCTCCATCCAACAAACCTTTCCGCAGTAGAACAGTTACTTTGTTATATTATACTAACTTCACTTCTTTAGCTCTTCTTCTTTAGTTCTACTTCCTGCTGTAGCTGAGAGGTGCAGTCCGCTGTAACTGGCACATTTTTGTTCTTGCGGGTCCCCTTATGAATGTTTTGCTTGTGAAGGTGACGGTTGAGATTTCTTTCGAGTGTGCTTGTCTGAGGTTCAGTCGTTTAATGGCCGACGCGGCCTTGTAGGTGAGCTTTTCTTTTAGGAGCACAGCTGAAATGTGTTACGCGGTGTTACGCAGCATATTGCAGCTGCAGATTCCGCGCTGGTGCATTCCAACCACCATCGACCAAGCGCTGATGCATTTAAAGCCGACCTCATACAAAAACTCATGAAAAGTCATGAAGCTGCTGGGTCTGTGTGCCGGGCGTATGGCCTTCCTCTGAGGGCACGACCTGTCTCAGGTGTTGTTTTTATGAGCAGCAAAGTGTTGTATGGACTCCGGCACTGTCCCATGTCCCAACTCAGGAGCCCCGTGGCTCCGTGGACTGTCCCGGTCTCTCGTCTGTCTTCGCCAAGAGTGCTGGGACAGAAGCCTTAAACGCTCTGCAGAAGGACCCCCGTGTCTGGTCACGCCCCCACGCTTTCTTCCAGTGTATTTGTATCCTGATTCAACGTTCACCAGGGTGGAGACAGACGGGTGTTAATTTGCATGCGAGAGGGTCTCTGGGCCTGTAAATCCGATGGGAATACAGACGCAGCGTTTGAGCACAGCGTGGCTTATTTCCTTAACCTGTCGGGGGGGAATAATGTTTACTTGTCATATCTATTTTTCTGACCGCACGATTAGTTGATTGACTGACTGAAAAAACACTTGTTCTTTGGGATTTAGCTGACGTCACCTGCACTGTGTGTGAAAGGCTTGAAATGGAGTAAATACAAATGGGTACACGTTGACGATGCCAAAATGTGCACACGTGTGGGGTTTATTTGAGGTATTTTTACTGCCCAATTTGAATGTCTACCAGGCTCTTTCCTCACGAGACAAGAGGTAATGTTCAAATAATTGATTTAATAGTTTGTTTTTTGGAAACGGCATCCTTCAGCAGAATTACAGTAAATGGGTAATAAATTAAACCAGGTGTAATAAATTTGTTTATATGCGCCATCTTAAATCATTAATGTTATTACTTCTGTGTAAATTGAATAGGCCAGTGTTAATACAAAGGTGCCGTCCTCTTTGTTTGCTTTTTTTTCTTTTAAGCCTCCCGGCTTCACATAGCTTTGACGTACAAACAGAGTTACTATCAATTGTTACCATAACAACGTCAAAAAATAAGTACAATTGTGGATATTTATTTTGTACGGTTTGCTCCCGTCTTCCTGGTTCTTTCCAACAAGTTAAGAGGTCATTTCAAATAGTTTTCAACAAAATTAAATATTTGATGCACAAATGGAGTTTCCCACAATTCATTGCAATGTGACGTTAAACATAGGACAACCAGGGGAAGCATGGAGATGTAAAAAAAAAGGGAAAAAAACACTACATTTACACAAACGTTAAGGATTAGAGATGTAACAAGGACACATGAAATAAAATATTTACTTATTCAAATAATTTACCCTTGATATTAAATGCTGAATTCACTATTTGAAATTCCCATTTGTCAGAGAATGAGAAGTATTGAATAACCAACTGAAATATTTGTACGTTGTTAGTGCTTTTCCATTCTCACCCTCAACCAATGACCAGGTGACCTCAGTAAGTCTCTGAGGGTTCGCGTTTGAGGCCAATGCGGCGGCAACAGATTTAGCTTAGGAAGGCTTCGCAATTATGACATGATTACATCATCTTCAGGAAACTTTTTTTTAAATTTCTAGAATACTTTCTTTTTTTCTGCGGCCGATGTGTGCTTGATGGGCAGACTACTAAAACTTAACCGTAACGTCCCTTCTTATTTAGTCCTCAAGGGGGCAGTAGTTGCATGCTTTATCTCTTTTCATGGTAAAGGGATGTTGCAACATGTTTATGTTACAGTCCTAACATTTAGCTGAAGGGAGCCAGAAGTGGTGCGTGTGTGCTGGGAAACACTCAAGTACATGTTCTTTTATCTGAAAAAATCGTCATACAGGCAATAAAAAGTCATTAAAATAATGGCCAGATTAAACGCGCTGCGAACCATCCTTTAACTGGAAATGCATCCTAGTCCCATGCTGTGCTGTAATGTTTTCGCTAAATCCGTTGTCATTTCCTCGGTAGACGTAAATCGATCCGTCTCCAGCAAATGGACTGTGACGACATGATCCGGCGTGTGATTACTGCCGCTCTGCCTCCAGACTGTCAGAGCCTCCTTCCACTGCGCCTCCTCTAATAACCTGAAATCAGTCGGGAAAGAACAGATTAAGCCATTTAACCCAAATGAAGGAGAGGAAGAGAAGAGGGAGAAATCAAATAAATTTAATCAAAGTGTGTGTGTGTGTGTGTGTGTGTGTGTGTGTGTGTGTGTGTGTGTGTGTGTGTGTGTGTGGGGGGGGGGACACCAACTACGCTTAGCAATGGAGGATTCCCGAGTGGCTGCAACAATCACAGCCGGATTAGGCCCACTATTTATTTCCAGAAAGCGTTGTGCATGTTTCAGCGGGGCTTTGATTGAACTCCCGGTGGACATGTTGAAGACAGATGTTTAGATGACCTCATGTTTGAAGTAATGTTGATTCTGGATGGGGTGCTTTTGGGCCTGTTTCTGTTAAAACTGGTCCCGCTGCCTCCCATCTCTACATTTTTCATTTTTTTTGTTACAGTCTGGGAGGGCACGTGGAACCGCGCGTCCTTCGTATTTAACGTGCGCTTAGCCTCGCGTTAAATGGCGGCCTTTTCCATTTTTCTGCTGCACTCTTGACAGACAGCTGTCCACACGTGGGGGTCGTGGATGGCTTGGTTAAAATGAACCGTGATGGTGCTGAGGGACGGCTACTTAACCGGACACATCTGTCTTTTGTTATCATTGCTTCTCTTTTTATACGTGTCGGTTTTCAGAATAAGGTGGATGTACCATCAAGGCCGTGTTTTACACAAACCTTTGGTCATCGAAGTGTGTTGATTGGAAGCTTTGGGACGCTAACTCAGTCACAGACATTCTTTGAGTGAATTTCTCATGTGTCTGGAATAAATTGCATGCTGCAAGGTTCATCAGGCGCTATGATGAAAGTGAGCCCCCATTTAATGTGGAGAAATTACAACAAACCAACATTTATAAAACAAACGGAAGAGATTTATTATCTGTGATCTAATTACAGTCCTCGGCATTGTGTTTTCTATTGTTGTCATTGTATTGTATTGCAAATCTCTGGCATCCAAAAATAGATTGTGTGGACCCAGAAGGTCAATTGGCACTAAAATATTGAATGCGTTGGCCCCAGTTCTGCGGCTTGTCTAAGATATTTAAATAAGGGACATATTTAAATGAATAGTCCTGAATTATTCATTGTAGCTGAAATATATATTCCTGTTTTATCAGGATAGAGATACTTTTTGCAGCAACTATGCCATTAGGTGTCCACTGCTAATGTGCAGTTAAATAAGCACTGCTGGAAAGTACTTTAAATCAAGTACTTACCTTTTTAATGTTACGGTCCTTGTACTTTTTTTTCCCCCCCGCTATAATTCAACCTAAATATATTTAACTTTGTAAAAATGAAAGGTGATCATAATGCATAATAATGCCACTCACCATGATTGAATAAACTATATCAACTTCTGTAAGAACTTCAGCTGCTAATTAATTCATCAATCATTATAATAGGATTCATGTATTTTGAAATGTTTCAGAATGCACCACTTTAAATAAAAGTATTTTCACCCTAATAAGCTTGTGCTGAAGTGACATTTTGAAGGACTTTACCTGTGACGGGGTATTCCTACACTTTGCCCTTGCTACTTTTACTTTAGTAAAAGTTCTGAGTACTTTTGTTCCACCTCTGGCACTAAATCCCCAGTATTACCAGGCCCATGGGAGCATTATTTAGTTTGGGACAAATGCTGCTCAGGTGTGAGGCATTCGTGTGCCATTTAGCTGAAATACAGTCAGCGTAGCTGAGGACTTGGTTTTGACAGCAAGATGTCAAAACACCCAAAAAGTCTCCAACGGCTGCCTTTTGGATCAGCAGTCTCTGTTGAGCCCTTTTCCAATAAAAAAAATAATAATAAAAAAATGTATGTTAAGGCCCAAAAAAGGGAGAATATTACAGCGAACACCGAGCCTGGATATGATTTTTTTGATTTAAATCCGTATCTCACGCCACGCCTGCTGCAAGATGAAGAACTTTCATGAGAATGTTGTTTGAGTTTCCGCTGTGTCTACAGGTGAGGCCTCTCACAGGCTTTAGGCTGCATGCGTGACTCCTCCTTATTTGACAGGGCCATCAATTCTCCCTTGAATTACAGCTGCCTGGGACGGAGATCTGGAACAAAAAAGAGAGCTGAATCCTCAAACACACAGTGAGCCATTCAACCTGCCTGATTCATAATCGTTGTTTTCTCAGGTCAAAGCAAAATAAAACAAATGTATTTCAGTAGTAGTATTTTTACGGCGATGGCCTGTTCTACGGTACGCTACAGGCGTATTATTGCACACGCTGGCGCTTTGAAAGTCTAGACAGAAGTAAAAGGGGGGAAAAAAGGCGTCCCCGTTCAGCGAGGGCTTGTGGCGTGACGAACGAGGCCCAGTCACACTCACGACGTTATCTTAATGGCATGATTTAAGGTGGAGGCCGGGGGAACCCAAAGAGGCCAGCGGGGCTCCACGTGCCGCATCGTACTCAGCCGGCCCTCAGTGACTCCTGAGTCAGTGGGTTGGTGGGTTTTTGGTGACACGACGTATTGGCTCATTAACGACATGATGGCCTTGCAGCATAACGTCCTAATATTGCATTGATCATGAGCACTAATGTCATTAGCATGCTGCTTGGCTTACAAATGCCCATAAGGCTTTGCCTTTAGTTGATAATAAGTGGACCTATTAAACATGTGATGTGTCATCACACGGCTGAGGGACGGTGGTGTGACAGAATGTCGGCGGCCCCACTGATCACTTTTTGGCCCAATGGCACACACAGATCTGGCAAAAAGAGAGGGCCCAATACGCTCAATTTCAGTTAATGGCTAACTTGAAACTGTTGTACATTTGTGGGCACCAATAAGTGAATTACATCTGTCAGTAAGAACAGCGATATGCTTCTGGTTTGGTGCATTGGTGGCGTTTTCGTTGGTAATTTACGGTCCGTTTTGTCAGTTCCAAGAACCTACTTTGTTTTTGTACACAGGACATTTATCATGCATGCCAGAGAGTTCCTAGAATAATAATAATAATTATAGCGTTATGGTAAGAGCACATTGAGTCAGATGATTATGATTGCTCAGTATGGGAGGCTTTCCCTGGTTCGCTGCGGTCTATTTAGAGGTACTAGTTATTGCAACCAGGAAAGAAAGCTGACTTTTAAACAGTATTTCATCAAGTCACTAGATTTCAGGGATCACAAAGGTCTTCTACACCTTTTCGGCACACGAGCATTATAGTGATATGAGGGACTAGAATGGCAGCAGCACAAGAGCAGGATGTACAGTAGAGGCTCTGAGATCACTCACACATTCCGTGGAAGTGAAAAGTGAAGGCATGCGTGGTCAAGCACATGGCAACAATAATAAAACCCAGAGGAGAATCAGCTAAACAAGCTTTGCTTAATTGAGCACTCAGACTAAGTAGTCAAGGAGCAAAGAGAGAGAGAGTGACCCCGGAAGAAAATGAGAGTTTACAGTTGTGCGACTGAACTTCGTGTGTGTTTTTGCATGCATCTGGGTTATGTATGCGCGCAAATGAAAATGGCCGCCTGCGTGACTCGGCGATCTCTTTATGCAACGAAGTCGTCAAGGGTGCACGTTTGTTTGTGTGTACTTGCGTGCGTGTGCGCGCCAGTGTCACATTTATGCCAGGAAATTGGTCATCATTATATGTGTTTTGTGCAAAGAAATGTATGTACTTGTGTGCGTGTGTGCGTGTGTGTGTGTGTGTGTGAGAGAGAGTTCTGCGTGCGTCTGGATCATGTTTTCAGTGTATATTTTTGAACCTCGTAATTAAATCCCATGAAGAACACGCGCTTCCTGTGTAGCGCTACCGTCCGTCATCCCAGCAGTCTTATCTGTCATTTTTGTACATCTTTGATGTCGCAGCGTTCAATGTTTTCATTTTTTTGAAATGCCAATAATTGCAGAAGCAACAAAAAATGTGAGATGTTGAAAAAGTTTTCAACATGCCCTCTGTTTGTTCTCTACCACCTTGTTCCTCATGAGCACTGACATGTGTGTTGAAAAGTCTTGAATTGGGCATTTAACCTCCTGCCCTGCAGCTCATAGCCACAGTTGGAAGGAGGTCAGACATGTGGGCCGGCTGCACCGCGCTGCGAGACGCCACCGGACGCTCCATAACGCTGATTCCTTCTTTTTCAGGCTCACTGTTTTAAAAAAAAATCTTTTATTTAATAGTTGCGTTAAGTGAACCCTCGCGTTAAGTGAAATGTGATATACGTTTCTGGACTTTAGATACAGTAATTACAAAGCCTCCGTGCTACTGTGAGCACTGAAATATAAATAAACATAAGTACTGTCGGAAAAACAAAAAGCAAAACCGGACAAACTAAAAAACCCTGAATTACATTGCTGTTCATGTACAAATTCGTGCCCTGTGATTCGCTGGATGAGCTGGAAATGTATAACACAGGTTTTTACAGTAAGCCCTGGCCAAAAACTGTAATTTCTGTCCCCTTTTAGCTGCACAGTTGGGAGACAGAACTGCCCACTTTAACTCCATCAAGATGAACAGCATTTGGCCAGCGCGGTAATCATAATGTCATTTGTTGTGCTCATGCGCCCATTTGTGTCGTATCCCGTGCCTGGTGGTCGTGGGAGAGCAGGTCCTGGGGTGAGGCTTTAATTGGGGAAGTTCACATTTTTAGACACTTTGTGTTGTTTCTGATCTTGAGTAGCCGGGGGACGACACTCTTACGAGAGCAGGAAGCTGGCGGAGAACGAGGAAACTTTTGATAATGACAAACGAAACTGAATGAAAGGTCATGTTAGATATTTGTTTACCACTTCATTGTCATTTTACAATCTGAGCAGACACAAATGCCACGGTCTGCACACAGTGAGCGGCTTCAGTGTGTTTTGAGAGCAGTGACGTGGAGGAAGCTGCCAGAGCGAGTTCCTCGCTTCATAAAGCCGCGACCTCCCGAGAGTGATGCAATATGTTCAACATCGTTCTGGTTTGGCTTTCATTTTCTGCACAGCTATTCTGTGCGGGTTAATGTGTAATGCTTTAAGTGGAGATTCTGTATTTTGTGTACACGGTGAAACCGACGGCTTGACTAGAGGGCAGAAAGGAGCCATGTTGGTGCATTTTAATGTATTGAGTTGTAAATGTCTACTTGTCCCAGTAGGCCGTTTAGAAGTAATGCAGCTTAGTGGAAATTGTGGATTTAAGGTAACACAAAGACGGATAACTGTGCTGATGCTCTCAAAATATGAGATGATCCCCTCACATCTGTGTTTAGTTAGCTGCAGGTACCATTGGAAATGTTAACACTACCAGTACCCAATGCGTATTTATTCAGAAAGGTTCCACGCTTTGATTCAGCACACTGATTCTTCAGATAGTTTTATCCCACGTGGAGATCCAAATCCTCACAGGCTGTGTTTTCTATGGCCTGCTCCACGAGAGTCCAAACTGAGATGCGTTTAGTAGAACGGAGGCCACACAGGGCGCCGGCCGAGCAGGTACAGGAGACCTGTGGGGGGGAGAGAAGTTATCAACAGGGCGACAGGGCGAGCGCTCAGCTGGGCCGCTCTGTAATCAGAGGCTCCCGACAGACGCTTTCTCTATTCGAAGAATCCCCCAGACATTTCGGAGGAACACACAGCTGTTTCCATAGCCAGGTATTGATGTTGAGATCTTCAAAAGGAGAACGGGAATCCAACAACAACTGTAGCAGAGCGCGGCCTCTTCAAGGCCGGCTGCAAATGTGTCCGAGCAGCTCATCTGTTCTTCCCCCTGTGTATAGCTTTTTTTTCTTTTTCCCTGTCTGAATTTGACTGTTTTCCTGGTTTGCATGTATTTTAGAGGGAAATTATCCTTTTTTTCCCCCTCCATCTTTGTCTAAACTGCACGAGAAGCAATCTCTTGGAGGCTTCACTGGTGTCCTGCTGCTTCCTGTCTGCGGTTCTCTCAGGTGTGTTTCATAACGGCACTCGGCCCGTTGCAGCCTGATGTATCGCACCCAGGGGACATTTGCAACCTGCAACGATCTATCAGTCCCCCGCCGGAGGAAGGCAGAATGACACATTCAGGCCTCTGCCATTATGCCCCCCTCCCCTCCCCTTCATATTCAGAATTGACTTTGAATTACTGGTATGTTTTCCTTTTTCTCCATGAAGGAAATGTCATGAGTGATCACACGCAGACCGTTGCAATTTTGCAGATGTTTTTATTGTGATTACTAATGTTAGTAAAAAAACGGATAAATAATTGTAGGATTATTAATTTGAGTTCTTCACTCATTTTGTGAACTGCTGGATAAACAAGAGAATGTAAATTCATCCACTAGACCACAAAATGTCGGTACTTTATTTTTATAGTTCACTGATATTTACATCACCTACGCTCCCTAAATGAATACATTTATTATTCCAACTATAATGATGATCATAAAAATATTAGCCATGCTAATTTTAAAACTCTACTTTCTACTTGAAACAATAACACTAAAGCTCTTGGCTTTTCTTAAGTGGAAAGGAGACATGGTAATTACCCGTGGGGCAATTAGAGAAAGGGGCTTAGGGAGTAGGAAAGTCATTTTCTAACCCAAACATCCTGGTCCGAGGGGCCGGAGCGGCTGGACAGCCTCCTGGAGGCCGTTGGTGGGCTCGCGGGGAGCCGTTCGTGGGGAAGTGGATCAGGGTTTGTTTTCTTTCTCCGGAGGCAGGCCTCTGAAACTTCTGCCAGATGAACAGCGCCGAAAAACGCAGCCGCTCTCCACCGGCCGCGTCAGCAGAGGGAGTGATTTACCGCCGGCGGGTCGGCGTGCCGCGGCGCGTTCAGGCGGGGCCGGGAGGAGGGAGTTTGTTGGTAGTTCAGTGTTGTTCTTCTGTCGACCCATAAACATGCGCAACCCACATAACACTGCCAGTATAATAACCTGGCAGCGTACAAAATAATTGTAAACTAACGAGGACACATGAGCGTAAGAAAGCCAATGTGGGTCCTAAGGGCTTTACCTCATTTTGGCATATTATTAACCGGTAAAATTATTCTCAAAGCTTCTTTCCCACCCTTCTCTAGTAGTGAAACTATGTTTTTTACCCAAGGAAATATACATAGCCAATTCCAAGATTTAAAGAGAGAAGAATCTTAGTTGTATAGACATTTAGGAGATAGAGTTCCAAGCTCCAGACAATCGTTTCTATTGTGCACCTTGATGATGGCTCACAAAGGAGTCGAGATGAAAAGGCGGCAGCGGAAGTTCAGAAGAATCCTCAGTTGGATCCTTGCTGTGGTGGAGACCTGAGGTGAGCACTCGCACATGGGGTCGACCCTCGTCTCCCCCGTTTGAGTGCAGAGGACCTGGTGCGTTCATGGAAAAGTGCCTACAAAAGACAAGCGGAGGAGATGAAAGATGAGACAGCGGAAAGGGCTGGGGGGGGGGGGCAACAGTGGAAAGAAAGAGAAAGCGCAGGCGAGCTCTGGCACGATCCGACTCTCCTTCTGTTCCGTCCACGCAGTCGAAGCTCAACGGCCTGCGATGTCCGTCAGGAAAGTAACTGGGCAGAAAGCTGCGCTTTTTTCAAACCACACAGCTTTGCGGGAAGTCATGGGCGGGAAACGGGGCGTCTTTGCGTGCAGGTGAATCAAGCGTCGGTTCACCCGAGGTGCGGTGAGGTGATCATGTGACAAATGGAATCCGTTTATCGGTCATTCTAGTGGAGCCGATACCCTCCCTTTCACAATTGCGCGTGGTGTGCAGTAGAAGAAGCATTCACGACTGAATGAGAATTAGTGTTGGCCTCCTGACAACAGTCTCTAATGAGCAAACCCTGGATGACTTCATTCTGAGGTTTAGGGGGGGGAATTAGCTTGATTAGAATAACCCTCCACCTCACCTTAGGTCAGGCATCCGACTCCTCTGCAATCTGTCCGTCACAGCCTCCCTCAACCCCCGATGGTTGTGGTGCGTTTAACAACCGCATTTAAAGGGAGGAATGAAAAATGAACGGCGGCGCTGACGTCTTTTTTCAGCCCGACAATGTTATTTTGTTGGACGTTTTTAGCCGTTAGCAGAAAGGCGGGGGGGGGGGGGGATCTGGTTTCTTTGTCGCGGTGAGTTTACACAGCTCCTCCTCGGTCGGGATGAGTGAGGCTTAACATCAGCTCTCTAAAAACAGCAAGTGCCTCGCCTGCCAAACTTCCTAGATAATTAGTGAAACATTTCACACTGTGCAGGACATCAAAAAGGAAATGGAAAATTGACAAATTAGACATGGTCTGTCTGTAGCGGGAGTTGGTTTTCTAAAGTGAGGGGTTGGTGGAGCTCCAATGCCGCACATGGTCACTCTAAAACAAGCTTGCTGTACAAGTCAGTCGAGTTTACAGCAGCCAGTGGGGTTGTGGGTTTTTAAATGCCCACTGTTTACTATTCCAAAACATTGCTGAATCTGAATTTATCTACAGTTGCATCAGATGTTAATAGATTATACATTCAGTGTGATAAATTTCTGAGTTGCCTCTGTCTTGAATGTGATTTTAAGCACATAATGAGTGTTTTTTAATTTGGTTACTGCATTTTCACAGTGGGTCGGATTGCCCCTTTTAACCCAATCAAACATAAAGCCTGCGCTTTAGTATTGTTAAGTGTTGTTTCTAAGCCTGTGTAGATGCCACGTAACATTCTGATTATCACCTCCTGTATAATGATTGTGGTTGAAATCGTCAGCATGTAATAAATTGAGCATCTCAAGGGCTTCTGGATACTCTGCATGATTACATGGAATTCAAAGCATCAATCAGTTTTTATCCAAATATTTAGTATCATTATGTTTCATTGACACTGTTGACATTTCATTTTCAACTTGGTTTTTGCAATACTTTTGCAAAACACTCATAAAAAACACATAAAAAAGAATAACCAGTTAATCTCGCATTTTGAAATCCATTAATCGCAATCAAGACTTTTTTTCTTCTAAAGTCTAAATCCTCTAAATGAATGACTCGTCTCGGTGTCTCCGTTCTGACAGCGCAGCATTTCAGGGGTCAACGCACAACAGAAGTAAACAAAGTTGTGTTAATTGCGTTAAACATTTTATCACATTAATCTCGACCACAATAATCTCATAGATTAACGCGTTAACTTTGACCGCCCTTAGATTTATAGCTTTTTATAGATATATAAATTATCTATAAAAAGAGTAATGGGCTGGATCATTCTTGTTCTCATTGCTTAAATGAAGTTTATCCGTTTAAAAACTTCACACGTCAACAGTTTGTTAATGGTTTGGTCTTGATGTTTGAAATGTTATTGACATAGTATATTCCAAACATTCTAATCTGCGGGCAGAAACTTTTTTCAAAGCAAGGCTGTAACGTTTTGTTAATGCCTTTTACAGTTGCACATACATGCATAACTATTATGCAAACACACACACAATAGCGACATGCTTGCACATACATCTATACAAACGTACACGCCTTTACACACACGGATCCCGGTCATCACACCGTTCAGTCAGTCCTGCAGCCCCCGCCCATCGGACGAAACTGTCACTGTGTCCACTGTGGCACTCTGGAGAGTTGAACTTGACTGAAACATATGTCTTCAATTTTAATAGCTCTCCACTCCCCCAGATGGCCTGAAGGGGGAGGGGGGCGAGGGGGGGGGGGGGGGGGGGGGGATGTTGCCTGAGAAGCTGCGTTTCATGTAAGAATAATTTGTGCTAAGTAGCTGGGCGATCTGTTTGTTACGCTAGAGCTGACAGTTTGTTTATGTTCCTTGAGGAGCATGATGGATGGCGCAGGAGTTGATGCTAATTAGACTAAATTGTTGCGGAGAATGCCGAAGGTCTGCGCCGCACAGCTGAGGGCAGTTCCCATTGTTCCCGCGTCTTCGCACTTTGGGCGTAATTGAATGAAGCTTGGGCCTATTCATCATGGCAGTGGGCGTCTAGGCCAGGAGACAAACGGCTGGACCTGGATGGACAGCTTCGGGTGGGTTGGGGGGGGACACAGAGGAAGAGCCGACAGTTCGAGAGGAAAGATGTCAATTATTTTTTTTCCTTCCTCCCGGCCAATTAGACATAACCTGCGTCCAAATGGCCAGGAAATGAATGTCTACCCATCGCTTCTTCACCAGGGATGAAGCAGCTCCTCAGCTCCTCCCTCAGTCTGACACACGTTGCCATCTGCAGACGTCAGTCAGCATCTGGGAAAGTGACACTGGATGTACATTCCAACAAAGAACTGTGTTCACGCGGCTCTTTCTTGAGAAATTAGCTATAAAATCTGAAATGCCTTCAATATAGTGACTGCACTTAATAATAAAAAGATTTCAAAGCATAAGATACATCGGCGCCTTCCTGGCATAATTATGATTTGGATGTTGACGTGAACACAAGTCAAAAAATTGTTTAAGCACTACTATTAAGATTATTAAGGCCTCATAATGCATTGTATTATTACAACACAATTACAACATTGTGAAAAAAAAATCCTCTAGCCAGAGAGCTAGTTAGCGTTAGCTTTTAGCAGCACTGCTAGGCTAATTCACAGGGCGAGCCGCTGTTAGTGGAAGCTGCATTGATTTACATGATGATGCGTTCAAGTAAAAGATACATTTTAAAATGAGTTCAAGTGTAATCTTGCAGAATTCATTTTTGACAGAGAAACGAAGGAGGAGATCTTGGAGTTATGACAAGTTAAACTTCTTTTGTTCAACGCAATGGTATCGCATGAGTAAATTTCCGAGGAGGGGAAATGGTATACATGCCACATTAAACAGTTACACACATACTGGGGATTTACAGGTGATTTCTTTTTTTTTTTTTGAACACTTGTAGGTATTCCTCATTGGACACCAACTCATCGCCTGCAGTTGCACCTTAAGTCTCACAACACAACATGCTTGACCCTTTGACCGGTCCTGATGGTTAACACCCTCAGCCTGTTAGTTCCTCGTCTTAGAAACAAAACCGACGCTGCATCTGTAAGTCCTTAACCCTTCGACACGTGCAGTAAAACAATGCTGCACACAGAATGCCGTTGTGACCGTTTCTACACGTGAATGTGTGAAGTCGTTGCTAACAGAGAACAGAGCAGGTCCGAGCAGTACATGTTCAACCTCACACAGGAACTTGTCATTGACTGCCCGCCACACACACACACACACACACACACACACACACACACACACACACAGTTGTGGCCTGGTTATCTCTGAGCACCTCCAGTGGTCCCGTCCACAAGCAAAAGAATATTGAAATATTGTAGACTTCTCAATATATTTCGTAATTTTTTTCACGTGACACTTTTTTAAATTTTGTCTACTACTTGCCTTGTTTAGGGTCTGGTGTGTCCTGCCTTTCTCTCCTTCCTTCCTTCCTTCCTTCCTTCCAGGAAGACACAAGTATCTTCTTTGCATAGTTATAACTATTGTTGATTTAATGGAAAGGCTCCAAGAGAAATCATGAAACAATATTTGGTATGATGTACAGAAAATGTCTGGAACATCCCTAAAAATAGTGTCTTTTGCAAATTGGCTAAAAAAAAACATGAAAAATGTTGTGTTTTGTGTGTCATTATGAGTAGGCAATACAATTCTAATGATGCCTGCAGAAAGATGCTCGTGAATTGTGAGGAACCGACACCAAAATGGGACATTTGCGGTTTGAAATTCCTTCCTTCCTTCCTAGCAGACTTTGGCTTTGCAGCCACAACGGAAGTAGCTCAAAGTCGCCACTTCACGCTCTCAGTAGTTTGGCACTTTCACTGGAATGTGGAAATTTTTTTTTACAAAGAAACAATGAAACTGAGAAATGCCTGGTGTTGCCAAATTTTTTCTTTCAGAAGAGTGATTTAGGGAGGATGATTCCCTTTTTGGAGGATTCAGTGTTTAGAGATCCTGTCTCTGAAGCCGCCCGCCCTGGTTTAAGACTTCACCCTGCCAAACATATTTTTAAGAAATATCATCAATTTGGGAGACAAAATATCTGAAAAAGCATTTTTTTGGCATGCTTTCCTCTTTCTAACATTGGACTTGGAACTGATACTGTACGGGTGGGATGTGGATTAAAGATTTTAAGGATGGTGGGGGGGGAGAGGGGGTGTGAGGGAATAGAGAGCGGAAGCGAGTTAGCCTCGGATGGGCGAGAGTGAAACCTGAGCATGATTGAGTTAGGGGAAAGGAGACAGGAGCCCCAAGGCTGCCAGTCGGATGCTGTGTGTGTGTGTGTGTGTGTGTGCACTCTTAACATGCTGCCCTGTTAGCATGGGAGATTGTGATGGAGTTATCTGGCCTGGCCCTGAAAACGGCTTGTCATCTTGTGTATACACAGAGAGGCAGCGTTAGTCTGTGTGTATGCTTGCTACGGTGCCAGCAACATTACTCACAGGCCTTTTGGGACCCGAGCAAAGCCTCGCCTGGTTCCTTTCCCCTCTCTGTGGAAATGTACTCACTGCGTCCCCCGAATTCTCTGAAGATGAAGGTTATACAAACAATGATGGAAGTTAGGTCTTGGAGGGTTAAGCTGGTACCTTTTTTTTTTTTTTTTTTATCCTCACCTGCATTTCAAATGGACTGTCACGTGGCTGAAAATGGCGGCACATGAAACCGCCGGCCATCGGATCGAAAAGAACCTCTGAAAAAACGCTTCAGTGCAGTAAGCATTAAGCCTTTTTTAACTCCTGACACGTTTCCCTTTCCATTGTGCGCAGGATGCCGCTTCGACTGTGTGGGAAAAGAAATGTCGCTAAGTGAATACAGTACGGAGCCCCCGCTTCACACTGAACCGGCACTAAGCAAAAGCAGATGTTATAAAGTTTACAGAAATCAGAACTTTATTTTCCTGTTTCCATTGCATTTTTCTAAACACTTAGTGAACACTCTTTGAAGCCACCCAAGAAATCTAGACTGCGGGAGAAATGATAGGATCTCCTGGAGCAATGGAGTCGGGGAGGGGAGAGGAGGAGTGGGGGGGGGTGGAGCCTGTAAGAAGGGAGGGTTCATTGGAGAAAAGGGGTGTCCGGCGGGTCTAGTTTTTCCTTTCTCTTTCCGACTTCAGAGCGAGCCGGCCGATTGGGGGACCTGTTTGCACATCCTTACTCTTTCCAGTCTTTCCCCCTCGTCTGGATGTGATTTGGGGCGCGGGGGGGCAGATAAGCAGTGTTTGGGGAAGGTCTGCTGTGGGTCTGATCGCAGCGGCAGATAAATCCCACAGACTGTGTTGGATAACCTCACCGCAGGCAGAGTGCAGCACTGCCAGGAGCCCGTGTTGGGTCCCTCTAACGCATTGCCCAATTTTATAAAAGACCGTCCAACTACATGAGTAATGTGGCTGCCTGGCAGGCATGTCCATTGGAAGCCTCGACAGAAGACCCTATCACGGCTCCATCTTGCGCCTATCCTGCGATTGCGCCGCCCTTAACGCCTCGTGGGCCTGTTCTCACTTAAATGCGCTCAAGTAACCCAAAGGTCATGTCGGTTTAACGCAGAACTCGTGCGTTTTGAACCAGAGTGCTTGCAGCATGATTCCTTGCAACCCCCCGCCCCCCAAATAAATTGTCGTCCTGTAACGAATCCCTTGAAGAGACGGCGGCGCGGCGGTGCAGCGAGCTTTCATTAGAACGTGTGACTTCTAAGATGGACACATCTGCAGCGCGTTAGGGTTCGAGAACACTCTCGCAGGTTGACGGACTCTTCGTGTTCCCTCGATCGACTTGAGTCGAGAAGCAAGCGGACTTGCAGCGGGCCTTCAATGCCAAACGCAGCAAAGCGCTGCGTCGCCCTGAGCACGCATTGCACTTGAACGTCGCCAAACCGTGGTTTTGATTTAGCTGTGCAAATCACCCTTGTTACCATGTATTACCGGCACGGGAGAATACAAATGCCTTGTCCCTGCTCCTCCAGCGTTCCGAGCCAATCTGCCTCCTCTCAGCCCTTGTTGTGCGCTAACGCAAAGTGGCACATGAATCATGCACACAATGCATGTCTTCATCCGACCTCTACAGACAGGACCTCACAGGACCGCCACTTTGGCGTTTCCTGCTCTCTCATCTTCAAGGCTTAGTAGAGACGTGCATTCCGCTGCTCTTCGCATAATTCAATAGTAGGTTTGAAAATCACAATTAGTGCGGCGGCAGAGTAGCCTGGCAGCTTTCCCCTTCGTAGTATGGAGTTGCGCAACTGTGCCCACACGTGGTGGGCCCATGCAGCGATGCATCTTTGTTGGGTTTGACCCAGAAGACCCCCCTTCCGCATAACTAAGTGCCTGCAGAGTGTTGGAAGATTGCCACGTTGGATTGCGCCTGAAACCCCATGAGAACCTCTCTGAGGCAATGAGTCTTAAAGGTTTCTGCGTGTGTGAGTAGGTGAGGGGTCTACCTCAGAGTCGTGACGGGGAGGGAAAAGGCTGATGGAGATGTATAAAATAAACCTGCAGGTATTTCCTTCCAAGATGTCTTTTTTTTTCTCTCTTTGTTTGCCTTGTTTCCTCTCCACACGCTCCCATTGTTTTCATTGGCTACGCAACCACTGATGCTGCAAAGCGGGCGGCGTGATTTTTACAGGAGGATGAGGAACATGGGTCATAAAACTCGCCACCATTTTCCACAGACCGAAGAAGAAGAAAAAACACGCCTCTGTCAAAGCACAAGACCTTTTGTTGGACGTCTGTATCGAACGGAGGCATGTGTGGGAGACGCACACGGACACACACAGGCCGAGCTGTTACTTCAGACTTGGGAATGAAACAAGAAAACACAGACCGGTGGTTTCTGATGTCATGATCTGAATCCTCCTTGAGTGAGTCTGGTCGTTCTGGTGCTGTCATAAGCAGCGATGGGAATCAGCAAGCAGCCACCCCGGCCTCGGCTCTCCTGGGCGGTGGGGAACACGCAGCAATCAGCAAAGACGGGGTGTTTGTGTGTGTGTGTTTGTGTGTGTGTGTTGGTGAAGGATGTACATGCTGCTACAGGAAACCTCCCGCGCTACCCGCTGTGTTTGGGTGTGAAGGAGGGAAAACGTGGGGTGAAAGATGGCCCCATAGGACTCGAGCCAAACCATGAAAGTTTAAGTAAATATGTAGGGGGGGGATAATCCTGGTGGTCTGGGTCCCCCCCCCCTCCACCCCCTCTCAGTTTGTTTTCTCTCTCTCTCTCCTGGGCTCTTGTTTGGACAACAGTGTGCAGTGTTGTGCGATTTCCCCAGTGGCCCAGTCTCGTAGTTTGCTTTTGAATCGCTGCTGTATATTCACAGTCCACTGGTATTAATCCAGTGTAGTTTCTATAGATAGACTTACAGAGGTGGGTCAAGCAAGGTAAACATGTACTAACACTTGTTTCCATGGAGATAACGCCTCTTAAACATCGACATGAATATATTTTTGCATAACTTTAATTCACTCTGTCATAATTTTGGACTTTGGAAGTGACAGCCGTATGATATTAAACAAGCGCACATTTATAAAAAGCTATGGGATTGTTCATATGTTTATAGCTGTATGCCAAATGATCAGTGTCAAATATAATTCATTTCCTAATATCCCCACGGAAAAGAAAACATGTGTTGTGTTTTAGGTGCACTTTTTTCACCTTTTTAAGGCAGCTCATGCGTGGTAAACATCTGAAATTAGTTGCCGCTGAAGAATCTATTCACACCCTGCATTCCAGCCTTAATGTCCAACTGCTTTTCTACATAATTAAAAGCAGACCAATGGGCTTCCTAAAAAACTTCACACCATGTTTTAGTGTGTGTAATTGGGCCTCGGGATCACCTCTCCAGCGTCCCCATCCCGCTCATTAGTGCCGTCTTAAGGCTTGTTCCGGTTCACCGCTGCTCGTCTCCTTTCCCTGGTTTTCAGCCGCCGTGTGAGCGAGTGGTTTGTTTTAAGACGATGAGCAGTGTCACCGCTAATGCCACAGATTTAATGATGGGTTAAAGTGACTCTGAGCGGCTGCACCTTTTTAAGGCAGATGAGGCTCATGTACATACAGTAACTATCTGATTGAGGCATCCTGGTTAATCGGTAGTTTTTAAATTGGAAACGTTTCACTACATTTCCTACTCTTAATGGATTATTTTTACTTTTAATGACTCCTTCCTTATGCATTTAGTGTGACAGGTTGTCCTGTTACAAACATGGTAACGGTCTTTGTGCCAAGGTTTTACAGTCTCACAACTTATTCAAGATACAGACAGATGAAGACATTTGAAACTTGATGGAATAGGAAGCCAGTCTTTTAAATACTGTACAAATCTCATAGAATGTCACATGACTTATGACAACCTACATTTTATGTTTTAATTTCTCGCTCCACTGTTGGCGTTTATTTTACCAAACTATTTCTGGTTTCAAGCAGAAATAGTTTGAAAGCCAAAGAGCTCTTTTTTAAGGCTTACTGTTGTTGTTTTTTCTTATCAAAATTAAATAACTTGTCTCAGTGTGCAATACTACACATCCCAAATGTGTAGAAGAATATAAGAAATGTATTGGGGGTACACATTCAATATTTTTGTGGCAGGAAGCGTGGAAAAGAGCAATGCAACTTAATTTGGATTTGTTGAAACAATGCAGCATTTTGGTTTTTTTTTTATTTATAATTTTTACAAAGAAATTTATCATGCAATATTGGGGCAGTATTATACAATATTAAAATTAGTTTGCGTACAAGCTGCATGAACCTTTTTTACACTTTTGAGTATAACGTGGAGGCCAACAAACTCTATTTAGGTTCTTCTGCTAGAGATGTGTTTGAAAATAACACCATCTGTTCGTCTCAGCTGCGTTTAAACTCATTTTTGGTATTTCATACATATCTTAAACTATTTTTGGTTTTGACAGTTACTTTGCATTCTGTCCTCTACAGACAGTGATTCAAATTCCTTGTCGGCCTTGCCGGGTGAAAACGCTACGCGTAGCAGGTGTGCGTGCCTCGGGGAATCTCCCACCACACGTTTTAGATTATAACGTGTATTTTGGCTCCCTGCCGTTTTGAGATTCTGTGTGGATTTATTTTGAACTCGCTGCTGATTCTCTGTTCACATGCTGCTGGGCCGACGGTCTTTCGTTCAGAGAGCCGAAGCTGGACCGCAGCTGCCCACTCATGATCTCCAATGTGAACGCAGGACATCCTGAATCCATAATAAAAGGAACGTCTGATGGAAATGGTACATGTACCCCCAATTCAGCTTTTGATTTCTGGAGGCATAGTATCCAGAAAATAACCACAGATGATCGGGGAAACTGATTAATAAATGCATCTTATTGCTGTTCAAATGTGTCTGATACATTTCTGTAAACTGCAAGCTGTTGATTGTACTGCGAGCCTGGAAGAATAATGGGAAATGTTTGAAAAGAAAATCCAGTATCCAGTTAATTCATTAATTTATTTTAAACCAGTTGAGTGGTTAAACATTTGTTTTTAGCTTTTTGAGAGGTCAAGGCACCTTTTTAAGTGCACAATAAACCAAAGTCACCATTCTGTCATTATACTAACATGAGTCATTACTCAAAGTCTAAACGATTTTCAACCGAATATGTATTGGAAAAAAGCTGAAGTGCAGACAGACATTCGCCATGGAAACGGCACTGTCTCTCCAAAAAAAGCAAATCAGAAAAGAGAATATGAATAGAGACCCATCCTGAACTCAACCCAATTTTCAGGGTGTTCCTATTGCAGCGAGGGCCCGAGCCTGAAACCTCAGCCCTAAATCTGATGGGTGGATGTAAGACGAGACGGACGGTACAATAACAGAACGTGCACTTTGTTCACCCCCAGCCCGCAGTAAAAGGCTCTGAGAATTACAGAGTGAGAGACAGTTTAACTACGGGTCATAAATATGTGTTTGGAACGTTTTCCCTTTTTCCCTCCCTCCTCGCTTCTCCTGTAGCGTCCTCGTCACCGTGCTACACGGCCTGTTTTGTGTGCATGTCTGTGTCGCTATATTTTGTCGAGACGCGTGATTTTTTTTTTCTTCCTGATGATGGTGATGATGAAGTTTATAACTATTTTTTTTCTTTTCATTTTATCGTCTTTCCCGTTTCCTACGTCTCTCTCGCTCTGTGCATCCTCCTGTGTTAATGCCCTTTTTCGATAAAGGTTTAACAAAATGTCAAACTATCTAATGTGCTAATAGTGTGTGTATATATATATATATATGTATAAATAGTGTGTGTATATATATATATATATAATATAAATTTCATCTCGTCTTCTGCGCAATCTTTTTTTGGTTTGCTTAATTTGGACAAACTCGCACACAGACACATTTCTCTGATCTCTTCCTTCCGTCGTGTGTGTTTACAGTCATCTTTTCCCCTTCAGGCAGTTTCTGTGTTTCTCTTCCTCTCTTGGATACACACCTAAACAGACTGTGTGTGTGTGTGTGTGTGTTGGATAGAGAGGTCTCCCTCCCTCCTTGTTTCCAGCCTGTGGGGGAGACCCGACCCAAACCGCAGCAGGGTAATAATCACTTAACCCAAATCAGGCGCAATCAGGACGAGCCGGGCTGCAGCTGGGAGGCACCCAACCCATGGCGGTGCGGGGTGGCATGAGTGAGAAAGCCCGGAGGGAGGAGTGTTTGGTCCCGATGACGATGTGGACACTGATGACCAGGAGGAAGATCAAGAGCGCGGTACTTTGTTGTGCCATCCTCGCCCTCATCCGGCTCCGACGGGGAGGGAATCAACGGGGGGGAAATTGAGGAAATCAGAGTTGAGACTCCCCCCGTAGAGCGAAGGTTAAATGCTGTTCCTGTCGTGTGTGTGTGTGTGTGTGTGCGTGGCGTCGGTGTGTTTTGTCTACTTGTGATTGTTTCGTTAGTGCTCCCCAGGCCCCCGCTGAGTCACCGAATCCGATCCTGTGTGATGCAGTGATTGTGTTCTGAGCTGTTTTCCTGATGTTTGTGATGTGATGTAGGTCCTGTCACAGCTGCAGGCCTCACAGGAAGACACACGCACACACACGCACACATACGGACACGCATGCAGGCGTGTGTAGGTCCTGTCACACATGTACGCCTATTGGGGAGACATCTGTAAATGGGCCCGGACATGCACACGTGCAGGAGTGGGCGGAACCACGACGGAGCTTGAAATCCAGGCGACTTATCGGCCTCTGCTCCAGCCGAGACCTACAGCGCGTCAAAGCTGCCTCCGCTAATCAAAAGACACTGAAGCGCAGAGGTGAATCTCCACTGTCGCTGGACGAGTGTGTGTGTGTGTGTGTGTGTGTGTGTGTGTGTGCGCGCTGTTTGTCGCAGCGGCCTCGCTGTTGTTAGCAGCCCACCTTGCAGCATCTGCCATTCATTTGGAGTGGAAGACAAACGCACTGATGAAAATGACTCAGACCACAGGACCATCCGTGCCCTCTTCCCTTCCTGACTGCTTCTTTTGCTGCCTCTCTTTCTGGGGGTTACTCCATTGTGCACGTGCAAATCCACTGCATTTCAAACACATGTTGGCACAACACATGGGCGAAATTTTGAACTGCAGCAATTGAATTTTACTTTGTTTACACACACTGGCATTGCTGCCTCTGCGATGTCGCCAGTCCGCGGCGAGGCCACTGAAGGATCAGATGCATGCGTGTATGTGTGGTGCATCTGCGTTACATTTTTGTAGGTTTGATTTGTAGAAACTGAAGCTTTCTTTTGTTGTTGTCGTCATCTATAAAATGTTAAAAAAACATTTTATGCTGTGAAATATTTAGTACATTTAGTAGTGACGTCTGGGTTCAAGAGATCGGGATGTATTTGGAAAAACTAAGGTTCCATCCTCCCAACAAGTTTTATTTGTATTTCTCTAAAAAAATGTACTTATTGATTTTATCTGTGGGTCACGCCTCCAACCTAAACTAAAGAGCCTTAAAGAGAAGTTCAATTGAACAAGGATCCAGAGCGGAGAGGTTGTAAACAAATCCCCAGTTTAACGTTATTATCCAAATCAAATCATCTGTTTGTCTGACCAACCCTGTTACTTTCTCGTGTGTGTGTGTGTGTGTGTGTGTGTGTGTGTGTGTGAGAGAGAGAAAGAAAATTCATAAAAGAAACCAGACGCAGGTTTTTAAAATGAGAAGCCAAACAGTAACATGTTCATCTTCCCAGATGCGGAGGAGGAAATGCAGCTCTGTAATTACAACCTGTCTGACACGGAGGTTGAAGTACTTTAAATTCTTCTGGGAGAGAGACGTATTTCTCACCTGGATTCCTTCATGACATGACAGAGTGGACAGTGGGTGGAGGAGGTTTTGGGAGTTTGGTGACAAGGTGTTGAAGTGGAACAGCCCACAGATCAGCAGGGTGGACACCTGCCCCCTGAAGCAAATGAGCCAGAACCTTTCCAATCCTTCCTCACACAATGGAGGACAGGAGCATGCATGCACATCTACAGAGATATCACACAAATATCCTCATTCTCTGCTGCTGCACAAACCCGTGGAGCATCAGAGCTGCCACAATGCCAAACAGTATGAGGGAACGTTTGGAACAAAACACTTATCTTCATAAGAAGATAAACTCAAAGAACTGCCACCAGATTTTGAATCAAATGTTGCTAAATTCTGATTAATCCACATAGTTACGACACCAAGTAGGTAAAACCACTAAAAAAAGCAAAAATACAAGCTTTGACAGATTTGTATTTTTTTTTTCTCTTGCGTGCTTTTCTGTCAATTCCGACCCACAATGCTCTGCTCTGCTGACAGAAGAGATGACACTTTAATTGAGCAGCCAATGAAGCACAGACAAAAGCTCATGGCCTAAATCTGCTTCTCATTGTTTTTGGCGCAATGAAAGTAGTTTGCACACTTCGTGCTGGGCAGGTAAAAGTACGCGATTATAAATCACATTTGTTAAGACTCTGCAGTGTCAAATTGGATAAAGTTTGGAATAACTGTCTGCTCGGGAATAATATCACATACATTTAAAATGATCACATACATTTAAACTTGCTCTTCGATGATCATTTTAAAGCTAAAACGTGAACCTGTCCGTTTTTAATTCTGATTTGGAGATTATGCAGTGCTCTTCAAATCGGCGTGGCGGTTTCCCCCGTTCCTTCACTCCTCAGCGGGCGGCTTTTGAGAAGATAATGGGAGCAGTTGCACAGTGAGCGTGTTCTGAAGCACCTGACCCTTAAATAGGTGCTGAGTGCAGGGCCCGGGTCGGGCCGCTGAGACGTGCTCGTGCTTTGTTGACTTAAGCATTCAGACTGAGCCATCAATCATGCGTGTGTGACGGCTGTGCCCCTGAACCCCGGCGCACTTTATCAGCCAGCAAAGCCTCCCCGCTCTGCGTGTGCATGTAAAAACCGGCCCCATCTGAAAGAAGAAAACCACAGTTTTTTTTTTTTTTTGTCTTTGTGTGTCTTTCGCCGTCTTACAAAAAATGCACTTTTTCTCACAGGCACACGCATCTCTACTCTCTCGTTTCAGTAAAAAAAAGCCTGGAATTGGTTTTGAATCCTTCCTTCCTACTTTTTCAAAAAACGCCGAGGCATTTGGAAGAGGTTCCTTGCAATTATCCTTAATTATATGCGGCCGCTCCAATCAAGGCCGGCTCTAGTGATCACATTTGCATGGGTTTCAGGTTTTTGCCCTTCATGTCGGTGTATTGCCCGTGCAGGCTCCGGGGGGAGGACCACCTGGACCATGCACACATTTCTTTTTATTTTGTTTTTTTTTTCACTTCTGAGTTTTGTTTTCTGCACTCATAGGAAGTGAATGGCCAAGCTTCTAAGAAATTGTGTGTATTTGCAATTTTTGTGTATAGCGTTTTAACAGAATTCCCAAACGCACGACCCCGTCCAGCTGAGCAGCCCACCCAGCCCGTGAGATAGTGGGCTTCCATTCTCCTTCTCTCTGTGGACTGTAGAGGTCAGTGTGACTGTGAGTGTGTGCATGCGTCTGGTGCATATCAGACCACCGTAGGTTTGCTCCTTTTTTTTTTTTGTTGCTCGTTTTCAAATTTCACAAAGCACGTGTGTGCGCGCGCCCCCGTGTTGGTGTGTGCACGCTAGTATGTGTCACAGGACAGCAACTTCTGTCTGTGATCCCTGCTCCTCATTTTCTCTGGTGAAAGGCAGCATTATAACTGATTTCCATGACCTCAAGCCAGGGCCCTCACTCCCTTCTGTGTGTGTGTGTGTGTGTGTGCGTGTATATATTTGTGTGTGTTTGTGTGCATGCATTATAACTGCTTTCCATGACCTCCAGCCAGGGCCCTCCTCCGCAGCCTGCCTCGAAGCGCTTGTTTAGACAACAGTGGTGCACATGTTGGCTGAAATATGGCCGCTGTGCTCGCCTGCTCGGGTGAATTAAGCCACGGCATGTGTGCTTAAACCCAGACGGCTCGCTGATTTATCCATATATTTAAATGATTGATTTAAGAGCCGTCCAGCCAACACTTGTTGAAGCTGCAGATGGAGGTGGGCTCACTGAGATGAGAGGGCGCGAGTGAAGAAGGACAGAATTCAAATCCGAGCACACACAGACTCTCTCACACAGGCAGCGATATTTACACCATCCATCGCGCTGCCCTGGGACATTATTCACACAACTGAAGTAAATTATTCAGAAGTAAAGCTTTACTTGACACAAGATGGATACTTTTAATGATGTACTGATTGCTTTTTAACATACTCTATTTTCAAATGAGCTGTAAAGTCTTGTTTATTATGGTCCAGAACATGACATAGGCAATCTGTTTTAATGTCATGGAATACATGGAACAAAGTGTGTGTGTGTGTGTGTGTGTGTGTGTGTGTGTGTGTGTGTGTGTGTGTGCGTGTGCGTGCGTCAGTGTGTTTTATTACCTGTCTCATTATTAAATGTGTTGGAGACCAGCGGAGCTGGGACAAAACATTCCAGCTCCTTTTAATGTCTCCCTCTCGTCCCCCTCGCTCCTCTTTGATAATACTTTTCCTTATGAGCCCATAAAAAGAGACGCTTTCTCAGAGAACCACCTTTTTTCCCTTTTGTGCTCTGCAATAAATGAGCATCTTAAGTTGGTCCTGGATTTCACTTTGTTTTTCATTTTCTTAAGGGAAATATCTTCAAATTACTCCGATCACTATCTGTAACGTCTCTTGCACTCTGGTCGTTTCAATAATTTTTAACATAAACTAGATCTGAACTCCTCCCTCACGTTATCTTGAAATGCTCTTAGTCAAATAGTCAACTTACTATACATAATCTCTCACTCTTCTTTTTTCTGCATTTATCTTAATATTTCTACTTTCCTCCTCCTCCTCCTCCCCTCGCCCCTCTTTCCATCCTTCTCCCCGGCTCTCTACAGGGTCGAGTTAGGCACAAGCGAATAATTAGGTAATTGCCTCCTTGATTGAGCTCAATAGGAAACATTTCAATTAGGCTAAAACTGCGCAAGGAGGAAGTAGACTCTTACAAAGGGAAACATTCCTTGTCATGCAACTGTCAGCCCCTGAGCCCACACCACACGCCAGGATTAACTGTATACTGGAAGAGGAAACACTTGTGAAGAGAGGGGCTCTTCTGAAAAGCCAGGGGTAAAAACGACTGGGAAATTCGGGGGGGGGGGGGGGGGGCTTTGAGAAAGTTTGAGTAACTTAGGGTGGAGCCTTTTCGAAACCGGGAGGTGGGAGAGGGTGGGGGGGTTGAAGAGACTGCAAGAAGTGATTGCTGCAATTACGGCCGCATTCAAACACGCCTTTCCGCTGATATGATTTTCCTGGTGATCCCCCGTCCAGATAAGAGGGGCACCTCTCTGCCGGCCCAGCCGCCTGTAACAAATTACACCCTCCCAGCCATGGATCAGACGTAGTTCCTGAGTGAGACGGAGGGGGTCGGGGGGAGAGAAAAGGAAAGGGCAGCAGAGGCTGCCATTCAAAGAATAAGAAGGGGTTGAATCGATTGGACATTGTGGCTTCAAAATAATGAATTTCCACATTTATCCATCAGATTACATTGACGTCTGTCTCTGCTGTGCTGCAGAGAATCCAAGTGTTTATATGAGTTGGTGTTTTTATGTTTAGGCTTTAAAGGCCATTTCTTGCACCAATGTGCCCGTGTAGCTTGTGCACTTGTGAGTCATGGTACGCCTGCTCCGTGCCGCTCGCCCTGCCGCTCGCCTGCCTCTCGCCTGCCGCTTCCTGCCGCTCGGCCTGCCTCTCGCCTGCCGCCCGCCTGCCTCGCGCCTGCCGCTTGCCTGCCCCCCGCCTGCCCCTCGCCCTGCCGCCCGCCTGCCTCTCGCCCTGCCTCTCGCCTGCCTCGCGCCTGCCGCTTGCCTGCCCCCCGCCTGCCCCTCGCCCTGCCGCCCGCCTGCCTCTCGCCCTGCCTCTCGCCTGCCTCGCGCCTGCCGCTTGCCTGCCCCCCGCCTGCCCCTCGCCCTGCCGCCCGCCTGCCTCTCGCCCTGCCTCTCGCCTGCTGCTCGCCCTGCCCCCCGCCTGCCCCTCGCCTGCTGCTCGCCCTGCCGCTCGCCCTGCCGCCTGCCTGCCGCCCGCCTGCCTCGCGCCTGCCGCTTGCCTGCCCCCCGCCTGCCCCTCGCCCTGCCGCCCGACTGCCTCTCGCCCTGCCTCTCGCCTGCCTCGCGCCTGCCCCCCGCCTGCCCCTCGCCCTGCCGCCCGCCTGCCTCTCGCCCTGCCTCTCGCCTGCCTCGCGCCTGCCCCCCGCCTGCCCCTCGCCCTGCCGCCCGCCTGCCTCTCGCCCTGCCTCTCGCCTGCTGCTCGCCCTGCCCCCCGCCTGCCCCTCGCCTGCCGCTCGCCCTGCCGCTCGCCCTGCCGCTCGCCCTGCCGCCTGCCTGCCGCCCGCCTGCCGCTCACCCTGCCGCTCCTGTCCTTTCTGTCCTTACTTTCCCCTTTGCCGTCCTCATGTACGGGCCATGAAATTGAGGAGCTCTGCGCTGACCTCTAATTGAATACGGGTGCCAGTAGGTGTTTCATGTCGGTGATAATGGACAGTTTGTGGTTCGTGGAGGAAAAAAAGGACTTCTGTCTGTGAGACCGTCTGTGTGTGTGTGTGTGTGTGTGTGTGTGTGTGTGATATTTAGTTTTTATGTCTGAGTGTGTGTTTATGTATCTAATGTATGTGTATAGATGTATATTTGTGTATATGGATATATGCTCGTGTCTGTGGATGTTGCATGTTTAGTCATTTGAATTTGTCTGTGCTCGGCTTAGTTTTTGCATTTATTTGTAGCTACATTTCGTTTGCGAGTTTGTGCCTGTGTGCATTTTTATGTCTCAATATTTTAAGGATGTATTAAAATGATTGTTTGTCAGCCAACTGCCTCGTGCATCTGGATGTATTTGCTTGGATTTGGTTTGTGTGTGTGTGTGTGTCTGTGAAGAGGCTTTGGTTTCGGCTTGTTATCCATGTCCCCGTGGGACGCACTGTGGTCAGGAGAGTAAACGGTGGGCCATGTTAATACGTTTCCTGTGTCTGGCCCACCGTACCTGTGTGGTTCACCCCGGCGCACACTCGCTGTAAACCAGTAACGCTGACACTGTTCGTCATCAACTAATATGCTTATTGTAGCTTTACCATGTTGTAGTATTTCAGCAGCATTACGCTTTAGCGTCAGGGTATTGCCAGTGGTTGTGGCTACATTGCTGAGAAGACGGATGGTCCTCACACATTACAGGGAAATTATTGCCTAAACTCTTAGATATTGTAGTAATATTTATCATACATTTTTTTCACACAGATTACATACATACATCCCAATAAGTAACGTATGACAAAGTTACAATGACCCACTGCTATTTTAGAAAGTTAGTAGCATCTTTTATTATGCATTAGGATGTTTATTTTTCATTAATTATCCCAATAGAACTGATTTTCAATCAGACTTTTTCCCCCACATTATTCCCACATTATCATTTGACCTTTTTTTCCTCCCTCTCCCCTGTGAGCCCGCCATGCATTCACATTGTGTTTACCTGCATAAACACCAAACAGCTCAAACAGGAGTCACCGAAATGGAAACGGGGGTCCAGACACCCCTCCGTGTTATGACGGCTCCCAGCGCTGTCTTGATTCAGCCGAAGCAGGACACACATCCGCAGTTATAATCCAGTAATTTGTGTTTGTGCATTCGGTGACAATTGTGACAAATGACTGGCCTGGAGTGAAACGCCCCACCCCCCCCCCCCCCCCCCGTTTCCTTCCCGGGCCGACGCTAGCTTACACTGTTCAGGTGTGCGCTGAGAGCGGTTTGCGTGCTGAGCATGAATAGACCGGCTGACAAGGGAAATGATTACATTGACGTGTTTACTTTAAATGTGATTTGTATTGATGAATCATATCAACTCTGGCCTGTACGATCACGTTGGGCTTCGGTTGGGTGGTGGACGGGTTTGTAGTTTTTTTTTCCTTCCCAAAGTCCCAAAAGGTCTTGAGCACATATATGTTGTGTACCTGACGGGCTGCGTGCTTTGCCTGTCCGAACACACGCTCACTTATAAGAAGCAATCACTCCATCTCAGCCCCCCCCCTCCCATCCTCCCCCGTCCCATTCTCCCCAGTTTGCTTTTTCCAGGGCATTTTTCATCGTAAGCGCGTTCTGTCATCGATATTTGCAGGCGGGAGGGGGGGCAGAACACGGAACCTATTATGAGAGGCAGGCAGCAACGGAAGGAATCCTGGTGATGTTTAAGCCGAGAAATGAATTCCATTCCTCCTGGAAGTGGTGTGCGGCGTTTAGGGATGTGATTCTCATGTGGAGCAGTTTGTGAGGAGGTTCTATTTAGGCTGTGGGGCCGGCGGGCGTCCTCCATCGCGTCCCAGCCTCCTTGTCTGGTGGATGACGGGGGGCCAGTTTGCGCTCGGGACGGCCCCCCTCGTTCTCCAGCAGACCGAGCGGGAGGCAGCATGCCTGAGCTTTAACACCTGTGGCAGGTGGACTTTCTTGGGTCTGCTGTTGACATCGGCCTCCAGCTCAGTCCTGCAATATTTGTCCTCGCTTGTCTAGTTTTAGCTGAAAAAAAAAATGGTTCCTCTTATCACAATTTTTTGTCTGTGTGTGATTTAAAGGGATTTGTCTTTTCATGCGTTGATATGCATTTGTGTGCACAGACTACAGTCTGTGCACGTGTGTGGCTTTCCTCCATCTTTTTCCCCCAGAAGGAAAAGTCTCATTTTCACTCTCTAACCCGTCCTGGTAGAGGGTCAATTGCAACCAGTTGGCCGCCAGTCTGGTCCAAAGTAAACATTTGGAGAGCGGCGAGTGTACAGGCAGGTACCTGGGGGCTCTGTTAGTTGCTTAGCCCCCCCCCCCCCCCCCCCCCCCCCCCCTTCCTCTAAGCTGTCTTCGTGCTCTGCGGTGGGCCACGCTCCCCGAGGGTTACAGATTGCCAGGGCTGCTGCTTTTTGGATCCGACCGGGCTCCGTGAGATGCTCCGTCCCCCGAGTCCGCTGTGGTCTGGCTGGTTGAGAAGCCGTGGTGGGTCGCGGGCAGAGACGAGCTGGCCCAGGTCTATTTGAAATATGTAGTGAACAGAAAACACTAAGCACATCTCCCTCATTGTGTATCAGAAATATGGCTCTCATTCAGGCCTTTGTGCTGCAGCCAGATTTATGCAGGTCCAGGCAGGGGCCACTTTTGTTTAGTGTGGCAGGCGAGGGAAAGTCTGCTGCAGGTTTTCTGTGAAGTGTCGGGCGGCAGCGCGAGCCGCCGCAGAGCCCCTTTTGAGCCTGATGGCAGGCGACTCCTTTAACTGGGGCTGGGGAGCGGTCGGCACAGCTCAATGTTGCCCACATTAATCAAACTCACATTTCCTCACATCAGCCCCTGTTCCTATCAGAAGGGCTAGTTTGTTAGCATAATGAATTCAGCTGGTCTCACACAGAGGGCCACAGTCTTCTCAAAGTGAATTCAGTGTGTTGGGTGTGAATAAATCAGGATTTTGAGAGGGTTTGGGTTTATTTTAGCATCAAAGCTGAATTTTCCATTTCCGGTTTTTAAATTGGGACCGTTCCTTCAGACTTAACCTAAAGGCAACAAAGCTATTGAACTGATGTCAATGGTCCACATCTTTGATAGAAAATCCCCCCACGTCTAAGTGTCCCGTATATACGCGGTGCTTCAAAGCTCCTTCAGAAACCCCCCACAAAAACGTCCAAATCGGTCTTCCACGTCATGGAGACGAGTCAAAATGGCCTTTTGTGTACGAGCAGAGTTATTCCTTCTCAGGAAGACTTCCTCTTTTGCTGGAGGGAGAGGCGGCGGGGGGGTAAAGGGGGCGGGGGGGGGGGTGCCGTGACTGTCTGAGCGAGTGAAAGCATGCAGTCACAGTGGGAGTGGGCTTTGCTTTGCCGTTCATTCATACAGGTGCTTATAATTTGCAGCGTGTGATTAATCACTGTTGTGTTTTGGGGTGACGTTTTGTTTAATGGATCTGTCCATCTCCCTTGTTGCACTCTTCTGGAGAGAGGGGGGGGGGGTAGGCAGCCAGCAGCATGCATAGAATTGTATATACAGGTACACATATGTACTCATTGAAGATATTGGTATCAAAATTGACTTCATTGTATTTTCAATCTGATCTTGTCCTCTAATGCGCACTGTTGAGTTGAAAAACTGACCACGGAAGACAAAGGCGAAATGTGTGCAAGCCGGCCAGCTGCCACCACACAGAGGCAGCGGTGTTTTCCATGTGTGTGTGTGTGTGTGTGTGTGTGTGTGTGTGTGTGTGTGTGTGTGTGTGTGTGTGTGTGTGTGTGTGTGTGTGTTTGCTTTGGGTGGAGGGCAAGCTGGCTGGTCAGCATGGCTGTAAATCAGAGTATCCCTGATGGAACCCTGATGGACAGCAACCTAATCTGTCCCCGGTGTGTCATTACGTTCAACCTCCCAGATAGCTACAGATCCTGCTGCTCCTCTCATCTCTCCCCCGGCCTCCCTCAAACCCACACACACACACACACACACACACACACACACACACACACACACACACACACACACCTACGTCCGCAGTGAGACGGCCAGGGCAGCCCTCCTGGAAACCAGAGACAGTAACAGAGACACACATGTTGAACATAAACCGGTTGAGCCAGTGTCAAGAGTTCAGCGGCAGCATCTGTCATAGCAAACCCAGCGGCCACGAAGCGCTCGCCGCTCTCACACCGCAGCGCCTCGCTCGTGCTGCAAATGTACACAAGCCGCGCAACGGCCGTCGCCAAGCCGGCCTCGGCGATGGCTGAACGTAAGCAAACCGACGGATCCGTTTTAGGACGTGTTGGGATCCGTCCCAAGGTCCCACTTGGCTCCTCCACAAGGCCCCACACAAAGTGGTGTCAGAGCCATGGTGTCATCTGTTTTATGAACCTTTACATATCCAAAAGAAAACACGGTCTTTCCATCTAAAGCAAAAAAAAAGTTTTACTATTTAAAACGTCGCTAATGTTCCATCAAATGTGATCCTTCAAATCTTTTTATTTGACTCATCAGATGTTTCAAATGAGGTGTGTTACGTTGTATGTTTTGGAACTCCTCAAATGCCTCCTTTTGATTCTCATAGTCTGGTTACTGTGTGACTTTCTCAATGTTCGATTATCTGCTGACAGTTTCAACCATTCTGACTAAAAGCAGGATGAAAGCGACCGCCACATCCGCCCACGGATCATTTGGACTTTGTCCAACGTGCAGATCTTGACCCCTCGATTGCAGGATGACGGAGCTCCTCCTTCTGCGTGTGGTTGAATTTATTAAGAATTCTGCATCCACACGTGTGGAATGAACTGTTGCATGTTCCTAACTTGTTCCGTCTAAACGCCACGCAATGTGTCTGAAGGTCCGTGATATCTAGTCTCTTCCGCTACCTCCACAACTACAAGCCAGAAACCAAAGAAGCGAGGCCATTATCTGACGCCCTCACCAGACAAAACGTGGATCTGCTCCGCTGGCGATGAATCGGAGGCTTATGGACTCAAAGAATGTTTGCTTGACTCTTTCCCCGCGTCACCTCGGCCAATGAGTCGCGCCGTCATTCAGTGGCAGTGGAGCAGCTACAGGACTCGTCTCTGGCAACAAGAGAGCGAGTGGCGTGCGCTCATGTGAACGAATCCCGACTTAACTGTCTACGTTTGCAGGAATAATGCCGTGTTTGGGCAGGTTTCTGTTCAATCCCCCTCGACCCTCCACCCCCCCCCTTCGTTTTACCCAAACCCGGACGTGAGGAACCGGTTTCTGTCCGTTTGTGTGACTTAGGAAGCACTGATAGACGCCGAGTAAGGCCCCCTATTGTGATCAGGGCAGAGTGTGGTTTCCCTGGGTGAGCACCGTGGCACGGGGCCATCTGCCAAAACAAAAGCCGTCGGAGATGCCCTGTCACACGGTGAGCCCGCCCGCTCGCCAGAATTAATCACCCCCAATTCAAATAATGTTTATAAATCATAGACATAACACAAAGCCGTGCTGCTGATTGCATAATTATTGCATCAAACCCCCGGCGTATGTAACATAATCAGCCTTTCATCAGGCTGAAACCGCCGGTGTGCATCTGGAGCGGCATTATGCAATGTTTGGAGAGAGACGCGGCGAGCTTGTTAACAACATGCGAGAAGCTGGGGGCCTCGTGCAGGGCCTTAACTTGTCCCGGAGTCTGCTGTTTAAAGGGGGACCAGAGAGACCTCCTCCTACACCCGACTTTTGTTTCCCCCACCAAGTGCTGGGGCAGTGATGGCTGAGCGCACTTTCACTTGGCTAATGGCTTCCTGCCTTTGACTCTCCCCGCTTAAGACAAGAGCGAACCGTGCGGGGGTTTCCCCTTTTGCTTCTGCCGCCGGTCCCGCCTCCTCTTCTCCTGCAGCCTCGCAGCTCATCTGTCCCCCCCCCCCCCTTTTCCTTCCCCTCTCCCCCCTCCCTCTCCACGCCAGGTCCGCCAACCCGGCACAGAAAGCAGGGACCACCGTGGCCGATTTATTATTCACTGCTGCCACGGACGGTTTGCAACCTGAACGATGGTGTCACTCGTCTGAAATGTCTGCTGGTTTTCCAATCCCTGCATCACTTGCATTTATCTACCCTGCAGCCTTTTTTTTTTGCCCACAAAGAGTTTATGTTTGTAGGCCCGCATCAGACCTCTGCCCCTGTCTAATGTCGCCAACCTTCGAGCTAGAAAGTTGCGACTGAGCCTGCACGTGACGGCTTTTGTAGTCTCGCGGCAGCTCGCTGTGATGACATGCAAGTGCTCGTCTACTTGTTTACAGTAAAGTTGAAGCTCTTTTCTCTCCTTTTTTTTGTCTGAATGTGCATCCAGCCTTCACTAGCTGCAGCTATAAAGGGAGCAAGCCTCCGACTATTCATATAGACACAGGGTGTTAACAACTAATTAAATCATTTACTGCCTCACTAAAAGTCATTATTGCTGTTCCCTCCCAATTATTGCCTATATTATCAGCTTTTATGGAGTCAGGTGAGCATCTGGAGAAAGTGGTGCTTGTTTTGGCCGTGCAGTTTGAAAATAACCGGATGGAGCTCAGAGGTTTGGTGGTTTTCTGGCACAAGGAGACGATATTGTTACTGAAATGACACAATATACTGATGGATAGTTTGCAACGGTATTTTCTTCTTCTCACAGCAAACAACATGCGCTTTCCCCTCTCTCTCAGGTAGAGACATCTTTTGTGTTTCTGCCTGTCCCTCCCTCACGCTCTCTCTCACACGCGCACACACACACACACACACACACACACACTTTGTGTGTTAATCACGCTCGGTCCCCCCGACCACTAGGTGACAGTAGTGACACAGTTCTCCCGTAGGCGATGAGAAGAGGTGCAGGCTTTGTTTCCACCAGGTGAGGTGGGGTCTGGGTGGGCTCGTCCTGGTCATGTGCTGGTGTAGTTACAGTGGGAACTTCCCTTACTACCCGCATTACTCCGTAGCATTTAAAGGCTCACCCCGATAACCCATGTGATGTGTCCTCTCAGAACACGTTTGTTTGAGTTTGGACATCTCAACCATTTATTGCAAGTTGCTAAATTCACCAAGAACCGACGCAGAAATCCAAAGCCATCTGTCAGGCTGCAGACTGTTCACCTTCCTCAACGGCACAATGCATCTTGGGAGTCGCAGTTCTCCCCAGGAGAGTTTTTGGTGACCGACTGCTTCTTGTTATCACAGAATCTGAGACATGAATTAGTAACTAGGGCTGTCAAATTAACATTTTGAATCAAATTAATCCGAGTTTTCGGTGGATTAATCATGATTAAACGTCGCATACGTGGATTAATCATGATTAATCCACATATGCGATGTTCCCGAGAGAAATAACAAACCGGGAGGTGTCCGGGTGATGGGGTAAAAAACCCATGGGGTAAAACACCCAAAAAGTGTTGGCAGGTAAAACTTCGCTGAGCGGTCTGCCTCTCTCTCTCTCTCCTTGGGCGTAAGTCTGATACACCCAAGGGGGGGACAATAATACGTAGGGGGCGACAATAAACATAACATTTCTGAAGAGCACACAAATAATAACGTTAGCTAGTTGTAGTGGGGGCATATCCAACAAGCCATTAAACAAGCTGGGTAACACTACATTATATTACACTAGCATAGCAGACTTTTTTGTCATGACTAATTCATTAATTACTCAGCATCACCCTGGGATTTACGCCCTCGTCTCTCGCTCTCTCTCTCTCACACACACACACACAGCGCAGCGGGCGGAAGGGGGAGAGAGCGATACGATCAGGAGACTTGTTTAAATGATGAGAAATATGCTATATACATGTCACTAGATTTGTCTCTAGTCGCTTTTGACACAAAAGTCGCCAGGAGGAGGATTTGTTTGTTATAATAGTCCAACCACAACCGCATTTCGGACACATTCCTGACCTGAATAATTTGTCACACTGCGCATGCGTGAAATGCGTTAAAATAATTGATGTGATTAACGACAAACATCTAATTAACGCCGTCAGTGCACTATTTTTGAAAGCCCTATTAGTAACGTTTCATGATTTTGAAATGGCTTTCTTTTTTTGATTTGAAAGTTTTCAACTTCATTAAACACTTAAGATAAGCCAAGTGACAACAAAATGGGCTCATTTTCCTCCTGATCACATGATTGAGATGCTCTACAGTCGCTGCACTTACACGCTGACTACTACAGTTTCCCCCTCTGGTTGGGAAGCGCTGTCTTGCACTGTGCCAAATGGAGCTGACCTACGAGGACAATGTACTAATATAACGTAATAATGTACAGTAGTTCTGCTAAAATATAAGATATGGCTTTTTGAATTGCACTGGGTCTTATGATTTCCAACTTTGTTTGAACTTGGAAACGTAGCTACCATTACAACTTTATTGATGCCTATAAATAAAGTTGTTGGTGGTATTTTGAAGTTAGATTTTCCTCTGATGCTCTATTGAGCAAGTTTATATCACAATTGATCATATTTTGTGGCGCCTGATTGCTCAATCCCATAGAGGGCTTTGGTAGTGTTTCCTCTTGAGCTTGTGGATTATTCCCTTTTTCCATATGATGTGATGTAACTATCAAACTAGAGCAGTGTGGGCTCATGACCACAATGTGACAAGTTGAGTTGTTGTTCGGATGATTAGACAACATCTTGAGATGTAGAAAATGTTACACGTCGGTTTTCTTTCTGTTCCTTGTGTTTCCATCAATTCAACTGTGATGCAGCAAAGCAAACAGCCCACTCAGGGCCATTTATTACTTAAAGCGAATCATGCAGCCCTTTTAGCGCCTGGCAATCACGGCTCTATTGTCGGCAGCCGAGAAGTTTGGGCCGTGTTTTTTTTGTTGCTGGATTTGACTTGTCGGCATATGAAGTAACGTAGTTGTATGTTGTCATGGGAGGGAGATAAACATGCCGGCCTTGGTGATTCTCGTGTTTTTATTTGAATAAAAAGTGAATTGAATTACTAAGTGGGTTTTCAACTGCTGAATTAGGGAATCTTGTGAGGCCTTGAGAGGCAGTGGAAGCTGCATGAGAAATCCCTTCAGCACTCCCGAAAAGTGTTTCATAAATGCCTTCGCTGCGTCGATGATGTAAAGCTCTGGGATCATCGACTTTGCCGTTTGGTGACGCGTCACGCTTTCTTGTCCAATTTGTGTCTACCAACACTGTTGAACCAGCCCTTTTCCAATGACTAATTACGTGGAAACGGGTGTTGAATTTTGAGTTTTAATGAATACATTTTTCAAAATAAATGATGGGTTTCAATACAGTGTTTCCATACAATTTAGCTTTTGTTGGGAGTTGCATTCTATTTTAAAGGCTAAGATAGCGGTACTTTATAGTCTTATTACATGATTCTTATGTGTCTGCATTCAGGCTGATAAAGAAATCAAGTAGCCCACCTTCAGTATCTTCTTGAAAATATTCATATTTTTTCTTTATTAATAATTTAAGTAATTAGATTAGATAGTAAGAATTACATTATTTGTTTGAATTTTACACTTTTCTTTTAGCCAACTCAGCCAGTGTGCCCTCTTAATTATTATATCCACTTAACTCGGGATTAAAAAAAAAGTCATTGTTTGAATATTTAGTGAAAGTATGAATAGTTATTTTTATAGTTTCAAGGTGTCATTCCTACTAAAAAGGAACAAGCAGCATTGGTCTAACAATTAATGAAAAGTTGAAGAGTTTCTATTTAATTTGAATGTACGAGTGTAAAACAAAAAGATATATGTATATTTGTTTGTGTTACAACATCATACTGTTCATTTAGAGAGTGACAGGAGTCTGAGCCCATTTATATTGTGTGTGTGTGTGTGTGTGTGTGTGTGTGTGTGTGTGTGTGTGTGTGTGTGTGTGTGTGTGTGTGTGTGTGTGTGTGTGTGTGTGTGTGTGTGTGTGTGTGTGTGTGAGAGAGAAAGAAAAAATAAATGTGACCACAGGCGTTAAGGAAAGCAGTGGCAGTAATAGAGGGGTCGGCACGGTCTGCCTGTCCATCCGTCACTAGTTTATCGGTGACCCATCAGCACAGTGACTCGGTCACACACCTTTACACCATCCATCAACAGCACAGAGTTCATCTGCAGTTTGTCTGCGTACATCACACTCACCTGTCAAATGAATAGATTAAAATCACCATATATTAGTCCACATATTATATGATCAAAATAAATCCTCTGCACCTGAAATAAGCTTCAATGTTGTTACAAAATGGTTGGGAATGGGTTCTCCCCCAGTGAGAGAGGGGAGGGGCCTCAGCCGTTGCACTTGACTGCAAAATAACAACGTTGTTTCTTAAAATCATCACGAAATGAAAGCCGACATGTCTTTTGAACTGCTGGTTCGAAATGTTGTGGCTATCGGCTCCGTGAGGCCTGGGGCTGGAGGGGGTGGGGGGGGTAGTGGATGGAGCGGCAGCACTTCACTTCGGGGGCCCTCATTTACCTCCCCCCCTCCCCCCGTCATTGGAGATGGCCTCGCTTGTTTTTTTAAGCCCCCTTTGAGCTTATTCAAGTACAGAATTAGGGACGGTTTCTGCACTGCAGGACCGGAAGCTTGATGTTGGTGATATCTGTGAATAATGGCGCTCTCTCTCTCTCCCTCCCTCTCTCCCTCCCTCCTTGTTACCTCCCAGATGTCTTCTTCTTTTTTTTTTAAATAAGTAAATTTCAACGTTATCAGTTCCCGCTCCCCAGAGGACAGTCAACTCCCTTTTGTTAATAGTTGCCTGCTTCTGCATTAATATATTGTAATTATTTTACTTTCTTTTTTACAAATATTGAATTATTCACATTAAGTAGAAGTACAAATATTAATAGAACTTTTTTTTTTCTGCCATTATTTTACAAAATAGTTAATACAATTGCTTCCCAGCGCCCATTGCTTTATAAACTAATATGGATTAAGGACCTATTTCAATACTGTAGTTTCCTCACCCAAGTACAGTTTATTGGCCTCACCCAATTGTGTTGTTATTTTAACTACCTCTTTGTTTTCTTTATTACATTTTATTACCCATGTCGCCAATCGGCCTTCTTGCCGTGTGTATAAACGACCCTGGACTTTTTTTTTTTTCACCCCGTCCATGTTTTCGTCCCCCATACTTTACCCCGCCATTCTTCATTCTTTTACGTCTCCTGTGCTTCCACCTCGGCTTTAACAATAATGAATCAGCGTTTCTGTATCGCTGCACCGTCGCTGATGGATATCATGTCGGCTTTGTTTCCACCGATGACAAATTGCGGGGGAGCAGCAGCTTGCAGGGTTTGTTTAGCATTCCATATCTGATGTGTTTTGAAAAGTATTAATGGAGGAGATGCGGGCATGACTTATCACCTGCAGGTTCAGTCAGGAGCTCCTTGCAAAACCGGAGTGGGCCTGTGAGGCGACGCTTTGTCATCATGACGCTCTCACGCTTCATCTCACGCCTTCCAACGCCGGGACGCGACAGTCATTTTCTGCTTCGCCTCTCAATGAACCAAGAAATGTAGTGTGTAATGCAATGTTTTCACAAACAATGGGGGTAATCATGCTCATGATCTTTCTGGATCTTGAGCATGATTCAGGACAGTTTAGCGGGAGACTGCGGCCTTTAGCAGGAGAAGGAAGCGTGTGAAATGAGCGACCAGTATGTCTCTCATGTGTTAGCCCATTTAACTGGGGGGGGGGGGGGCAATGCTTCCTGTGGCAGTAACCTTCTCCCTGTGGCTGCTGGGAATTACAGTCATTCAGTGCGTGTCTCGGTATGATGGATGACACCTGCACCCGTTGAGCAATCGCTCCCTGGAACAGTATTCTTTTTCTATCTTACGTTTGCGTGGGAGCAAACTCTGTGCATTCCCCAGCACAACCCGAGCGGGATAATCATCTCATCTGCTTCATGTTTGATCTCATCTCTTTTGGAAGACAATTCAGAAGGATCCGATCGTCCTGCCAATACCTCGGCAGAGCTACTCCGGGGGCTTTGCTCTCAGGATCCGTTTGCGGAAACTGCAAAAATCAACCCAGCTGAACAAGCAGTGATGCAGCACTTAAAAAAGAAAAAAGAAGCAAAAACAACAAAGCAAAAGCGAAATTCCACTGCTGATACTAACCCTGAATATGACGTCAGCAATAAGAAAACTTGGCATCCAGTCCACACTAAATGTGGCTACAGAAACGTCACTGTACTGTAACTGAAATGTTTCCACTGCGACTTGGCACAGAACGTCTTTTGTCTCAGTGCGTCTGTAAGACGGCTTCGCTGCAGAGACTCTTTTGTGTGTAACTCGTGTGCCCGACTGGAATCTCCCTGCACTGGTATACATGCCGGGTGAGTGCAGGCGAAGCTGGAGACTCTGCAGAAGCATCATCATCATCATCATCATCATCGTCTGCACCGTGCTGGCTGCACGGGGGGCAGCAGAGGGGTGTGAAGTGCTCCGCTGCCGCCGCGCTCTGTGATTGAGCGGCAGCATGTGCCGACAGCTGGAGTGGAGGAGCGTGACGCGCTGGGGCACAGCAGCCTCTCCGTGGTGTCGAGGAAATTACACGTTTGCTGTCTTGAGAGCCTTGATGCAGTTTCCGTGACATGTTGACACACGGCGCGATGGAAACGTTTAATGTCGCGATTATTCTCGACAACTCTGGGATTCGGGATTTTATCCAAATAATCATTGCAATTTAGTTCGGACCCCTTAAAATGGCATTAAAACATAAGTAGATATCTTACATTTGCAACCCAAGAAAGGAATGTTTTACCTTTTTTATTTAATGAACATCCTTCTTGGTAAAAAACCAACTCTCATAAATAAGGTTTATTATTATAATTATTATTATTATTATGTGCCTGCATAAATTAATGAGAAAATAGCAACCTCATGTTGTCATGTTCTTTAAGCAATAATTCTTTGTTTAACTAGCCTCGGTTTTTCCCTTCTCTACCATGATGATTTGAGAAACCTATCAATATTTTGTTACTTATCAATATTGATAAGTTTTCCCAATAAACCTTTCTATCATTACCTGGCATATAATTCTATCGTCCTTCCCCGAGGCCCCAACGCCGAATCAATATAAATAGCGATATTACTGTTTGTGGAAACATCCACATGTCTTGCAAAACTTGAGCAACAAAGTGTGTGTGTGCGCGCGTGTGCGTGTGTGCGTGTGTGTGTGTGTGACGACATAAACTGTCAGTAGACTCCGACGCAGGCAGAGACACACCTGGCAGAGGAGTCAAAATGGCTTCTGTAAAGTTCCAGCTAAAGTGGGTGTCTTCCCCTCCAGTCGCATGTCCTGGCTGGTAGTGAATTGCTTCACAAACAATAACCTCAAAAGTTCTAGTTGCAATGCAGCGTCGGGTCGCATACTTTGTTGATCTTTCATCAGTTCATTAAACGCAACGCCCTCTTCTGCAGTGTTCTTCGCCGTATGATTGACGACGCACACAAAAGCATTTGTTTGCACCTTTTCTCGACTGGAAAAACTGTTGCTCTTGGCACGTTTGTGTACAACAGAGAGGATCTTTGTTCCTGGTAGTTGTCAGAATGCGTTCTGGGTATTTGCCAGAGTTAAAAACGCTCTGTGTTGGGTGCACTTTCTGTTCTATTAGTTTTCCCCTTCAGCCTGTCTGCTCATCTGCCATCAGCTGTTCTTCAGGAGGAAGATCGTTAGTCTGAACCCGACCCTGAACCGTGTTGTATCACGCTCGTCATCACTTAATCCTTCTGCAACGGACATCCTGGAAATACAACGTGCATTAATAACCCACGTCAACGGCGTGCACCTACAGAGACACAACCTCTCGACAGCTTGAGAAGTGGAGTCGACACGCTGAAGTAATCAGCGGATCAGAACGGCGCAGCAGTGCAGGCCTGTTAATTAGTAAAGAGTGTTAACTACCGTTACCGCTCTAAGTTAATGAAGCATTTGCTAACCTGTACGCTTTAGAGTTCCTGTCCTCTGAGGTTTTACGATGAGGCCCAGAATCCAGTGTGAATCAAGTTAAGTGAAGTATCCAGATGTGCACAGCTGCTCTGGTCACTTGCAGGCAGAAGTAAGCCTCTTTTGTTATTTGATGAAAATAATATTTAACTTGTTTTATAGCTTGTTGATTATGGAAACACAGACATGTGACTCCCACCATTACAACCGTAACCTCGCCCACGCATTGTATCCCTTTCCATGTAACAAACGTGAGACTAGCACTATACCTGTTAAAAAAGAAAGTAGCCTCAATCGACAATATAACTACTAATTAATGGCAGATTATTATTAATAGAAAGGCAGGACGCTGTGTTCCTTCATTATTATGTGTGTCGTGTGTTTTAAATGTCCTGCTGAGACCTTTCACCCAGTGGCTGAAATGGAAATGCTGCGATTAAATGACAAGATTAAATGTATCAAACTGGAAACGTTTTTTCAACGAAATATGGGCCTTTGAATAAAAACACAACAGTTTGTCGTCGAGGTGATTTAACTCCGTTCCTGCCGTGGCCTGCAGGTCTTGATTAAAAGTAAGCCAGCCAAGTAAGAAACTGCAAATAATTACTCACAATGGATCTTTTATTATTCTTTGTTCTGTATCATTTTTCACAGTGAAGTTGTGGATTGAGTTTCTATGGCGGTGTATTGTCAAGTGTTAAACTACCGAGTAGTAAAGTATCATAGTTAAAATGTCTCGGCCTCCACCGGATACATCATCGGTAGTGTTAGAAATATATCATTCTCTTTCTGCAGCCTAAACAGTACTTTACTTTTGACTCCTTTAGTAGTTTAATTGCAAATACCTTTACTGGACTACTTACGTTTAAGTAATGCAAACACTCAATTAAGTAAACTTAATAGAAAATGTTTAAAAAACACGCTATTTGCCAATAAGTTATCTCGGTCTTCAGACACCCTTAGAATAGTTTCTATTAGACTTTTCCCCACCAGACCCCACCCCCACCCCCATCACCTGTTGGAGCACGTTCGGTCACTTCCCAGGATCTTTGTGTTTGCCCAGACTGATTGAGCGGCTTTGCTTCCGTCGTGTAATCTGATTACCTGCTGAAAGATCCGATGCGCTTCATCCTCACTGCAAGGCCAGAAAATGATGCGTCCAAAGCCGTCCTGCTGGCCATTCAATACAGTGCCATTAAGCAACGGGGGCCACGTCGACTGAGCCGTGAGGGATGGAATGCTGTCTGACTCAGTAGTCCTCGCTTCTTCTGCTCATACATTTAGATGCCACTGTAGACAATGTTGTTTTTTTTTATGTTGTATTTTACTTGACAATTACGAAACCTCAGCGGCTCTAACTGATCAACCCTGCTGCATTGGGTTTTTTTCGTCCTTGATGGTCATTCAACTGGAATTTTGGAAGGACTTCTCACTGGGTCACGCATTCAGACCCATGTCCTTGCAAAATGGCCCAATGATCAAAACTGGTGGCTGGCATTTAAGTCGGGCAGAGTGACAATCAGCGTGATGATGGGGTTTGTTTAGAAGGTTGGCAAACACCGGTTGTTGGTAACAAAAAGAGTCCAGACTGCCAAACACTAAAAGTGCAGAAACTGAGTGTAAAAGGAAAAGAATCTCATGGAGAGGCATTTACTGACTTCTGTCCGTATGTGGAGTCAGTCATCTTAAGTGACATAAAACATCATGTTTATTTGCTTTCTGATCCACAACAGCTTTAAGAGATAAGAACTGTTCAGTTGTACAAGTTCATAATAGGTCTCTGGTGGTTGTCAGTCACCGGCAGCAACATTGTAATGTTCAGAACTGTAAGAATATGCAGGACAAAGACTTTTCAGGGGGACATTTGACGACCAATAAGCCTCGTATGAATTTATTTTTTGTCATCAATTATGTGTGTGAATTGTTCATTGTAGCAAAACATTGTCATGTGCTTGTTATTTTCACCCAACAGTTCAAAATCCAAGAATATTCACCACCTAACATTACTGTAGGATATTTAGAGATTTGCACAATAACCCGCAAATGTTAGAAGCTGGAAATAGCGACTATATTCTTGCTTGAGAAGTGACTTAAAACTTAAATCCTGACTTTAAATAATGCTTCACAGAAAAAGTGCCACCGTCACGTCCAAGCGAGTAACTAACATCCCTTCTTCCATTAAGTGTCACTTTCATCTGGCTTTCTGAAAAATAATTTAACATGTTTCTGGTTTCCTGTTTTTTTTCTAAGACAAACCGCATCCACTACAGCACTTACACATGTAGACCTCTTGAGTGAACAACGATTACCTTGTGAGCGTAGAAAAACTGCAGCTCCCATGGTAACTTACCACTGCTGGTGGAAATGATAACGTAAGCCCTTTAAAAAAACAAAAAAACATTGTTGTGGTTTGCCGCTGTCCAACCTAGTAAAGAGTAAGATCAGTTCCAAAATTAGATAATAATGTATTATTAACATAGTTAAAAAATATGGTTTTAAAAGAGAATCTCTGCCATCCGAACTCAAAGTTCTGGTTTAATGAGATTGTTCCCACAGTGAAGCAATCAGCTTTCACCTGAATGTTCACGGTTATTAAAGAGACTCAACCTGAATGTTTCTGTCCCTCAGGTCTGGTAGAGATCTGCTTGATGCATCCCCTCGATGTAGTGAAGACGAGGTAAGTCACCCATTCAGAACTTTACAACTCGTACATAAACACTCATATTTTGTGTAACTAATGGCCACATTAATCCACATCTGCGTCGAATCCTCTCCGTGGCCATTTGGGTCTGAGTAAACTTCCTGGAATTCCAGGACTTTTTTTGCTTCTTCTTTTTTTTTTTTTCAGCTGGCTAAGTCTGCGCTCATTCTGCTCACGAGTGGGCAACGATGCCAAGAGGCGGAGACATGAAATGCATCATTGACCTTTTAATTCCCCCCACAATGTTGGGCCGTTTTTTCATCTCAGCAAATCCCATTTTTAACCTTATTGCTTCCTCCTCAGAAAGGGACTGGCGGGATCACTGGGATGGGCGTAATATCTGCTGTTGCATCAGCATCTCTCTTCCTGCGTGTCATGCGAGGGTGGCGGCCGCGTCGAGCCGCCGAGTGTTCGGCAGCCTGCACACCGCAGTGTCTCAGCCGGCCATAAACAGGTCGTGGGCTTCTACTAAAGCTTTATAGTCTTTCACAGGCCCAGCCAGGACCTCTGGCTTCGCTTTTACCACCTCCCTGCCCCGCTCACTACTCGTCAGTAAATTGTGCCGCTTTTTCTGTCATTTATGGCAGCAGTTTCTTGGTAAATAAATTGCTTGGTGTGCCTTTAAAAAAAAAGAAAGCGTGAGATGGTTGCACTTTGAAGGCCGTGCCACCACCTGAACACAGAGCGAAGCGCGGAGATAAAAGCCCGGGGCGAGCGCTGGCGTATTAGTCGATATCTGATACTTTGAAGGCACACGGCGTGATTTACTGTCACGTGTAGAAACCATGGGGGTTTATTACAGGTACGGCCGGCGCTCTGCCTGTCCGTCCTCACACGGGGTCAGGGTTAAAAGTGCACCCACTATTTTCTTTGTAACGCTCTTCCTTAAAAAGCGGTAAAAGGCGCTTTAAATGCGACAGGTTTATCTGTTTATTTTCTGTTTTTGTCGCCATGTGTTCATGTGGATGGGCTTTCTGCTGCTGAGAGCGCGTCTGTGTGAATGGATCCCTTTTCCTCCTCTATTTGTTTTTAACAAAGCGAACAAACAGAATGGTCTTTCTTCTTTTTAATTGTGAGCTTTAAAAGTGGTTGCTGCTTATTGTGATGGCAGACATCCACGCAGGGACGCAGCGTAGCTGTGTATACGTGCGATCATACTCAACACGCGTGTTCGCACACTTTAACACACGTAAATTCATAAACCAAGCATACATACCAGCTAATTAGGACACTGAGGGAGCGGAAATCTATTAGCAGGAACCTTGGAGCCAAGAGTCAGACAGAGACACACCTTCACTGGGTCTCTCTCGCTCTCTCGCTCAGGCATGGCTCTTATTAGGCACCGGCTCCCGCTTTAATGTCCACCGGTCCAAATTGAACAGCAACTGGAGTAAATTTACTTTTTTCCACCAACTGGGAATCAAAGGGATTTTTTCCCCCTTTCTTTTCTCCCCTTTTTACATTCTTTTTTTTTGCATGGTAAACTTGACTAAATGCATACCCGGCTGGGAGCTGATGTTTAGCTCGTTTTCAAATCAGGGTTTATCTTTCTCCTATTCCTTTGAGGGAGATGGGGGCAGTGCAATTTTAGACTTGGGATTACAAACTGAATACGAGTAAATCTGTGTGTTCCACAGATTTAAATAGGTTGCATAAAATAACAGGCAAGCAAGTTCATAATGACAAAACGATCAGCTTAGGAAATGTGTTAAAACAACTGTTTTTGGGGGGATAATGAACGAATGCGTCGGATGTAAAGTAAACACGTTTTGCCTTTGTTGTAGCACTTTTACTCCCCGTTGCGGGCTCACTGACCAGTTGAGCCATGACCCCTGTAACTCACCTTTGCTAACAAGTACATCTATCTTACATCTGAGGGACTCCTGCAGAGCCCACGTTCCATCAGTGTGACTTAGTACCGCTTTCATCGTTCTGAAGGAGTGGAACATGAACAAATTTATGTTTCAAAATTCAGGGGTGCACCAAACAGGCTGGAAGAGGCTTCGTGTCCCCATCAGGTGTTCAGAAGTAGTTACAAACATCTATTGTTTGCTGCATTGTTTGCAGAGATTTCTTAAGAAATTAATGGAGCAAAAAATAATATATATATATTCCATTGACAATGATATAAATCAGAGAGATATTTGATTCTTCAGTATTTATTCATTGACAACGCACACAGTGAGATTCTGAAAGAACACAGAGAGGGAGAGAGAGAGAGAGGGACTTTTCATTAACCTGGAAACCACCTAGTTACATGGTTCATGGGCTGGTCTCAGCTCACTTGGAGGTAACAAAGGGTGTCGGGCGGCGCTTTCTGCAGGGGGCTGCGCGCTCGCGGCTCCCCATCTGACTCTGATCAGGTTCTCCCTCTCATTAGAGAGTTGCACTGAGCCTGCGTTTCCCTTCATGTCGAGATCCTATTACATGGAGCTCCACCCTTCTACACGTTCGTGTGCAAACAAACTCGCGCTCATCTCGCTCCCCATTACCCATTTTAATTCCGGCCGAGGAGTGAAACCTTCCTCTCTCAGCGACTTCTTTTGTGGGGGGTTTTCATTTATTTTGTGCATTTACTCTTGCCTCTATCCCCTCCCTCTTCATGTGCACACACACTTTCTTTCTCGCTTTCCTGTTCTGATTCCCTTTTCTTGTCTTTCCCTCAGTTATCCAGTCTATACATAGCTTCATTGACCTGTGGTTGAATTAGCCACTACTTTGGCTAATATAAACAGTACTGTGTAACACCATCATGTTGAGTGCAGTGTTCAGCCTGACATCATTCCCTCTGAATTTGTAGTTTGTTGAGCTATTATGTTGTTGTAAATCCCTGTTCAACATGTGCTTTTAGAAGATTTGTATTGAATTATGCAATTATATGACATCGCTGTCAGAATCATGCAAACCACTAATCCTGCCAGTAGCGGGTTTCCAGCCTGATTAGAACAACCTGGTACAGGGTCTTAGTCACTGCAGTATCCATGGCAACTCTACCTCCATTTGGTCCCAGCATGCATGAAAGTGCGTCCCACTTGGGGGGCATGGAAGTGATCTTTGATGAGGGCTTTGACAGATGACGTCCAGTCATTTTGGGGAACGTGTGACAGCGTTGAGGATGGCCCAAAGGCTTCACCCCCTCCTTCCCACCCCCCACCTCCGTTTGCCCCCAACTGCTCGGTGAACCCCAGTGCACTTATGGAAGAATCCCTAACAAAACCCTCAAACAGCAGGCCACAAAGCGGCAGCAGCCGGGTAGCGGATCTGGCCTTGTGAAGGAGCAGGCAGGTCAGCGGTTGTCAGGCAGGCTCATAATCCCTCCGGCTCTGAGAGACTGCAGGGCGAGAGACACATGCGACATGCGATCCAGGATGAACCCAGCTCAGCCCGTGCAGCGCTTCACTGCACAAGCGTCAGGCACAAGTCCTTTCATGACCACAGCATCTTTGGCAGGATTAAAAAAAGATGGCATTCCTGTATATGGAAAAGATGGCTCCAGTCAGTTATGTAGGAATTGTGTTTCCTTGATTATTTATTTGTCCAATAAGGTTGATAATATGGAATATTTTAATCGTTGGCAAGATATAGAGAATGAAAAGGCTTATGTATGTACCCACCAGCCCACTTTCGATTTACATGTAATGCCAATGCTCTACTGCTCTCTGACAACTCTTTTGAGAACGTTTGACAGTTGGAAATCCTGGCATTATATGACGCCTATGGTGTGACTGCTACGCTACATTTCTAATCACCTTTCTAGAGTCAACTATAAATGCAAAATACCAGAAAAATAACCTATTAATTTGAATGTTGTGACAGATGTTTCTGCAGTCACAACGAGATGACTAAATGAGAGATTTCCCCCTGGATTAAGGTGCACATAAAGAGCAGATTCATTTCACTGTTTGTGTGTGATTTTCCTACTGCGCACCTGTAAGGCCTTCACATTCCAGTATAATAATTACAGAGTGAAGACGTTGTGTGCTTTGATTTCTCTAGACCCTGACTGTGCTACAACCACAGTGCCGCCCCATCGCTCTCTTTATTTTAGACTTTCAATACTCTTATGTCCTTTATGCAGCGTTCATTACCTATTTTCTAATCTCTTGCATGGAGCTTTTTGTAATTTTGAGTCATTTATAAAGGCACTTTAAAACTAGGCAAAACATGTTGTCACTGGGGCATTGCTACTTCAACATAATGGGACCAAGCTGCATTGGATGCAGGACTCACAGTTGCTCCGTGATCTCAAATGGCTCAACTCTGTGCTCAGTGGAACACCTCCGATCCGAAAAAAAGCAACTATATCTCCCTTTTGTCAGTACAGTGGAAGTGTTGGACACATAAAGGCTCACCATTGCCACTGTGCTCTGGGCTCTGGTCATTCCGGGAGTCGCCCCCGCTCGTAAAGGCTCTGTGGACAAATCTACAGGACATGGTGGACCTGTGGTGTCCACAGTGACAACGGCTGCATGTGGCCATTACAAAGCACATGTGTTTTCCTTGCCTCTTTGTCCTTTTTTGTCTTTTTATAATGCCGTGGCTATCTGGTTGCTGCTGTATTTTTTTTTTTTTTCTAAGATTGTGGCATAGAGGATGATTGGCTCTGATGCGCCACATTCCAGCCACAATTACTCATGTAATTGCTGAGGTTGGCTTGCATGCGAAGATTGCAAAGACCGGGGCAGAATATATTGGAGCAAGCCTTGCACTTGTTTCATAATTCCACTCCGCTTGCAAACTCTATAAAAAAAAGGTTCTGCATTCAGATACAGAACACAACAGGGTGCTCATGGGATTCCCAGCGGGTTTTTGTGTCATGGCGTTCAAAAGTCTTGACTGACTGATTAGAACCATAATACTTCATGTCACTCATGATCAGTGTTGGGACTACAAAGTAACGTGTTACTGTAATTCCACTACTTTTAGCGGTAACAAGCCTGTAACAAATTATTTTCTTAAATCCAGTAACGCAGTTACAATGACTAAAATGTAAATGAGTTTGTTACTCGCGTTACTCTCGAACTGAGCATGAAAAGCCTCCCAGTCTGACCTCCCCCGCATATTTCGCCGTCTTTATGCCTGCCGGCACCTGCTCTCCATGGGCACGTTCTCGGGCGGCAGTTTTCCGCGGGCCGTGTAGCTAGCTTCACGCTAGCAGTCGCTAAGCCAGGACGCCCAGCGGATGTTGGTGGCTGTAACTCACGTTTCATCTCCCCTCCTAGACTGTCCACGGAAACAACGCTCCATCTCCACCAGAAAAAGCGTCCTCCAGACAGAAGTCCGCCGATGCCCGAGCGGTCGACTACGTTATTAGAATCCGACTAAGTTTTCTTCCGACACCAGTTGTAACGTTCTGTGCCAATAAAGAGCCAAAAACGACACACATTACGCCGGAAGGGGCGGTACCCCAACCCCGGCCCAAGTAATAGAGTAATCAGAACCATATACACATTTGGGAACTCAAGACACGCTGCAGTATTTTTAAGGTGGAGATATAACCACTATTTCAAATTCATTGCGGTCAAAGGCAAGAACGTGCAAGTGATGTGTACATTATATCCAGGAGCAAAAACTTTGTCGACATCCGTTGTAAGCAACTAATTTTTAACAGTAACGCAAATAGTTACTTTCCCTGGTAACGAATTATTTTTATTGTAAAATATTATCGTGGCAGTAATTCAGTTACTAACTCAGTTACTTGAGTAAGTAACAAGTAGTGAATAACTATAACTAATTACTTTTTCAAAGTAACGTGCCCAACACTGCTCATGATGCACTTAAAATAACTGGATCTAAGGTACCAGATCCGGTTGGATACTATCTGAACTGGCCTTCAGTATTCATTCAGTTCTTCCCCAGTAATACTAGTTGACGAGGGAGTATTTGTATTTGCCCGAGAAAAATGATTATGTCTGATAAACTATGACTGGGAAGTTAAAAGGATAAAGAATATGCAGAGGGAGAGAGATATAACCGTAGTGGTAGCCTTTCACTTTGAGACCTCTTTATCCATAATAGTTGCGAGATAGTTTCACTACATCCTGCCCAACAGTCTGCTTCATCAAAACCAAATGATGTGGCTCCAGTCTATATAAGTGTGACCAAATACTTTAACACGTCAAGCTACCAACGTTTATATGGATTGAAGAGTATTACAAGGTGCTGAATGCAGTGAAGTCGCGGTGATTCTCGGGTTTCTCCCTGGCAGCATGCAGGGCAGTTGTCTTCTGTCTGGAGCGCACTGTGTTATAGCCAATGGTCTCCAAAGGTCCTGCAGCCTGTCCTCACATCAAAGTGGCTGTTAATGCCCGGACCAGTCTATCACCAGGTCGTCCTGACCCGGCTTGTCTGGTCTGTCGTCTGTCACGGCTTCTGTCTCGTACTTTTAAGCTGGTTTGGTTCTTGTTAAATAGGAAGTTCTATGGGGAACTTTTTAGTTTTTAATATTAAATGTACTGTTAAATCTGTTGAGTAATGTTATAAACGGCATAAATGTACTTCTAATGCAATTTCTCAAACATCATTTCAGTTAAGAGCATTTGGCAGAGGTTAAGAGAGCCCAGTTTAAACACCCGAGAAACCCTTTCTGTTTTGCAACCACTTACTGGAAATGTCAGATTAAGTACTCATTTTAGCCATCTGCTCCTCTGCATTAGGAGCTTTTTTAATTTGCAGTCCTCTCTTAACATGTAGAGGGATCTGTCAGTCAAGTTTGTAATGCTAAAAACATCTGAGTCTTGGCCCTTCCCAGCCTGTCCTCACGCTGTTTTATGCGGCTCTTTTCCTGCTCCAGCACTCTAACACAGCCTGATCTCGGGTCACAGAGGTCACACTATATGAGCACACATCTGGACCCACAAACTGGTCCCAACGTCACCATAGGGAATCAGGGGAGTCCGTTTTTTATCGGAGTGAAAACGAATCCAGAGTGGATGTCGCAGCGCTTTCAACAGAGCAACTTTTCCGTTGTTGTCTACACCACAACCTGCTTTATAACATTGGCGGCCCGCAGTTCTGGAGGTTTGTGGTGCTGGTGAAACCCGGCCTGATCCAGATCCAGCTCTCGCAGCCTGGTGTGTCACAAGCACCCAAAGGTTTATCACTTCCCCTCTGCTCCCATCTTCTTTCCCCAGACTTTATTTTCCTATTCCTCTCTCCAAGGCGAGTCGGCCGTTATTGGCTCCAACATGATGCGTTCAAACTATTTTGCCATTGATTCCATTGAGCGATACGTTTTCCTAAATTGTTTTTTTCATGTTGTTGTACAGGATGGAGGTCTGATGAAGTTACCATTATTACATCATATTTAGCAGCTTGCAATAAGTGCAAACCACACAGAAGAAGGTTGGATGTCATCAAACATTTGGAGTGCACTGTATTCCTTTATTGTGTAAACAAAAGCATGCGCCGTGCTCAGACGTCATGTGTCGTACGTGTGATATGTTTCTTTTTGTCGTGAAACCCTTTTTCTGCCACCGAGTCAGTGGCCACCGATGACCACGGTGTCAAGAAGTAGCTGCCGTTGGCTCCAAAGGGGAAACCGTTAATTTATGGTTCGCTCTTTAACCCAATGGATGGCCAAAGACACGATTGGCCGCATTTGCCATGTTGGACCGTTTAGGATAGGAAAAGTGTTCTTAACCTCATGTGGAAATGCAATGGACTTATACCATCTTTATGATCCTGCTCATTAAAATTAATTGTGTGGCTGTAAAAATAGATTCCCCTTTTATGTCGCCCTCTAGATTGTCTTATGCACTTTAGATCCAACATGATAAATTGCTATACTTTCAGCCGTTCCACTTGGTGATTCTCTATATTTTGTTGTCAAAGCACTTGGCATTCCTGGAGTGAAGGCATGAGGAGATCAAGGCTCTCACTGTAGCAACCAGTCCAAATACACAGCAACACGCATAAATCATAATGTCTATACTTGAAGAAAATGGCACACAATTTGAAATATCACAGCAAAATGTTATAGGATACTTACCTGTTGTGGGTTGGGTGATTACTTGTTTATATAGTGTTAGTTGATGCATCAATCTGTCTGAATAACTATAAATATGATCAGCCTTATTAGATCCTACATTTAAAGTGAGCGAGTCATCAAAACATGGCACTGAGGGAATAGCCCTAATTGAACAGGGCACATTTTTAAGAGATCTCCTAAAAAGCATGGCTGGCCCCTTTTTAAAATTGGACCCATCAAAACCTCTGCCTTTTGATCAAACCCCTTTTACACCTTTTCCATATATATTTATATACTTTAACACCACCATTAATGAGCCTCACCTCAACATCTCGTCCTGTGGTGGGTGACAGCCCGTCTTGTTGGGCCCCGGGTCAAGCCCATTACCACCGGGGTCTGGGAGCGGACACGGCTTTGTAAGACCCTCAAACGCGGCACTCCGGTCCATAAAAATATAAAGAATGGGGCTCTCGCCTGCTACTCCCCCATCATTTACCTTTTGGACTTCTTTGTAGACGCCTAGAATTTGTAATTTTAAAGGCGGTGGAGGTCAGGTGGGCAAGTTCTTTGGGATTATTTACTCGCTCGTCTCGTTCACAGAAGCACCACACTGCCCTCGCCCTCACCCTCACCTGGGCGGCTGCGGGCTTGTAAAGCACCAGCACAGAGAGTGGGATATGGATAGGGCGGGAAGGAGTACTCTTGATGAACTCACAGTTCTCATCACCTCTGAGCATACTGTATCTTGTATATAGTTACAGGAAGCCGCAGCGTTTGCAATCTGCATGGTGGACTCCAAGGCCAAATTACTCTGCCATAGAGGCCTTCTTGTGGTCCTCTTCAGCCAACCAGCATATCTTCTTAGTCACTGAGGTTCTATTAACGGAAACTAGAGCCATTTGTCAGTGCAAATCCTTTAAAACAGAACATTCAAGCTGGACCAAAATCTGTGTCTTATTTTCCACCGTTGGTTGCTGTGCAGAGAAAAATGAGCAGCTTCCCGATCGGGGGGCGTGATCGCCACCGTGCTACCACAACGTCTCCTGGTCCTTCCCATTATCTCCCACTCCCTTGGCCTTGCCGTTTGGTCCGTGCCTTTTTTATGGCAGGGTAAGAGAGGGCCATGAGGAAATGAGGTGACCTCGGGGTCACGAGGGGAGTCAGGGGGTTGGTACCGGACCACGGCCCCGCCAGCCCCGCTCTCTCAGGGCCGGTTTCGGGTTGAGGCAGGCGAGGCAAAGGAGACCAGGGCAGAGTGTGGAAAGGATCCCTTCCATCCTTGACCCCGGCATCATATGCCTTTAATTAAGCTAGATTTGAATATGTTTACAAGCCCAGGTAGTCTTAAATCTTTGGGTTATTGCCCCCCGTGTACCCTGTATTCTGCCATCGTCTCGTACCTCAAGACCTTCTTTTTCGTCCTCTTTTTAATATGGTGTCAGACATCTATTTATTATGCTGTTTTAACTAGTTTTCAGGAACTGGTTACGAGCTATTTGGGAATCCACCAAATAGGATTCGAGGGACACCCCGCTAAGATGTTAATCTGTTAGCGATATGAAAGGCTGCTCACCCCACTAAACTCCCCCTCCAGTGGAACCTCGGGGCCCTTTTATGGCCGCATCAGGCACCCGCATGGACGACCCACTGCTGACCTTCTGACCCAGCAGTTGAAGCCATATGAGGAGGGAATCTTTTTTCACTTCTGATTCTGACGTTTTGAAACAGCTTTAGTCTATTGTCTTTTTAACTGCTCAAATCATTGGGTGTATATTCACAACGTACTCTCAAAAGACAATTTAGTTCAAAATGTTGTTCTTTAGTTGCCGTTTGCGTGTCTCTACCATGTGGCCGGATATAATGAGAGCCTTTCTTGTACTCTCAATACCCGAAACTCTTTATCTCCAAAAGGCAACGTTTATATTCACTTTCAAACCCAAATGGTGTCTCATGTAAAAGATTTACACGCATCTCACAACCCTTTATTAGGTAGTTACCAGCGTGTTTTCTACACAAGAAAAAGGTCCTTTGACTGGCTCCATCATATTAAAAATTTACACGTAACTAAAGAGCTGTTACAATTGGCTTACTAGCATGTTAGTAGTCAAAAAGCTTGCTGCAAAAGGCCTGGTCCCGGGGAGTTGGGTGGCTAATTGGATCGGTTGGGTTAAATACATGTTTTAGTTCTACCCTGCTCAGGGAGGAATGGTAGTAGGAGCCTCTCATCTTAGCAAAGCAGAATGACATGGCGGACGAAGGGCCGCAGGGTATGAAGGGCGATGATCTCATGTATCACGCGGTCAAATTAGCTTAGTTGGCTTCAGACAGGTGTCTCAATGTAATTTGGCCAATATGGGTAACAAAACAAAGTAACAGCAATGTGACTCTGTAGTATTTACAGTTTGGGAGTTTTAATGAAATCTTGGTCATTGCAGGTTCCAGATCCAAAGGGGAAGCAGTGACCCCAACAGCTACAAGAGCCTCGGGGATTGCTTCCGGACCGTGATCCGCAACGAGGGGTATGTTATCCTCGACACTCATTTGCAACCACAAAGGGTCACCAGTCGAGGGCAAATCTACACCTCTAAACACATTGAAATGCAAACAATTATTTAATGGATCGTCATGACATGATTTATATTATAACTTCCATATAGGTACATTCAGACATCATTAAAATCTGATTGGAATAAATCTATAAAATATGATCAGCAATGTTGATCTATTCAATTGTCATCGACTCAAACGCTGATTGTGTTCCAGTTTTTCCCAACTAACTCGAGGCGGTCCTCCTGCTGTGCTCCCTCCTCCTGTGCCTGCCCTGTGACAGCACTGTGAGACGGTGCAGGCGAAAGTGTTTGCCACTCGCCCTGTTTACGGCGAGTCGACAGCTTTACGGCGGATATAAAGTTGATCTGCTGCGAGGTGTGAGTGAGCGCAAGGTGAAATGCCGTCTAGACGGTGGGATATCCCACACTGGCAGCAGTTCAACAGACACAGCTACCCTGCTACAGCAGCCGAGCCCTCTTCAGTCACACGCGCACACACTCCCACTGTGGAAGTGAATGCCTTCTGGGTGCGTCTCCTTTTAACTATAAATAGTTAATAGTCAGATAAATGCATTATATCTGACGCAGCAACATGGTTGTCGAAGAGACCCTGCAGACGGAAGATCCACTTTCTTGTTCAACAATTATCACTGACAGTATATTTTTGCTGAAGCTTTAATGACTCCCCGGTAGCACTTTGTGGATTACCTCCAGACCAAACCACTTAGTTATAATTTATACAAATAGCGTTACGCCCCACTGTTTTGAATTATTATTAAAAATAAACATTTCCCTTCAGCTCGTGGCAGAAAGCAGCTTACACCAGGTGTCTCTCTCTCTCTCTCTCTATTTGAGGTGATGAAGGGGGAAACCTGAGCAGGCTGCTGCAGCACTGTGATTTCACCGAAGAAGGAAATGTGAACATGTGTTATAAGATGTTTAAACAGTTTGAAGCCTAAACGCAAAAAAACGTTATTCTTCATACAGAATAGAATTGAGCCTTTCCAGTTGGAAACTGGGCGGTTAATGGGGGATTATTTTGGTTAAAAAACTAATTATGTAATCAATTGTTTTCTAATCTGGAAAATCTAGCATGAAATCCTGTAGCTGTGGTCATAAGCGTGTGACGCTGTGAGCTACGCTCACTGGCTATTGGTTGGTGTATTGCCTTACAGGCCGCGTTCCTTTTTCTTCTGCATGTGGGTGCAGCAACTGAGAGCATGTGTTAAATGTTTCCGTCTGGAGGGAAACAAAAAGACTCTATTCTCCAGCATTCTTTACCCGTGTGGTATCCAGGGAATGGGTCGAGACCCAAAGCGCGGCCACAGGAATATTAAAAGGGTCCTCGGTTTACAGCAGAGCGCGTTGGCCCGTGGACCGTAGATCAATGACTAATGCCTGGAACTGACAGTGCGGGGTGGAGCAGGGCGCTCCAGCTGGGACCACCCATACAAGAATATGTATTTTCATGTGAAGAAGTGCAGACAACGGGGTCCATCAGATTATATACGTTTAGCTATTGGTGTCTTTGCCAGGAGTCAATTCCTTGGAATGGATTCAACATGTTAAACAAGTTCATTTAAGTTTAGTGATTATAGTTGGTTCATTTTGGACAGAACCATGCTGTTCCCAGCCTCAGGTGTTTATTATATATATATCACACTGACATCAGTGTTGATCCGTTTATGTAACTCAGCGAGAAATCTAATGAGTGGATTTTTCAACATTCCAAACCTTTTATTTTAGCAATATTTTCTCTAGAAATTATAAAATAGGACCGTGTAAGTAAAATTCTAAACAATCGATTTACTCCACACTGGATCGGCATTTTCAAATGGTGTAACTCACAATTTTATCTTACGGATTGCATCACCATTCATAAAATATAATACTGGGAGCAGTTGTTCATTGTTTCAGAAACCTTCTAAAAATGCATTTTCCTTTCTATAAATAGCACGTTTTTATGAACAGTCCCAGTCAAAGTTTGGACACACGTTCTCCTTCAATTGAATGAGGAAGTTATACATATTGTTTAACCTTTGTGTGTTAACTTTCTATGTGAATATATCAATATCATATTTATTTTGTATACAAGTTAAGTGTTGTGCCTGTTATGTTTGGAAAGCCTCATCTCTGCCAATTCTGCTATTTTGTCTGTTAGTGACAATGTCAAGGTTACATAGACGCTGGGAAGGAGAAAATATTTGCAGATGAAGCATGCCGGTTGTTTACGTGTTAAGATACTTCCTGGGGCGGCTCGTATTACGACACTACAGTGGTGCGAAAACGAATCGGTCGGCTGATGGAAACGATCGTTTCCCATTTTACATTCACACCTTTCATCCGTTAAGAAGTCCAAAAAAAATGTTGGCCAGTTTATTCAATTGCGCCAGCGTTTCCTGCGCTCCTGTCCAAACGGATGTAGGCTGTTAAAAAAGGAAAGGTTTATGAAAATGAAAGCCAAATCATACGCACAAGTACACACAGACACACACATGCACACCTTTCCTCGCTCCGTGTCAGGAGGTCATTTGGTTAGGAAAGCCCAAAAAGGGACTTGGTGTGTACTTTACATTGGAAATCAAATGAGCATTCAAATGATGGCCACTCAGAAGAGGCCGTATTTGTTCTGTAACAAATTTCACTCCTCGTCCAAAGCTGGTGGCTCGCCAGCCTGACCACACCCGGGAAATCTGTGGCCGCCATTTGCATGGACAAAGAGAGCCGAGGGAAGGGAGGAAAGGGTCTTCCGTCTGACTGAAATAACTTCTTTACACAAACGGCATAAAAGATTCATTCTTTATTTAGAGGGGGGATTTTCCTCATCCTTGATCCCTTACTCCAACGTACAAGGTGTGAGACTGTCACCTGATCAGAAGTGTTTTGATATTAGTTGAGGTTCACTGCTGTTTTTCTGTGCGTATTGCTGCTCCTTCTCAGACCCAATCGACCTAAAGCATCCAAGTTGACTTGTAGCGAATGTTGCCACAACAGAGTTTGGGCTGCTAGTTCACAGATACAGTTGGTCACGCCACGTTGTCCTCTTTGTCCTCAGAGCTGTGTTCACTATCAATAGGAACTCGCTCTCTCTCCCCGTAGCCTGCAAGCAGCTGAGTGGAAGGTTATGCATATTTTGCCATTCTGCTTTTCATTTTGAATGTTGTTAAATGGGTTTTAGGTTCTGTATTTTTGTTCCTCCCCCACACATGTCTGAAAACAGCAGTGTGTTAGCCGGTCCCTCGCTTCTTTCAGACTTCCCATGCTATCTGTCGCTTTGACCCACGAGTCCATCCAATGCCAATGGTGCTACATTTAGCTGCATGTTTAAATTCATTTGCTGTTCCAGTGAGCATTCACAATACCAGGACGGTCATAAAACCATTTGTAAAGTGCTTACAACCAAAACGGTTCCGTCCAAAAGACGGCACTCGTAAAGATATGAATGTGTGTCTGCGCAATGTGGTTGCATCAAGTGCATTCATTTGCACATCCAAGTGTTGTTTCAAGCTAATGCTCTTCTTAGGACTTCTAAGTATTGATAACAGAAATGCCATTAAATACATACAAAAATATATAAAGGAGTATATAGTTACCCTACAGCTCTTAACAATAACATCAAGCTAAGATCTTTCATACCTTTTTATGTGGCTAGGATTGAATAGAGGGGTTTCTATATTTAAAATGTCTCCAAAAGGTATTGGAACATAAATAGACTATATTGAGCTCATGGATGATGACCGAAGGAAACAAATCAACATCTTAAGGCAATATGTACAAAAAATGTTTAAAAAACGACCACAATGCCAGTCAGTGAGAAGCCCAACTCGGCACAGACAAAGCATTCACCTCAACTCACATCACACCACGGATCACATTCAATATATACAGAGTTACATGTTGCATGATACACGAAACATCAGTTCCAAAATGTAAGAAGACGATGTTGTGATCGTTCTTGTTTGAATGTTTAGACCGGCTTTACCGGTTTCACCATGAGGCGAACCCCTTAAAACAACAACGAGGAATGAGAAACGTTTGCTGCTCCCAGCAACGGTTTGTTATCAACACAACAGCTAAAGACCCGGTAGCATCTGATGCTTCAGGTGTGCTGCGTTTGGGCCCAAAGCCAAGAAGGCCCTGCATCATTTCATGTGATTGACACCTTGTTTTATATCACATGCCTGGCCCTGCCAGTCGGAACTAGAAGTTCAAGCAAATGGACTATTGCAGCTATATGCACTTCTGAATGTGGACGAATGCTTTGTGCTCCCTTTGCAAGACGGCAAACGTACCGCAACTGTCACGTAGAGATGAGAGACAGGCCAAGCGCATTTTGCGGGGAACCTCCGGCGTAATGTTAATCAGTGTCAACCAAGAGCTTTTTGGAAGGGGAAATTCTAACCAATTCTCCTGATATTTCCATGATTTACCCACAATAATGAAAATAGTAAAAGAAAAATGGAGAAGGCAGCTTTAAATATCATAGTTTTGTAGCGTGACATTTGATCTATTTTTAGATGCATTGTATACTTTAACTCTTCAATCAGAGACATCCATTAAATTTCTGTCTACGTGTGTGAATCTGACCGTTTACTGTAAATACACTCAATGAAATGGACTGCTTACAAAATGCAGGTTGTGTAAAACGTAGGCATAGATCTTCACATGCATAACTCACTGTATCATTTTATTATTGTTTCTGCCTCCAAGTACGTTTTAAATCATGGCTGTGTGTATGATTGAGCTAAGGCAAACTACCAAATTATGTAGAATTATACTGCTGCCGTCTTTTGAAACATTCAGTACATCAGCGGATGAAATAAACTCTTAAATCATTTTCTCTGCAGATTCCTGGGGAGCTTGTTGCCGGGGTTTGTGGTTTGAAAATATATCTTGGTAGTTATTTTCCGGAACAGCTGCAATATACTTTCTGTTGCCATTTTCTGAGCTCCGTGTTAGTCCGGCTGTATTCACTATTGTCAGAAGTTTGAGTGTGATAACCTATGAGAAGCTGTGATTTGATCCTATTAGACTCCTTTCATACTACAAATACAAAATGTTTTGTCATTTTGCTGAACTGAATGCAGTATTTGTGACAGATGCTATTGTTGCATTGTGATTATGTGTAAATTAACTTGAAAAGACTATGCATTACTATTTTCATCAAAAGAATCTTTATGTGTAAATCGCTTTGGACAAAAGTATCTCAACATAAATTCTGAATTTCATAACTGCTAATTGATTTTAACATCTGACTGGTATGAATGGAGATCAACGGCTGCCTTGAATGATGGAATTGATACGGCTAGAATAAAACATGCTTAACTGGTATGAATGGATAAGCCTGCTTTTATGAATTAACCCACTACTTTACAACTACACACAACGGTTTTCATTATCACTGATCTGTCTAGTGTATCGATTGTCTTCCAATGGATTGGGTTTGTTCAATTAACAGGCTTAAACCTCTAAATAATGAGTTTACTATGAAAAACAGGAAATCTATCGGACAAGTTAGAACTTGGTCAAGTTTTGCAATGTTACTTCAGAAAATACTTCAGCAATGAATAAATCAAGTATTTCCTGATCAGATTTCGGTTGATCAACCCAACAGATAATGGTTTCGGTTCTTGACTACACCCTGGTGGAATTTGAAAAGTCCAAAGGTTATACAATTGTTACGTCATCATAAATTCATAGTAATTACTAACAAATATTTTCTCTCTCTGCAGAATCTCTGGCTTCTACAAAGGGATCCTTCCTCCGATTGTGGCGGAGACGCCAAAGAGAGCCGTCAAGGTGAGAAACGAGGATCTTGGTGTTGATTAGAGACCCGCACAGCTTCCTGTGCTGTGATGCAATGCTGCGGCTCCCGTTTAACCGTAAACGGCTGCATTAAAAAACACTCCGACCGCGTTTGATTCTAATGTGGCACACACGTGCTGATTCAACACAGGACGTCCTCCGCCATGTCGGCCTCGACGCCAGCCTCCCCCATATGCACCCTGGGTCTGCTGAATATTGATTTACTAGCATTTTACCAATCCAGCTCCTTAAAGCCTCCGCGTCTTCATATGTGTTTATAGGTCGACTCACAACACATAATTGCGGTGACACAAAGAGGGCTTGATGCCGGTCAATGAGCGGCTCCGTAACGACACACTGGAGACGAGGATGTGTGAACTTTACAAATAAACGCTCACATTGAGAAGACGGGTTAATCGCTGGCACACCCAACAAAGCTTGCTGATGGTGAGAAATGTCTGGAGCGAAGAATTAAAGCAAATTTAAGGTCAGATTAAAACGCCTCTCCTGCTTCCTCTGGGATGTTTCCTTTTCCAGAATGTGCATTGATTCACATTACTTTATGTTGCTGCGCCGGTTTAGTTGATATACAGCGCACCCAAATTCCAATTTCCTCCAGAGTCTTTTTAAAGTAGCTGCTTTTAAATGGCGTGTATTTGTGTGTGCGTTTGCCAGATGTCGGTTTCGTGAATGAACTGTGACTTTCTGACGGTTTGTTCATCCTGATCTTCCCTCTGCAGTTTTTCACTTTTGAGCAATACAAGAAGTTGCTGAATCTGACCCCTTTGTCTCCCGGTTTGGTGAGTCTTCACACGCAGAAACACCTGAATACACTCTCACCTGGAAAATAAACACACGCACAGGCCCAGGAAGAGCGGTCCAACCAGTGTCAAAAATCCAACATTTCCGTTCACCTGCCAAATGCCAAGAATAATTTGACTGGCCAAAGAAGTTAATGTTAATTTCCCTGTCAGTGCAGTAGTGAGTGAGTGAACACACAGTTTTCAGTATGGTTTCATGTACAAATACGGCTAATGCATAAGCACATTAAGAGAAATTCCTAAGCCTTTTACATTCTTGTCTTTACCTGCCAACGATAACCTGAACATACGGTTTTTACTCTTGCTAGCTTAGAGAAACATTTGCTTTGTTTTGTTAGTTTACTATTGGCGTAATGGAAGACTGTTTTTTACCCATCTGGAAAGTGATATTAATAACGTTTGCATGTACATCAACACTTGTTATTTACATTTTTATGCAGATTATGCTGTTGTATATAATATGATAATCTGCACACTAAACTTGAAAGTGGTTTTGAGTATGGAAAAGACAAAGTTTATTTAGGGCTAAGGAAATTGTTATTGGTCAAAAATCTGCAATTAAAAATGCTCCAGTTAATGACTTAAGTTCTTCCTTAGATACTTGGGTGTCAGGATTGATGCTAATTTTACTTTTGATCAACTTTAATTAAGTCTCGATTTAACCAGACAGTGTGTCCCTTTTTGGGTGATCTATTCTCAAAAAGGATATCTAAATCTCAACAGTAGCCCAGGAGGGCCAACTATAGCCAGCGCCTTCTGATTTTCTGTTTTTACTTAAAGGCCGCCATAGTCTCCGACAGGACGGTGTAACGAACTTGTTTAGCCGTGAAATATGGTGGTTGCCAGCCGTCGTAGGACTTCCATAGTAGTGTTGTTGTGGTAAGGACGGCTTCTGAACCGAGATTTGCAGGTGACTCCTGGCGTCTTGGAAAGGCGCGAGTGAGCGGACGGATATTCAGTCGGTTGCAATCTGCAACCGCACCACGAGATACCGACCCATGTTTCACACTGTCCCTTTAAGGATGCAACTAGTTCTTTTCATTTATATAGCACTATGTCCTGTTTCACATTTTATTGTAGCCACATTTCTTTCTTCGTTGTCTGTCAACAATAATCATTATCTTTCCAATTCTATGTGTCACTCGGCTCTTCTATTTGTTACTGACACCCAGTATAGCATCTTTGTCTCTGTCTGAAGCACTTTCATCTTTAAAGGGTAAACCCCTTATTTGTAGCCCCCCTGTGGCTGACATACGTAGAGTTTGTTTCTGAAGTAAATGACAGACAGACCGCCGTCGGATATTTCCCCCAAGCTCTCTCGATTTATTTTGACTTTGTCTTGACACACCGACATCAAAAAAGTGGGGAGTGCCCAGAGTAAAATGAAGAATGACGTGAACACCTACAGTCTCTCGCGTATGTTTGCTTGGTAGTTATTCATATCGGAGAATGGTTACGCATCACGCACAAATCTCCAAGTGATTTCCTCCTCCTTGACCAATCTGGTTCCTGTTATGGTCCGAGTTTTGAGCCCAACAGACACCACACACACACAACGCATTAAGGAGGCAGCAAAGTGTCAGGTGTGATGGATGGCTTACCTGTTACTCAACGTGCAGGCCGCCCCGGCATGGCGAGTTTCCTCATCTTGTTTTCTCAGCCAATGGTGGAGAAACGTTTACCTGTCCCATCCATCATGCTACCCACCTCCTCTATTTCTTCATCTTACTCTTCCTCGAGCGCCTCCAAACCCCATTTCCCCCCCAGAGCCCCTTGTGTGAGTCAATTAAAGATTGGTGGTGGTCTCACCCCCCTCCCTTTTCTGCGTGGCACAGCTGAATGCCATCACTCTGATTAATGAGGACACACACAGCAATAATACAAATAAGGAATTAAAATGTGGCTGACTGGCTGTGTAAACATTGCGAGCCGTGTCTGAGAGGATGGGTCCTGGGGCCCTGACAGCAGGATAAAGAGGCAGGAAGAGTAATGAGCTATAGACACGTTCTTGACATGTTCCCATTACACTCCTCTGAGCATACACACGTGCAGACACACACACACTCACAAACTTGCATGCGAAAGTATGCTGCCCCGATCCAATGCGTGCACTGTTACAACGTCCGCTATTAATTACATTTCAGGGTCATCTATAAACGGTTTGGGTTCCCCTTCCTGTGTCACAAAGTACAGTGCTGTGGTTATTGGAAGAAAAAATAAAGCTAAATCTTACAGCTTTTTTCTAACAGTTTTTTACTCATATTGCTTTTTTCCTCTCCTTAAGCTTCCTCTCCCTCCTGTCTGTCATCTGACAATTTGGTGAAGGATAACAGACACAGGTGTCAAACAAATGTCCATTTTAGAAGAGACAAAAACAACTTGGGGAACAAGTTTGTAAAAACAGAACTACAATTAGCTATTGTTTATTCGGCAGCGTCTCTACACAAATGTTGCTTGCTCATTCTGAATCCTGACCGTGTGCGTCTCCCCTCCAGGCGCTGTCTGTGGCCGGGCTCGGCGCAGGCTTGACTGAGGCTGTTGTCGTCAATCCGTTCGAAGTGGTGAAAGTCAGTCTCCAGGCCAACAGAGACTCCTTTGCCGAGGTTCATGTTCATGTGGAACACGGCCGTGTGTTTCTCTCGATGCCCAGTGGCTTTTCGCCGTTATGTGACATGGCCTTCTACTAAAACCACTCTCTCCGATACAGCAACCCTCCTCCTTCGCTCAAGCAAGGCGCATCATTAATTCGGAAGGCTTCGGACTGAGGGGTCTGAATAAAGGACTGACATCCACCCTGGGACGCCATGGAGTTTTCAACATGATCTACTTCGGCTTCTACTTCAATGTCAAGGATGCTATTCCTAGCAGCCCGGTAATATGTCAATCAAAATCAATAACCACACCAACCTCGAGTGCCTTTTTTTTGGGACACATGAAGCTCACGCCGATTGACGATCCCTTTTCCTTGGTGTTTGTATCCGTGACTATACCTAGATTTGACTAACTTTAGGCTGTAGGGTACGCACGTGTCACCTCTTGCCAGCTGGGAACTGCAAGTGTTTGATTAGTCAGCCTGACTGCCACAGAAAGGAGGAAGCAAAAATCAGAGAGGAGCATGACCGCTAATACCTCCGCTGTTTGTTCGTCATAACATCCTCCAAGTTTCAGATTACACATCCGGCAGGGGCCTGATGGCCCAAACAAAAGTTAATTTTGTTTAATGGAAACGTTACCATAAGGCAGTTCCATATGTACAAACCGGGGCATTAGATTAACTCCAATGAACTAATTGGAAGCAGGCAACGGTACTATTTTCAAAAGACGGTAACACTGGGAGCCAAAGTACTGCTTAATTTTCAACATTTTTCCATTTACAGAGAAGCAAGTGGTCATTCTCTGAATGATAATTATATGGATGACCCAAATAGTTCTCTTCTTAGATTTTGGCCGTCGCTTGTTGGAATTACCCATCAACATGTGCGTTGATGATGTGATCCTGTTTGTGAAAGGCTAACAGCGGCTACTGCTGGGAGAAATGGATAAATATTGTGGGCTTGGACAGCTTACAGGCTGAGCTGATGGAGGAGTATCTCCAAAGCTCATTTGTCAGCATCATGAGCGAGGAGCTTGCAACTCAAACACGACTATAGTCAAATTAAGCTGGCAGAGCTGGGGCTTCTCTTCTATCTCCATTGGAATGGTCCAGAGGAGGCGGATAGCACACTGGCATCATTCACGAGTAAATGTGTGAGGAGATGTTTGCTTAAGGCTGTTAGGAAGTGGGTTGATGGGTGTACTTAGGCTGAGGGTATGTTACCCCCTTCCCAACATCCTACTTGACAAAAAAAAAAAAAAAAAGTGGGATTAGATGTTGATTTACCTCAACTCTCAGGGTGTCCAGCCACTTGAGAAAGGCCTGGACCAGAGAGGTTGCTGTCATTTGTAAAAATATCCCGGCCAATTAGCTGTCAGAGCTCTCTGAGTCTGGGCTTCTTTGGTACAGTAATACCCCTGTACAGAGTCACAGCCCAATTACCCAAATTGTACCCATATGCCTCCCCAGTCTGTCTGCATGCACCCTGTTTATAAATCCTCTGTCTTGGCTCCCCAAAGAACATGTGCTTCTGTTCAGCCAATCAGAAGGCTGCACCACAGTCAGGAAGCACTAATCTGCCCCCCTGCTACCATAAAATGATCAGAGCTTTCATGCCAGCTTTGCAGTCATATGCACAAGCCGCCTCATGCTCTCCCCCACTTTAGCTCCCATACATAACGACTCCACAGCACTTCCTTTTCTCTATCGCCTATCTTTTTATTTACTTGTTATATTTTGGGCAATATCTACGTTTCTGGTGACCACATTTGAAATAATGTGAATGAAGCAGTACTCGTTGAGTAACCCTACTTTGTTTGTGTCTGGTTTCCCCCCCACCCCTGTTTAAAAGGATCCCACCCTGGAGTTCATGAGGAAGTTTGCTATTGGCCTAGTGTCAGGGACCATTTCCTCCTGCGTGAACATTCCTTTCGACGTGGCCAAGAGCCGCATCCAGGGCCCCCAGCCTGTGCCCGGAGAGATGCAAGTACCGCACCTGCTTCCAGTCCATGGCACTGGTGTACCGGGAGGAGGGGTGAGAAACCAGTTGGGGATCATGAGTTAGAAGAAAAAAATGAAACACTGTCACAGATGCGGCCAAGAATGAATGCGGCAGTTTGTCTGCTTTTTTTTAGCTGGTTATCTGCCAAACTACATGTCAGAAAAGACAAATGTACCAGCTGCAGCTACACGTTAGGTTTCCTGTAGTAACTGTGCATGAAGAGCTTCATGCAAAGGCGTGATCCGAGAAATGAAAGCTAAATAGTGACGTTACATTCTGGGCTGTGTCGCCCACGTATGTATACATACATTTCTGCAGTCTGTCGGACGTGTATTTTCGAGCCTCTGAGACCGATACCTTTGGATGGAGGTGTATGTTATTTTAGCTTTTCAGTTTCCCTCATGCGGCTCCACTAGACGAAGAGCCCAGCGAGATGTTTGTAGTTAGTCGACCCAGGAGCCTCGGGGGCCGCTGCAGCCACGGCACTGCAACGTTGTCGTCGCAGGGCTGCATGGCGGGTGCCCCCTCCGCCGCAGCCAGTCCCCTGCTCTAACACAACACAGTCCCAGCTAATTAGTGGTCCCTATGGGAGACGTCGTTAAGCAAACCCTAACGAGCCGCACGGCGCTCCACGGGTCAATCTAATCAGACAGAGGGCCAGGGAGGAAGTGGGTTGAGCCTTATTAACGCCATCAGTGGCGGGGGCAGGGAGCGGGACAGGGAGCACGAGGCCGAGGCAGGCAGCCACTGATCACCTTGAATGCATTAAGGGGCAGGTACTCGCCCCCCCGCTGGCTGCTAGACCCCAGCTTATGTACCTGACGACAGGGTGAGAGACAGACAGGGCAAGAAGTCAGCGCCACACTTTGGCTTATACACGTTTGCAGGTACACACCGTGAAGGTAAACATGGATAAAAACTATTTGTTTTGAGGTTCAACTATGGCCTTTTGAATTTGTGCATAATAAACATCCTATTTTTTCCTATAGGTACTTGGCACTATACAAGGGGTTGGTGCCCAAGATAATGAGGCTTGGACCAGGTAATAACAAGTTTTGACGCTGGTATTTAAATGGTCGATATAATCCAGGTTCGGGTTCTATTCATTCACGCTGCTTATTCCACTGCGGGTTGGTTCACTGTGGCTCTGTCTTGTGTTTGGTTACAGGTGGAGCTGTGATGCTGCTGGTCTATGAGTATGTGTCCGGATGGCTACACAGGAACTGGTAGCACAAAAAACTAAAAGAAAAATCCAAGAGAGTGCCTTATGGTTAAGTGCTTTCAAGTAACTTCAGACCAAATACATCTTCTGTTTTTACCTTGAATTCACTGAACACTGAAACACATCAGCCTTACCAGTAATGACAATGTAATTTTCGGAGGAACAACTACATAATGATACATGTAACTTTTTAAGGAATTACAAACAGCCGTAATATTTGAAAAATTGACCGGTACTTTTTAAAATAGAAAACAGTTAATTGGATTAAACAGTGGGTTAAGGGGCCCCCTAAAACCTGCACGTGATCAGTATTTTGTCTGGTGAACCTAAACAGTCGTGAAGAATCACATGATATCTTTGAGTTAAACTCTTCAAGGATAACAACTAAGGACGCTTTTATGAAGTAGCTTCTTTTGTCATAAATACCAAATATATTAAGTTTTCAATGGTCATAATGTCAAGTTTCCAATTGTATGAAATGGCAAGAATGGATTGAAGTCATGATTTACAAAATACCAACAGTTTCACGGTGAAGGTTTACAGGTACAAACTGCATTTAAATTTGCAGCAGAACAGACGACTCTTAACCCGTTGGACTCTAAAGTGCCCCGTACGGGGTCGGTAGAGCTCTGACACTCATACAGACACAGATTGCTGTATAAAAACAAAACGGATATGCTGAATGCTGCACAGTATGTGTGTATGTTCACATCATCGTATACATCTTAAATAAAGGGTGATCACAGCCATAAAACTTATTTGCAATATTCCCAGACAGTTCTTAATAAGAATTACTATAAGAATTCTTATTAAATCATAGTGTCATGGCCTATTGCAGACGTTTTTTTACTAAGATCTTTTTGCCTGAGGGATTTTTTTATGGACGTCTTTTTGAATTTGGAATTTTATCTGAATGTAGCTTCTGTGAAACGTTACTTGTATGTATGAGTAACAAATAAAACAAGAAGCACTTAAAACTCCTCATTGGGCTCCTCGCTGTGTGATGTGTCAAGCACTTGTGTGTCCCGTCGATTTTTGCGTTGTTGCTTGTTTGTGTCTCACTGGGAGTGTCTCAGTCTCAGCTTGGCGTTGATAAGCGTATCACCTTCCCTCCCTGAGAACCTGTCGGCTGTGGAAGTTGCATTAGGTGCCTGCGTGTAGCTTTAGTGCAAGCTAAAACAACAAGCTCCAAAAAATGCAAATGTGGCTGCAGGAATGGTGGTGTGGGGTTACCGCACACATTCTCCCTCTGCCATTCTATCTCTTGCGCAAATATGCAAACACACACACACACACACACACACCTGTTTGGGGTAATGGCTGCTCTGTGAGAGACTCATCCTCATCTGGCAGTAGCTTGTGTTCAGCCACGTTGGCATTTGACAGCCGTCATTAATGTGGGAGTTTCTCTCGGGCAAAATGGAGCGGCTCCTGTTTTTCTGCCCAGGGGCCTTGTGGTGACAGAGTAACAACTGCGGCTTGCAGACTGATGGAATTGTAAGAGCTTAACCTGTCCTTCCTGTGATGGAGCGCTGAACGTCTGCATCGTGCAACGTATGCCGCGTGTATTGCTGGCAGCCGATCAGCGGACGCACCCTTCACCTGAATACGCCGCACTCATCGTAAATCTTCTGACGCAAAGACCCCCTTGTCTTCATCTTCGTCACGCCCTGTCCGTGTATAGGCTCCTCAACGTCAACGACAACATCTCAATTCAGTGGCTCCGGTTAGACAAGCCTGCAGTGAGGACGCGGCCCAACCCCTTTTTCCCCCCAATGGGGCTAATGGTTAATGTAGATTAAAATGTCCAGGATTTACACTACATGTCTGAAGCAGGGATTCATGCAAGTGCGATTGCATACAGCAGTGTAGTGTGTGCATACTAAAGACACAGAAGCAGACATGTCGCGACGGTCCGCCGCCCGGTTATAGCTCGCTCACCTGTGTGCTCGACGTTGCTGTTTTGAAGCATTAAGAAAATACTCTGGCTGCTGTCAGCTTCCTTTGGAAATGTTCATTGAGCAGGCGCACGCATGAGGCAGCGTGTTCACCCAGTGCTCTGCTCTGTGTTACTCTGCATAGCCGTCTTGTTTCTGATTGCATGTGGAGAAGTAAAGATAACCATATGACACTGAAGTCAGACCCAACATAATTAATTGTAAACACGTGTCCGCTCCTATTTTTAAAACTGCTGCAGAGAGCTGACCAACATTAGACTACAAGAGCAGAGATTATTAGACTTTGAGAAGCTTTTCCTCCCTTCTAGAAAACATACTGTTCCTTTTTTTTTTTTTTTTTTTAAACAAAGACAACCACACTTTAATTTTGCTGCATGAGTCAGGGCACACTAACAAGGCTGTGCTCAGATCGTGAAGCTCACAATAAGTTGAAAGGAAAGTTTTTTTTGGCCTTGTTGTGTGTAGGCTGAGGTAAACGGAGAAAAAAGAAACGTGCAACGACTTTTTACCACTCGAGAGAGAGAGAGAGTCAACCATCATTTAGTGCACCTGAGGGGCGGCCGTGAGGGCTGGCTGGTACAGCGAGTCTATGATCATCACGTCCCTGTGATGTGGTTCACATACGGTCAAAGAAACACTACGATCCCTGAGCAACGGTCCGTGACCACTGGATGCGGGGAAGAGTGCTTTCCAAGTCAAATCAGCCCCAGCATGGGGGAGAATGTGGACACTGTCACATGGGGGCGACTGTTTACACTGTAGCGCAGGAGGTTTGGAAACATAACTAAAGCAACCACCACCTGAACCCTTAGTGGCAGGTAAATGCTATGTAAAAGAGCAGGTGAGCAGTTTTATTGAGTTATTAATCTGTGATTTTGTGTCCTCGCCGAAGCCCAGTTTGTTTAAATATCAAATTTCCACAGCGTGGCTAAACACTCGCTTGAATTTATTATAGTACACTTTGTCCTGCCCTCAAAACTTTAAAAAAGTGTTTTTGCCTTTTTGCAAACATGTCATTTGTCAACTTTGGGCGCTTTTTCTTTTGTAAATGGCCGTGTTTAAGTGGCCTTGTTGGGCCTTTCTGTGGCGGCTGAAGGTTCGTGTTTGGGTCGGACGTCTGATGACCTTGGAGGCCGCAGGCCAATGAGCCTATTTGTGGATCTCTGAATGCACCCACACTCCGCCTCGATCACAGAGTCCTCGGCGCAGGGATTTTAATTTAACAGTGACTTTCTGATTTACTGTCTCTTGCACACTCCTAGACTGCAACTAATACGATCTTTTGTCTGTGAGTCGTAATGCTTTACAATTATTTATTAAATATAGTAGCTAGTAGCGCAGTTCATTTTTTTTTTTTTTAAATCTCACTTGTGAGATTTCCTCTTGATCTCTGTATTACTACTTACTATATATAGTAAGTTACTACTATAAATAGAATGTGTGCTTAATAAATTTTAGATTTAATCCAGAAAAGCATTTTCTAAAAAGCATTAAATTAAATAATTAATACATTAATTAAAGTTAATTTTTTTAATAATCTGGCGTAAATATTTATGAACATAGAAGGGGCCACAGCAGGTGATGTTATTTTATGACATTTCAAAGAGTTGCTTTATGTAGTGACGTTCCGATGAGTGAGGACATATACTTTTTATGAAAAGCAGTTTCCTGCTCATGTGAAACAGGCTGGCAGGCTACAATAATTCCCCTGAAGTTAGCACCTGACAAAATGAACACAGGGAAGATTACATATATATACGCACACACCTGTCTATTGTTCTCAGGAGAAAAACTCTTGTGACAAAACAACCGTCGAGCTCCATGAAGACCAATAACAGCCAAACAATTTATTAAGATACATTCAATTTCATTGTGCAACATTTGTCGATTGTTAATGCTCTCGACTCCAACATAAGACCAATGCCAATTTTGTCTAAACGTACGTGGAGACTCCCATGCTGTCTGCAAGACTAATTGCACTTCATTCAACGTACCTTTAGCTAATAAATAAACTTCTCCCTGGAGCTCTTGCATACAGCTACATTTTTAGAAAAGTGGGAAAACAACGGTTGCTTTTATCAAAACACAAAATTAGCATACAAACACATATATATATATATATTTAAAAACAATAGCAATTATTAAGCACCCTGAAACACTAATGCAAAGTTTTTCCCCTGTCTGATTGCATAATCGTGAAGTTGTACTTTACCCCCTTTTGCCCAAAGACATTTGCAGAAGTGTGCAATAAAGTATCTGGGAGGAAATGTGTTGATGGATGGAGGGAGCGACAGTCATACATCAGTCCTTCAGTACACCTGTCTGTTTTTCAAACAAGGAAAAAAAAGTTGATTCCTTTTGGTCTGACTTTGTGTAGCAGCAGGGGGAGGAAGGGGTACAAATATGGGGTCCTGGGGGCAAGTCCTTCATGGGAAGGAGGCAGCGGGAAGGAGATGAAGCAACAGGGGACAGACTTGTTGTCTCCCGTCCTCGCCGTCTCTCACCCCCAACACCCCTCCCATCGCCTCCCCCCCACCTAGCTCTCTCCCGTCAGTCTGACTTCACGGTGGGGGGGTGGGGAGTGGGGGGGGTGTCGATGGCGTCGCGGTCGGCCGTGGCGCTCTTGAAGGCCCGAGGCGTGTCGACGTCACAGTTGCGGCGAGATGGAGCACTGCCACTGGCCGGCCGCCATGTGGGAGCGGTCGCACAGGCCGACGTGGTGGCGCTGCACCCCGTGGAGGGTGACACTCGGGTGGTGGGAGGGCGGTAGGGAGGGGTGCTGGGTGCTGTGGCACAGCTGTTCACTGTGGGCAAGCCATTCGGCGTCTGGGAACAAAAGAGGGAGAGAGGTCAGCATTAAATGTCTGAAACGTGATGACTGGTCTTTTTGGGCTCCCTGCTCGGTTTAGAAATTCCAGATTGGCATTTTTCGTCGGTGGTCTACCTCAGAATTGGAGACCTGAAGTGATCGGCCACAAAAACAAGTCTCTTGATAGCGTATTGAGAAGCAAGACTTTTTTGTGAACCACGACCCAGGTAGACACGCACACAAGCTCCATGACTTATAATTGAAAGAATCTGATGCAGACTGTAGGAAAGTGAAAGGAATAGTGATTGAATTAAAAACAGCAGAAACTATAATTCTAACTTCACAGCCACCACATAAAAAACCCATTTTCCCAATTTTGATGAAAGCCTGAACAATCAATTATGCGCTCTCATGCCCCTGGAACATATTAAAGATGGATAAAAAACATACATGCGTGATTGCCCGTCTGTCTATGAGACTTGTTTTCTATCCCCAAAAGTGGCCGTTTACTCGGGCTGCGTTGATGTGCTGCGTCAGACGATGGCAGGCTGGGTGGTTGGGGGGGTGGGTGGGGGGGGGGGCAGGGGAAGGGGGGGGGGGGCCACAAAACAGATGTCAGGAGAGATTGAGAGTGAAAGGGCAGGAAGAGGCGAAACATGATAGAGAATGAGGCAAACATGGGATCCAGAGCGTGAATGGGCCTTGCTTCTCTGGCACAGCGACAGGACTTAACTTGAGGAATTCACCAAAGCATTTCAACAGGGAGGCCGAATTTCTGTCGCTGGGTGGTCCGCGACTACCGCGAATTATTTCTAAGATTGAGAACTTTTTGGTTTTGTTGGCTTAATTTTCCACTTGAGTCACTGGCTGATATTTTGAAATGGATATAATGATGGGGACGTCAGTGGCGATTCTAAAGCCTAACGATAGAGATACCTAGTTGTGTGTGTGCGTACGCGCCTGTTTTGGGGGCCTGAGTGTGTCTGTTGGTGTTTGGGGGTGATTGTGTGTCTTCAGTCTGCACGATGATACTAAAGCTAAATTCAGAAGCAGACACGCAGGCTTTAAGCTGAATATAATGGGGTTTCTCTTCTCAATTATAATCACGTGGAAACATTCTTAATGAAAGTAAAGGATAATCACTTCTTCCACTAATGAAGACGCCATACGCACACAACTAGTATAACGGCCTCAGAAATGGCTGCAGAGAGGAATCAACACCAACCGGACATAAAGTCAGCAGCATTTAGTATTTTGGGTATATTTTCTATGTCTTATAAAGTATACATTGGTATTCATTTAATAGTAAAAGTAACTCTGTTACCTAAAATAATTAATGTATATGTTTATTTTAATCTAGTCTTATTTAATGAAAATACATATATTTCTAAATAAATACACTTGTTGGTGTTTTGATTGCTTGAGTCAATATACACAATTATACTCTACTATATTATACTATAAGTACCAATAATGAGTAGAATCCAAGGTGAAGTCCAGATAATTACATCTCAAATTAATAATTAATAATTACATCTTTATTATTATTATTATTATTATTATTATTAAGCTTTTAAAAACTATGAAACGTTGCATTACCGGTTGTTTTCTAGAGGAATCCATTTTACTGAATGTTTCGACCGCTTTCGGGTCCGGGCCGCCGCGCGCACTCGGCTCGGGACTGAACCTTAAATCTGTTTTAATGATGCTCCTCTTTCTTTCAGAGAAAACCCCTGTGAGTCCCGCGGGTGCGTCTGTCCTCCAAACAGCGCCTATGGGCCCACATTTTACTGGCTCACAAAGAAATCAGTGCATGTGATTCAGGCCGATGATGCGTTCAGGGTCCCTTTTGAATTCACCCCGCACAGTCCATTCTACGGAAAATTGAGAAGCCCAATGTGAAAAAGGAGGAAAATAAGTTCCCTCTTGTTTTGGAATTTCCAAAGAAATGAATATCAGTGTGAACACTTCTCAGCGCGCTCCTCGCACGGCATCTCTCTCACAGCGTTTCTACAAACGCAGATGTATTTATCGTTTATGTGAAATGGTCACTAACGGCGCACAAAGGCTCGCTAATTCCAGTATTATGGTCGAACACTGCTTCCTTCGGTTTTTCCTCCAATCAAATCTGCAATTTATAGTTATTTTCTTAATTGAACGGCTCATCCGCAGGTTGGTTTTCTAACCCCTCAGACACTCAGTGTGTCTCTTTGGGAAAGAACAGCAGCTGTGACGTCACCGCATCGTTAGAAGCCCCCTCGCCTTAAAGTGGCAAAATAAATTATGCGGAATGACATTTTTTCAGTTTTTATTATAATTTCGGAAAGGAGAGTAACGCCCTGTCACAATAAGAGAAACAAGGACGCATGCGCAGGCAAACATGGGATACTCCCTCTTTGTCACCTAATCAAGAAAACCACAAATAAAAGCCAAGAAAACGATTTTTTTTTCCCGAAAGAAAAAGGTAAATCTAAATAAGTTTGGCGAATATAATACATTGTATTAAGGAAAACTAAAATTGGGAAATTGACGTGAATGTGTGAAATTCCGCGTCAATTGCTCTGATAATCTTTGTTTACTGGAACTTTGGATAGTAATTATTAATGTGCAGAAAGTTTACAACTATACACGTTCTTTTTAGAGAATTTAACTCCGATATTTTTGGCAATAAACCCGAACAGGAAACATTATGCATAAGTTAATGTTAATGTCTCGGTTCAACATTTGCAAAACTATTCAAATGATGAAGACATATGCTATAGAAGAATTGAGCAGGAAACCATTTTGGACTCCTACCAGTTTCTGTAACAATTACTAAAATAAAATAAAGATATCAAGAGAATAACTAAGCTAATCTAAATATATTTAACCTGCCAAATATTAAACGAGATACACTCGGAGGATTCATACAATCACTGGCCATGCAGCAAGCTATACAGGAAGTGGCACAATAAGACGGTATTTTTTAAAGCACCATTAGCGACCAACGAGCAGAATAAGCGCTTTAAGATTGTGAAACATTCAGCCAACAGAATTATTAAAATGTTGTGAAATACTCAAGACTGCAGTTCACCCGTTAGATTAAAAGCGCTTGCAATAATATTGGATGTAATCTCTTCACAAATTTTGAGGCAACACATACAATATGATTTCCATGTTTTCCCCTGTGTATTTTTAATTAGGTTCTAAATGCTGCGTATTCTATGGACAGCCCGCTGGAAAGAGATTGTCTGGGCGGGGGGCAAAGAGAGGGAGGAGAGGAGATTTAAAGATTGGGAGATGACCCGCATCGGCTGCTGCCTCTCATGCATCGATCAGGTTCAGGTTAGCCAGGTTGCTTTAGACCTTAAATCCTGAGACATTTGGCTTTGAAACTCGCTTATTTGTCATTTAATGCACAAATAGCTGCAATGTCAAATGGGGTTTTGTGTGCGTAAAAGTGTTAATGAACTGGTAGTATTTTTGGTTATTTGACCAATACTTATTTAAATAATGTTTAGAAAAACACTTTCTAATCCTCCGCACATGATATAATATCGAAATACATAACATTGTATAAAAAAAACGATCTATAAACGTGATCGAACCTAAAGTTTCTCACCTCGGGATTTTGACGTAAAACGTTGTGATCTAGTATTTTGTCCCACGTGCGTTTACACTGAGTGAATGAAACCAAATGTTTGGTTCAGGTTGAGCTGAGGAGTGAGACGGCTCTCTGGTGGGTCGGGGACATTTTAGCCCACCAAAGCGTCTTCCTGTCGGGGGACAAATTAGATTTACTTTCACCGTCTCCTTCCTTTGTGCGTCGGGGAAGCACAGCCCCCAACGTTTACACTGGGAAAAAGCCCGGCCCACCAAAGTTATAATCCGATAAAGTATTTTTTCCGAATATAGACGTTTTGTGGATGTTGACTTTTTCTTTTTGAATATTTTATGAATGTGCATTATATTGTGAGTGTCACCGCGCGTAAACAGAAATTGCAATAGTAACCAAAATCCCATTAGGCCTCATTAGCAATCATGCATACATGTTCCTTATTTGAACTGCTCTGCTATCCCCCATTAAAGATAGAGATCCTGAACGTGTTTTAATAGTCGGGCTGATGAAATCCCTTTGCTACACATGAGCTCTCATCCCACCAAACGGAGGCCTACTGTAAAAGTGAGCATCGAATAAACTGCCGCAAACATCTGCTGATCATTTGGAAAATGAGAGGCATTGTTTAAAAAAAAAGTCAGCTTTTCAAAACGGATTCCTCCCTCTTGTGATTTCTCGCGAAACGATCTGCCTTGCTTTCGTATTGTTTGGATTGCCCGAGTTGATTCTCGCGTGGCGGCGCAGAGGAGCCGGGCGTGTCGCTGCGCATGGGAGCCTGACAGCAGCACCGCTTGCGAGGGACTGACAGCAGTTCGCTTCCTGCCACAGAAAAACCAGCTCTGAGAAGAAAAAAAAATCCCTTTCCACAACACCGAGCCGACCATTAACACTGATTTACGCCCGATCCCGTTTCACTGTTTCCAAAACAGTTGCGGTTCTTGCTGAGCGCGAGCCAACGTTGTCTGGCCCCCAAATTTGCATGTGACACGTAAGCGACAATCGCAACACGTGCGGCACAAAAACGTGAGTCGGGTTCGCGGTTCTGGGCCCGAATCCCGGTTAAACCTGCTGAATGCGCAATACTGCTAAAAAAGAAATGTCTGGCTTCAAGTCGTGGACAAACATTCAAACACCTCGTTTTGATGCACTTCATCTCACCGCTTATAATATTCCACATCCGCCTCTTACTGCAAGCCGGACAATCTGTGTCTGCACTGACTTGCTTCCCTTTCAAATCACTACCAACCGGATCCACTGGTATTAAAGCCCGTTTCTCTCCACTGGAGACCGTGGAGTTTATAACGTCTCACTAGTTACTCTCGAAGGCCTATGAAAACAATCACAATAACTGCAATGGAAACAACGCATCCACTTTCTCTCTGAACACACATTCGCACTCTTGTGCGCAAAACCCTCTTGAAACGTAGTTTAAATGTAGTGCAATAAACAAATGCAACCGCCCTCCATGCAGCCGTGCTTACTTTGTTGCTCTGTAATAGACCGTATCCCCAGAATATCTGTCACAGAGTGCGAGGAGGGCCATATCCTGTGCATGGCCATGTGTCCAGGAATGGTGGGCATGCCAGGGGGAGTCGGCACTTTGGACGTCGGGTATGAGTACAAGTGGTTGTAGGGTATCGTGGGTTGAGGCGGTGGGTGAGGTGCCTGCTTTCCCGACTCGTATTGACCCTGCTGGGAAAGGTTCCCGATCTTGTTGCGGAGGATCCGACTGATGGAGCTGACGGAGGGAAGATTGAATTTATCGCAAACCCCGTCGGCGAGTAGCCTGTCCCGGATCTCCCAGGCAAAAATCCCCGGGTCTCTCTGCTTGTATGTCCGAATGTGCTTGACCACAGTGGGCGTGGTGACCCGCGGCTTGCTGCCCCCGATGGCCCCCGGGAGGATGGAGCCGGTCTCGTTGTAGCGGGCCAGGATCTTGCTGACGCAGCCATGGGAGACGCGTAGCTGCCTGCTGATGTCACAGGGTCGAATCCCGAGCTGGGCCAGCTCCACTATCCGGAGCCGGATGCCGTTCGGCAGCGGCCTGCCGTTCACGAAAACACCGCCGAGTTGGTTCACCTCGCCGAAGGCTGGCTCTGGGGTCAAAAACAAATACACAAACCGGCGGAACAATGAGACTGCGATCGTGACCAACCAGTCTATCCGACCACACGCTGCTTATCCCGGGTTAAACCACACATTTAAATGGCTTCGCATTAATCATTTCAAATATGGAAAAAGTGGTTTCATCTTCAAATTCAACGGCTTGTCAATGATACGATCTGAACGTGCATTATTAGTTCATTTAAACTTCAGTCAGTACGCAAAATCTCACGTGTTTTCAGCCCAAATGAATAACCGCTCAAACACACTCGTGTAACTTTCAGTTATGTGTAACGTCTGCTAAACTCCAACTCGTGCGTAACTGGCGCGTGTCATAGTTCAGTCTGCGGGTGTCTTCCCACTGGACTATCTGATAAACCGACTCCCCAAACCTCCTGACAGTCGGTGTCTCGCTACAGTTTGCTGACTCGCGCACCCTTCCCTTACGCTGCATCACTGGCATGAAAAACAAACTAATAAAAAAGATTCCACATCCGACTCACCCATCGTGTTAAAGCCGCAAACGAAGAACACGGTGTCCGGTTTGTGCCTCCTGCGTTGCTCCTGCTCCGCGTCCAGCGTGTCCGCTGTCCAAAACCGCGTCCAAGAAAATCTTCTTGCGCGATCAGGAACAAGAGGGACAAAATGCTCGATCTGGTTCTTGACGGCGCTGCAGACAGGCTTACATTTCAATCTGTTGAAATTAGGAGGCAGGACTTCCAGCGCTTCTCGTCCGCTGATTGGCTCACTCACTCGGATGGACGTTCACATTTTCCCTAAACTGCGTCGTTATTGGTCCAAAAGTTTGAAATGACAAGTCCGACGAGACCCCCCTTCCCTCTGTCCTCCTATTCGTCCTGCTCCCATCGGATAGCAAAATTGGCGACGTACCACCATGAATGCGTTTAGTATTGAAACAGATATGGTAAGTAAAGAATATAAAGATTTTGGATCAAATCTTAACCTTTTTCAGAAGTTAAAGCGCTAAAAAAAATGTGTAAAATCTCCAGCGGGTGAACATCACATGGAAACAGGAATCAGCTGAACAACTATCTTAATGACGAATGCTCTATATTTTTGTATTTTAAAAAATGTTACATTTTCATGGCGGGAATTAAACGTTTCCAAACCATTAAAAAAGGGTCTAATAACAAAATAACAAAAGCCAAAAGGTGCTACACCGCAGCCGCGTGCCGTTCATCGCCACCTTTTAAATAGATTCATTTAGGAAATGGGAGGAAGTGGAGGATTGGGTTTGAGTCCATTGGCTGATGTTTTCAAATTGTATCTCGGTGTTGCCTTAGTTCTTTCTCTCCTTTACGCATCAAGCACCGACTGCAACACGCCGAAAACGAGGCTGTCAAGATGTTTAACCATTAAAATAACCTCTGGTCATGCGTTTTTAGTTATCTTGATATGGTTTAAAGTAAATATGGAACATTACAATTGACAGCGCTCAAGAGTTTTCCCCTTTTCATTAGTTTTTGCAGCGAACAGGCCAAACGTCGCCATTCTTTCCCTTTCTTTTAAATCAAGGCGCGTGTATGATAAAGACATCGCCTTAATTCTGTCCCAACATACAGCTAATTAGCCTTCAGGTTAAAAGTTTGCAGACCAATATCATTTTTCCCCTGCCTTTAGGGCCTCTGCCTACATGCTGTTTTGTACAGAACCCCCCACTTGCAAGCAATAAGAATAAGATTTGTTGCTTCCCGACACGAGAAACAAACACGCGCCATAATTTTGCGCCTTCACTCCCCCCGCAACATTTTGCACACATGCTTTGGGTTTTTGTCGCGTCATATTTTAAAAAGGCCCCGGTGCATGACTGACCTTCATCTCTGTGCAAGCTAAGGGGATCAACGTGCATGGGGACATCAAACGGGCGCTCCTGTACAGCCGTGCAATTAGGAATATTGTTGCAAACCTCTGCTGACATTACACACCGAAGCGGCCGTGAGGGCCCGACGTGCGCGCACCGCGTGTTTGTTTCTGCTGTGTGGGATGTGGATGTAACGTACCCACGTTTTGTTGCCTGTTTTTTTTTTCTTTGCACCTTTCCGGGATGACACACAACTGTGAAAGTGCACAGATTACAACGCGTGCGTTTGAATACGAAACCAATTAGCAGCCCGGTCTTCTAAGCAGGCGCATTTGGGCGTTTTTCTGTAAGCAGTTCTATTGACATGGCGCTGTATTATAGCCAACAGTCATCGGCCGAGGCTCTCACTTTAGTCGGGTTTAGTGTGTCTAATTTACCGCCGCTTCCGCCCTCACCTGCCCACCCGGCTCAGCTCCCATCAGGCCACTAATGCGTCAAGGAGAATGTTTACCGTGGGGGAAACGTGCCGGACTTGTTTCCCGTGAGGTTCCTCGAGTTGCTGAAACAACAAAAGGTCATTGGTGAAAGATCAAAGGTCTCAGCAAACTGCTGCGTCTTCAGCAAAAAGTGTTTGTCCCTGAACGGACACCTTAGCCATTATAAACGAGAGTCCACATGAGGACGCTGCAGCCACAGAGCCGACTTCCACACGGCCTCCTCACTGACATCGCACCTTGGAAATATAGTCGATATAAATACGTGAAAATAATTGAAATTATTGAACAAATGTCTGACAAATGATGTGATTATTGCACTGGAACAAATCGTTGCACAGCGATAATTATTATTATTATATTATAGGCCGTTATATTATTATTGTTATTATGCGTTATAGAGTTGAGGGCATTGCGGGGTTTGTTTATAATGATATCCAGACTCTGCATGGCTGTCACACTGTGCAACTCACAGGCCCGAACCCGTCCATGTCGAATTGAATTGTTGAAAGTGCCTGTGAAGGCAGCGCATACCTTGTCAAACAAATTGTGTAACGATGGACTCGATGCTTCGACTCTGCAGGAGACAAACGGGGAGATTTATTCCTCAGCTCGTACGGTTTCTGTGGGTTTGGCTGGAGATTTATCCTTCTGGAATATTCTGCTTTAGGCCTTTACTTAATAATAATCACATTTGTAGCACATTGTATCTTATATTTGCGACAAATGGGATTTATTGTTACCCTTTAAAGGCACGGTTCTCAATCGAGTAACAAATCAATAATCTAACAATTTATTTTTTTTTACTTTGAAAGTGTGTTTTGGGCTAAATTCAGGACGTTAGAATCGTTGGGTGCAAACATGCACTGGAGCGTTTAAGGTTTGTGTCCTTAACAACGCAACGCAGTGTGAAATTCACTGCGCCTGCGTGATCTTGATTTTAATGCTTGACAGATTAATATTCTCACACGTGAGTTTGTTCTTTTTCTGCAATAATATATATTTGTTCTCTTGAAAAGGTAGAATTTCCGATTCTTTTCCGAAAACATAAAACGTGTAATTAAACTACTGGAGATATTTTAGATTCAAATGAAACGCACCTCACCGCACAGGATAACTGGGGAAAGGAAGATGTAGCAAATCAGCAATGAACAGGGTCAATACGGACCCGGAAAGCTCAAGATTTATACCTGGATAATGATAATTGTTTTCATTTCTCTGAATAATGAATCTCTCCCGGGGATTTTATTTTGTTGTTTGTTTACAGAATGTGTCTTATTCTATTTATCTTTTGTGGAATGTGTTCCACAAACAGCTGTTTTCTGGTTCATCTTGTACCTGTTTATATCACAGCTTTCTTTCATGGGAAAGTGTTTGCTTTGCTCATAATTGATTTCATGCGCATGAAGGTCTTTATTGGCTCAAGATGACGGACGAAGCGTGTTGGCTGAAGCGTCTTTGCTGCTTTGTCCCTTTTCTTGTCTTCCGTTCCTGTCTGTGGGGTGCTGATTGGTCCCAAACGAGGAAATAATTGAGAAGATGAACTGCAGAAGAACTCAAATTCATGGTAGAGTATGAATCTATCATGACACAAATAAGGAGTCAAGGCTCTTGTGATTGTTTTGATCTGTGAGCGTCTGACGATTTCTGACGTCACCTCAAATGACGCGATCTCAAAGATGACACGTTATAAACACCAAGGATGGTGTTTGTGATGGTGGTGCTCGCGCTGAATGGCCAAATATCCGCATTTCTAAATCCCTCGTTGGCTTCAGTCTGAAAGATGTGACCCGAGGAGAGAAGACTATAACAGAATCAAGAAATCAGCACTCGTTGCGGTTATGATGAAACAGTCTCTCCCACCTCAACTATTTATTTCATGTATGAACAAACTTCACTGCCTTTTTTTTTGTTTTGAATTTGCATATTTTCCAACAAGTGAGGACCCGAGGGACGTTTTGTTTGTTATGTCTATAACGAGTGATGCAGTGCGGCTTTAAAAGCATAAAAGTACCTTTAATGAGGCTCGAACCTGTTTCCATCGAGTAGGATTACAAACAGAGAAGAGTCTCGGGCTTTTGTTAAAGTCTGAACGAATTTATCTACAATATTAAGCGGGTCACTGTGGAGGATCGTTACGATGTTCTGGCGAATAAAAAAAAAAAGTCTAAAAACCCAAAGTAAACGGATCGCTCGAATGTCTCAACAACGTCTTTTTGTTTGACTGCATGAAAAGATGCGTCTAATAATCGACATATTCTTTATCTGGATATTAGTTATGATCAGTAACCGGATTATTGCATCGCGGCAAATAAATCAATACGACTCAAATAACCACATTTTTTCATCTCGGTGAATCCAAAATAATCTCAGTCACAATCAAAATCTTAAAATTCCAAATCACGCGACATTTCTATTCGGCACCTGTCAAATGCATTTATTCCTCTGAACAAGGGTTATTTGATGATGCGTGAGGTGGAGGGGGGGGGGGGGGGGGGGGCGGTGGTCTATGTCTCAACTTCCTCCATCAGCAGTCTCAGTGTTTCAGCAAACCGCTTAACGCTCGGATCAAATCCAGGTCACAAGTGTTCCTCCATTAGTTAATGAATAATCGGAAGTACTAAACATCTCGTCTTTGACTTTCAATCAAGCAATCAATCAAGTAATCAAATATTTAGTCATAAAGCACAGAAACCGGACAATTTATTAACTCCATTAAGATCGAACTGGAATAATTACTTTTTAGGCGTTTGTTTTTAGGTAGTTTTTTTAAACACCTTCTTGGTTAGTCATTTTGGATTTTCAAAGAAAATAGGTTTTTCTGCTGTCATTTAATAATAATAATAATAATAATAATAATGACAATAACAATCAAATAACGTTTACGATTCAGAAAAGGCATCTAACAAGTTAACTATAGTTAGCTATAGCTTGAAAATAAAGGTCAGTATTTTTTAAGTTATTGTCATTTCAATAATCTGTATTTAATCACTCTCATCCCTATTATAAATGATATATTTATATATATATTTAAAAATTAACTTATTATTATTATTATTAAATGACTGGATAACATCCATCTGCGTGAATTTACATCCTGACATCAGGCTTTTGTATCATCGAGCCTGAGTTTCCGGTGAGCAGAGAAACTGGGTTAAGATGCTGTAAAATAAATGAATACTTTATTTTAGGATCGACCTTCATGTTCAGGGGATCGCTGGTGGGAAGCTGCTGAGAGGTTCAACAACAGCAAAAAGAAACCTCCTTTTTATTAATGTTCCCCGTCTGATCCCCGCTAACAGGTGGAGCTCTGTCATCTCGCACTAACTGTCCCCAAACTGACGTCTGCAATAAGATACACGCGTGAGGAGCGTTCTCGTGTGTGTGTGTGTGCGCGTGTGAGTTTGCGCATGCTCTGCTTTCAAGGCCCAGCAGTTTTTCACCCAAAAAGCACCACTAATCTGATTTATGAAGGCGCATAGAAAAGTGGCCTCTTGCTGGTTGATGCAAATAATAATATAAGACCACGTGACGCTTTAATGTGCGCGGGGCCGCGACGTTCGCCATCACTCGAGCGCCTTTAAAATAACCTGCATTGATGACTCTAACCTTTGCAGCCCAAACCACGGTGACACCATTAAAGCCGCTGCTGCAGGTTAGCACTTCTCCCGGTAACTTTAGTGCGGCCTTAATGAGGACGAACGCGGGTTAACGACTGTGTAGTCGTGTTTCAGAGGCCAGGTCCGGGTTTCAGCGGAGACGGACAAAAAGAAACAATATTTATGACACTTTTAAGCATACATCACTTTGACATCTGTTCGTCTGGCAGCTGGCATCCATTAGTATTAGATATTTCATTCCGCCCTAATTTGGAGCGCTCTTTGTCCCGAACCATGGACACCGGGGGGAAAATGAGTATTGTACCTTTAGTGCACTTTTACGCGGCGTTTCCCTTGTGCAAAAAAACAGCAAATGGGGTGTTGATGCAGACCGCAGCGCTGCGTTATGTGGCAAAGCTGAGGAAGGGTTGAGTCATACCTGGATTGAATTTATATTAAATTTCCTCATCCATTAAGATCACACTGTATGGGCAAAAACATTGCCGCAATTAGTCACTTTTGGGTACACAAGCGCACGATTTTGACGCAATGTTATTAGATTGAGGACGGAGAGTTCAATACAAACAGAGTGTAATGTCACTGATAGTCCTCTGATATAGTTTGGTTTTTAATTAGACGACAAATAAATGAGTAAAACTTACATATGGAATGAGAAAACGGGCCTTCAACGCATATGGTCCTTCAGTTGCTTGAGTGCGTTTAGTGTTTAATAAAGAGGAGGGTGGAAGCAGCGCGGTGACGCTCCCGACACGGGAAGTAGGAGAGGCGGCCGCGTTTTAATGCAACAATGTAATTACAGGTTAGTGAAACACGACACGGTGCATCTTCTTGCTTTGTGTGAAGTCTCTCTGCGAGTCCTCGCTCGGTAGTCGGAGGGTCAATGATGCTGCAGAGGGACCGCACGTTCAGTCCCAAGTACAGTGGCGTCCTCTAGTGGACATTCACGGATCCTACGGCCAGTCAAATTCTTCCTCATTTCTCTTTTCTTTACCGTAAGGAAAAGGAGAAATGCTTTTCTGTAGAAACACTGTCATAAGTGAAATACATTCATAAGCAAAGATAACTATTATATTCGGTCAAAGTGGAATGTTATTAATGAGAATTTCACATTTAAGCAGCATTTTGATGCGACTTTATATTCTGTTGGATATTACTGTACCATATTAATCTGTTTGTTTTATTTGTAAAAAGTGTATCCGTAAAGTCAATCTTAATACTGTCAGATACAATTATTTGGAAATATTGACAAGAATTCACTGCTGCATAAGACATTTCTTCACTTACATTCTTCTTCTCGTGACGCGACCAGGATGGAGAGCAACGCACAAATCTCCAAAGAGACACTATTTGCCCACAGATGAATGGCGCTAACCCGCCGTGTGGATGGTCTGAGTCAGTGTGCAGTGTGACTGTGTGTCCTCTAGAGGGCAACCAAGCATCACACAAGTCCAACAAGTCAGAGGAGAAACGGTCTGATGTTGGCGATCAGAAGTTTCATGTTTGGTGTCCAGGGAGTCGGACACAAACAGGTGTTTTACATTTCTGGTGTCAGGATGGTCGGCGACATTTCCGTGGTGAGTCTGAAGTAGCAGCTACTATAGTTCCCGTTAATGCCCTCATAGTTCAACAAATACATCCGATTCATCCTCTTGATCAAATGTCTGCAGATGGAATATGAAAGATTATTATCGAAGCACTTTTGCTTGTTCCCAGTTTAACGAAAGTCTCTATTGATGGATTTCAACACACAGATCGTCACACTAACAGACTGAGACAATTCAATTCAATTCATTTTATTTTGTAGAGCCCAAAATCGCATGAAAAAACCCTTCCAGGGAAAAAAGGGAAGAAACCTTAGGGAGAACGTCAGAGGAGGGATCCCTCTCCCGGGATGGACAGACTGCAATGCATGTCATGTGTACAGAATGACTCATACAGATGTAGAATACATTCAATTTCTATAACAGAAATTAATCAAAGAATTCCAGGTAGCAGGCCAGATGTACGACAGGACCACTGCAGGGGCCACCACCATCAGATCAAACCTCCATCAGATAGAACCTCCATCCACAGAAGACTGTGGGGAGGGAAAGCAAAGATTTTAGGAAAGGGTAATAGTGATATGAATCATATTTAAAATTATGATGATGATGATGATGACGGCAGCAGCAGGTGCCAGCAGGGCCACGGCCGGAGTCAGGACCAGGGTCCTGACGGAACTACGATCTGCAGAGACCTGCTCGGCGAGAAAGCACAAAGAACTCCCGGGAAGGAGCTGAATTAGTCATGTGCATTAATGCAACGTGGATTTTAGTAAAAGGGAAGAGAGAGAGAGAGAGAGAGAGAGAAAGAAGTTCGGTGTGTCCTAAGAAGTCCCCCGGCAGTTTAAGCCTATGGCAGCGTAACTAAGAGCTGGTCCAGGCAAACCTAAGCCAGCCGTATTTTGTGTTTTCGCTTCTTATTAAATAAAAAAAATGAAGTGTTAATGGGGATAAGGTGTTGTGATAGCGTTTTGCTATAAACACAAGGCATGTGCATAACAATTCAAATGCTGCTGTGATGTGAAGTTAAAACGTAAATATAATGTGTATTTCATCACATTGGAGACATGTTTGATCACAGTTCACTGTTATGTAAAGAAAAACAAATACCTTTTGTTGTTGCAAACTTAGACTAAACCAGTTGAGTTATTATCTCATTTCTTGCTTCATTTAATAATAATTAAAACAATATAATTGATTTTATTAAACTGGTCTGAATTCCCAAATATCCAACTATACTTGACATACTCGTCTTTTCTGCTTGTGTGCCGTATTGTTTCAAGTGCCATTCCTCTTAAAGTCTACTCTGCTCTTGATTGACCCCTTCATTAATAATCTCGTTAAAGCACCGGATGAACAAACCTGGCTTTTTCTGGACACACTTTCCCTAAGCAGCACACGCAGCTGCTGGATGATCAGAAGCCTCACCAGACCCCAGTTTACAGAGAGAGAGAGAGAGAGATGTGGCTGCCAAGTAATTATCCCCCTGTTGCCCCTCTCCGAAATGCTAATGGTATTTACAGGACCGGGAGAGGAGAGGACACCAGCAGCAGGTGCAGCTGCTGGAGCATCATGCTACACTGAGCTTACATGACGGCTCTGAGGAGTAAACAGAGGGGTCATTGTGAGTGTTTATGTGATGGATGACCAGTCAGACTGAGATCAGATAAAGTCCTTTAACATACAGTGTTTAGAGCTGGATAGCAATATAAAAATAGAGGACTCTGTGGGGACGTTGTCCACGTTCGGTTTAAGGACACAGACTTGGACAATCAGTAATGTTTGATTTAACCATTACAGATTTGTAAAATGTGGTTTAACCTTTAGGTAAAGGATTATTTTTACGCGTTATTTTAGGTTGATTGTCTGCACCACACATCTTCAAAAGGAATAAAAAATCCCAAAGAATAAAAGTGTGCTGAGTTTTCCCTTGTTTTGATTTGACTAAATCTACCAGAATGTGAGTTGTGTCGGCCGGAAGAATAGTTTTTAGTCAACACCTAATAGACATTTAAATGTGGACAAACAGCTCTGCAATACCACGACTGTGAGTCATATTGTTTGAAGAAATAGAATAAAGTGCTTTCTTTTTAATGTTCTTACATACATTTTAATCGCATCCTTTTAGACATAACATTTATGCAAATATTCTTTTATATTTTAAACTTATTTAGTGCTGGTGCTCCCATTCCAAAAGTGAGCCATGCTTTTCAAAGGGTTGTACTTCAGTTCATTACACGTATTGAAATACAAATTTAAGATAAATGTTCACCCTTGGATGTGATAAAAATGTACGTATTCATAATTCCATCAATGACGGTGTAAATCCGTTTCTCCGTCTGCAGAACGTGCATTAAAAGTCCGATCCTCTAAAAGTCCAGTTCTGTTGCTTAATCCAGAACCATGTGACCCAAAATCTCCATTTGGCTGAGAAGGGGATTGGGAAGGGAGAGATGGACAACAGAGTAAATATTTGGCAGTGGAGAGCTCTTGGGAGCAGCAGAGGAGCCTCTCTGCTTGAAGCCTGTTGGTGTTAAATAGATTAAGTGGCTGCTGGGTCATTGTGGACAGAGAAATTCCCGCTCTTCGGACATGACTTCTCTTTGCCTCTGCGTGTTTTCGCTCTCCAATCGAGTGCCTTCTGTAAACTGTCCACTCCAGCGCTACTGTAATCCCCTGGTGTTTGTCAAACAAACATGAAGGGGCAGCCAGTCCTCCAGTGATATCCCATTTCATCTCAAAGGTTGCTTAGTAGGGTTTGTTTTCGCAACTTGTGCGTAAAATATGTGGATAAATGTTCAGGTCACTCACTTTGTCGAACTCTAAAATCTAACGGGATTCTAATACGCCCTGAATCAAAGATGTAATATTGCTTCTGACTATAGACTTGGCAGCAGTAGACGCAGAGCAGTAGATAGTAACCCAGATCCCATTCAGCTCCATTCAAAACCATGACAACACGGAACAAGCTCGGATTTATCCTGCAAAGTTAAAGGACATTGTGCCGGGGCGTCAATCAGGCATTATTGCGGGACTGAACAAATGCAAAATCTTGACTGGAACAAATGCTTCCAACGGGTCTCGGACGCGGGGCAACATTTCCCCCCTTTGTTCCCCTCCCCTGGTTGGCATGTATTTGTGTTCCCTCTCGTCCGACCACCCAGGACGCCTGGGGAGGCGCGTCCACCGTCCAGTCTCCTGCTGCATGGGCCTTACGCGGCTCGCTGAAGTGGTTGAGGGCCGATATCAATATCAAATACCGGGGGGGGGGTGAGAGGCCGCCACATAATGCTGGATTCACGTTTTGCATTTAATGCGTTTAATATGTGTGCAGCGACAAAAGGAGCCGCGATATCATTCGTCTGCGTCCCGCATGGGCGGAGAACGACCGCACCCGTTCATTGGGCCAATATTGGAATTTGGAATTGCCGTCCGATGCACGAGAGGGCACATCTATTTATTTATTCTGCCCGTAAAGCACGATGAATTACCAATAATTTAACGTGATTACCGATTCGAACAAAATTGTCCCATCTGAGGTTTGTCCGTGACACTTTTAAATACTTGTGCTGTAAACGTCCCTCATGAACACGTTCTTTGTGTTTTCACAGCTGTGGGTAACTACATATCATATATACTATCGTATTGTTTGTACAGAGGCGTTCACTTATTGGTACACAAGTTAGTTGTAGCTGTTGACAACCACATGAATAGACACATTTAATCATAAATCATCCACAAACATCCAAAGAAAAGCATTTCCCTTTGTCCCGGGAGAAGTTTTCGACGCCATCCATAAACGTCCAACCTTCTCACGGCAGCAATTAATACGCCTCTAATGGAGGTATTAGTTAAACCAACTCGCGGGCATCTCGCTAATTGCTCACTTTGTATGCAAATGCTGGACACGTTGTTTGGGCGAGAACAAGGGGGAGGAGGGGGGAGCTTGATGATGGGACGGGCTCTGTTGTCAGTTGCCACCCAAGACGTGATTCAGCTGCAACAATTCCCATTATCAGTGTCCCAGTTTGACGATACGGGACAAATCTGTAATGATGACGAGTGTTTCCTTCGATCATTGTTGACGTTTTTTTCTTCTTCTTCTTCGGCAGCTACCATCATTGGGTGACAGCAGCCCGGCCATTCAGGTACTCGTCGGTGGGAGGGGTCTTTATAAGCGACAGCCTTGTGTTTGCAGCTTATGGAGTGCTGTTTGTGTAAACACAGAGCCCAGTGCACACATTGGTTTCCGAGTTGGTGTTTGGACTGCGCGTAAAGTGAAGAGGATCCGTTGCTTTTTCTTCTCCTCCTCTTCCTCCTCCTCCTCCTCCTCGGATAAATCTATCCTAATTCTAAGGCAAAACAAACCCAGGACTGCACACAGTGGGACGCGATGGCCACCCCGACCAAGTTCAGTTTTTCCGTTAGGAGCATCTTGGATCTGCCGGAGCACGACGCGCGGGCCGCGGCGCGCTCCTCCCCGCTTTACTCCACCTGCTCCTCCAGCTCGCCGTACAACTCCTGGATGGACTGCGACCGGAGTCCTTGCCTATGTGAGTGCATGCAAATCAAGCCTCTATCTTAAATGATATATTTGTTTATTTATTTTTGAACAGTGTCTTCAATGTGTTTGGTTTGCATTTAAAAGCAGATAGATGAATGGGTCGAATGGATCGATGGATAGAGATCTCCGCACTGGAGGATAGCAGGCCTAATATCACACATTTTTAAATGACAATTTGTTCTAACCAGCTTCATGTACCCCATGCAGCTTCTGACGAAGGTAGTCTCGATGCCTCTCCTGACTCGACCAAGCCGGATGATTCTTCTCTGGACTCAGATCCCGACAAGAGCAAGAAGAGTAAGAAGCGCCGAGTTCTGTTCTCCAAGACCCAGACCATGGAGTTGGAGAGGCGCTTCCGCCAGCAGCGCTACCTGTCCGGCCCGGAGAGGGAGCAGCTGGCCCGCATCTTGAGTCTGACCCCGACCCAGGTTAAGATCTGGTTTCAGAACCACCGATACAAGATGAAGAGAGGCCGGGCGGAGGGATTGCTGCACGACTTGGAGATACCGCAGCCTCCGGTGCTGCGCCGGGTCGTTGTTCCGATCCTAGTCCGGGATGGTAAACCTTTTCACACCTGCTTACTTGACACGGACAAAGCTGGCTGCCTGCCTGCTTCTCAGGCGCTACATTTTCCCTTAGCGTACCCGTCTCTTCAGCATCCGCCCACCGTAGCTCTTCCTCCAAGGTACCACCAGCACTTTCCCACCGCGGCGGCGGCCTCCAGATACGCCTGGAGAGACTTTTGGAGCGACTCGGTCCACTTTAATTCTTTCAAGTGAACTCATTTCAATGCACAAACCCATTTAGAATTGCATCAAATGTTTTCTGAATGTTTTTGCCAATTTTTAGTTGTTAAACGAAGGATAATTTGCACATTTTATTTTGATAATTTACTGTTGTTAAAGATGCTCGTAATATTTTCTCAAATTCGGGCTTATTGCTGTAGCCTGTATGTTTTTTTAATCATACAATGTGATAAAGTATTTGTAATAGAAAATGTTGAACCACAATAATTGTATACATGATGTATAGGATTTAGACGATGAAAAAGTATGTTGTTTGTTGTCTTTGTCTGTAAAACTTTCTTTTTGTAAACGAAATTATTAATAAATTCATATTTTGAATGATACTTTGAACTTTGTAATGTGCTTATTTTTAAGTGTAGGCCCTCCACATCTGTTACATCTCCATCACTTCCTGAAAGCAAACAAAGAAATATATATCAACCTAGTTTTTAAATTTTAAGTAAAGTTTAATTTTAACTACATCTGTTCAGTGATATTCCGCTGCGTAACATATTTTGATTGTTGAATGTAAAATATGTAGGAGGTCGTGACAGGAGCTCGGAGGCCTTTATAATGTTAAAAAACTAATTATGCACCCAAAAGCTGAGCAAACATCACTTCTAAAAAGGACTGGATTTGGTTAAGCATAAGAATGCCCAGTAAACATTACAGCCTCTTTCACTACAGCACCCTGTTGTCTGGGCTGCTTTTCACTTATACAATTAACTTTTGTTATTCTAAAGCTAGTGGGATGAATACAGCGGTTACACTCAGGCTTTATGTGGAGATCTCGGTTTGTGTACTGTAGGTTTGAAGAGGATATGATATTTTTAGGGGGCGAAACTGGCTCATTAAATCCGTCTGATCAAAAGAGTGCAAGTATCTTGCAAGACACATACTTTATAATAAGTGTTGATATTAATAAGTTTGATTGAAACATATTTGTGCTGATAAATGCCTCATAAATGTGCTCCAGTGATCACAGATTTAGAGAAAAGCTGGTCTCTCATACTCAGAAACTAAAAAATACAGTTTTCCATCTTTGCTCAAATTTAAATGTTTCATCATGAAAAATATGCCTCAGTGTTTAAAAACGTGTCAGTATTTCATCAGGGACGAGGGGGGTCTTCTGCTTTCACGCCCCCTATAATGTTGTTTGCTCGTCCTGTGACCCTGCAGCCCATCGTCACTGTCACCTGGTCCTTTGTCTCCCTCACTGAGGCCACCTTGTATCACATATGGAGGGGACTGGCCGAGCCCCTCAGCCCGCTGCATCTCCCCTTAAACACTCTTTTTGTCTGCGTGTCTCCCCGTGAATGGACCATTGTCCCTGATCCAAAAGGGACCGAGACAAAATCTTTAGTGTTTCAATTCCCGTGATGTTTAATCAGTCCCTGCGACAAATTTATGAGGTTTAACTGCACAATGGTGTTTTAGAGCATCTTGGGGTTTAAGGGTGACAAAGACAGGCTTTTAGAGGTTGCCATTGGTTTTTTAAGTTGGTCAGAGGAATTGTCTGCAAAGGATGGGTTTGTATTAGCCTGGCCATCCTATAGTTTTACCCACTGGACGGCCCCGGGGCCCCTTTTAGGAAAGTTATACGGTTCACATAAACGAGGCCACAGGAGACGTTTTGTTGAGTTGTTGTAGATAACATGTAATGCCTATTAGGTCCTAATGGCCCTCATGTCCAAAGAGTTGTTTGCTTAAACGATGAAAAAGATCATTCATTGTCAAGCTTTTTGTTGTTATACATATATGTTAGAAGTTTCCCAAATAGTGGCCTTCGAAATTTCTTGATAGTTCGGCCATATTATGAATGTCTGAAAACATCCAACATTCAACAGTTTATTGCTTGTCTCACTCACAATTTGGTCCACTTTACACTAATCCTGTGCGCCAAGTTTGAAATGCTGTGCAGGTGAATGACAGCAGGTGAAACACATATAGTGAGAAATTGTTTGTATTGAACAGCTGCAGCTTAAGAAGGCTGTTGGATGGTGCAGCTGCATTGTGTTAACATAGATTCTAACTCACTGTTCACACTTGTTTGTGGTATTTCTATGAATTTGTCTTTTAATTGTATTTTTAAATTAAATTATATCAGTGATGTCAAAAATAATTTAAAATGTCAGGTCAATGTTAAAAAGAGCATTTTCTTCGGACTCATTCGGGTGACATGTGCTTGTTGCTTTCAGCAGCTCAATGTCTTTCTCTTTATTTTTTTGTGTTTCATTATAAAACATTTTAGATAATTTTACAAGAGATATCAAACCAAATTAAGAGAATATCAATACCGTATCATGTGATTTATGTATTCCAGATCAATGGCTCTACTGAGAGTTATTTAATGGCATTGAAAACATACTTTTGTGGCCCAGAAGTAATTAATAACAAAGTTAAAGATTCTTTATATTTTCTAATGATGTCAGTTGTGAAAGATCTTTTAAAAGTTTTTCTTTTCAAAGGTCAAAGGTCAGACAAATTGCTTGCAGAAGCATATGGATGAAATTAGTACAGATAAATGGTGAAAGTAGGAAATGCATAAAACTAAATCAGATTAAAACATACAAATGAAAGACGCTATAGCACTGGTTTGATGTGACTAATAAAAGCAAAGTCAGCCAGATGTAACAACAGACTCATATGTGGCAATGAGAGTTAGGGTTATCTGTATTATTTTAAAATATATATGTATAATTTATTACAAATATAGCAACGCGTTACGATACAGTATGCACACAAAGTCTGCTAAAAGCTAAAATGTATTTAGGGATTAATACAGAATAATAAAAAGGATTCTACTGAATGAAATATATTTTTTCAAAAAATAGTTGTTAAACTCTCAGAAAGAATATATTTTAAACTGTTAATTATCCCACTAACATTTTCGGTTGATCGGGGGTTTTGGGGTTTTCGATTGAGCTCATCCACTAGATGGCGCACTAACACACCGTATCCCGTCTCCCCTCTTAAAGTAAATGTCCCCCATCTTGGTCTTTGGCCAAAGGCTGCCTGTGATCCACTAGAGGCCGTGCTTCCCTCATAAAACACAAAAAAAGTTGAATCCGCCCTACTGTTTGCCTGTTTGTCGTGACGTCACGCCTCCGTATTTGGCCTCAAATATTTCTCATTTGTGATGTCCCTGTGACGTGGCTGACAGTTTGCCTTGATGGAGGGTCAGAGACACAGCTTGTTTTTGATGAGAGCTGATTGGATAACTGGTGGTTTATCAGCGCATGAATCAATCTGACCTCATTTTTCAAAGAGAGAAATTAAGGCTGGTGTGTGATGGTTCTTTCTTCATGTCTTCTTCTCAGCTTCTCTTTTTTATGCGGACCCTTACCTGGCAACCGTCGTTGTTAGATTTGACTGAAAAGGGGACAGACATGGAGAGAGTTTTTAGGAAAAAGTCAGAAAAAGGTTTGAAGGGAAAATAAATTCTCTGGGGAGCCGAGACTGAACAACAAACGGCCATTGTTGCCCTAAATTTGCTACACTGGGATGGAATATGGTCTTCTGTTTTGTGGATAGAATGCAGCCATGGACATATTAGGCATCACTATTTGTATTAAACATGGTTCTTAAATATTTTTAATGGCGGAAATATACCGTGATTCGAATGATTTATTTTGCATTCCTTTGGAGATACGTGGATTGAAGTCACAAAGTTTGTTATGGACCTTTTGAGATTAGTATGTGGTTAGTATTTTTCTCACTTGAGAGATGTGTACATGCTGCATTAAGTGACATACACGTGCCATTTTATAACAAACTATTATTGTTTTGTGGTAAATAATAACAGCAACTTTCTGTTATTTCTCATTTTACTAACTTCTTTTTCACTGCGACTTGTTCTCTGGATCACACCAATCACACAACACAACGTGAAGCCTCAATAACAAAGGCTGCTATAGCCTCATGCCCGCCACTTCAATGTCCTCATTATTCTGAGGAATTAGCTGCAACATTTGGACTAATTACACTAATTGGCCTTAATATCCGTGTGCCAGAACAGGGGAAAGGTACTGATTTAGATGATTAAAAATATCTTGCGAAATTCCTTAATTAAGGCACGCATAAACCAGATTTGCTTTGGATGCAGAAACATGCTGTAATTTTAATTGCAGCGATTATATGGCCTGTGAATTATGCGCCTGCAACTCGGCTAGCATCCAAACAATTTATTTCAATTCTAATATTGAGCCTCGAAATATAAGACAATATTGCTTCATTAAAGATAATTGTGAACCTCTACAAAGCGCTGCAAATATTGCGCATACTCCCCTGCAGTGACGTGCGAGCTGTGCAGCAAGAACCTGCGGCCGATGATCTGCGTGGCGACCTGTCAGTGATCTGCATGTCTTCCCACTGGGCCTGCAGCTGAAATGTCAGAGCAAGTTGCTGAGGGTTCTTCAGCATTTTATTTGAGTGTTTTAAATTAAAATCTAATAAAAAAGAAATCCGATTTGAAAAATCGAGAAATAAAACCAGGAACCCATGTTGGGAGTAGCGGTGGAAAACAAACTGGTCACAACATTTCACGTTATTATGTCCGCCAGCAGAAGACGCTGTGTTTCTTTAACTCCTATGCGGAGATGTCGGCTCCACCTGCAGGCGCGGACTTCTTCTGTGAGGAGCTGCTGCTGCTGCGCGACTGACGTCAGACCTACTGAGACCTTTGCGAGATCGAGATGCGTTTCTAATAGTACTTTGGTTTGTTGTCTTTTTAACTGTATAGCCACATGAGCTCCGGCGTGATTCGGACATCAACAGCCTGTGTAAGTTAGCAGTCAATTTAAATGTGTTTACTGCTCATTTTCCAACGTAGAGAATACGTTAAATGTTGAGCCTAAAAGTGAAGCGGACACTGGTAACCAAATGATAATGACAATAACGTATGTACTATTGCTTAACGTTGAAATATTTACAAGATAATGTTGCACATCATTTAAAACCAAGAAAAACTACAAGTAATTATTTATAATAAATAATCATAAATGATTTCAATATAAATCCAACAAATAAACACAATTGATTTCGTTAAATTAAAACAATACATTTAAAGCGATAAAGAAATAGCACCCACTTCACCTTGCGTAGCCTACAACTGCTCGGAGGCAAAGCTCTCTGAATACTATTCCTTGACTTGAAGCCCGAATCTTTTGTAAAACTTGAGAAATGAGATGTGACTGAAACTGTCACGGCTCGTTGAGCGTTAAGGCGAGACGCTACCTGCTGCAGGAGAGGGCTTCAACGCCCTTTACTTCACACGAGAGCCTCTCCCCCCTCTCCACCAGAATTATTTGCTCGTGGGTTTTTTTTCCAGCGGGTCTTCGTGCATCTAAACATATGCAATAGGCGGCTTTCGTCCGATGATCTCAAAATATAAAGAAAAAAACAGACGAAGTGAGGTTAATCATTTACGCAGCCACTTAACACGCGGATGTGTATTTATTTACTTATCGGTATCAGTCAATTTCTCTCCCCGCAAGTGCACTTTTGCATGTCTGAGTACGATAAGGCATAACACAAACAATCCCGCAATCACTGGTGGCCTCTCGTGGCCATTAAAAGTCAGTAGTTCAACCGAGGAGTGGTTCTCCAACTCTCAAGTCCATATAGGCCTCTTTTCATCAAGAGGCCCTCGTAAACATCACTGCAGTTAATAAAGTGAATTGTGGTCAGTGCAGTCCCGAGGTGCAGCGGCGCGTTCATGAGTGACAGCGGAGAGCCACAAACTCCGAACAGCGGGAGCGCGGGCCGGACGGCGCCCGCAGCGCGCAGGCAGGCACGCGCATTTATGATCATGTGCACAGCTGATGTTATTGTCAGTGGGAGGGGAAGCACATGTCTCGCAAGTGAAATTGCGCTCGTCGAAAGGAGGCTAGAGCTGCGTGGTATTGTTGCCCCGATGCCCCGCCTCTGATGGTAGCCTTAAACCTGGCACCCAGCTAAAACAAACCGAAGCCAGCACCGAGCTCCCACTCAATCCAATTAAGGCGGACTTGAGGCGTTCTCCTACGTGTGCATCTACCAGGATCGACGTTGAGACAACAGGAACCGGAGGGGCTTTCGCCAAAAAAAAAAAAAAAAAGAGAAGAGAAGGAGAGATTGCCTTGCCTTCTAATTTCTCGCTCTCCAGCCTCAGAACAATGTCGATGAGCCCCAAGCATTCGACTCCTTTTTCAGTTTCCGATATCTTGAGTCCCCTTGAGGAGAGCTATAAGAAAGTAAGTATGGAGAATAACAACTTGGGGGCACCTCTCACTTCTTACCGGCAGCCGCAGGTCTCTCAGGCGGCGATGCAGCAGCACCACATGGGCCACAATGGGACTGTGTCTGCGGCTTACCACATGACTGCGGCAGGTGTTTCCCAGCTGTCACACACGGCCATGGGCGGCTATTGTAACGGCAACCTGGGCAACATGGGCGACCTGCCGTCGTACCAGGACGGCATGAGGGGCAGCACCACCGCCACCGGCTGGTACGGAGCCAACCCGGACCCGCGCTTCTCCACCAGTGAGTAGAGCCTGCACCTGTACTTTGGACTCCAGTTTGGGGTTTCAGGATTTCGTGTGAATGCACCTGTTTTTTTTTCCTCCTCCTGTATTATAGTGTTGGTTCCCTCACGCCAGAGTGCGCACTGCTCTGTTTCACTCGCTAGGTTTTGATTTTATTATACGGGAGGGAAAAAGGGCAAAAGCATGCAATTTACCCAAACAACCGAAAAACAGTCCATATAATCCATATACGGCTATGTCCTCATTTAATGTTGAATCCGTGATCATTTTAAACCGATAATCTGCTGCTATCAGTCGAAGGCTTTTTTTTCATTTGACCTCAGAAATGTTGTTTGAACAGTCTGATGTACTAGATGACACGCATTAGAGTTGTATTTGTTAGTATGTGTTTTAATCATTAAACAATAATAGCAGTGTTGCATAAACTCAGTATAATCGCGTATCGAAATCCAATTTTCTATGATGTTTTACTCCTTAAAGCTGGATTATCGTGTGAGCAGTTGCACACTGATATTGATATGTTTGGCTTTTTTTTTTCTCCATCAGTTTCTCGCTTCATGGGCTCGCCATCGGGCATGAACATGGGCAGCATGGGCAGCCTCAGCTCCCTGGCAGACGTGGGCAAAAGCATGGGCTCCCTGTCCAGCACCCCGAGGAGAAAACGACGGGTGCTGTTCTCCCAGGCGCAGGTCTACGAGCTGGAGCGACGCTTCAAGCAGCAGAAGTACCTCTCGGCGCCAGAGAGGGAACACCTGGCAAGTATGATCCACCTCACCCCGACCCAGGTGAAAATCTGGTTTCAGAATCACCGGTACAAGATGAAGAGGCAGGCTAAGGACAAAGTGTCCCAGCAGCAGATGCAGCAGGACAGCGGCTCCTGTCAGCAGCAGCAGTCCCCGCGGAGGGTGGCCGTGCCGGTGCTGGTGAAGGACGGCAAGCCGTGTCAAGGCAGCGGCCACACGCCCACTTCCTCCGCACAGAACCTTCACCAGCAAGGGGGCAATGTCATGATCATGTCCAACAACACGTCCGGCCTTGGGCAGCACCAGAGCCAGCAGGTGGGAAGCACGGGTCACTCGCCCGACATGGCGCCGCACTCCTCCAGTCCGCCGTCCCTGCAGAGCCAAGTGGCCGGCCTCTCTCACCTCAATTCCCCCGGCGCCGAGTACGGCTCGGCGCTGCAGTGTTCAGCCCTGTTGTACGGCAGGACATGGTGACATGAGGCGCCGGCTATTCAAACCGATTCCTATATTTAAAGAAAGACAAACAAGACATCTTTTTATTGTAAATGTGCGCGTCCGAACAGGAGCCGAGTGAAACCGGCGCAGCCTTTCTTGAATTTTCCCCTTTTGGAAGGAAGTGTGACTTCGATGGAAGGAAGCGAAAGGGAAAAACACTTTTCATCAAAAACTGCGGAAGTCTTGGGATTTATTTATGTAAATTATATTGACACAAAAGATGAATCACCCGTCATATAGGCCGCAGTAATTTGGGAGATGTGAACCTGAACAGTGGAACTGTGAATATGGGTGCTGTTATATTCCCCTTCACAAACACACATGACTCTGATTTATATAGATTTTAATGTAAGCCGTAGATTTAGCGTGTATATTTCTGTAAGAGGTTTGAATTTTAGCTATCTGTTGTAAAAAGTTTTTGACGCTGTTGACAGTTTGTTGTCGTTTTATTGGTATTTGTAAGTTTAATTTCTTTGTAACTTATATAGATATTTGACTTACAACAAAACAGTCCTATTAATAAATTATGGAAACAAGATAGTTACGTTTTTCTGTGAAATATGTCATTACTTTAAAATATTCTTATTGGAAAAAAAGGGAGAAGAGCAAAACACAGTGCGGTATTATTTTCATTATTATTTTTTATTATCATCATTATTATATTTGCTGATTTTCTACTATCAGTGATTTGTAATTTATTAAGAAAACGAATAATCGTTGGGCTTGATGCGAAGAAAAAATAACCAGCCATAAAATATGTTGAGTTTTGTCAAACTGGCAGGACTAATTACTATATCAACAGCCGGGCTCTTATTCTGACATGACATTCAATTCACCGGCCTATTTTTCTGTCTTATACTTTCTGTCTTATCGCACCGGCCTGGCTTATCTTTACCGGCTAAAGCTCACACAAGCGTTCCCCGCAGAGTAAACGGACCCTTTATGAGCTTTTTCTTTTCTCTTTCTCTGGGTTTGACCGTGTGAGTCAGAAAGGTGAGGTCTTTTCGCCTCCCGACATCAAACGCGATTGCTGCTCAAAGAAAAGCTTATCGATGAAATCCCTGACTAAACAGCGCGGTGTTCTTCTCAAACAGCTCGCGAGGCCGAACTGTCGGCGCGGGAGTATCAGCTGGTTTGTCAATAATCAATCAGGGGTTTTGGAAGGAAACGGCGAAAGGCTGTTTGTGTCCGGTGTCAATAACAAACCGTCCCAAACATTTCTTTAAAGATCAGACTGTATTTTGGGGGGTTTGATGCTTTTCGTACTGACGCAATAATGAAAAAACACGACTAGTCTCTTTCCCCTAAATTGTAGGCTCTGCAAATAAAAGCTATAATAATCATTAGGGACCATTCTCCCGCCAACTAATAGCGTATAGGTATTAACAGTAAACAGCGTTGTTGCCAAGCGACGGAGGTAGCGGTGGTTGATTTTCGATTACGGCTGAAAATAACTTGCTGTCAATCCTGTTTGTCTGGATTCCAATTAAACAAATTATAGGTTTTAAAGCGTATACCAAAATATACCTACAATTATTTCTGGGTGGTTATTGGTCGTTTTGGAATAAATCCGACTTTCTGGATATGACCCAATTTCCAAAGCGCTTCAGGCGATGTGGCCATTTCGAACCTGCATCTTTTTTTTTATTATTTCAGATTGCACCAAAAATTACTTGTTTTGGAGGTTTTTAATTCTAGTATAGAATAAGAAACGGAAACGGCTCTTAATCAACTGAATTAGCTGTTTGTCCTAACATTTCCACGAAAAAACAGTTGAATGACAAAATAAAAATGACAAGTTGTTGGGCTAAGAAAGTTTATGGTGCATGCTTTCCAAAATGTCTTGACTCCATGTGTCTCTTCTAATACCTGCCTTTTATATGGGATCCCTGATGTGTATGTCAGGTCTTTGCTCATTATCTGTTTTTTATTTTCATACACAACATAAGACACTATACTGTAAATATACATGAAATATACTGCGCCTCTGATCATCCTTATTTTGATGTTATATATGTATTACTCTTTTGAAGAAATAGTTAAAAAAAAGCTTCAGTCCTTTGTTCTTATGGCTTTGACTCAGCAGCATTTCGCTCATATTCTGCTTTTATTTCACAAGTGGAACCTATTGGGGTCCATAAGCATTAAGTGACTTTTTTGTCGAGTGAATAATAATTTAGGAACTTTTCATTTTCGGGCTTTAACTTTAAAAAGCACAGTGGGCTTCTACCGGAGGTACGATTTTCCACCCAGGAGCAAACCTACCTAATTCGTGTGTACTCCGTTAAGGCAGCAGCAGCACTTTAGGGCCACCAGGCAACCCTCCCATAAAGCTCCTTTGGGGGCTTTTAAGTGAAATCCTACCAGCGTCAGAAACTATCTTCAGACATTTTGCAGAGGTTTTTTTGTAGGGGAGAAAGTGAGAACTTCGGGATTGCATTAACATGTCTTTGGCGCGGTGTGTGGTCTTTGTGCGCTGCTTGTAGCTGTTGAGAATGACTTGTTGGAAGCGTGTGCTCTCATCGCTCTCTTTTGTAGAAACCCACAGTGCAAGTCCTCCTGGCTTTATGGTGGGCTGGTCTCCATGAACCCCAAGCAATTAGTCCCTAATCTCAAGGTAATCATATTTGAGTTAGCGACTGGCTGTTGAATTTTATTCCCCTGTTTAGCTTCTGTATCAATTTTTGGATGACGTGTTGCATACAGAAATCCGGTTTTATGTATCAGTGCGTTCAAATACTGAACTTACACTTAAGGGGGTATAAAACATGTGTACGACTTAAAATGGAGGCAGCAATAAATTGCACGATGAAATTGATTTGCATCTCTACAATGACGCCAAGAAGCAAAGGCCCCATTGATCGTTTTAAAGAATATAGTTCGATTCTTAACGTCACAGATTTTACAAACTAAACTAAAATTTCTACACAAATAATCAGGATATGGGATAATAAGGCTTCAGTCGTGTTACCGTTTACCGAAAGTGCTTAGTGGTACGTTTTCAGGGTTTTTTCTTTTTTTCAGGGAAATATTCTAAAATGTAACCTGGCAGTTTTGGGAAATCGGTGTACTTCCCATGCTCACACTCAGGAAGCTGGATATTTAAAATAATTAAATCACTCGATCATGTATGTCTGCAGTGGGGATGAATAAAACGTTAATATCCATGAAGGAAAAACCTAAAGCAACAAAAGTAAAATATAAAAAATGATGTAAGGAATACAAAAACCGTTGATTTAATGGATTGGTTTGAATTGAACCTGCCATGTGAATTTCTGATATTCCTATCGATGAAGATATGAGAATCGTACTACAGCACTGTGATTCATATACCCCAATAAACCTGAAATAAAACAAATTTAAAAACACACAACATAGAAATATAGGTTTTGGCAGTGAAGTGACGGTATACTCCTTATTGTTTTAAATGGTTGATAGCTTTTTTTTATTTCTTTGTTAAAGATGGAATAGGCGGCTGCTGTCCACGGTGCTGAAATAAATAGAAAACACTAAGAAAACAAATGTGTCGCTATAATGCGTTAGTCTAATCTTACTTTAAAAAAACAACAAAATTCATTCATTTTTCAGCAGAAGCAGACACTCATTTTAAGCCTGGAAGTCTACTAATGACCTTATTAAAGAATATAGAAGTGGTAGCTTGTTTTTTTTAATTTATTTCGAAAGACTCTCTCTCGTTCCTCTTTCTTAAGTTCCTCAACATTTCACTGCAGCAGGCCAAAGCATTCATGTGCATCACAAATAGGACAATTACTCAGCAACTGCAATCACCCCCTTTGGTAAATGTTTTTGTCAGCTTGCTGCAAAAATCTTTAATTGTCCTACGTTTATCTGGTTCTTGAAGCCATTGTTAAAAGAGCGCAAGCGAGGGTCATTTGTGAGCTGAAATACTTTGCATGCAAAGCGAAGCGCAAGATGCTGTAATACTTGACCTTTCAGCATAATTGTTGCAGGCATGAAATGCAGCATTCAAAGCTCGCTGAGTGGAGTCCTTTCTCCCTCCCTCCCTCTGATGAACAAAGCACATTTTATACATCTTTGGGGTTCAGTTGGCTTTGTTTCTTTCAAATGAAACGTCCCTGGAACTGGCTGCAATTTACCATAATTTCAATAATACTGCTAGGGGGAAGAAACGGCAGAAATCACAAAATTCCACAATTCAATACTTAACAATGAACTTCATGCTAAGCCTTCCCCGACAAAAGGCAGAAAACTTGTAAATATATCTTTCCATGGTTTGACATAATGATCTGAACTAAATGATAATGGACAGCAGCATTTTAACATACTGAACAGTTCAGGAAGATTGAGCCTGCTGCAGGTGTTGATCATGCGTCCTGCATACTAGATGCTGTGTGGGTTCTTTAGTTACTAACGATAAGGTCAGAATATCGGAAGAAGAAACATTATTTGACCAAATTCAAACGTTAAAGAAAATCCTGTGAAATTTAAGTCCTTAAAGAAACATCGGGCCTAGACTTGCCTTGATGATGGTCAATTACTAGCACATGATGTAACTTAACTGTTCAGAACTCCTTTTCCTGATTATTCAGTAAAACCTCAAATTTGAGACGGCAAAAAGGCCTCTTACATTCTTTTGAAGAACTTAATCTTTACCCCTGTTTTGATGTTACTTTTTAAACCATTCTTTTCAATCACCTAACAAACCTCTTAAAGCGTGTTTCCATCTGTTTGGGGAGTTTTGAATGCCACATAATGTCAGAATCACGTTTTAATTTGTATCATCTGCATAGAGTTTGAATTCACAGTGAAACAGAAGTTACAGTGTTGTAGACATCATGGGGCTTCAATGTAGGGATTCAGCTAAGAGATTAATTTAATTCAAGTCCTCAAATGTGAGTGAATTGCTTAAAAAGGGGGCGTGGCTTAGTAATTCCATCAGGATACGCAACATTTTTGGGGAACATTTTTTCCCCTGATCATGGTCAAGTGTGGTTTTATGTTTGCCAAGTTTAGCTCGTCAGTTTAACTATAGCTTATAGTTGTTGCAAACCACCCCAAATAAATGAATAATTAAACGTTAGAGATTTTGTGGTTAATATTATGTATGCAATGAAATATTAATGAAAAACCGACACAGGGACTAGATAATCAAAGTATTTCACTCTGTCTTTAAAGAAGATGTGTTGCTTACACATGCCTCATTCTAAAAGTCTAGATTAGGCAAACAAAACGCAACCAAGATTTTGGGGGAAAAAAAGAACAAAAACCAAATTATCCCTGTGACAAATTATCCCTGTGACTTGAAACTTTACAATCCAGAAACTCCTGGTTTCTTAAAAACATGTAGTTAGGAAAACCTGCTTTTGAACTGAAAAATTGTCTTTTTGTGTTTTTATAAAAAACGACAATCATATTGTCAGCATTTGAGTATGCCATCTTTGTAATAACATTTATAACATTCAAGATTATAGGAACATAGGATTTGGGAAGGGAAATAAACATTAATAACACAAATACCCAGAAAAATTACTCCCCCAACCACAAATACCTCCTCCCTTGCTTTTACAACATAAAATGGAAATCATGTAGCAGGCAAATAGAAATGTTCCCGCTCCATTTGACAAAAGCGTAGTTAGCCATTCTTATCGGATACCTCCAATGATATTCACACTCAAACCAAGTTTACGAGAGGATTTTAAAATTCCAAACATTATAATTTCAAACTTTAAAAACATGTAAAAAAAACAACAATCTAAACAGAATGTTTTTGTTTGGGCTGTATTGAGCACAGAGCATAGCTCCCATTTGTTCAAATGAAGTTAAACAAGACTACATCAATTTATTTTAGTTTATTTGGGTTGAAATTATTAAAAACAATATACTTCAATTCAAATATTTTATGGACCGTACATTTGTGTGTCAAATGACTACCATAATATATGTACAGAAATACGTATTTATTAATATGCTCATTGAGGTCAGTGTTAAAAGTCAGTGGCATATTGGCTCTTTTCCGCTAAACTAAATTTCCTACTTGTGTCCAACTAAGATAAGACAATTGCGTTCCTTGTTGCAATCTAAGTTTAAGATTTATGTATGAAGTTAAGATGACTTAAAGTTAGTATTTGGATACGTTTAAAAGCTCCAATATCAATTAAATCCTCACAGGGCACAGGCTAATGTTGGTCATTTTGAAAACAGGGCACTGTATGTTCATGTTCATAGACCCATTTTTAGTCAGACTTAAGAAGCATTAAGTTGCCTCATTGGTCCTGTCTATCAAAGTTGAAAAGTGGGATGTTTTGGTTTGGTAGTCCATTAGTTTCTTTCACGCATTTCAATCAACCTTTTCCAGTAAAACCCTCTGCAGGGAACCAACCTTGTAACCCATAATGGCCTAAAAGAGTGCAAACTTTTCCATTCCTGCAGCCAAAAACCACAACTGTCTTCCTCTCTTTCCTCTATATTATAACTTCTAACGCAATTTTGGTCTTTCGGAATAACTGCAGGTTATATCAAGTGATTTGGGTAATTTATGGAAGCTCCTCACAAGGACAGAATTCAATAATTTGTGCGCGTGTGTTTGTATGATTGTGTATGTTTGTGTGAGTGTTACCGTTAAACATGCCAATTAAAGGAGACCAGACTAATGCTGAGATGTCATGTCTGTGTACAGTACCAGCAGGAGTCCTTTAGAAACTAACGAGCCATCACTAACCCTGTTAACACCAAACCCTCCAGACCGACCTGGTCCCGCTGCCTGCAGCAATGACTAAATGTCTCCATTTAATCAAGGTCTGAATAGTCCAAGGCTATTCTTTTTCAAATGGTAAGACCTAAAGTGTATTTAAATGAAGCTGCACAGCATAACCATGAGGGCACTTGTGATAAAAACATAATACAACAGTTTTTGTGAGAAAAGGCTAGAAAAGTTTCACATTAAAAGCATGTGAGGCAATATTAAGAGCAGTGGTGGAAACTAATAAGTTGTTTAAGGGGAACATTTTCCTATTTTTCGGCACCACATGCATTTGTCAGCTATAGATGAACTATACAAATGAAGATTATACACATGAAACCCTTTGTATGATTAAATATATACATATGTCCATTGATTGAACTATACTAAAACCGTAACCATGTCTAAGTGAAAAGACAGGATTTTTACACTTGAGTTTTTTTTGCCAAAAACTTTTTTAAAGGTGCATTCCAAGGTGGATTTTTGCGAATATACCCAAATTGTTACTCAATACAAGAATTACAAACATGAATAATGTAAATAATTTCAATCTTTATCAATCATATTTCCACAACATGATAGAGTTGTGACTATAATTGGATTGAGAGTAAATAAGGTTATGGGTTGGGGTTAGAATTGATTACTGACAGAAGATCTACTGCTGGTTTTTAAGATTCGCAGCTGTCTGATGTCGGGCAAAGTAAACATGTAAACTGCTTTTAAAAATCAAATAAAGTCGGTGGATAACCTACTTCTGTAAGGTGCAGTTGTGCAACATGGATTGATGGTTCTCTAGAGGAAGAAGCCAAGCAGCACTCATGTATAGTCTTAAGATATTGCATGCAATCCAGATGTTATTAACTAGTCATTCAACATTGTTAACAATAATAAGAGAAATACACTATTTGGTAGTTACTTCCTTTGCTGAGTAAGTTCATTTTTAATCAAATGGTTTAATGGTTTTGTATCAATTAACACCTTGCAAAAGCAAAGCATGCTTGTGGACCGGGTACTTTACTTGCAATGCAATGTATTCAAAGCCATTCCCTATGTTGTGTTCTGAATGATGAGAAGCTCTTTGGTAGATCACAGCAGGACATTTTCCACAGAATTTACTCAGACACCAAAACAAATATTTGCTGTTGTTCCACAAGGGATTTGCTTGGGTCCACTTCAATTTTCCCATTTTTTAAATTTTTTTATTTACTTATGTTGTGAAAAATACTGATACATTTATAAAGGTAGACAACTTTGTTCGGAGCTTTACCAACATTTAAGATGAGACAGCTGAGTGGCGAATTAAATACCATTGCTAAATGGGGTTGAGTGAACAAATGTTTTCCCGCCAATGTTGCCCTCAGTTAGTCTATTGTGGGCCAGTTGAACAACTCTAAATATGAGAAAGAATGATAGGAGAATATTATGACAAATACTACAGTTATATTGCCTGGTATGTAAACCTAAGTAATTGTAACATCCATATTCAGTTAGAGATGTATTTTTTATTTGTGTATGTCAATGATCATAATAGACTACATGATTGAAATGAAAAAACATTTTGTTTTTAAATTTGATTTTAGTTATTGGTCAAGTAAACAACTAGTAAAACCAAACACACCATCCCTGTAGAGTAGGAAAACCACCCAAAACGGTCTACGAGTTGGCCCATTCTTTTGTGTGAGTGAATAGAGGGATATGCTGTGCAGGCTAAAAAAATCCTTGTATGTTGCTACACAATAAGCAATCAAGATCCAAAAAGCTAGACATTTGACAGCTTAATGAGTTCAGGCTGCAATCACTTTAAGAAAAGGCCAGGCCCATTTTAACACAAGCAACACATATATGAGCAAAGCTGAGAAAAGGCACATTTAACTCACAGTAAAGGCGCACGTAACTACAGGTTAATGAAAACGCAGGGTGGAGGTGGATGTAAATAGGGCTTGTATATTAGGACCTGTTGAGACTTCCATGTTTTGTTCAGCAACTAGAAGGAGGGGTGATATTTGGCCCGGTAATGAAATATGTCATTACGAGGAATTCATGTGACACAAAAGGGGCGACAGTCAAAAATTGCCCCACTGCTGTTCAGTAATTACATAGTTTGCCCTGGCAGCGCCTTCAGGCAGGTGGCTGGTCCATCATGCAAATGGCTTGGCCGTGCCGACATAATTAGCCAGTGCGAGTCGCTTAAATTAACAATTAGCTAACATGCAATTCGGATCTCAGCGCGGTCGTTCTCTTTTTAGGCCAATTGTCACTGTATGTTATTCCGGTCGTTGAATTGCTCAGTAGGATATAGCATGTGTGATTTCTTACTTGGTCAATTTATGGGCTAAATGAACAGAAATCAACAGAATAAAGGGTTATATATGCTGCACGGAGGCACATTTGTGTTAAGCACTTACCATTAAAAACGACTATAACGGACTTCTCAGTAAGACTGACAGGCAGCTCAATAAAGGGGTGTCAGGTGTTGATAGTAAAATGACAGTTTAACCGAAAACAGCAGCCTAAGTGAGCGTGAATCGGACTCGGAGACCACATGCTGCGTCTCAGTCAGCCCAAAAGGTTCTGCTTTTCTAACCTCTCCACTGATCCCCTTGCAGCCGGTGTTCTAAACACTATTGCCGTACTGCAGGCCAATCACGGCCCACCCACTCTCTCATTATTCTCGCTGCCCTCCAACATGACACGGGAACAAAGTAGACATTAAGCAACATTAAACCCAGGGATGGGAGTAGTCAGGAACCCGTTATCTCTTAATGAAGCAAAACACATGCGGAGCGATACACATAGCGGGTGATCAATAGAGGCGCCGGACAAAGGGAATCAGAGCACCCCCCCCATAACCCCCCAAAAAAGGAAAGGCAAATCAATTAGAATCGTTGTTTGCTTTGAAATCGTTGAGTCTATCTCCATTAATTACATGTCTATTAAAAGTAATTTGTCTAGGCTACACAGCAACAACAGTTGTCCCTCCCGTGTCATGTTTTAGCAGTGATGGACAAGACACTGGCAGGGGTCCAAGTCCATTTTTTAAAGCATTTAATCTCAGTCTGTTACTTTCTAAAGCAACATGATTTTAAGGCAAGCAGCTAATCTATGTCTGTAAAAAAAGCTTGAAAGTTATGTCTGGCTTCCATTTAAACAGCGTAAAAACTCCATGTTGTTAATTTTTTATCAATCTAAAGTAATTTATATAACATTTACAGTCACACTTATTGATTTTAGACAGCCTATTTGCTGATAAAATAGGCTGCACTACGTTGTTAATCTAAGAGTTGTGTTCAAATGTCATGTTGCACCATCATGATCAGTATATCTCCTCTCCTTTTTACACAATTGGAGTTGCTTTTACCAAAGGCCCAGAAGCTCTTGTTGGTTGCTATAGCATTTTCAAGCACCATTCTGCTGAATCCCAACCCCCACATAGACCTGCTCTGCACACTTGTAATAAATTATCCTCAAGTGAAACGACTAAAAACGAGCTGGGCCAATGCTGGACAGGGCCACTTTACTGAATCACACCTCATAAACATTTTCATTTTTGTGTGACTTGACCCCCAAAGCTTTTATGCAGTCAATGCCTGCGTCTGAGTCTTTCAGCGCCTATCCTTCAAAGCTCGCCTTCCACGAGTCTACTGTTACGGTAGCTCTTATCTGCCCACTGACGATTGATGTTATGAAATCACATTTGGAAATAACAGCAGACAAAACCTGTAGGTGGCTGGAGGCATTTCATGCAGAGCGTCCTCCTTGTCCTACAGCTGAAGTGCAAACATATGTGTCTGGAAAGCCAGTGAGAAGAGCGCTGATTTGTTGATTAATTAAACAGAGCTCCCCGAAAAATGCCCCCCAAAAGCACACGTTCACAATGCCGTACCACCAAGTTCAGTGGTGAACAAGTGGAAATTTGAATCAGCCTCTTTATTCTATGAGCCCCATCTTTGCCAAATTGAATGCAGATTGAAAATAATTTTTCAGCTCTTGACTTCATCTATTTGCGGTCCCCTGAATTGGTTTTGCTACCGTCACGTTGCCACACAGATGTAAATAAAGGCATTTAAGCCTCGAGAAAATCCTTCAAATGATTGCTGGCTGGATAGCTGTCATTTCTGTGCATAGAAAGATCAAAGACCCGTTAAAGTGTTAAGTCGTTTTACATATTGAATTAATTGTTCAATTATTTATTGATTCCCTGGATGCTATTTCTGAAATTGTCCAAATGTAATATTTCAGTTGGAGACATTTTTTCCATGGTAAATAACCAATAAATGATTCATAGAACATCCTAATGTGGCTTTATCTTATATTTTGCAGCACCTTACCGGTGCAATTTTATTATTTTAATATTACTTAAATACCTTGAAATATGTAAAAATCAATGTGTGCGGCAAACTCAAATTGCGTTTACCGCCTACAATGGTTTCCCAGTGCAGGACCATTGCCTGCTGTGTTTTGGCAGGAAATCAATACAGGGGGGAAATCTGTTCTAATCATCTGTACATTTACCATCACAATCAACAATCAAAGCCAAGACCTGGATCTTTATTTGTAAGCCTGAACTGAACAATTTTCCCACTGTGAAAGGCAAGCTAAATTAGAACCCTTGGTTCCTGTTAGTAGCTCTTAATGGCTCTGATTTGTGAACTGCTAAATGAGGTTATGTAAATTGATCCTGAATGTAGGAAAAGGCCCCCAGGTGACAGGTGCAGTCGGCTGAAGGTGGGGGCAGGGATGGTGTCGTGAAGCGAGGAGGGGTGGTGGGTGGCGGTGACATAGCGAGCGTCGGGCCTCTGGGAGACACGTTTACAGACCTGGGTTCGACCTGGGCTTGTCTGATTGAGAAGTTAAAAATGATTCAAATTCCATATGTCAAACATTACAACTTCATTAAATCCATACGATTAAAAAGAACAGCTCATACTCCAAGAACGCGAGGTGGTAGGTCACTAAGTATGTTTTCTCAAGTACTGCACTTAATTTGATGTACTATTTCTATTTAATGTGTGCTTCCATTAAACTACATTTCAATAGCAAATTTTTCACATTTACTCCTCTATATATATTTAAATGATTTAGGTTTTGTGGATATTAAGTACACGTGTAAGTAGAAATTAAATATAGGGACCCCCTGTGTATATATTTCAGTGTATAAACAGATTACAATATATTATACAAGTAATTATTAAAATTATATAAAATGTTTTATAAGGAAAATTTATAATGGTTAATAATACTCAAATAAAAATGAAACTTAAAATATCATTACATCCGCTTTCAACGCCGTTGTATAGGGTAATAAACAGTACTCTCATTCTTATACATTGCTTATACATTATATAAATGTGTGATAAATTGTTCTACATTCACTAATTTGTTGATCAAACTTTAAACAAACAACCAACAAACTTTATCTATATGAACCATAACTGGCCAAAACAACAAATACTGTTTACAAGTTATTGCATAATATATACTGTTGCCCTGCTAGACACAGTTGCTTAGTTTTAACTTTGATAATTGTCTTTTGGAGAAGCAGGGCTGCCACTACTTTCATACTTCTACTTAACACCAAAACCGTGCTGCCAGAATTGTATTTGCAGCTTAAGAGCTTCTGCTGAGACTTACTGCTGCTTCTCCCAACAACATCCCATGTATTTATAATTGATCTCCCGTTTTGATCGGCATATCTGGCTGTGGCAGACAGCCATGTTTCAGATTCGTCTCCATAGCTCTGACTGAGGATGTAATAACAAGGGGACTATCAACATACAGCCACTCAGGGAAAGACTGCTGAGTGATTGAAGCACTATGACTCACTGCACTTCACTCCGGACATTTATGCTGCGCTGGCTCCCGCCTCAGCTGCAGGGAGGACTAATCACCAGTATCTTGGTCATTCCTTAATAAAAGAGGGGTGATCAACAGACTACGCAAATACATGTTTTATCTCACAATTTCTCTACATTTACTTCTGCACTTACATTCTTCTACTACACACCATTATCGAAAGAAAAGTTTAGCGTTTTACCGTGTAATTGAAGGGAATATTGTGCTGTATTCTCTTTATTGGACAGCTATAGTCAATCTACATCTTTAAATTATACTTTCAAATTTGATTGATGGATTTTTTTGCCCACTTGGGGTCACCAGAACAACCTTGATATAATGAACCTGCTAGCTAGCAGTTGCCTTCCACATCCAATAGACAAAGAGCAACAGTAACATCCATTAAGAAATGCTCCCTACTCACATTTTAGCTCTGTTTTGGTCTCTTTAGCTGCTTTATGCTGCACTATGTATAGTAGTTTATAAGGTGAACACAATCCAATGCAGCTAACTCATTGAAAATACACCTCAAATACCACTCAAACTTAGTTTGTCCTTTTATTTTTGCTTGTCGTGTAATGTGCTTTTAAATAGGGAAAAAAAAGATTACACCCAAAGCCATGTTATTGACAACCATCTGAACACGAGTCAATAAAGAGACCTCTTGAATCCGTCCACATGTGCAAGAGAAGCTGCATCAAGCTGATGGAAGCGGATGGAAGCGGTGGAAGGACGTGGAAGGGCTGTTAGTGCCTGTGCAGCTTCCTCTTGCTGATTGTAAATGCATCAGGAACAGCAGTGTGCTGCGGTCAAAGTCAGTTAATGACTTTATGAGGATCCTTAGTGCTTTGTCCGTGTATCACAAACGCTCTCCACAGTCAGAAGTGGCTTATAGAAACAACCTTCCTGCCTGCTCCTGGCTAGCTTTCAGCGCACCTCGCTGCGGGGGAGTGTGGTGTTTTCACCGTCTGGTGGAGCCGCGTTGGCCTCCGCGTGAGCAGTGAAAACAGTTAATGGGGTTTGCTTTGGTCCCTGTGTCTTTAGGGGTCGATAGCAGTTGATCTGTCGGTCGCTCGGTTGGTAAGTTGGTGCACACAGTTGGTACCTCAACGACTGTTGATCGCCATGAGGCTCAGTACACCCATTCATGGTCTCCACAGGAAGAATTTAACTGACTTTGGTGATGGTGTGGTATTTTTAAATGTCTCCAATACATTGGATTCTAACAAAATACCTGTAATATTTACAACATCCATTACGCTAACAACACCAAAATAACATTACGGTAATTGCCATCGTTGGAAAGTTAGCATACAAATGTTAGCTTTTTAGATCAAGCTTATGATATTTTAACATTTTGTTTAACAATATACAATCTTAAATAACTAATAATAATATATTTTTCCTTTTTTACATGTCCTACACAAGGCAGTGGCCAACAAGCTGCTAAATCAAAAACATATGGTGGACTTAAGGTTGGATCATTTCTTCCTGAACAAAATGTATTGAACTCGTGTCTGCCACAGATTTTCTTTTTGGCAATAAACCAAAATCCAACAGAGAAAAGCCATCCGCCTTGTGAGGGGGGAACCAGGGCGACGCTCATTGCTTCGGTTGGCATAAAAGGATACTTCCCTGCAGCACTCGGTAAACAAGCAGTCAACATTCATCACGTCATCCACTTTGGTTTTATCCTGATTCCTGGTGAACCAGTTCGTTCTCGTCACGTGATAAAATATGATTGTTACAAAATTGGTTAATAGTTAGTAAAAGAGCCCATTTCAACATGTGTAGCTGCCATGGGAAGCTCGGCCTCAAGGCCATTGCAGAGGAATACATTTAATTATTCTCCCCCTCAGTTAAACGAGACAAAAACCTTCCCACTGCAATCCACTTGCCTCTCTACATTGTGCTCCCTCTTTCTCCTGACCCTCCCGTCTGGCCTTTACTCTGTCAACATCATCTGCTGCTGTGGAGCCGACCGGCTCAAAAGCAAACCTTTTTTACTTTCCTGCAGGTGGCTGATAGCTAACTAAGGCAAGAGGCAACAACAATCCCTTTTTCGCTCGCTTTGCCCGACAGCATCTCCTTTCTTGTGTAACATCATAACAAGAGTGCATTGTTGTTGGCCAAAGCATAAGATGTTCTACCTAATTTAAACATAAAACCACAGAGCTAGTGTATGACTCCTCTATTTAACAAATGTTAGCTCATAATGGGAAAGACACACCATGACAAATACTATTTTGCAGACATTGTTTTTCTTTTGAAAGCCACTTCATTCTTTTGTGATTTTTTTATTTAAACAAACTCATGGGGTTGAATATTTTAAAATCATTTGTGCATCTCAAAACTTCTTAGCAGAAATGGCCATTAAATACTTCCAATCTCACTAAACTATAGTATTTGTTCATATATGTGTATGTTGTACAACTACAACTATACAAATCAACACATAATAATTTATTATATGTTGGATTTGTATAATAACTGATTGGACCTAATTGGCATTATGAAGACTTTTTTACTTGTTGTTGCCAAGACTATACTTTTGTTTTAGAATGTTAGACTAGTTAGTAGTGCACAGGTGGTTTTCAAGTTAAAGATGAATTGTACCTGCTTTCAACCATCAACTTATTTCAAAAATAGAAACAAAAGACCATTGAGTGACATTTACAGACAACGTGCATATTGTCAGCAAAACTACAATTTTGCTTGAAAGAAATATTTAATTAACCTACTACAGTTCTCAACCAACAGTAAATCACATTTCCGGCTATTTTAAAGAAATTAAAAATAATCAAAGCTCAAATGAGCGGGTTTTTATTATTACCTCTGTGTTCCTTGCTGTGTGGGAACATTCAGCAATGGCTCAGCATGTCAAACTATGTCAAGTGTTACAGCTCCCTTCCTGTTATACGGGGAGGGGGGAATATCATACCCAACTAACTAAAAGGCTGGTCTTCAGACCCCTTCCAAAAATGATTAACCCGTAGAGAGAGAATTATTGAGTTCTGAGTGGTTGTGCTTTCTCATCGCCTGTAATTGTTCTTTTACTGTTGTTTCCTTCATCAGTCTCTCTCTTCATTAAATGAAAAGAAGGCGAACATGTCTGAATAGAGGAGGGAGATTTTCCCACAGTCAATCAACTCAGAAATATCCATCATTGTGGCCATTCAACCATCCCAATACCCTGCTGCACAGTCCGCTGTGGTCCGAGGGACTGGTTTTTATTTTTAATTGAGCAACCATTTTTTTCTTGTTTGAAAAGAAAATATGTTCAATAAATTACTGAAAAGCTGTACTGTGATCTATATGAGACGTGAGCCTTTTTAGCTTTTAATAAGAACAAAGACAAATGATTCTTTTTTTTTTAGACCACAGAAAGAGTTAAGGCTTTACCACATTTAATGAAGGAAAAGCTCAGTTTAAAACCATGCAAAAATTAAACACGACTATCAAATTCAGAACTAATCCAGATATCAAATTTAAAAAGCAGATAGAAACCCCCTAAAATAAAAATTAGAGAACAATAAAACTGATGAATATGCCATTTCTCATTCTATGCAGTTCTATTTCTATAAGATACGGGTAGCAATGGTACTAATATAAAAAAATAACATTGAAATATACAGTATATGTTTTGGGCATAAGTAATACTTTTATTTAAAACAATTTACTGTCAATATTTCTGTGCTTTTTGACTCGCTGTGTGAAGTATTTTAACACACGAAATTCCGTCTCTCGCCATCCTCAATACCTTTAAATCTATTCAACGTATACAACTAAAATATTTGACTATATTTGAATAAGTGAACATGACAAATTAAAAGAGAGTAGTCGTATCAAAAGGAATATTAAAAAATGAAACGCTGATTATAAATACAATGACAGGAATTGTTATTAAACTGTGTTATATGAAACTAAATATAAAAGTAAGAAGTAGTATCACATTCTGAACAAAAGCCTACACGTCAACGGACGTGATAGCGCACGCATGCGTGCCTGCGCCCACGTGGTCTCATTCAAACCAATCGGCGGCCAGGATTGTGCATCCGGAGGAGAGCTTCTGCTGCCGCTCCACTGCGATGGCGGAGACAATGAAACTGAGTGCAAACCACGCAACTCCTAATGAATCCAGCAAATTGTCTAGCTACAGGGACTGCATGTGTGTGATATTGAAGCTGTTATCAAGCTTCGGGAAAGAGGTTGGTTGACATTGCTTGAGCCCGAGGTTGCAACGAGAGACGTTTCTTTTCGTTCGTGGAACGTTAGTTAGCTGGCGACATGCTAATGTTTTTAGCATCTCAGGGTAGCAGCACTGCTTAAATGGAGAGCATTTTGGGTTACTACTGATAGCGGCTTACAGACCTAAACCAACACTTTGGCCCCATCGATTTTAGGAAAATTACAATTTTCAATCACTTATTATCCACGTTCATATATTTTCCGTTCTCATCGCTGCAACCCGTATTTACCACGTTGGATACATATCTTGTATTACATATATTAATCCCCAGGGGAAAACGTTGAGTGTAGCAGTAGTAAAAATGCATGTTAGCTGTGTACATAATGTTTATGTGCTATGTACGTCCGATTGAATTATTGTTTTATATTATATTACTTATGTACTTTATATTATTTATCATGTGACATCCCTATTCCGTTCCTTTTGTCTTATAAGCAGGAATGCGAAAGGAACTTGCCAAAGCCAGTTATTTTTTTTTATCTAACCAAACAGTCCTGTGCTCGAAGGTATTAAATAATACGTAATGGATTTACAATACAAATGGACGCTGTTTTATTATCGACTAATCAACTAAGTAAATCATAATTATGTCAAAACACTGAATCCGCTTTACACTAATGTCTCGGGCTGCGTAACCTTACTGTGTGTGTGTGTGTGTGTGTGTGTGTGTGTGTGTGTGTCTGTGTGTGTGTGTGTTTTAAATCAAGCTCAAATTAAGTGATGCTGCTCTGAGAATAGAAGTCAACATTGATGCTGTAGATCTGCCGTCATCTCCAGATGCTCACGTGTTCAACTCTTTGCAGCAGCATGTCACTCAATTACAGGTAAAGTGGCACAATTTTGCTAAATTGTATGATTTCATCATTTTAATAGAAAAAGGGTTTGCTGAATTTCTTTTAAATTGATGACCGGTACTCAAATGTTTATAAAGGCGCAAGGCTTTTAAAATAATGTATCAAACCATGTTATGGTGGTAAGTAGGGCTTTTTATTAAAAAAATAAGATACTATTGATGCAACATTCTTTCTACCCCAACTGTTAAAATAGGCCGTATCAGAAAGCTTAAAGACGCTGGTGGAGGCTCACGGTGTTACATCATCTACAAAAGACAACGCATCAGTTGATTCTGTGACCTCATCGCCAGTCAAAGAGCTACCCACTGCACTGTGCGAACAGCATCCTCCCAGCCCAGAGGATGCAGAAAGCAAGACGGGGGCCGATGATGTCATGGTTCAGATCCGAGCCAGGAAGTCAGAGGTTAGTCTCCGTCAGCAGATCCGTCAGCTGTTTTGGCAGGAACATTTTTAGTGCCCTCTTTTCTCGCTGTCAAGCAAATGAATAATCATAAGTAATTGCTTGACGTGCCGCAGTGAAGCAAATGTTTGATGGAGATCTGATAAGCCGAATTCAGCAGAGAATAAGGGGTCCTTCAGTGCTGTGGTTGGGTAGAGCAGACCACATTGCTGGAGGGCTTTGAGAGAGGGCCAGGTCCTTGATGGATTATGAAGTGGATGCTCATTACTCTGAGATTGCATGTGGATGAAGGACAAGAGGCCCCATTCTGTTGTGCATTTATTTTGGTAGCCAAGCAAACAGCATTCATATTCCGTCATTTGAGAATGGCAAGCAGTTCAACTTTTTTGGCTACCTGGAATAATGTCCCACTACATTTCTCATTCTTTGTAATGAAAATTACTGTTTGCCCCAGATCTCACAAAAAAAACCTCAGCGCATGCTAGTCAAACATCAATAGCTTGTCCGTCCATGCATCTTATTATCTGTGTCGTCTCTCCTTTGTCACTGTAGATCGAGCGAAGAATATCTGCATTTATGGAACGCAAGCAAATGGAGATCAATGAAAACAATGTGCGCGAATTTTGCAATGTGATCGACAGCAATCAGGGTGAGAATGGGAAAGAGGTTGGGGGGGCAGGGTGGAGATGGAGCCTGCACACAGATTGCCAATGTTTGGGAGAGAGCTGATTTCCACAGGCGAGAGGTCAGGCTGAACTGCTTCGAGAGTGGGGCTGAAGTAGCTAACACACTCTGCCTTGGAACACAACCAGCTAACTCCAGAAATACACGAGACAGAGAATTTTTGTTTTAATTCAAAGTGTGTGCGAGACGCCAGTTACAGAAATCAGGGCACACTAATTGTATTGATTTTAAGAACTGTATGTGACATTTTTTTCTGTTTTCTCTTCTGTAGAAAACAGCTGTGCCAGAACAGAGGCAGTCTTCACTCCATATCCAGGTTTTAAAAGCCACGTGAAAGGTAACACAAAAATGTCACAAATGTCAATAAGACATCTTTGAACGGCTTTATTTTGAGCAACTGTACCCGTCGCTTTTTAAAATGACACACAATATTTCGAAATAGTCATCAGTCCATAATCCTTCAAATCTCGTAGAAACATGATTTGACATTGGACGAGAAATGTTTATTTTTTGCTTTGATTGGTCACTCTACAGTATCTTACATGTATTATGACAAGATTTGTTTTTTTAAGTCTGCTTGATGCAGGACCTCAATCAATGAAATGTGCTGAAAATCATTTATCAAATTAACCCAAACTGCTAAAAAATGTCAAGGGTTTCGTGAGACCTGTGTGTGCCTTAACCGTCACCCTACTGCCTCTGGCAGGGTCATCATTGTAAATGAGAATTGGTTCTCAATTGATTTTACCTGCTTAAGTAAAGGTAAAAAAAAGGCCTTGGACATAGTGTTTCGGTTAGTGTTATTAATTCTGTTTCTATGTTATGTTCCTTTCCTGGCTAGTTACGCGGGTAGTAAACACTTACGGGCCTCAGACACGTAGTGGGGCAGTCCAAGCAGAGGCTGGGGACCAGCAGAGGGGCCAGATGGCAAGAGACTGTGGAAATGCAGCGATAGAAGAACGGCTTCACAACATCGAGACTCACCTGAAACTCCCAGCAGGTCAGAGCAGGACACACTGTGTCTCCCTTCGTTGGGATTTACGTGTCACATATTATTACTGACTCTTTAGAGTTGAACACATGGAAATGCAATTACGAAGGCATTACAGGCTGTAACCAAAGTACTGTTGGACTTAAATAGTTCTTATTTCGTGGATAACGAAGAGGTCAGTGTTTAACAGTTATACAATTAGTTACCTTTGTATGTGATATAAGCAATGGGAAGTTAACAAAGCCACCTTTTGTTATGACCTGACCCCTCTTTTACACATAGATGCTACTTACGTACAACCCTCTAGTGCAAATGTTGAATTTGTCATGTAAAATGATCAGTGTTGAAGCCCTTTTTAACTATTCTTTAGCTGGCCCAGTCCCATTGAGCGTCTACCAGAGACTAAAGAAGCTGGAGGATCGTATCTTGGAGTTGGAGGGACTCTCACCAGAGTACTTTCAGTCCACGGTGAGTCTCGGCTTTGAAATAGACACATGAAAGGCCCTTGATAATTACTAGTCAGAGTTCATACAAAGGCCTTTTGTGCTAGTGTGCTTTTCATAGTTTTCAGTTTGACTTAATTTGCGCACATATACTAGTTACCTGAAATCAGCTCAGCTGCACTCATCTAACTAAACTAAATACATTTGAGTCCTGGAGCTCTGATTCTTTTGGCGGCGCGACTTTCAACAGACCTGATATTAAAGTGAGGGCAGACACATGCTCAATGAACGTGTGTGTGTGTGTTTGTGTGTTTGTGTGGTTTACTAAGGGGGCAATTCATCAATGTGTTACTTTCATTTTTAGTTGTCTCTAAAATTCTGCCAGATAAAAATGCTCCATGGTGCATTGAGTAGATATTTAATGATTACTGCCCCTTAAAGTTTGAGATGTATTTTTGCAGTTTGTTATTAATTGGGATTCAACAAATAATACGTCTTTAATACATTGAGGATTGCAGTCATTGAGATATAAACATTATTTAAAATTCTCATGAATTATCTCCATATTTACAGCTAGAAAATCAAATATCACCATAAAATTTAACCAAATAGCTTGGTATCAATTTTGAGAAGAAATGTTGTGTTGACACGTTGGTGCTTTCACAAAATATAATTTCATAGTTTTCCAAGTTCTTTGACAAAATATCATCAGTGTTGTAGACCCAATGACTGTGGTGCCAAAACAAAAAATACAACAGCTAGAACAGACGTTTGGAGACTGTAAGAAAACGGAAATGTAGTCTTTAACATTTATCCGTAGCACAATTTCCAAAATCCAAGCCGATATATAGCACATCATGATGTCCGTTTAACCTAAAATGATCGCCTAGCCCGATCCACAGCGCTACTGCGTACAAAGTACCAGCAAGTTTGTTAGCATCTCCTGTTTTTGTTACTTTGAAAGAACCACTGAATTTAGCCTTCAGAATTCATACATTCCACACACCCGTCATCACTTTGCCATTTAATGTGTATGATTCCTAAATTGGCATGTAAAAAGAATATTGGTTTGCTGTGGGCAGAATCATTTCCAAACAGAAATCTACTTACTGAGGGGAGTTTCTCGCTAATGCTAATGGAGTTTCCTCTTATATACCGTGATACTTCAACACGTTTCCCTCCTCCAGTTACACTTTAGCTGATTTGGATCAGAAATGCAACGCTGCTGGTTAAATTTACTTCAACTGTCGGGTCACAGCGGACAGCTCACTGGAGAAATGACAAACAGCGTTTGAGGGGAGCACGGACTAAAAACCTGGCAGAAAGTAATGCTTTGCACTTCCTCGTATAGAACCAAACAGCCTTCATCTCCTTTCTCGGAGATGTCTGTCCAGTGTGTGTTTAGTTATGTGAGTAAGTGCGCTCAAGATGCTGCATGTCTCTTCACACTAGTGCCTCAGCACCTCATGCTGCTTCTGGGAGGAGGCTGCGCTCCGTCTGCTTTTGACTCACTGCATGGTTGTGTGAGCAGAGCAAGAGATGTCGAGTGTCTTTGAATACACTGATGGGGTCTTTTATATTCAGAGTACCACTTTTTTTTGTGGTAATTTCTAAAAATACTGTAGTTTGGTGTTTGCTGGAGGGCTGTGCACATTTTCCCCCAATATTGCCGGAGCTACAATTTAACACTGAACAGTAAACGAAGCTCCTCGACACTTAGTCACAAATTAAAAAGAGAAAATTCCACATGGTTTTACAGTTGAAAGTAAAAACATGAATAAGAAACTTGTTTCTTAGAGCAGATCTTACACTTTTGTCACGCAAATTGACAGAAGAGATTTGTAAGATGATGTAAAGTTATTTCAAAACATGTTGTTTATACCATGTCTGCTGTTGTTTTCTCATAGAAAGCCCTCTGTCTTTGATTAAGTGGATATTAGGAAATTCCAAGCTCACTCTTTCTTTACTTTTCCATCTCATTGTGTTTGTTTTTTTCATTCCTCAGAGCAAATGAAAAGATAGGAGAGATGTTCCCCAGTATGCTTCTCAAAGACAGTTCAGAATGTTTACTAATTATAAAGGCCTAATGTGCACATGTGTCTTTTTTTTTTTAGGGTCACCTGCACAAACGAGCAAAGACGTCCCCTGCTCAGGTGAAGAGGCGCTTTGTGTCCTTTCACTGCATGTTGGCTGCTAACTTGTTTTTAAATCGTTTGGGTTTGTTTCCCTTTGTCCTTCAGGCCTGCAGTCTGTCGGAGCTGGATGAGAAGATCAGTGCGGTGAAAGCAGCACTCCTTAAGAAGGTGAATGAATTTGGGCCGGGATACGGAGCAGAGTGTCCACTGTGACATCCCTACTCAACAATACAACATTATTGGTTTATTTTTGTGTGCCGGACTTTTGGGCAAAAATGTATTACTCTAAAAAGTTGTGTATTTAACTGATTGTTACTTTAAATAAAGATATTTTCTTCCGTGGAAAACTGGACTTGGAACTCTGAAATGTCAAAGTATAGTATGACATAGTATATTATTTAAAAAATCTCACCACAGTATTTCATGAAAAGTCATACGTTACGTCATAACAATATCAAGAAAGTCATAGAATGTCTATTAAAGGCTCAAAAGTTAGTAAGAGTAGGATAAAGGTCTTAGTAGACTCTTTTATAGTAAGAATAGAACACCATATGAGTGTCAGCCATAATATTGTGTGTATTAAAGGCCCATGTCAATACTTTCATTTAATTACAGACTCCACTATTGTTACAAACTGTCAAGCATCTGTCAGGTTGGGAATGACAACATCCGGCTACAAATGTTGCAGACCTCAATGGACAACTCTGCCACTTAACATGGAAGTGGATGGAAAATGTATTCACCCATAATTTAAATTAACACATTCAGTAATAAAAAAACCCCTTATATATCACTTGTAGAAAATAAAATAAAATATACATACTATACATAGCAGTTTCTTTGGTGACCAACAGTCCATAAAATACTTATAGAAAAACTACCTATGAATTATTTGCTTAACTTATACTTTGACAATAACTATAATTATTTATTAATTATAAATAGATGTCATTTCTGACAATTCTTAATCTACACCTTAAAATTACAGTAAGAAAATCTGATATGCAATGCATTTATCATGCAGCATTTTCCTCTTTATCCTCTAATGTTGGTAGGTAGTGCGTGTGTGTGTGTGTGTGTGTGTGTGTGTGTCCGTTCACGTGTGTGTGATTGAGATGAATCTGAGAGGACCTGATTTATCTGCCTGACTGCTGTGTGACGATAATGGTTGTCATTATAACAAATGACCTGATTACTGCATCTGTTAGAAAGAGATATTGGAGACCCAACAAACCAGCATTAAATGGGACGCTGCTGTGTTTGACATGGTGACATGTCGTTAAAAGGCTTTCGCGTTGAGCTTTCACGGAGCAAGCGGCTGACGCAACCATCCTGAGGTTTTTCTTTGGAGGCACTATGAGTGGACCAGGGCCCTGTTCTGCATGTGAGAGCCGTGGGTCCCTCAGCACAGGCTCCAGCGAGCTGCATCACGACCATGACGGCTTAAGGTAAACCCGAAACATGCATTTATTGTCATGGACAAATTTCAGATGACAACATGCAGGTTGTTGGGGGAGACAGAATGATCTACAGATCATAACAACTTCATAGTTGCCTGTGCTTGAGAAGCCGCGCTAGAAAAGATGACCTGAATATAAAGCTTCTGACTGATAAAAGACCAACGGAGGAACAAGATGTCACCTGACATCAGAACATTGGAACACTACAACTAAGAACTATGATGGAAATCATTAAACCGATTTTTAAAATATTTTAGAAATAGGAAGTCAATTTCATAGCGAGCTTATATTACAAATTAAAGTAGGCTCAAAAGGAAGTATTAAAGTATAATATATATAGCCATAGCAAACTATAGTAGAGTGCTTGAATATATGCGCTTTAATTAAGTCAAGTTAAACGAGAGTCAGTGCCATATGAAACTACAACTTTAAAGGTCCTTCAGTACTCCTCAGGATTCGATGATATGCCAATTCAATATGTATACGTACAGATATATACAAAGTAATTTAAGTGATTTTGCAACAGGTGGGACAAACGTGAGAGCGAAAAACCAACGTTCTCACATCTTTGTGAATTACTGTAACTCCCCTTCCTTTTCTCGGCCGCTGCTCTTTGTATGTCACGTCAAGATTTATTTCAGAGTTGATTGATGGAGTGACCTGAATACAATGGAAGACGTTGCATTGTGCTTTTTTTTTTTGGAAGATATTTCATTCTTTGCACGGAATTGGGATTTTTTTTTTTTTTTCTTTCAGGTGTACCTCGCTTGTTGCGTTTCTGTCTCTGGCTCATAGACTGGAACCTTCTGGGCAACGAGGGGCCACAATGTGCTGGGAAGGGGAGCACTTGAGCTGCAGCGCTGTGGATGGACGTTGAGGGGGGTTGCTCATTGTTCCCTGGGAGCTTTTGTCTCAGACACAGTCCCCTCATGAGGGTTAATGAGGACAAATTGGCCTGAGTGGAACAAATGAATTATGGAGTTGGACAAAAGGTTGTATTTTGTGGGCTGCGTTTGCTGGGATCCACCCATCATCTGCCCATTGAGGGCAGCACACTGACTAGCGTCCGCTTGAAGTGGCTCACTAAATATCTTTATCCATGTTTTATTGCCTGAGCCCATCATGCACGCAGCTTCCTACAATGAATTTAACTCAAATCTAAAGCTTAGATCACAATAATGCATTTTGTTATCTCTTTAATTGCGTGGGTTATTTCCTACAATTAATGCAACTGAAATAAAGTCAATATGTCAAAATGAGTGTCGGTGGTTAGAGCGCTCGGGTTGGGTGGGAATAGTGTACCCTTTCACATGAACAAAGAGCCACTTCCTCATTGACTCGATGTAATTCCTGCCTGTCAATCAGTCCTCCCTCTGCCTGATTTCTTGTAACGTCCTTGGGAACCTCGGGGGAAAAGACACAGAGGTGTTCCTTGTCTTCTATGGGTCCAGTTGTGTTTTTCGCTGAGGTCGAAGGAGAGGATTCATATCCATTCATATCTCACAAACTCTTAATGGGGTCCAAGCCCTCGCAAAAGAAAGCTCTTTCCTGTGACTAGTCAGCTCCGCTCTTTGTTCATCTGTGGCTCCGTGTCAAAAAAGACTGTTGCTCGTTTGTGGCGTGAACAATGACGAACAAGGCTAAATCTCTAGCTGGGAACAAAAGACAGAAAACAGGCTTTTCACTCTGCAGAACATTAGATTCTGACACATTTTGCCGTGGCAGTTCCCCCCCCATCCTGAGTGCTGTGGCTCTGGTCTCTTAAAGAGACCACCTGTTGGCAACAAGCCCGTTCTTCATTACAGACAGGCCTATTATCACAGGATGAGGAGCGCCACAGGCTAACTTTTTAAAGTTAACCCCGCTGCCGTTTCCAAAGCTGGCCGATTGGGAAAAATAGATTACGTATTGCCGCTGGAGAAAATCTATTTCTGCTCGTAATTTTGTGTCATGTTTTTGAATAAGGGCTTTATTCAGTGTAAGAGGGAGGCACTTCATTCATGCCCTTGTCAGTTACAAATGTCACACACAAAGGGACATCAATGTAGGCAGCCTGACTGTTCTTTAAACTATATTTGTAGCCAACTTTGTATTCGAAAGCCCAAATGTACTTACTGTAAAGTTGTTGATTCAAGTCTCATTTTTTTTTTCACGCAAATATTTCTAGCAAGAGGAGATGCTAGTTGTTCTTCTACCAAAAGCAGTTTTGAGCAATTTCCAAACCCAAAGACATCAGCATAACTGCAGCACGGTAATGATTTGTGTAAAATAAAATGACTGTAGGTGGCAAGATGAAGCAATCAAGTGCGTACTTTGGCTTTGAATTGGACGTGATAAACAGCGCCTGAAAGATACGCGTTTCGGTCAGATTGTGTGGAGATTTTTAAGATAATGTTACATTATTTATAGATTCCAAAGCTATAAAAACCCATAGTTATAGCTACATAATGTAAAATCGAAGCTACATTTTTCATGAATAATCTTTCCCCAGGATTTGATTGTGCACCTGCACATCCCGTCGGGTGTTTAAAGAATCACCGGCCTCAGCCGAGGGACACGTTTTTTATTCCCCATAAGGCGGCATTAGTGCAGCGAAATACCTCCGTCATAATCGTGCCATCACTGTCGGAGTGCGCCCGGTGCAGTCACACTTGTTTCATGTCCACAAACACCCAGAAGGGGGGCTGCATGCACCTGTGACCCTCCCCCCACAAAGGCCAACAGAACAAGAGAGGATCCCCCTGCAGTCAGCTGCTCTCTGTGGCCCTGCTGCACGGTCCCCGGGCTCGCTGGAGTTAAATGTGCCTGCGATATTGCCAGGAGGGAGCAGCGGGAGTCGAATTCAGGCAATTACAATCAAGTCAGGGCATAGTTAGAGCGTGGGCCCTGGTAGCACCTGAGCTGGATGCTGATGAGACACTTAGCCCCAAACCCTCATGCATTGGCCCAAGCGCTGTGTAGAACAAGCTCCCCCCCCCCCCCCCCCCCCCCCCACACACTTCCCCTCTCGCTCCCTTCCTCTACAGCAGCAGACCCCCTACTGGACACTTCCACTTCCCTTCACCTCATTTAGGCCTCTAGAGCTCTTTCACCCGCTCTCTCTTTCTCCCTCTGGCTCTCGCATTGCAATGCTTGTGCTTCATATAGGTGGCGTGGAGGACTGCACTCAATCACTCTTTCTTCATTCACACTGTACAATAATAGACAACTACTTTGATACTGTCCTTAAGGCACCTGTGCAGCAGAGCTTCGAACACCATGACACGTTCTTGAGAAATATTTGAAGAGTTTCTCCTCTTAAAAAGAAAGGACCCCGAAAGAAAGATCATTTTTAAACGGAGTCTTCCTGTCAGTGTCCATACTTACCGCATATCAGCGCACGAAACCTCTGCATGGATACTTGTTTGCTGGTGGCCATAGGACTCGGTGTAATAGCAAATGGATGAGTGAATGGAAAGGGAGGTGCTGTTCTTGAATATCTATGACCTGAGAATATGGAGTCGGGCATCACAACAACACTCTCAGGCCCTTTTCTCAATAAGATGCTCTCAGCTCCTCAGGGGGAAAAGCCTCCTGGCTCCCGCCCTCTCTCAGCAACCGCACTTTGCTGAAGTGTCATTAGGTTTATAAAGGGCAGGATACCATACGACTGATGTATGGACTCCGGGTAAAACCACCAGATTTTGAATGTAAAGGCCTGAGAGTGGCGGCCAACGGGAAGAGGAGCCGCACCGGGTTCTTCATCTGCAGTCTGCGTGCGTGAGTGCCTCATGTATCGCTTTGGTGCTCGGTTTTGTGAGATTGCTAGCTTTGCTCTTCAATCCACTGTCATTGTCTATCCGCGGCTGTTAGTTAGAACCGGGCGTGGTATTTGGGGGAGCACAGGGGGAAAGGTGGAACACCTCTTTCACTATTTTTTGACATAATGGTTGTCTTTTGATTTTTTCCTGGGCTTTGGAGACTACCAGGGATTGTCTCTTTGAAATTATTCCATTTTGGCAGAGAAAAAGAAAATGGATTGCGCTGATCCTGTTTTGTTCCTGGGGGGACGGCTGCGGTATTATCCCGGGCTGACACCGGTGGCGAAGAGGCAATCACAGTGGCCCTCGCTCCGACAAAAACACTCCATCTGCAAGGAGAGGAGGAAATCACACCACAATGATGTCTGACTCTTCTGCCTCACTCCGGCAGCTGGGCCCTGGGACCCATGAACTGCTACACAACCACCACCACAATGGCTGTTATACAGACGCACAAACAGCACACTACAAATCAGCAGCTGTAACGCACAAAGGCAATGCACCTGCCATCGCACGACAACAAGAACGGGACGGATTTGTAAAAAAAGTTTCTTTTTGGTGCTCCAGGCCGGTTGGAATGGTTTCTATTTGATCTGCGGCAGATTTATTAGTGTTCGTGTTGACGGTCGTATCAGGGTTATAATAGCTTTATCGCTAGTTTTAGATTTTTAGACAAATTAATCCACAACAAATTTCCAAGCTTTAAAACGCACAAAACAAACTAAAGGCATTTGTGTTTGGAAGGTAAATGTTTGCACACACACACACACGCACACACACCAGATGAAGGGTAAGCAGCGGCGCTCCCTGTTAGTATTCAGTAGTGGCACCTCTCTCCCTCCGTGTCCCGTACCTGGGGATCAAACGCACCTCTTTGTGAGAGAGTCCTGACCTCCTGCTATTAGCAAACAGAGGAGAGCCCAGCTGACACCGCTCTTCAGATGTGCCATGCAGACGGAGGCCTGTGATTACAGCACAATCCTGAGGAGACAACCCTCCACCTCGCTGCAGCCCCAAGCACCTGCAAACACCCCCCTCACCCCCCATCCCCCTCGCGCCCCGCGAGAAATTCACCTATCTCTGAAATAGATGTTAATCTCTCGCCCAACTGGCTGCCTCCGAGACCTCGTTGACACACATGCAGCCGTGACCCAGCCATGAATAATCGATAGGGCGCTATCCCAAGAACAGGCCATTTCTCGTGAGCGATTAGAATGAGAGATTGGCCATTCAAATTGGTGGTTGTGCACGTTTGTTTCTTCTCTTCCTACGTGTGTGTGTGTGTGTGTGTGTGTGTGTTCATGTGTATGGATGGGGAACCTCTCTCTCCAGAAGACAGTGCGGCGCTGAGGGGAATAGGTCTGTCTAGTGCCTTCACAGCGCCACATGAAAACCAATGAAGGTAAAGCAAGAGAGGGGATTAATTTGTTGTGAGAGAGGCAGAGGCTCAAGTGGGTCTTCCAATAGCAAATTAGCAAACCCTCATTTCAAAAACCCTCATACATACTAGAGAGTAGTAATGCACAAACACACGCAACATGGATGTGCACATGTATACATTATGTTCCAGCCAGGTTGTGTGCATACACACACACACACACACACACACACACACACACACACAAAGAGAGGACACTCTTTGTCACTTATTGAAATATCTTTTCTTTCTCGCTCTCCACTGACACACACGTGCACGCAGCCGTGCACACGCACAAGAAAAAGAAAACTTCAATTTTATCTGCAGGGGCAGAAATCAATCTCACATCTCTTTAGTTAATCTGCAATGGCTCTCTACAGATCCTGACACTAATAAGGTATTGAGCAGGTGAGGCCAGGGGCTGAGCAGGAGAACAGAGGGAGAGGAGAGCCTTGCAGTCTGGGGCCCGACTGCCGGCTGGCACTGTTCCAGTGCAATTATGGGGCTTGTGTATGGGAGAGAAGGGCGCAGGAAAGAAGCAACCGGGATAGAAGGGAGAGAGAGAGAGAGAGAGAGAGAGAGAGAGGCATAGAGATAGAGCGAGAAAGAGTGGTGGGGTGGGGGAAAAATTGATCCCATCTGTGGTATGATGGTTAATTAAAGCAGCTCTTGAGCAGCCCAAGGATGAGAGGCTTGGCTGGGCTCCTGGAGGCACAGCTCTGATTACTCACACAGAATGGATGGTTTCTTAGCAATGAAAGGAGGAGGCCAAGAGCTGCCTGGTGGGGTGCACAGACGACGTCGAGGAGGAGAGACATGTGCATGCTGCACTCTAACACATGTGCGAATGGACCCCGCGCAGAGACACGCACTCGCATGCATACGTGTACGTATGTGGCACACGCATACTTCACTAGCCCCGTCGACACAAGTGCAAACATCATCAAATTAGATCGGAATAATTGCATCAGGAAACAAATCAGATATAATGTGAGTCCACTAAATGTAAATTTCAACGACGAGATGAGCTCAAGAGGTTAATGACAAAACAAGCAAAGTTCATCTAATTGTAGCTTATGGTGCAGTGCTGCCGATTTAAACGGTGAATCTACAGTTCTACGTGTAGTCTATCAGTAAGGAAAACCATGACCCTTAATTCAGGATTCTAATATTAGAATCTCCGTAATACACCTGAATGAGAGAACACGGACTCTGCCTCCAATTTCTCAAGTCATCAAAGTTTAATCTTACCATTACATTTAGATAACCCCGAAGCCCATTACACCCGCCTCATTGACATTTATGGCGCTCTCGTTTTCAAAGGGCATGGGTAACAGCACGAGCACTTCGGTATGACCCCACCCCCCAATGGTCACATTGGGTATTACAGAACATGGCCAGACAAAATACACAGGCAGGTACATGAACTTATACTCCGACTTAGTACCTTATTACTATTATTATGATGTATTACTCATTCATAGGTATTGATTAATTTTGTGGAAACGACGTGCATAAACGGTAACTAGGATTATGTAAAACAACGGCTCTTGAGAGATGATGTGGAGATGGAACAGAAAGACAGCCCTGCCTCCTATTTTTATAAAGTCGAAGATATAATCATACTCTCAGAGTTAGAGAGGGGTTATAATAAACCTCCAAATCTGAGGTGTATGAATTATGTATGATTTGATGGCTGCAAAATAGAAAAGAGGGTGAAAGCGGCTGATTGAGGTGCGCCACGCGCTGCGTTGTTTGCCGCCATGTCTCCCGGTTCAGACACGTGAGGTCAGGGCCCCGAGCTAATTGGTGTCGGGCCGAACGCTTGTGAGCTAAATGAGAAAATTACACGTTCTCGGAGGAATCAGCTGCGGTTGGCGGGGTGCCTTTTACGGTGCGGCTACGACCGTAATCTGTGTGGCGGAGACGGCCGTCTGGCTGCGTGTTTGTTGGGGGGGAAGGAGGAGAGTTAGATGGTAAACTTTCAAGGTTTAGGAGCTCCAGTTACATATAGATACTCTGCATGAGCATATGTGGCTAACGTAAGGGAGGCTTTGATAGTGTGAACTGTATATAAATAAGATTAAGCGTCTGACAGAACAAATGTTTTTCTTCTTTTTAACTTTATCTCCTGGATGGAATGTTGATTTTAAAAAGATCGAAGAAGGCCAATCGCCACCATCACAAGAAAAATGTTACATCAAGAAATACAGGACTCTTCTGCACAGGCGAATAAATGTAACTGATATGGATATGGATGGAAACAAATGAAACGGTTTCATTTAGAGGTGTAAAGAGTGATGCAATATTCTCACCAGCTCTGCATGCAACAGCAGCTCCTCCTTCTATCAACATGTTGTTTAAGGTCCCTTTCATTAGTCTGACAAGTATAGTTTCAGTCAGAAAAGTTTAAAAAAACAAAGTTAGAGCCTAGCTGGTGAACATGCTGGTACCCTCATCAGCTCAGGATGGTTGGAGATCATGAACAGCGTTCAAGGGTGATAATAAAACATATCTTCCAGATCAGCACTTCTTTTTGTTCCTTTTTAGTTTTGGATTTGGTTGAATTTACTTTTGGTCTTAAGGCTTAACGCTGAGGCACTAACAGTAGAAAATAAGACCCTCCAAAGTGAAATACTAAAAAACGAACAAAATTATAATCCAGCAAATACTGTGACGTGCCTCTCAAAGCTTTTGCTTAAGACAGTTTTGTTTGTGCCATACTGAAAAATTCACTCAACACAATCAGCAGAAACCACTCAACATGATCTACATGACAAAGCTTTCGGCGCCACCAAATCAACTTATTGAATTCCCTGATGCGCGATACTGTTTGAGAACGTTTAATTCCACTCAATTATCTCTTATTCATGGCGTGTTTTGTTTTTTTCCACAGGTGTCTTTTTTTGTGCAGGTAAGATTGTGCACGTTCGTGCCATTCAAGGCCTGAGCAAATTATTCACTTCTAAACACAGCATTCCTCCACTCCTTTGGCACACCCAACAAACAGCCAAACAACAATGTGCACTGAATGAATAAAGCGTTGAGTTGCCTTCCTTTTGTTCTTTCCATTATTTCTTTTTTCTGCTGGCTCTCTCTCATTCCAAGGCAGAATTCTTTGGCGGCGAGTCCCAGTAATCTTGGGTAAACGTCATTAACTGTTTGCTCATATTGCCCATGGAAAGTATGCCGCGGCCTCCTTTGTCTCCCTATCAGTTGTTTAAAGAGGTTTGTGCTGAGATGGCGTGGTCGGCCAGTGACAGCGGCTTTGAAGTCTCACCTGGAGAATTAACCTCTGTGGTCCCTAAAAACCTGACGTTGCTTTTTTTTAACAGGATGTCATGTGGCAAAGTAACTTTTTTGGAACATGCGTTTTAAAAATAGCACCTTTGCAGTAAGAAATATTTTGTCACTTTCTGACACGACACACTTTATGAAGACTTTATCAGTTGTAATGATTGATGTCATTTATCTATGCGTAATGATTATTTATGACTAAATGAGTGTTTTCAGTCTTGTAAGGTAAAAAAATAATACCTTTATTGGTGTGCATCAACTAATCAAAGTATCTTTTATCTCTTTATTAAAAACACCCCTTTCTAATGGATTATCTTATCACTTCCAAATCACAAACTATCTATAATGGGATTAGTTTTATATATATATAATACCTTTACTTATGACATACTGTCACTGATAACTATCGACCTTGTGGGACATTGTAAACCTAAGAACTACAGAATATTGTACATACAACTCTTTGGGATTTACGCATTTATAGCTACAGACTTGATGGCTTATTATAAAATGGTCCCCTGTTTATCGTTTGACAATGAGCCATCGGGTCTACAGTTGTACAAGTCAATCGATACTCGAGTGCCACTTTCAAGTGTCGAGTTATAAGTGTTTATCAATGACCTGAAGGCTTATTATAAATGCATAACACCTGTGAGCCGTCATTAGTTACTTACTATTACCTAAGTTAAGTTACTATTAACCATCAGCACATCATTACTATGTATTCTAGTGTTGAACTCCTAAAAGAATAATTGTACAATATAATTCATAGCTGGCTTATTAAAAAGGGGTTACAGGTTTTTTACCAAATAAAGACAATGTGGTAACCAGTTGGAAATGTCAGTAAACTATAATAACTATTGAATTGTTAACTTTCTGTTACAGAAGTATTTTTACCACTATTATAAAAGTGCCAAGCCTTTGAGTCCTGTTTGTTGTTTTGGGATGTAGAAATGAAATTAACTTCACTCGAAAACATCATCATCAAGTGAGTTTACTAAATAGCTTTAAATTCCAACTTATGCCGCAGTCTAAACTCAATCATAAGTTTGATTGAGTTTAGACAACTAAGAATTATTTGGAAAATATTGTGGTCTCATTGTAATTCTGCTTTTGTTATGGAGAAAATCCGTCACTATTACATGACAAGTTATTTGTGATGGAAGCAAATACAATGGGAGCGACTGTGTCTAAACTGTGCTCAATGGGCCTGTGACTAATAAAGGGTTAATTACCTCTGAACTGTTAATGAATGGTTTTGGGGTGGATGGATTTAACCGTTGCATACAATTTTCATTGTGTGTCTCAAGTTGAGCAGTCACATCAATAGTCATCTTCTAATTGCCTGACTAACATCCATACTGCATTTGGGGAAGGTTGGGATCTTGACCAGAATTTGAAATGAAGTTAAATGTGGTTGAACAATATTTGGCTGTAAACACAAGTTGTTTATGGGACCCAACAATGCTAAATAAAAACAAATAAAAGTCATGCTGGAAGCCGATGAACGATATTCATTTTTGATTGCAACTATTGTTCCCATTTGAACATCACGTAGCAAAACAAGTTATTATTGGCTAATTACGATTCTATGAAGCATAAACAACAAATACAACTATGAAACATTTATTAACTATTAGATTCATTGTTTTTTTGTTTTTTTTGGAACTTACTTGGTGCCAATGCTTTTGGTGACCCAGGTCCATTAATACAAAGACTATAAAGGCACCGGAAAGAACCTGGGTGAGTAATGGCAGCGGTGCATTAGGAGAGAAAGGGAGTTGTGAGTCAACATCAGAGGCCTTGCTCTGACCCCACAGGGGATTACACACTGTGATTTAAGAGCATCTCCCCAGCTCCTCGCCTCGGCTCTGTGCAGCACTCGGCTCCTCGGTGAACACAACATCCAGGACTACGGACTCAATCACGCGCACACAGCTGTATGCACCATCATTCTCGTTATGCCCTTGTTCTCAGCCCTGCTCCATCTTCTCTTATAGGGTCGGGCAGAGTAGGATCATATCAGGGTTTGTATCCAGAGAGGGAGGGAGGAAGGGAGAGAGACCCGAGCCCCTGCAGGGGTAAGTAAATACAGCCTAATGGCCTCTGATTAATTCTACATTGCTCTCGTCGAGGCCAGTAAAAAGAGCTGTAATGACCTGCATGTCTCTCTCTCTCTCTCTCTCGCTCTCTCTCTCTCTCTTTCCTTCTCGCTCATTCTGAGTCTCTCAGTTTCTCCCTCATTTGCTCAGCTTTTGATTATGAATTAAAAGGGATTGCAAATGGTATGCCGTTGGCCCCCTGATTGCCATGTTTGATTAAGAAATGTCAGTGTGCATGTTTCCCATGTCTGTCTTTTTTTAGCCCCTCTGTTCGCTGCAACATTCACGCGCGCACGTGGAACACAATGGCTCCGCGGCTCTCAGTCTGCCATGAACAGCAAACTTGCGCTAATCAATCGCATTCTTCAGTCTTTGCCCTTCTCTTTTCCTTTTCCTCTGCCTCTTTCCTCCTTTTTTTTTTTTTTTGCCTTTTCAAGGCTCGGTGGGTTTTTGTATCGGCTGTGAGACACACCAACGACGGAGAAATCACAGAAAATTAAAGAGCATTGAGAAAGACAGGTGGAGCGGAGAATAAAGACAGAAATAAGGGATGGAGAACTGAAATCAGAGCAGACAGGGACAGTTTTATACCTCTCTTAGTTAATTGGGATCCTCCAAATGGAAAAAAAGACATATGTACAAACAGACCTGTTTTATAGCCGTAATTAAAAGAATGGTTCCTTCATTGCATTAACATAGAAATTGCAATTGACCTTAGTGTACGTATGAGGTGCACATCGAGCCTGAAGCCTTTTATTCTGACATGGGGCTGCTTTCAGTGTGGTCCCTTTCAGGTCATTGGTCAGTTGGCCTCCAATAAGAAGCTCAGGACAGAGAAACACGATGCAATCAGTCCATCGGTCATCGTTTATTACGTAGGGTGCATCACTTGGTGCTACACGACTTGTGGTCGCCTGCGGCAACGCAGTCTCACTTTCTACTCGTAAAATATCGATGCTCGCAACATGTTTCAGATTGTGACACGTTTAGGTGCTCATAGCAGTTTAAGACATATCAGGGCCGGCGCGTGAAGTATCCACTTGCTCCATGCATATTTAGGGGTGTAACGATTCGTTTGAACAACGATTCGATTCGTATCACGATTCGTGGTTGTCGATACGATTCAAGGACGATATTGGTTCATTTAGAACGATACGATCCGAAACGACTCGTGACTTGAAATCGATTCAGTAACATTTTAGCCAAAAATTCAACCAGTATGACTGAAATAAATACCTTGAGTGGATACTGAACAGTGCAGTTTCCTAGATTCTTGTAATGGAATCAGGTATCAATTAATTATGAATATAAATAAACAACAATGAATGGCAAATGGATTCACATTTTATTTGAATAAAGTGCAAACACTGCTGTAGCAGTGTAGCAGAAAAAAAGCCCATATTAGTGATTAGTGAAAAATACCCCTGCAATAATGGTTTCCCCCTACCAACCCCCGGAAACTCCTCTATTTTAACCCGTGTGGAACATCCAGTCGGCTTTGCCCGTGAAACCCGGAAGTTGAATCGGGGCTCGGGACGGCGGGACCTGCATACTGCGTGAGCACGTCACGGCTCCGTCCGTCACAGCCTGACGTGCTTAAATCCAATGGGTTATTTCCTAGTATCGATAAAATCGATTTATTACATTTTAAATCGATGTTTGATCGACATATGTCGTCCATAAGGCCAACTCGCCGAGCACAGATCGATATAGTTGGATCGGAGGAATATAAATCGATACATCGATGTAATAGATAGATCGTTACACCCCTAATATTCACCATTCAGGGGTTTTAAATGATCATAATCAACTTCAATTAAAGTTACTGTTACGCTCCAGCTCCCCCAGAAGGGAGGGGCCCTGCTGAACCACTGCTGCCGGGGGCCACCGATGGCAGGAAAAGCGGTGCAAACCGAGAAGATAACCTCCAGGTACCATGCGAGTAGTTATTATTTTTGTATATATAAAATATGTATATAGATAGATAGATATATAGACACGGTAAGTGTAATAATAATAAACACTTTCTGGGAGAAGGGGAGGGCTGGACGGACCAAAGCAAAGAAATAAACAAAACTGTCCCAACTACTAACCTCCCCTAATAGATATTCTTCCTGGCACACGATCAAGGCGCCCTAACCAAACTTACAGCTGGTGGTCCGCCCAGGTCTAACTGGTGTTTCTAGACAGCGAAGTAATACCTACGGGTGATGTATACCCCGAGGTAGCTCTAAACCTACTCCCCAACTCCCTGTGAACAAAAGAGAAAACAAACTGTCATAATTCACAAACAAACAAATGGAACACAAGCTATCTTATATAATACAAAAGATTACTATTTCAATGTCTTTGCCCTACACCAGGTACAAACCAATCCGAATTTGCCAACACCAAAAACGAGAGCCACCTCGACCTGGTCTACAACTGGGCTTTTCAAAGACCCCAGCCAGCTGCAACCACTGATGAGTGGGTGGAGCTCCAGGTGCCAATCAGCCACAGATGACACCCCACCTGGAAAAAAAACACACCCACACACAAACCACAAGCAATCCCCTACCCTACCCAGAACACTGGGGACGTAACAGTTACAGATCCTTATTTTTCACGTTTTTACGTTTAGGAAACGCGCGTCCTGCACATCTACCTGCTGCTGCGCTTGCCGCCCTCGAGCGACCCAGAGATCTCTGCTTTGAGCAGCTGTGTTGTCTTGTGTTTAATGTCTAATCACCGCTCTGTCGCCTCCCTTCACGGTTCAGGTGTCTTCAGCGTTGAACATTTCTATCCTGCGACCTCTCCAACCCTCTCCCTGCTCCTTTCAAAGCCGTTAGTTCGTACTCAGCAGCACATATCTTACGGCCTCGAGCTCAATCTGCGCCGTTATTTTCTGCACATCGGCTTGCGGGGCCACAGCGCACCGAGTCTGTCTGAGTGGCCTCTGCATGTGGATGCATGCGTGGACCTGCAAACGAGTGCGGATTTTGTACGTGTACGTGTGTGTGTGTGTGTGTGAGTGTGTGTGTGTGTGTGTGTGTGTGTGTGTGCGCCAGAGAGTGTGTGCTTGCACTTGTGTGTGATAATGGGCTGTGTCCATCAGCACACAGAGCACGAGCCCTCTGTATCAGGCAGAAGACACACTTAATGCCTGTCACAGGGTCAGATCAAGTGTGTACAAAAGGAGAATTGAATCCTTTGAAAAACAGAATCCAACCAAGGACAGTTTTCCCATTTGCTAAGGAGTAAGAAGGAGAAAGGTGTATAGAAAAAGGGGAGAGGTAGAAAATGGGAGAGAGAAATGGAGTAGGTGCCCGCAGGAGAGAAATGTGTTGATCTTTTGAGATGAAAAGCCGTACTTTCACAGGCTGCAAAATGGAATGGTGGGCTGCAGGGCCAAGGCTGCAAGAAGAAGAAGAGTTTCTTTCCCCACCAGCTCCTTTTGTTATCTCTCATCAGTCCTTCTCAGAGGGGGTAGAGGTACGAGACGGAGGGGCGTCGGGAGGTGGCTATGACAACTGGCTTCTCCACCCGCAAGAAATGGGCTTCGTCCCCAGCCATCAGGCTGGGGGCGAAGGAGGAGGGTTCATACACAGGCTACCTCATGTTGGAAATGAACATGGGCGCAGAGGAAGAGCTGCGGTAGAGGCGGGTGCAGAGGAGAGTGTTAATGAGGCGACGGCACAAGTAGAAAAGGGTCCACCGGGCTCTTTTTTAGGAGGTGGCCCCTCTCGCATTATATTCTTGACTTCCCTCCAGGAGGGTCTAATGATGCTCTCTAAGGATGGCGGTCTTGTGGAGGATGAGGAGGAGGAGTGGGGAGGGGGGCGGTGGACATACCAGGAAGAAGCCACAGAGGAGGTAGCCAAGAAAAGGGCGAGAGAATGGTGTCCCCACTAGAGAGACAAGTGAGAAGGAGCTCTTTTTCTCAAGACTCTTCATGTGCCCATCTTCCTCTCACTTCAATCTCTCTCTTCTTCTGTGGTTCACCTCTCCACCTACGCCCGTCCTCCCCTTTCTCGCTGCTCTGTCCTCCGGAGCAGGTCGGTAATTGTCACACACACAACAGCATTATTTTCCATTAACGTAAGTATGTACAATGAGCTAATATCCAACTGAGCTAAATGTGGGGTTAGTTGTGAACCCAGGAGGCCCTTATGTTGCAATGCAGGCATGCGGCGCATGTAAAGAAAAAAATCAAATGAACTTGAAGAAAATGTTTTTTCAGCCGCCTCCAAGACAAACTCATAATTCACACCCATCTACCCCCGACCCCTTCTATTTCCCAAGAATGTCAGAGTATCCATAAACAAAATCAGAGGGTACAGTAAGGTCTCTAATCAAGGCAATCAGGGCTGTTTTCAGAGGTGTACAGCACAGCAGCACCGCTGGTCTCATCTTTGTCTGTGCTTTAATTGCTTGCTTTTGCATTTTGATGGAGGGGGGGGGGGGGGGTGGGTTGGGGGTGATTGTGCCTTATCACCTATCTCCAAGGATAAAAGACTACCCAATTACTTTGTTTGGATGCTAATGATTGCATTTCATTAGTAGCCGCTCTTGGCCCTCCTCACCCAGTAAATGGATGAATATGCCGTAATTTCAATTATTGGAATTATTGAAAATTGCTTTTAAAAAGACGGCACGGGTATCATCAGCTTTCCGCTGTGACATAATGCCATTTTAATTTCTATAATAGTTTTAATTGTCAGTGGCCCCGCCGTGCATTAATCATTTAATTGTATTGTCTTTTTCTGATGCAAACACCTACACCCCCTCAACACCCACACACTTTCCCGCCCCAGCTTTGAAGATACAAATTCCAATCAGCACCACCATCTTCAGAGTGATGAGAGATGATGAAAACAAAACCAAGTTCTAAGATGGTGGGGAATAGTTTTTCTTCTTAGAGGTTATTTGCAGAGGAAATAAGCAGTATTTGGGCAACTTGTGACCTCTCATCTAACATTTCGGTCCAATGAATAAAAAAATAAAAAGTTAAAAAGACAAAAGCCTAATAAAAGCAGTTGAGAAAGTTGTGATGACATCAAAATCCATGTTTCATTCTTTAGGAAAAAATAACATTTCTTGTATTTGAAAGACCTGCTAGGAAAATTTGCCGTGATAAAGCTAAAAAACTCTGACCCATACTTAAACACGGAAAGGTCAAAGGTCGAAGGAATCACACAGATGGTCACTGGGAAAAAAAGGAGACTTATGGTGTCCATGGTAATCTACTGTGATCCAAAACGCTTACAATTACGTTCACATTTAAGAAAAATGCAGAGAACTATCTGGAAGCAAGCGAGTGAGTGAGTGGTTTAAATCGGAGAGACAGGTGAGTGTGATTGTGCTGACGAGGTGAGTGTGAGTAGCAGGTGTACAGAATGGACAATAAAATGACAGGGAAGGACTGACATTTATTCATTTACTGATGTACGACTGCTACCATAAATATTTCGCCCGACAATTGAAGACACTTGAAAAAAAAGCAATCGTATTTGTCATATATTGACAAATATTTTTCAAACTATTGTTGTGAACTATTAGCACATACTGGTCCATGTTGTATCCCTCACATATATTTGTGTTAATATGTTTTTCACGGCTCTTTGAAGAAACCACACGCCGTTTGCTGGGAGGCAAAAATCCAAAGTTAAAACCCCAGGCTATGATTATGTTTGAACACAAAAGGCCAGAAGTGCAGAACTCTTGTGAAGCAAAGATGTAAAATCAGATACTCGACATGTGAATTTCCTCCCTGTTTCACACGGGTGGAGCTGTGAGCCGCACGGCAGCACCACGAGAGGAGGAAGTCTGACAGACAGCCTTGAGAAGCCCTCCACGGTCTCCTCCATTGCTCCTCGAGAGGGAGGAGGTCAAGTGTGCCCCCTCAAACAAACACACTCGGATGCCCATGCAGAATACCATGCCAAGCCCTTTAGCCACAGCTCGTCTTCTTAAACTCATGTCATCAAGAGAAGCAGAGGCATCGCGCAGGCTTGGACCTCCGGGGCGATGAAGTGGGCCTGTGAGCGGGCAGGGAAGCACACCGGTGTCAGGAGGATCACGTGTGCTCCCCGTGAACACATTTTATGCCCCAACCTCCACATTTCTCCTTTCTGCTGTGAGGATAATCCTTTCCAGGAGGGACACCACCATCGTCTTTATGTCACCAAATGGGTTGCGAAATAGTTACATAGAAAACGGGCACTTCCAGGCGTTCTGAGATCAGCTTCTCTGGAGCGACAGGAAGGTTTGCAGCACCGGGGAGCGCTGAAGCCGAAAAGCCACCGGCCTCCAGCCCCCACGAGGAAGGTACAGGTCCGTCCAAGTACTAACGCAATGATGCACACTTCCCCCACAGCCACCAGCCGGGCGCCGAACCAAACTTCCATGGTCCCAACAAAGCTGGATGGGATATCTATGTTTTTATAAATGAGCTATTTTATGAGATAAACTGAGATTTTGAATCTAGCTATTTTTTTGTTTTCAATGCAGAATTTATTACTCAAAATACAAGTTCTCCCAATAACGTGGGTCTATGAGCAGCTAATTCTGTGTGTTTCGGGCAATGTAGCCAAAATCTTCTATCCCCATATTTAAAATACTGTGTTTTTTTCATAATAACACATCCTTTATTAAATTACCAGGAACACCAGTACAGTAACTAAATACTTCCAGCTGTACGCCGACTATATTCGAATCTACGCACACAAATACAGGGGTCACATTAAGACAATGGCTTGATTTAACCACACTGCAGTATTCCTGTGAGCGTCATTCCGAACAACAACGCCATTGTGTATCAAGTCATCTCTTTTTGAGTCCATCAGCACATGATGGGAATGAGAGAGAACAAACCATCATGTTATTGGTGGCCCAGGTGAACGTCTTTCTACGCGTGTGTCCACCAGGCGCCGTCATTCAAAAGTGCCAAGAAGGACAGAGAGAAAGAAAGAACATAGTGTGTGAAAGAGGTGGAATGTGGTGTGAAAATTAAAAAAAAAAGAGGAGCCAAAGAGAGGAAAGTACACTTGATTGAGGAGAGGATTTACAAACGACTCGACCCTGGCCAGTTTGAATTATGTGACTTTGCGGAGGGGGGGGGTCACATACAGTACTTTTCATCTGAGGTTTTCCTTTCAGCTTTTGGGTGAAAAGAAAGAGGGTCAAGAGGTTTCTTAACATACCGTGGACAAAAGATGTAGATTCTGTTAGTGCGACTGTCCAAAGGGACAAGACCTCGCTGACAGACATTTTCTATTGTGACAGTGCCAGCTTGTTGAATGTCTGACTTGGGATCAGCTCCTACACAATTGTGCCACCTTCTGGAATAAATGGGAGAATCCATTAGGGACTTGCGTCTGAGCAAAGAGGAGGCAAAGAATCTGGATGATTATTGGGTCTTTGCAGGTCTGCTTCCTCAGAACAGGCTTCGACGCATTACATGCACAGTGAATTCATCTTTACTTAGTAACCGTTCTACTCGCCTGGATCCTCACCCGATTATGGTAACAAGGAACAATTAAATGTGGCCTGATTCAATGATATTGATGATACCTGTAATAAGAAAATTAAACATATATTCTTTGCCCTGAATATATATCTATATATAAGAAGTATTGATGAAGTGTATATGAAATAAAACTCACATTTTGTGTGTAGATAATTATTTGCGAAAATGTACAATAAAGAAAAATAAATGTTATTACCAATGGTGATGAGACACTTCAATCGGAAACATAGACATTCCTTCTACCAATTAATTAAACCTAGTTTAGTATTTTAGTCAGTAGACATCACAGCAGTTAAAACGCAGAAAAAAATAGAAAAGATTCTGCATCCTTTTATAAGGATCCTAAAATCCTACATTAATGAGGAATTCATTTTTACTTGGCTGAATCAGTTATTTCAAGAAGGTTCCTTTAATTTACCATTAGGTAGCAAAGTACATTTTAAAGAAACCTTTTTGGAAATGATATGGATATTATTGACCTGCGAAGAAATGTTGAAGAAATTCAACATTTGCAAATTTTGAAGAAATAGTAATAAAATGATCAGGGCTGTTTCCACTGTTGGTGCAGACGGGCATCGACCTGTAATATTTCTCTTTAGGGTTTGTGGAGCCGTCAGCGAAGATGTGCGTGCGTGCGTGCGTGTGCACTGAAAGCGTGGGTGTATGGATGCGTTTGTGTATTTGAGGTTGTGGGGGGCCGACAGAGAAGATTGAGGGGTGATTCAATCGCTACACAAATGGATTTGGCTAATAGAAGGAGCCTCTGATCCTGACTGGTGCACAGCTGGAGCTCCCCTAATTGGAGAGGGTGAAGAGTGGAGAAGAGAGCGGAGAGAAAAGAGAAAGAGAGAATATTGCCCCCAGAGAAAATGCACCTCCGTTGCAACACTATTGACTAGAAGAGGATCATGCCAAATGTTAATACCCAGGAAAAAAGGACACGCGCTGGGAAAATAGGTCATGTGGAGGCTCAGTGTTCACATTTTCAGCTTGAAAGCAGCTCAATAAATCTTTCCGTAATCGTTCTCAGTGTTTTAAATATCTGATGAAGGGTTCCCTGTGAGTGAAACGTGTCCCGCTCTAAAACCCACTTCACATCAGCAAGGACCATTAGAGAAACAACTCGGCCTGATAGGAGGCTACGGGAGCCTCACAACCATTTCACACCGCCGAGTCCTCGCCGGGGCTGGTTGTAAATTGCAACTGGGGAATTGCGGTTTGAAGTAACAAATATCAGACTCGTTGAGGGCGTGAAATGAATTCACACTTAAACCCATGAATAGATTAGAAGACGCGACGGTTCCCCATCGCCGTCGCCTTTGTGGGGGCATGAACAGACGAGAGCGAGTGCAACACGTCCACACAGAGAGCGAGGCTCATCATTTTGACAGCAGCTACTGCAAATACTGTTGAGCACTGAAAGTTTATAAGAGCCCATTATTCCTGATATGCCTCCAGCAGAGCTTCAGAAGCGACAAACAAGGGAGAAACACGCAAAAAAAATGGTGACATGTGTCTTTCACCTTATTGTATTCTAATGGGAAACATCAATATGATAACTCTTGATATGATAAACAATTTGCTTCCATGCACACATGGGAGATGTGAGTGCTGGTTGAATACTGGTAGCAGACTTACAATGGACTTTAAGCACTTTCACACGAGAAAGAAACTGCGGAACGAACTACAGCATAAATGTATTATCATATCTACAAGCCAACTCTCTCAGCTAATGAACAATAATTCATTGAAGTAATTGAAGTTATGAAAAAATTAGGTGATGTGTGCGTGTGTTTTGCGTTGCACCATTCTTATCACTTAGGCAGATTTTATGTGAGAAGGAAGTAATAAAGTGTCGACTGGAAAACTGGAAATAACATTTATTGTGCGGATTGTAGCCTTTAAAAAAAATTATAAACAGGTAAAGTATAAAACCTTAATCAGTCCAACGTCACTACCAAAATAATTCCTTTTAATTATGAACAAAATTGAAGCATAAACTTTGCCTTTATTCTTGAACCGGGTAACCACAAACCTGCCTGTTTATCCAACAAGCCTGGATTTAACCTCCTAAACCGTTAGAATATTGTGAAAACAAGATTACAACTTGACATGTGACATCCTATCTATTGCTTAAATTGATGTAAAACCAAACCTTGAGAAGGTGTAGAAGACGGCCATGGTTCAGGTAATACATGCTACTTTGTAAGCAACCGACATTGAAGGTCTTTTTTAATAACGTTATACATTAAACTGTGTGCGACGTTTATCCCACTTTCTTATACATATCTACATAACTCACCATGACCCTCGCCGTTTAACTTCTTTTAGTTTTGCTTCGAGTACATTTGGGATTTTTTTAATGTGTTTATTCTGCACTCATTATACTTTCATACTTTGCACTGAAACTTGTGCACAACAATTTCCCACTAAAGACCAACGTCTATCTGATCCCATCAGGAGCAAACTGTAAGATGAATGTGTTTCCACGGACAAAACCCATAAAGAGAACAGGTGTCTGGCCCGAGAAAGAGTTTGTGTGGGTGTGTGTGTGTGTGTGTGTGAAAGAGGGAGAGTGACACAGACTGAGAGAGCTCTTGTGAGTATTCTAAGAGCAGGGGGTCTCTTCCAATTGCCCAAAACACAAAGAGCTGCTCAGCATGAACGCACCGGGGGGGGGGGGGCTCTTAGGAAAGCCATCAGCTCATTCCGCAGCTCAGAAGCGCAGCGGAAGAGACTTTTACATACAGGAAACTGGCTGCGACGGGGAAGCACTTCCTCAAATCATTGCCCAGGTTTCCCAGATGCAAAGGCGAGAACCTCTGCCGCACAAACACACTTCTACGCACCTCCGTGAAGAAGAGAAGACATCACCTGTACAGCGCGTGTCAACTGAAGCGTGCAGACTACTTGGGGAGACGAGCTGCCCGTTTGACAACCCACAGCCCCAGATCCACATATTATGCACCAACGGTCAGATCTCGCGGGGACACTCTGGCACGGAGGCAGGCTGGCAGACCCTCCCACCGTGTTTCCATTGTGGCGGCCATTGTAACAGTTTTGTCTGAGCCATATGGGCTGGTTTACGGATGTGGACCCCCGGCAGCTGAGGCTTTGTTCCCATGTCACAGAGGTCGCCGGGATTGTGTTCCCAGCTAATTCCCTCATTCAGGGACTGCAGATCAGAGTCTATAATGATCTGGGCGGCCCAGCGCAGGGATTACGGCTGCTGTCTCTGACATCAACAGGCTTGTGTGTGTGTGTGTGTGTGTGTGTGTGTGTGTGTGTGTGTGTGTGTGGGTGGGTCGGGAACGAGGGCGAGATAGAGAGAGAGATGACATCTTAAGATGAAACATTGTCGCTTCCTCCTTAACAACAGGATTCAATTGATTCTCCCCACGTCAAACCCACCCACCACACCGAAATAGATCCACCCCACCTCCCTCATGACACACACACACACACACACACACACGCACACGCACACACACACACACACACACACAGACCTGGAGATTTCCACCTCATTTCCCCCAATTCAGCTTAGGCAAACATTATGAGCGGGGAAAGTGAAGGCAATGAAGGAAAGGTAATAGCTTCTTGTGTCTTCCCTGACCTCTATTGTCATAATATGGTTTACAAATTACAGAGCGCCGTCTGGCTGCGACACCTCTAGTGTAGCCGCTTCTGTCCTAACACAACTAATGAATCCTCTATTTAGATGTTATGATCCGTCACGGTGGAATAAGCGCTCATCACAGTGCACAAATACCTCATTATGTGACCTGCTTTAACACGTTTAATTAAGTAATCGGACAAATAAAAAGTAGCAGCTACCTTCTCTGTGTTACAATATCACATGTTATTGGTTTATTAATACAGTTAAAAAACATTTATACATTGTTGTGGTTCTGATTTGAACCTTTCTTATATTACAGCAGAAACAATTAGTTGCATAGCAAACGATTAAAGCAAGAGAGACAAACCTTGACCTGCTTCTAGTTTTTCACTGAAATGCTGTTGTTATATTGATCAATATTAATAGCATTGAGTTACAGGTACAGGCCTCTTTATATTCTGTTACGCTTGTTTAATGTGCTGTACGAGAGCAACATTTCAAAAGCAGTTTTTTCCTGCGATCCAACCGCTTATGGATTTTGTTTTCTGTTCTGTTTTATTTTCCCGCCACAGGAACTTTATATACTGATTCTAATACTAATAACAAGTGTGGACTCAATGTAGAGGAGAGACAAGAAGCACAAATACCTCACTGGAATGATGTTGTATCACACTGATAATCTCTGAGCATACGTTTTGCTTTATTGCTTGTTGAATGGCCCAAAAATGAAGAATGAATAAAAAAAAGTCTCTTCATCTGTATTTGTGCTTCCAACAGACTGGAGAGCTGCAGCAGAAAAGCCTGCATTCGAATGAAGGCCTTGTTGGAGAAAGAATCAAATACCACGAGGCCCAATTGAATTGATATTTTTGAACATTGCTGGTATTAACAATGCTTCACTGACATGCTCCCAGGAAATAGCAAACCCACCTCATTAATCAGATATATGTGTTCTCCAGAAGAGCGGCATCTGCAACCTAAATGAAGAGCACTCAGGCACATATACACGATGAAGACGAAGCACCATACTCTTCCTGAAGCGCTCCACTGTCTGATAAAGATCACTTTCAAAAAGGTAGCACAAAAAAAACAACTTTCTTTTGCTTTCCTTCATTCCGCTGCTCTCATTGGTTTTACAAAGCATCTTTTCATATTTCAAACCCTTTCTTCTTTCTCCTGGTGAAAGCGACTTTCATTGAAATTTATTTTCTCAAGGACCGGTGCCCACGCAAGGCTAGAAAATAATAGGCCGACCTATTTACCCAGCAGTTTTATTTATCTTTTTTTCCCCTCCTCCTTTCCCCCCCTTCATGGCTTTGGATTGATCATGTTTGCAGGAAGATGACAGCTGTCCCCTTGTGCATTTGCATTGCAAATTAGAAAGAAGAAAAAGAAGTGGAGCTTCAGTGTGTTGGGCCACAGGCCGGCAGTCTGGGAGAGAGCTGCCGGGACACCGTGGGACGAGGAGCAGCTGACGCAGGCGCCGGGAGAAAGAAACCCTCAATCAGCCTTCTGATTGGACAAGAGACCTCGTTAGTGACCAGTGATGTGATGACATGGTGGATGTAACAGACATGTGGTTGAATTTGAACCAAGGCCAATGCCACTAAAGTAATACGTTGCTCTGAGAGTAGTCGGAATAGCCATTTCCAAAGTAGTCTAAAAATTGTACCAAGTTTAGTGAAGATTGGATAAAGAAAAATAGGTTTCATAACAAAACTCAAAATGGGAAGAATTTGGCACACATCATTGATCAGCTAATATTGAAATGCAATTACAGCGTCCATCGACACCCACTTTGCATGAAGCAGTAATGTCAGTTTTCCATCGTAGGTCTAAAGCAGGAAGTCACACAGCCAGACGGGAGCCAAACAAGGGCCACAGCCTAATTATCCAACGCACATGAGCACACGTCTTGACCTGCACCTCAGCCACCACACAAAAGACATTAGCGGAGACACGCGCACCAATTGTACCCGTTAGCATGCTAGCGCACTAGCCGCTCGGCTGCAGCCGCTTAAACAAAATGTAAACGTTTCTCCAAATGGTGAGTCTCATTTTCTGCGCTGTAACACCGACCCTGTGGCAGCATGGCAGCCGTCAAACAGAAGTGTCAAGGACAAAATGCAGCATATGTGATACTTCTTCCTCTTAATATTAAAGCACTTTTGGCAATGCATTTAACTCATTTTTTTGAAAACAAAGAAAGGATATTTAATGTGATGTTCTTTGTTTCCGAACACAAAAAACATTTCTTGAGGCCTGATAACACGAACTTCCAAGTGATCTCGGGATATCGTGTGAAAAATAAACCTGCTGCAAAAAAAACCCGTCAAAAAGCGTAATTATTACTTTTTTTTTCTGGTGAATTGTTTATTCTTGGAGTTTTATACTCCGGACGGCAAAAGTCCGGGCATGAAGGGGGGGCCACAGCCCGAAGCTACATACGGGCTTATTTTGGGCAGGACGAGTTATGGTTCTTAATCGCCATCGCTTGATCTTTTAAAGTGCTGCTTCTTTGTTGAGAGACTTACTAAAAAAGTTAAAGTTGACTAAGAATGTATTTGGCTGAGAACGGCCCTGATTTCTTTCATCCGCCTGGGCAAAATGAACAAGTCTTTAGCATTAAAAACTGCTTGTTGGAATGATATTTTTGAACCTCTTTTCTTACAACGGGGCGGTTTGGTTAGAGGTTGATGGGCTGAGCGTTAATGGAAATCCACATAACAAGTTGGCCTGCAGATGGTCGTACATCCAGTATTTCTAGAGGTTCAAAGGATGGTAATTCAAAGCAGAGTATCCAATGCTGCAAGGACCGCACACATTGTGTTGCAGAAAGGGAAATGCATTTACTTTGGCCGTGTGCTGAATGCATCCGTGTGACAAACGACATCGCATCAAACCTTCACACAGTGCACATGTTGGTTGGTAGCCAAGGACAAACCTTTACCAGTATCACTGCTCCTGGGAGGAAATACAGGTGGGGGATTGTTCCGAAACCTCCGCTAAAAACGTATTGTCATGGTAACCGGTGAGCACAATGCTGCATGCGTCCTGGAGGAGTGAGAAGTCAAACACACACGTACACGTGAATGAGTAAGCAGGTCGTACAGAAATCAGAGAGGAGCGACACAAAGGCCGCTTTGTGAAATGTAATAATTCAGCGCGTCTGTTCTGCTGACTTCAACATTCAACATTTCATGTCACTCAATGTCCTTCCACCGGCACGGAACATCTCCTCTAGTACGGAACAGTGAACAGGTCAACAGGAGTTGAAATATTGTTCATTAATTTTGTTAATATTATATTAACTTAACTAATAACTGCTTAAACTAATATCAACAGAAAAATCTTGTTGGAGCTTTTGTCGCATGTCAGAACGTCAAAAAAGAAATGTATACATCTCTGTTTCTGTACTTTTAATTTGAAATATCCAAACATTTCAACATGTGAATGCATCTTCTCCTTAATGTGTGTGCTCGGAAAGTTTATACATTGCTTTTGTGTAAATTGCAGAGTGGACTGGCCTTAAAACATGTTGCCAATAACAAAAAAAGGTTCACGTCTTCAAACCCAGTTTCAAGGAGAACACAGAGCTGTTATTGACTGTTTGAAAAAAATATTGGATTCCAAAACAGCAGAACTGAAAAAAGGAGACAAAACTAGTCAATATTTTGTGTGTCTGATATTTTTTTCATCTTATAACCCAACTCAGCTTTATCCCTTTGCCATGTTATTAAACGGATTCATCTCTGGCTGCCTATACAGTAGTTAAACTAGCTCCAACTACGACCAAATACGACAGTAAAATGCTGCTTAGGCGTTGACCCCTCCCTCCCTTCAAACGTTGATGATTTAAGTACATTTTGCTGATAACACATCATCAAGTACAATTTTCAATACGCAACTTTTTTTTGGACCTGAAATTGAATATTTTGAGTTACCTATGATCAGTCTCCTCCAGCACTGCGAGTAAGCGTTACCTGAGAAAGGTCCGTGACATCACTGGTCTTTCCTGAGCCCACCTCAGATTTCACGGGGCTACAGAGACGCACTGAGGAAGGACAAGTAAACGACCCGGGCCCTTTACAAATGCTAGAGTGGCCATCTTCCCGCTGCCAGTCCCTCACACAGGACCACAATCAAATTCTTCGGCCACTCATTCTTTTCCTTTTTTTTTTTTTGTCTCTTGAGAAGACACCTCACTTGAGAAACCACTGAGGCTGCTTTTTAAAGGTCCCTGTGTGGCAGCGTGACAGAGAACACCACTCTCTGCCTTTTCTCTCATTTGGAAAGACCGAGTGAAATTGAAAAGGGGGTCCTCAGCTCCCTCCCCGACGACCCTCTCTGGCCCTGCTCCCTCCCCCCCCCCGCACCCACCCCGGCCCGGGTGCACACTGCCTGGGTTGGTTCTCAGACCTCCCCTGTCTGCACGATACCAGCGGCATTGTGAGAGGCCGACAAAGAACAGGAAGCCCCGGGGTCGGCAGGGCAGGCCCGAAGGTCAGCGCGATCCGTCTGTGTGTGATGGATGCAGCGCGACGGGGGGGCAGGGGTGGGGGGGGGGGGGGGGGGTCACCTGAAAACGATGGCCCAATACACACTGTCCCGCTCTCCTTTTGCAGCCTCGGCTCTTTCCCTCTGCGTGTCTCCCGCACGCACACAAACACCGTATGAGGTTCATCTAAATGTAGGTTTACATGAGGCAGGAAATTTGAATGCATGTCCAAGATGAGGACAGACATACAGGGGCGAGCGTTTACCTCATTCTGTTCATTCTGAATTTCTTAGTTAAAGGATTCAGGTATTCAGATATTCTCGATCTTAAAAAAAAAAATTCATTAATGGTAATACATTGTCACAAAACCGATACGCGACAAATAATACTTTAAAAGCAAACTGAATGCATTCTACATTCCTAATAAAACCGTTTCTAACGTGAACATTACTTGAATGGTTTGGTTGATTTGAATTTTTTATTTTATGAGTGTTCCCCACCTCTCTATCGGGCATCCCTGCAGACTCAGAGCTGTGTGTCAGTGGGTGGGACGACGCGTATACTTGTGTGTGTGTGTGTGTGTGTGTCTCAGGGGTGGTGTCCGTCGTCGTCATGGAGACCCCAGGGTGTGGGAAGCAGTCAAAACCTGACAGGGCTGAGTTTACTGACTCAAGGTGACCGGGCCGAGGGCACAACAGCCCACAACAGGGGGACAATGGCCGCTCCATTAGTGCTAATGGGGGACACATGTAACAGGATTAGGGTGAGGACACCTGGGGGGTGGAGGGGGACCACATGGGGAGATAGTACACCCCCAAACCCCTCCTTGTCCTGTCCCACACCACCAAACATCCACAAAACCAGGAAGCTGCTGTGGAGGGGCGGCTGACTGCCCACCATGATGTTTGCCATTTTTTAACCTGTAGATTGTCCAGTGACACAGAGAAGGCGTCGGAAATCAAGTCACTAATTTTTTTTTTTAGGTTTTAACAGTAACATTTCCAATATATGCAGTGTTTGCATTAATTAAACAATTTTTAAAACGTATGAGATGAATACTTTATAGTACACACAGTTCTAAACATTAAGACAGTGCTCTAATCTAGTTGGTTGAGAAGCTTTGAGGTCATTTAATCAATAACAATGAATCATATTTGAGCTAATATAGTGTTTTGTGATGGAAAGTAGAATGTATTTAATATGTTAAAGTAAAGAAAATAATTAGTAACTTTATTCGATACATAAATGCAGTACTTGAACTTAGCCACTTTACAACAATCGTCAAACCGTATCGTCATTATATTTGGCTTTTTATCCACTATAAAGTGCTTGAATCTAGCGTTATCACAGTTATTCTATGGAAATCAAAGAGCACTTTCACAACACATTGAATACCTTATAATTATAAAAGTAATAGAGGTTATCAAAAGGACTGCCGTGATTTCCACATTACTACAAACCAAACCTTCGCAGCAGCAATGTAAATCAAAAGGGAATAAATCTAAAGCAGAGGGCAATGAACCTCCAATGGTGCACTGTGAATCTCCCTCTCAATCCCTCTTGTGCCGCCCCACCATCCCTCACACCCACTTTTTCGTCTCCCCCCTCTGCAAATTCCTGCACTCTGCCCAAGACGCCCAGTCAATTAATAAGACATTGTCTCCTCCCCTTGGAGCCCGTCCACAAGAGGCCACCCAGGAGCCGGCGGGCCTTCCCTCCAAAGCCGCTTCACTGGTGGCCCCCAGGAATGCCAATCGCTTTGGGAACCGGCGGAACAGGGATGGATGGATGGATGGAGGGGGGCGGGAGGGGGTCTGGGGAGCTGGATAATAGAAACAGCCCAATCGTGCTCATGTGCTGGGGCAAACCAGTCAAAAATTGGAGGGCAACAAAAGGAAATGCGTTCCACTCCCAAGGAATGGAGGCACTTCACCCCTCAACAATCCTAAACCCGCCCTCTGAAACACACAAGCAACCAGACACACACACTCTCATTGGTTTTGCCGTACATGAAATCACTGCCTTGATTTTTCTCTGGCTTATTATGAACGTATCGCCAGTCGCTAATCTTAACCAGAGAACCAAAAATCCTCACCACATCCTGAAGTCAGTACCTTCAGGTGTAGTTATACTAGACTACTACAAATACACTCTCTCTCACACACGCACACGCACACGCACACACACACACACACACACACACATTCCAGCTCCGAGCTCAAAGTCCTCCATCATGTCCTGTCTCATTATGCATTCATGTCCCGGCTCTCTAATATGAGGAAACATTTTCTTGGAGGGGGTTTCTTCCACTCTGCCGACAACTTGTTTTCAGCTTATTCAAGTCTTGGTAGTTTTGTATTTTAATATGTTATTTAACATCTGAATTTTAAAAACCTTCCAACGGAGACTCATTATCTTTAATGTTATTTTAAAGTATGTTAGATGAACTACAGCAACTAAAGATAATGTGTTGTATAATAATATTAATAATAATATACTGCAATAAATATGATTATAATGTTAATATGTTATGTGATATAATGATTAATTAAAAAAACATTTAGACACCATGCGAAAACAATCCAAAAACATAACGCATCAACTTGCACAGTGAAAGATCATTATGATAAATCGATTATATAATTATAAAACTGCCTTCCTCGGTTTAGATTTACAGTAATGAACCAGAAAGGAACCTGAGCTGTGACTATTTCACAAAAATTAAGAAATGTTTAGAGAATATTAACGACACAGAAGCTAACTTTCCGAGTCACATCCAGTGACAGAGGGTGTGTTGTTGTTGTTGTTGTTGTTGTTGTTGTTTTTCTTATTGCCTTTCTGCGCTCCTCAAAGATTAAACCTGCGCAGTGAGGTTTTCTTTAGCACTTAGCTAGCATGATAGAGCCATTAACACAGATCCACGACAACCCAGCGTTTGATTTGGCTCACTTTTTCATTCAACATTTATTCCCTCCCCTGTGCCAACTTACACTATTGATGATGTTAACGATAAATCATAACGAATTCCTCCGTGAATTCAGCATTTAGGAACATTCTCAAACAGCCACCAATTTACGATTCAAACAAGCCAAAGGTATGAACCGCCCCTCTCTGCCTTTGATTGGTTAATACCGTTGCCGTTGCTGATTGGGTTGGTTGGCTCCGGGGTTGAGGAGTTTGATTGGTAAAGAAGGGCGGGCCTTTATCACGGCACGATCGTTGCAGGTGCGATGATACACCAAGATATGGGTTTAAAAGCTTAACGTCGCTTTTCTTCTGCTCGATTCTCTCTATTTGACAGGAGCTTGTCATGTGACTTTTATTTTGTTACTCTGTAAAGGATCTGACAATATTTGTAAGTCCACACAAATACCATTTAGTATCAGTATAGACAGCAAATGTAATTCGTTATTTCCTCCTGCTTCAACACTTTCTAGGTCATTGGTGATCATGAACTTTTGTTAGTTATAAGTTAGAATTAGAATTGTAGTAATAGTATAAATATGTCATTATTAAGACCTCCTCTCCTGTTTGAATGCCATCATAAAAAGTAGTCAAATATTGTAGACCAACTTTATCATAAAACCAGCTTACCTGAATTTCACTGACAGTGGGGAGAATATTCTGGACGTTAGTTGACATCAATAGAGGTTGACATGAAAGTGGAATTGTTCCAGGTTATTTACACAGTACTTTGAAGGTGAACGAAATGGTGCTTTGCATAAATAGGCAGGATTATGCTTTCTAAAACAATGGCTCACATTGTCTTGTCATGTATTTTTTGATGAATCCTGTTTTTTCTTATTCTCTACATTTCTAGATCACTGTGCTAATAGCTTCTATGTGTTTAGGCATAAGAAATACAGATTCTTATATGTTTTTTTGTGTGTGTACTTTGGACTTTCTTGATGTATTAGCCAACAACCCCCCCAAAAGAAAACCCTCAATGATGGATTTTAGAGTGCAGACCGTCCATCTGAATACTTGACCACACACACAACAGACTATTTAGTAATGGATAGTACTTTAGTGCAGAGATCTCAAAGAAAATAGATAGAAAATAGTCACACACACACACACACACACACACACACAAAATAAAAATGAGTTTTTTCCTGCTGAACGTCCATATTGACATCAGCATTGCAGAATTAGCCAGACAAAAGTGCTCTGAGTGCACCATCTGCTGCAAAAACTGTAGAAGCAAGCGGGGTGAACCCACAATAACTGGATTGAAAGCAATGCATAAAAATATATCAGCATTTCTTTTTAAATATTGTGCGGAATTACGGTATCAAGCTGATCCTGACCTGCAGGTCTTGTTTTGAATGACATTTAGATTCGATGAGAGAAAAAGCAGATTTAAAACAGTAGAAGAAGAAAGGAAGAAAACGACCTTTGACCTGTCTCATGCTATGGTTCGGATCCTTCCTGTACAAATGAATAAATAACTCCATGTCACATAAAGAACATTTTTAGGGAGCTTCGATGAAGCTCAAATATCCCCTATTTTGAGCAGATTTGACTATTGTGAGAGCGTCCTCTCATGTCAGCACACGGGTGTTACAACATGAGCTTCGTCCTCTGTGGAGAAAAGAGCTTCTAATTAAGTCTATCAGTGATCCGGTCCTAGCGGTCATATTTAACAAAATGGCAATGACATTTTCTTTTTATAGTTCCCAACATGTGAAAAGATCTGCAGATGTTTTCTTGTTTTTTAGTTGAAACAACTAATCGATTAATAGTTGATAATGAAAAAAAATCACAAGCTGTATTCCAATTGGAGAATAAATGTTCGATCATATTTTTATTGCAACATGAGACAACAGTTGAATATTTTCTTAAAGGATACATACGACAATCCTTAACTTCCTAAATAAACACTAGACAGGACAAATCTACATCACAAACACTGCTCTCTACGGTTGCTTTAAAGGTCGGAATTCTCTTGTCACCCACAGCAAAGTGTCTCACGCTTGTTTATTCGTCATACGATTTCACATTCCCTTAAACTGGCTTCTTAAAAGAGACTGGAAACCTTTTGTCAGTTCCACACGGCACATCATTATTTTCAATCAGAGCACAAGAATAATGTGACTGGACATTTACAGACCACTTTTTTAACACATTAGTTTGGTAGTCAATATACATTTAATCGCCCAGGTACATACACACAGACTATACTCTAGTCCGGCTAGACAATGCGACAAATTAGATTTGACTTTGGAAGCCTATTTAACACAATCTAATATTTTACTCATCTATGAATACAAACTCTGAAAGGAGTTCATTCTGCACAGGAAAGTGTTCTTTGAGAAGCACTTTATTAAACACTGCCATCTACAGGCTGCTGTTCCCATGTCTCCTAACGTGCCTGAATTCCATACTAGCTGAATAGCATTTTTAAATATAGAAAAATATTTGTACCTACTTTAATAGTAAAGACCAATAAATGGACAGGACATCGTACATTTATTGTCATTCTGACCCCTTGTACACACAAATCCTGGTATCACAAAATATCTTCAGTAATACACTTGAAAATAAACCCAAATATCTAAAAGACTGAATGGTTGCAGGTTATTAAATGTAAAGATTTATTCAGCCACTAAGTAAAGTCTTTATTGAAGCAAATCAAGGTTTTCTTCCTCAGAATGTCGATGGTGTGCCTGAAGACCTAAATGATGAAGTTCACAGTGCCCCAAGAAAGCAGGTGTGCACAGGGTGGGTCCTCGCAGTAAAGGTACTATATGCTGTTGAGGCTTATATTAAGGGCTTGGACATGTTGACCCACAATAAACACCAAAAAACGGACGGATGGATGGATGGATGAGTTAAACATCTGAACCTGTACAAAATTCAAATACGTTTTGCTCTTTTTACTAAAATGAATTGCATGATAAAAATGACAGAGTGCAAAGTTTTGCCTTTTAAAGCTTGATTGGTTGACATTATACTGTTTGACAACGCGCAATCTCAAAGGGAATCTGCTACAGTACTTGTTGACAGGCTTCAGTAACAACATGACAAGAATATGAGAAGAGTTGATATGAATTGCGAAAAATTAGTACAAGAATCAAGCAGCGGCAGATGCATGATGGTGACGAAGACGATCGCGTCGAAAGGGACGAGTTGGCATGAGGACTGAATGTCGTCTCTTCAAACCTTGATTCCCTCGTAGAAGCAAAACAGTAAAACTCTTCTCGCACGCAAAGTGACTCTAATAAATACACATGTTCAGCCCCAACGTTGTTGCTGAAGTGTCTTTGAGCAAGACAAACGTGCCCTAGCGATTGCGTTGACGACCTCTCTGGGGGGTTTCACTACATTTTTCCAAGTGGCCACCAGAATTAGAACTATTACCTTTGAAACTTAATTTATCAGTTTTGATAATCCACATAAGACAGTGTAAACATTTTTTCATTGGAACTCACGCAATTAAATAAGAACGTCATGTGTATCCAAACTTTTGACTAGCACTATCACTTTTTTTATGAGATGCTTTCATAAAATGCTTTCTATGACCTTTTCCGCATGTGCAGTACAGGTTTGGTTACTTCAGTACCGCGGACAGCTCCATCTGATCTCAGAGCCACACTGCTCGCAGCATCACAAAGAAAGCGCATCCACGACAGCACGATGGCACCCTGGGCTTTGGCACCAACACCGGTCTCACACACGGCTCTGACACAACTAAGAACTACCCCTACTGGTTTAAAATGCAGTCACTTGGTTAAACAACAGTCTAAACTAACAGCCCCTCCAGCTAATGCTTCATAAGGGTACAAAAGGTTTATAATATCAGGTTGGAGATCCAGAGAAAAGCAGAAAAGGATGAAGCACTGTTCGCCGGACAGTGAACTTTCATTTAATTCCCAGGGAACCAATAAACAAAAATGTATCACAGCCAACGGGGCACCGAATCAAAACGTCTTTTTGTTCTTAAAAAGGAGGGCAGGGGGGGGACCTAGTTTGAAAAATCTGCCCTCTACATTTGTACTAACCCTTTCCTGTGATACCCTTTTATTTTCCCTACGAAGGAAAGCGAGCTAGTTCCCACAGAGGCCGTGTGCGACGTGCGCTATTTTCTTTGGAACAAACAGCACATCAGCTAATAGAGCCCGGCTCCCAGAGCGGCGCTCGATATAGGCCACTTTTTCTCTTCCTCCTCTGGAGCTATAAATACACCCAAAGAAGAGAAAAGAGGCTTAATGAGGCAGAGACGGGGAACTCATGCGAACGAAGTTAGACGAGAGCTTTGTAGTGTTCAGTTCCAAGGATTCATACGGGCAACGGATTCTACTTTGCTATTTCTATTGTGGCCGATACTATGAGGGTAAAATACACTGTATGTACATGGCGCCCTTTTTACACATCATGGTGAGGTCTTTTTAAGGTGGCAAAAGCAACACAAATAGTGACATTTGATGCATAGTTTTAAGCATAATTATGTGCTGGATATGGATAATTCAAATCCTATAAAGAATTAATCTTCACAAAAAAAACAACTCAATAATTTCATCAGTTGGACTGAACAGAATCCTTGATGAATATGAAGCATCTCTTTGCATATTTGCATGAAGGGAAATATCTCATGCCGCTTCGAGCAGCTACCTTGAAGTTAATGCTTTGGTTCAAATTCAGAGTGCATTAAATGGAAGATGAAGAGTGTGGTTAAACGACCAAAGTTACAAACTAGGGGTTGTATCCTTATTAATGAGGAGAAACTGCGTCACGGCCGTTTCACGGGTTGAACACAAATACCTCTGTACATATTGTTGAGAGGAGGAACTCGCGTTACAATATAAAACAGAACATAGTATTTCATAAATCATCATGAAAACAGACTAACACATACTTGCAATTAACAGAACACGGCAGTTACTGTTGTAACTCTGTCGGCTAACACCAGAACTGTTACATCAGGACAGTACAATATACAGGCTATTGTAAAGAGGGGTTTTAACAGTAAAACCTCACAGTCCAGAATTAAATCAGACAAATTTAAATGTGCAAGTAAACAACCTCACATTACATTAAGTGAGAACTTTCCCAAAACGCCCATAAAAACCGAAAGAAGAGGTTGATGTTTTAGTTTACATCATGCACTTGGGAGCAAATACCAACCAGATATCGACCTAAAAATGAGAGCTGTCACACAGTGCAAAGATCAACATTTCAGTCATGCAGTACAACATGGTAAATAGCGCAAGGGATGGTGTCAAAAGTAAGGTCAGTCCTCAGGGAGGTTTTGCAGTAGGTTTAAAACTTTGGGCACTGACACGATTGGCAATTGTTTTCTTCTTTCTGCACTATATTGCATTTAATGTCCTAATGTATCCTTAACTTCGGTACTCAAACCTGTCCATTTCCTGATTTAATTTCATTTTTTGGCAAATCAAATTTTCAAACAATGAGAACTTGTTTCATCTGAAGAGAAAGCCTCTTAAAGTTGCCCTTTGGCTTCCTGGAGCTCAGAAAACACAACCCTTAAATTCCTTAACGCAATACTGGCTTGAGGGTGAAACCATGTGGAAACAGCAGCAATGCAGAGTCTTGACATCGTCATCCTCGCACATCAGAGAAAAAATAAATCTAAATATAGCTCTTCTTGTAGGGTCACATCCCCTCAGGCAGCAGTTCTCCCTGTACAACAATATAAAACCATACATTTGGCTGAAAACATTACATCGACATTTGGTTGTTCCTATAAAAAAGGTTTACTTTTTTTAATCCTTATAAACAAGGATGTTACTTTTTGACCACTGGAAATAGCTGCAGTTCAATCCACAATTTTAAAAGCCTCCATGAAAAAAGTCCAAAGGACTTTGGTAACAAACATTTGACAACCATTAACCAGCAGCGAATGGTGCTTATCTCTTCTTGCTTAGTGAAGTCTCACTGCGTAGCCTACTTGAAGCATTACGTCTGATGATTAAAGATGAAAGAACGACCTTCTGACCACGTGGAAACAGTCTTTGTTAAGCTGATAGCATAACACATACACTAACTGTATTTTTTCATACTATCTATTATTTCTTTTCAGATCAGTATTGACCATCAATAAATATAGCTAATCATAAATAAATCTTGTAAATCGTCTGTAAAATTCACATATAAACAACCTGCTCTATTGTGCAGAGAAGTGGACAAACGTCAGTTACGCTGACATATTTCTTTTCTCCCAAAAATACAAAGAATCCATGATGTAAACACTACGACTTCCCCTTTAGAACCTCTGGACAAAGACAAGGTAAGTTGGGCTGACAGAGAGCGAGCCGCATCTCTCCATTGTCCGTCTGGGCCCGGGGCAGTGGGAGTGGGAGTGGGACAGCCCTTTTCCCAGTTTGGACACTGGTGACGACTTCTTCCTGGTCCGGACCCTGATTGAAACAGTCTGTGTGTGAAAGTGAGAGAGTCAAAATGAGAAAAAAGGGGTATAGGCTATTGCTAGTGAAGGATATTGAGGTGACAGTCGGTGCTGCTCGTACTGCATGCTGGGTTTTTTTGGACACGTGCGGACGTCCATGCAAATGGAGCCAGATGCAGAGCGCTGCCAGGGACGGATGGGAAGAGAAGACAGATACGTCGCTACGCTGGTCCAAGCCGCCCTGTGGGGAATAAAACTCTCCGAACTTCCCGCTTTTTTTTTCTTCTTTTTTCACTCTCCTTCTGAGAAGTGAAAGGCTGGATGCTCTGGTCGGTGCTCAGAGTCGGTTGCCAGGGCAACGGGAGTGTTGACAGGCGTGATGTTGGAAGCCTGCGGCTCGGCGTTGCCCTCTGGGAACGTCTTCTCCTGTGACTGGGACGAGGAAGACGAGGACCGGGTGCTCTCACTGGAACTGCTGCGGGTCTCTGTGCTGGTACTCGTCTTCTTCATCTTCCTCCTCTTGGCTAGTGGCGCTTTGTCCACTGTTTGTAGACGGAAACCTTCTCGCTTACATTTGTTAAATGCCTGAGAAGAAAAAGGGGATAGGTGATTGAGTTCTTAGTTAAATAGGATTGAAGTATTTCTTTTTTTCTGCGGCCTGGTACCAAGTGGACCCCGGACCGGTACCGGTGGTTGGGGACTACTGGTGTAGAGAAAAAGTTCTGACGTTCAAACAAATCCTTTTTTCCCTGATTGTTATTTTTTTATATGTAAAGCATACGCGTGTTTTGTGTCCATTTATTTATTTTTTAATTATTACAACCCGCACTTTCTGAAGATTCTTTGCACTGTGAATTTGTAGACAGTTCTGTCTCTGGAAATGTATCATTGCCGATTTTGGACAATATTTTCCCAATTTCCCAATTAACTTTTAAAAACGCCTGTTCGCTTTGGGAAACGAACAGTAGTACACTTAAAATAAATGATCTACTAACTAATGTGTCTACGAGTGGCTTTCTGTTCATGAGCAGCAGCAGTTTTGTAGAAATTGTTCAACACAACCCACGTTTACAAACAGAAACCTCACCATGGCCTCGCCTGAGGACTCCTAACCTAATCTGAAAGACGCCTGCGCTGCCGTTCAGCTCTTACATTAAAGGTAACTTTGACGAAAGTGTGGACGGAGGCAGTAGAGGAGCCCAGAATGTCCGGGGTCATGAGCGGGTTGGAGGACAGCTGGCTGTCGTCCTGGATCCAGGCATTGTAACGTAGGCCACACATCTTAATCCTCTTGTTTGGGTCCACGGTCAACAGCTCTGCAGGAACAAGACACTGATAATTACCCTTTGGAGTTCTAAATACACCCACGAGGAGTGCGTGAGATATCCTCTTTGGGTATCTCAATCGCGGTGAGCTACTTTGTGGGTTTAAAGTTCAATCTGTGACTAAAACGGGAAACAAAATTCTTGAGATCTAACCTAACCTGTCTAACACTTCTTCTAAAACAGACACAAACTCCATACACAACAACTATTTTGTCATGTTTTCTAAAGCTGGGAAGATCTATTCAGATCCGTTCAAATCCAATCTAGAAGGAGGCCGCGGTTGGAAATGTAAATGTACTTACATGAACGTCTTAAGTAAATAAACTCACCTTGTATCAGGTCCTTGGCCTGCTGGGACACATTCCTCCAGGCCTCGCCTTCAAAAGAGAAGTCTCCCTGTTTGATTTTCTTCATTATCTCCTCAGCACTGGTGTGGGTCAGGCTCTTCTCCTGACACTGAAAAGGCACCTGCCCGGACAACATGGTGTACTGCAAACAGAGGAAAACCCCACTGTTAAGTCACCATGGAAACTATTTTACGGCTTAAATATCTAGTTAAAGTGGACACGTTTTGTCAGTGTAGTGCAGGACATGCTACATAATTGTTTTGTAAATCATGTTGCCTATGATGAACTGAGAAGACAAAAAAAACCAACATGCTTTTATAAGGAGCCCTTGACCGATCGTGACTATAATACAGAAATACTCCACTGTTCTGCTGCATGTTGTTGACCGTGGCTGCAACAGCACTAAACAGAAGAGCGGCTTGTGACAACCGTATGCTTTCACCTTGGCCCACTTATATCTGATTTTCTCATTAACATTACAGTGGTTGGGAACGGCCTTTTCGGCAGCACAGGATCAGTCCTGAACTCTCCCTCCCTGTGTCTGCTCACTTTGCTTCCAGGGCTTTGTGCACACGGCTTGTCAGAATCCATTTCATCAAAGCTCCATGAAGCACACTACCCTCATATCCCCCCCAGGGGGCGTCAGTGTCAGACAACAGTTGCACAGAGAGGCCAGATTCTGTTTGGCTCGATTACAGAAATCTCTCTCAACAGCCTCCTTTGCATTTTGCTCCTCTACACTGAAAAAGATTGAATTAAGACAACATTTCCGCTATCGTTTCGTATCAGTGGCGTCTTAACCAGCTCTGACAGAAGGCCGGGTTGCTCTTCAGTCTGTGGTGGGGGGCCTGCAGCAAATTATGGATCCAAACAATGCATAATGTCAACAAATCATCGCTGTGCAGAGTTTAGGATTAAACTTAATCTGGTCATTACATTATTAGACAGAACTTCAAAGTTCCTCAGAGCTGAGGTTTTTGAAAACATCTTTTTTCAAAATATACATTTTCATAATCAGGTCTCTACCTGCTACCCAATAATGATGCTCCTGGAGAGGCCGAATCAACGATCTGTTATTTGATCCCACTCCTGACCGAGCATCATCAATGTTTAAAAAAAAAAAGAATGACTTATGTTATGAATTTTGAAATGTTAATACACTATCAGGGTTTTAAAAGTGAAATCCCTTTTTCTCTTCATAAATGATTGCAGAAATTAGGTTTGTTTCACAAACCAACATCAATGCCGATCAATTAACAATCATTTATATTAATGCTGCTAATAATAAATATTTGTTTATGGTTTACAGCATTTCTTCCACACAATTTATCATTACTTCAGTTTGAATAAATGCACATCGGAAATGTGAAAAACCTAATAGGCTACTCATTTGTTTATTTCCCGGCGGGCTGATGTGGAGTCAATAGTGAAATTTGATTTTAACCGGAGCATGGCTCTGGTGTCCCACACTCACTCACCAGAATGACCCCCAGACTCCACAGGTCACAGGACTCATCATAGCCGTCATACTTGAGTATCTCTGGGGCTGCGTATTGCAGGGTGAAGCAGGGAGTCTTCAGGAGCTGATTGTCTGGTGGTTTGAGGCGAGCAAAGCCAAAGTCTATGATTTTTATCTCCGAGTTCTCACTCTCGTCCGTGAAGAGCAGGTTCTACGAAGCAATTGGAGACACGAACAGCAATCATTTCTTTCTGCTCAGTAAAACTGGTCCACTCGAGAGTGAACTAAATTGGACATCAAGGCCTATCTGACCAGGTACTTTTGACCCATGTTAGGGTCAAACAATTTGACTTTTGTTTTGTGGAAGATTGCAGAGTCAGAATGACGATACCACGGATCATAACCAGTTCAGAAAAACTCAACCATTTTGTTTTAAAAGCTTATAATCCAGTGTGTCTGTATACAGACATACCCTTTTCTTATACAAAAAAATCATTTTGAGCATTAGTCGTGCTGAATGTGCATCCAATACCTCCGGTTTAAGGTCCCTGTGCACCACCCCCACATCGTGCATGTGACTGACAGCCGACACCAGTTTCCGCATGATGCGGCTGGCCTCGGTTTCACTGAAATGTTGCTTCCTGCGGATCCTCTCCAGCAGCTCCCCTCCACCGAGCAGCTCCAGAACCAGGAATGTGTGGAGCTACAGCAGAACACACACACACAACATATTCTGACTCATCTCACCAAACTATATACATGTGTAACCATTATTATTTGATATCCTCCCAAATCATTTCGACAGCCTGGCGATGTTTTGTGAAGCAGCTGAATCTTAATGTTGGATGAGAATTTCTCTGTTGAATAATAAATATAGGACAGGAAAAAAAAAATCCCAATCCCATGATGCTGAGATCAAACCATAATGGTATTGAGTAAAAGTGAAAGGGGCTAAACAAAATAGGAAGGGAATAATGGGTCGGGGCGACGGCGTAGGACTTTGTCATTAGTGCTAGGCTTTGGGAACAAAAGCAGAATTCGGTCAAGGCGAGGCAGCGCTGCTTTGATCTGGGTCACAGGGCTTTGAGCTACTGTAATAACCCCACTGAGCTCATCAGGACTAAAGTGGTGCTCCTGGGCTTGAAGGACCGCGGCTAATGAACCTGTACACAGTCAGCCACACGGACGTACATCTCCGACAACCGGGGCAAGCTACAGTCGGAACACATGCGCACTCTGTTCGCTTTGAGTGTGCGACTCGATTAGCAGCAAGTAAACCCAGGTTGTTCCTATTTAGTGGGAAGAAATGGTGGTTTGAACAGCTGCAGTTTAAAAATACCTTTAATGTGAAACATCAAGCACATGGGAAGATGTTGATGGGATGAAAGTGGAGATAAAGAAAGAGCTTAAGGGCATCTAGCATCCCCATTAATCTGCTTTGTTCCAGTTACAGCACTTACTAAACTAAAGCGGCAGCCTCCACAAGCTCCATAGAGAGGCAGGCAAAGCTCAACGCACAGTTGCAATAGATCCTGCAGCAATTAACCGTACCTGGTCGTGGTAAATTTCATGTAACTTGACAATGTTTGGGTGGCCATCACACAGCTTCAGGGCCGCCATTTCCCGTTGAGTCTGTGCCTCCATCCTACAGCAAACACAAGCAGGACGCCCAATAACAAATCACAAAAAGCACATGAGTACAAAGACCTTTTGATCCATACAGGACACCTCTCATTGAATTATGTAGCCGTGACTTTGACATATTAGCAAATAAGAATGCCACTAAAATGGAAAAAAGCCAAAGAACGCCCCCACCAAAAAAAACAGAATATCATTTGTCAACTTTTTTGTTAGACATTTGTGCAGTGAGTTGTATGGGCTGGGCGTTGTTGTTTCCCATGATTCGTTCATCACAAGCTTCAGCTCTTAAATTGCTACATTTTTACATTTCAGACATCTCTATGTATTTATTTTTAATACATTGTCAGTTTTGTTCTGCTTATTCTCCTTAGCCATCTAACGCTGAAGCAGGGTCATGCGTCTGTGTCAGGCGGATGGCCTCAGTGAAGGTTACTCTCATTAAAGCCATAATACCTGGCGCCACAATGTGTAGGAGACATGTAACGTAATGAGAGAAGTGTAGGACTGCAGTCAACACACACAATCAAAGCTTGGTTGTTTTCTGTGCAGTTTCTAGCAATGAAAAGCAGGTTTGTAAGAAGGGATGTATTTACATAATCCTCACCCACATCTGGAAACTCACTAATAAAGGCAAATTAAATTAGATTAGAGAAAGGATGTTATAGAGTCAGATTATAACATTATTTGTATCATTGAAAGACAAATGTCATTTTCAATTAAATAGTATTGTTTGGAGAAGGCTTAAAGAAGGGTCCAAATCCTGCCAGGGAGAGACGATGGATTTTTCGAGTAAACAAACACTTAGCCTACCGGAGCAGCTAGGAAGATTGTTTTACCTCTTGCTGACAATCTTAACAGCGTATTTTTGTCCAGTCTTCTTGTGTGTGCACCGTCTGCAGATGGAGAAGCTCCCCTCTCCTAAAGCACTGTCCTTCAGGTCCATCTCATAACTCACATAGAAAGGAGAGTCCTGCAGAGGGGAAATAGTGGACCAAAACTATATAACAATATACATTAAAACCGCAAATGCACAAATACTTCAATAGTTACAAACACTATGACTTCTTATAATGTATTTTTGCAACCTGCTAACTTTTTTTTCCCATTATGAACTATTATTTTTCATGACCCACTTCATACCGAAAACTATATTTAGACTATTGTGACATACTGAGAGACTTCAGGTAAGGGTGTTGTCAGTGGTTTTTGAATTGGGTGACATGTGCACAGGATTACCAGAAGAGCCACTGTCTTTATTTAACTTTATTCAAGGACGATTTACTTTATACTATCTTGAAAGACCTTATATCATTGAAGCCATTTTTAATTGAAGTAATTTAATTGAATCAATGAGAAGTTTTTTTCTGACACCGTACTATAATCTTTTTGACATGGTAATGAAATCTTTTTTCATGACCTTAGTTTGCGATTTTGATCAAACTATACAATTACCCTACTTTTTTATGGCATAATATACAGAAGAGATTTTTTTATATTTTTTACATATTATTCTAACACTTTTCAAAACTTTTAACATATTACACTCAGCTTTTTGAAACATATCTCGGCTTTTTTAATTTGACATGACTATAGTTCTTTTTCTTTCATGTTCTCAAACGTTCATCACCACCCACTGATCCAAAGCGGGGCTTACCTGCCACAATGCAGATTTGTTTTTCATAAAAATATTGCTCAGAGGTATTTAAGAATGAATTTAATAATATATTTAAAATATACCAATGACTAATATGCTATATCTGATAGCCAAGTGAGTCTTACCTTCATCATGGCGCTGCGGGCCACCGCAGCAGAGCCCGGCCTCTCAGAGCCTCCAAACAGCTGGACAGGGTCATCCATCACCACATTCCTCTTGAACAGGATGGATGGGGCCATGAAAGAGTAGCCCTGCACACATAAATACACAAGCTCGGTATTTACATTTAAAGTGAGCGTTGGACTACGAGAACAGAAGGAAATTAAACAACCGTTGCTGCAGTTCGCTCTATCGAAGATACTTAGTGTGCCTTGTACATTTCCATATTTAAAGTAAAACTTGAAATTGCTTGGCTTTTGTCTGCAGCGTTTCTACATTAAACCAGCCTGTCAGCTCCACAATAAAGCCAGTTCTGGTAACTTGTGAGTGACAGTGGCCATCCAGCTGTTCCAATTGTCAGACCTGTCATAGTGGAGCTTTGTCTGCTTAATTCCAGCTGTGGGGGACCCAAAGCTTTGAGATGGTATCTCTCTCTCTCTCTCTCTCTCTCTCTCCCTCTCCTTTTCACTAAAACAAACAGCTGTTTGGTGTGTAGTGACAGCCATGGATGGACGGAAGGATGGGCGGTGAATGAATGAGATGCCCTAAATTGCCGGGCTTGAATATTTGATTGCTCTGCTGTGAAATTACATCTTGGCGGTCTTAATGCAATTTTAATTTTGTTTTGTGAGGCACCGTGGGGGAGCAAGTGCGCGATTTAAAATTGGGATTGCTGTCGTTATCTCAGAGATTGCTAGGCTTGCAAATTATAAAGAACCCAACATTTGAGACTATGTGAATGGCAGCTGAGAGCGAAAAAAGCAAAGATGAAGTTGGCAATCAAAGACCGAAGGCGTAACCGAGACAGACGTGGTGATGCTCTCAAAGTGTAACCTTTTATTCCACGAGAGAAGCCCTTTAATGGATCTATTGATCTACCGAGCTCAAGGATCCAGAAGGCAATCAGTGTTGAAATTTCATGCAATACATCAGACAGCCATCAGCTGGCACAGAGTTGTGGGCCATATTATGGTTCAAAGCTACATCAAAAATAGTCATTCACATCTGTTACTTCAATAAGAGCTGCATATGGCAGCAATTACTTCAATAAAAGAGTCTTTAGTCAATTTGAAATACCAGTGCACACAGATAGTCTCATGTTGACTTACAGCAACCTTTTGAGGACATTCAAAACTTCATTTGATTACTTGAATTGCTACGGGGGATGACAAATATAGTCACAGACAAAAAGTGGATAGTGCATAATGCATTTTTCATCCGTGTCAACCTCTCACACTACCTGCTACCAAAGCCCAGACACACTCAAGCACAAAGTAAATGCAAATATAAATGACCTGCGGAGAGTGCAAAGGGATGTACAAATATGTAAAAAATAAAAGAAAAAAAGAGAGACATAACAACCACAAAAAGTCTGGTTTTCTAACAAAGCCCTAACTCCCACCTGGAAGATGCGGTCACAGTTCTGAGGCAGAGCTGCGGGGGAGTAGGTGGGGTCCATCTCTGTGAACTCCTCGGCAAAGTTGCTAACGTCCAGCTCATCTCGAATCACTGGCTTAAATGGGGCTGTCACCTTCTTAGCTGCCAAGTCCTCCCAGTTTATTTTCTAAAGTGAGTTTGGAAATATAGAAAAACATTGTGGTTCAAACCAAGCCTTAATAAACTAGCTGATGCAAACACTCAGGTTTTCCTAAACGCAACTTACTCAAGGCAGCGCCAACATAAAGAGTAATAGCCCACGCTGCCACTTAGCTTTTCTAAATATTGTGAACTATTCAAGACAAGCAATGTGCTCCACCTGGTAAAACGGGTGTTTTTTTACATTCTCCCCGCCATTAGGACCGAATCCTAATCTCTTCTTTGGATCTTTGACGAGGAGACGCTGGATGAGGTCTTTAGCCAGAGGTCCCATGTCTTTGGGGAAGGGAGGATCCTTTTTTAAAATCCTCCTGTGATGTGTGAGAGAGATAATGTCAGAGTTGTAGGGGGATTTAAGCAAAGCTAATAACCATGGCTGAGGGAGAAACCGTACTTAGCAATGTCTGTGTGCGAGTTCTCATTTCCATCAACAGTGAAGGGTGATCCGCCAGTCAAAAGCTCATACATCAACACGCCGAGGCTCCACCAATCCACCGCCTGGAATGCACACAATGAAACCACCAGGGACTGGTTTAAAAGATTAAATGAAAAATCTCCCTGGAGAGCTCACACATTCAGGAATACAGGGTGCGGAGACTGGTTACCATAGTTTATTAAACGGACGACAGGATAAAACACAACTACAAATTACCTTGTCATGTCCAGACTCTCCTCCTTCCACGATTTCTGGAGCCATATATTCAATGGTGCCACAGACAGAAAATGCCCGTTCCACCTGTTTTAACAACAACCAAATTTAACAGACACATAAAAATACAAATGTAACAACACATGTTTGTGCCTGCAAGAGAGCTGGACTTTGTCTGACATTTTAAGTATTGAATATATAAGAAACAAATTCCATCAGTGAGGATTACTGGATATGGATACACACACACACACACACACACACACACACACACACACACACACACACACAATGTACCTGATCAAATTCCTTACTGAGGCCAAAGTCTGTGAGAACTATATGACCGCTTGAATCCAGCAAAATATTCTCAAGTTTCAGATCACGGTAAACAATCCCAAGCTGCAAAAAGAAAGTGAAACACATTGCATGTGCGTATGAATAGATGCCTTCAGAACAGATGAGAGGCCATGGATGTGTTAATCCACGGTTAGGTTACCTTGTGTAGATGTTCTAGCGCCGACACAATCTCTCCACTGTACAAAGCCACCTCTGGTTCCTTAAATCGCACCCTTTGCACCAAATGCGTGAATAGCTCTCCACCGTTCACATAATCTATAACAAAGGAAATACTGCGTGTCAACTTTCATCCAAAATCATACGTGGCTTCCTTTTTCTATAGGAAAGTGCAAATACTTTACAAACTCATTTCGCAGGCAAAAACCCATTCTGATCACAGAATGCTAAATGACAATCATAAAGCTTATAATCATTGCATAAGCATAACATACATGGCCGTATTCCATTAAAAATGCTGACCTAGAATGAGGTGCAGCTTGGTATCCGTCTGGAAGGCATAGTGAAGTGTGACGAGGAATGGAGACTGGCGAATGTGCTCCAGGACTTGCCGCTCGGTGCGCGTGTGTTCGGCCGTCTTTGCCTTTTGTACGATGGTGGCCTTCTTCAAAACCTTCATGGCATAAAGCTTCCCCGCATCATGGCCACTCACTTTCCTCACGAGGAACACTTTTCCATATGCTGGTGTTTTGGATACACAAGGACAGAAAATGTAAATTTGTCCAGAGCAAAGGTTTAAAAGACACAATATTGGATGCCAGACTGGAATGCACTGGAAGAGACGAAAGATCCCATTTTCACTCACCTCCCGTGCCCAGCACCTTTAATAGTTCAAAATTTTCAATGCCCACTCTCTCTACATGGCCCGTCAGGTTGGCTGGAGTCAGAGGAGGAATAAAATATAACAATAACTAATTGTTATTATTACAAATGAGATAATGTACTTCATTATTATAGACAAAAAGCTAAAACACAAAAAAAAACAATAGATAAATCATGTTAGAATATGTCAATGTAGATTCGTTGCATATTGGAGGATTATTCACTCACAGAAAATTACATGAGATTTTACATATTGTAAAACGTATTAATGAGTAGTTGCTATTAAAGAATAATCAAGACTATTTCTATTCACACAAACGTGCGGAAATGTATGAATGAACAGTCACTGAACTGTCACCCCTGCTGTCTGCTTGGTGCCGCGCTGTGAATTGGCAAGACCAATAAAGGATTCACTAAAAACTCTCAAGATGTGAACAAGGTGCGTATTTGATGCAAATTGGACTATAAATTGTAAATTGTGTTTAGACCAGCTCCAATGCTGGTCTTTCTTTACAGTATATCAGTTTCTGTTCCAAAATGGTAAACAAGGTTAACCAAAAAGCTAAAGAACCAAGTAGTGAAGAAAGTTTATTGAATACTGTGACACAGCCAAGTTGTAAATACATTCGAATCAGTCGTTTTAAGCTTGATTACATCACCTCACAGTCCTCTCCTGTACCGTTGGTTTTGCAACTTGCATCCATGATACAAACCATGTATTCATTGATTTCATTTTGATACAAAGAGACTCGCAGCCATGATGCTTTGAGGCAAATTAAATCAGACTGCAAGTGGCCTTTAAACTGCAGGGACAGGGGTTTAAAACACCCGACAAGTGAGGAATGTCAGAATGGGGTAAATATGAATATATAGCCAACAGTAACAGACTGTGTATGTTGCACAGGTGAACTTGTTTAATCCAAATCTAATCTAATCTAATCCAAATGTGCAAAAACTGCGGAGACAACCACACATGTGAACAGCAAACTTCCTTCATGTAAGCAAAGATTTAAAAAAGCAGCAGGTAATAATCTCCCGAGCAACTGCAGGCACATCTGCAAAATCTGCAACACCAACGATTTCATCATCTTTCATCAGTGATCTTCAGTGAAGTCCGCGCACACTGAGAGCGACTCCTCGTGTCTTCCTAAATCATGGCTTTTATTGTAAAGATGGCTGAGCATAGCACGCTCTTAAACATGCACGTCCTTTGTGAACACATCCATTGTGTCCCACACTGTGAAAGTAGGCTACGGAGCAATTAAAGGGGCAGATTTAATCTTTTCCGCTTGTTCTCCCGTTCTGCACGCGGAGAAATGCTGCATACGTTAAGACACTTTGACTGCATACAGTATCATTGCAAAACAACAACACAGTCCTTCAAATCTGAGGTCAAGGGTTTAGGTTGCATAACACCTTTGTTGAGCTCATCTCGCAAGTACAAGTTGAATTTTGGCGTATATTAATAGACTGACGGAAGGATTTCCTAACTGTTAGACAAGACCCCAGACCACAGTCTATAAAGGGAGATTTAATAATGTCCCCTCCAAATAAAAAGCTTACCTTGAATAATGTTTTTTAGGTTGAACTTAAAAAAAAAAACAATATCTAATTGTAACTTAATTTCAACAACCTGGTCTTTTGGAGTGGTTTTGTGGAAAGCATAAACACAACTATGATCATGAGTAGTCAAACCATAAGATTATGTAACCTGTTGCATTTCTTTTTATCATTTCATATACAAAAATCCTTGATATGCAGGCAGAAACTCTTCTCGTTTTGCTATACATGTCCTCAGTAGGTCAAATGGGGTCCAAAGCAAAGCAGAGAATTGTTTCTGAACATACAAGAAAAAGCCGAGTGCAAGTAACAACTAGACTGAGAGCATATTTAGGGCAGGGCAGGGAATGGGGGGGGGGTGCAGCATAGTCATGTTGCAGCCTGAACAACAGCACCGTGTATCATCATAAACCAACCGTCCAACTCCGTTCAGCAGCCCCTTGCAGTCAAACCGTGGACACGTACGCCGCTAAACAACCAGCCAGTGAGGAAATGCAACATCTACAACTTCCTCTTAAATCACATAAAGTGCAAACGTGTCGAGGGGCGTAACGTTACTCTGCCCCGCGCGGTTTGCAGAATTGACACCGAGCTAACGTTTACTCCACTGACAGCTGTCTGTTCCTGCGAGCAGAACTTGTGTGACCGCCAACACAGGAAAACACTGAAAAGCCACATCATTCAACAGTTTAACGTTAGTCATTGCCGTCGGGTAAATAAAGGCGTTCACAGCTGCGTGAACTCTGCTGAACTGATCTGATTTGGCGGAGTTACGCATCGGCAGTTAACTCTTGGTTAGCTTGAGCGAATGGTATTCGTGTTACATGGGTTTACCACGGTTAGCTCACAAAATGAAATGGTCGGGTGACGTGAGATAAGAGGTGTGTTAGCGCGACCAGAAACGAGGAAAGTCGGCTAGCGTTAGCCTTCCTCCGCTACGGTTTGACTTAATACGTTGCGGCTGCGCTCACTGTGAATGACAGTTGTCTCTAGCTAGCCAGCTAACGGGTGCGTGTCTCCAACGGATGACTGGCAAACTTAAAATACGACCGCTTCAAAAGTTTAGCTCGCAGATAACTTACCGTTTTTCAGCTCGTGTTTCACAGTAAATAGGTCACCTTCTCTGGAAGATCCCTCCATCGGGGATGGCACCGTAGTTTCCTGCTCTAATTAGGTTAAAAGATGCTTCTTAGACAAGGTTACGTTCACCTCGCAAGCTGATTTTCCATAATAATTTGCGATAAATTGATATTTAAGCAGGAGAGTTTTACGCCTCTTACAAATATATGGGCAGATTGTTGCTACCAAACGTAGCTGCCAGCGAGCCCAAAAGAAACACTTGCTTCTTCCAGTACACCAACACTACCTTCGCGACCAGACAGTTCCTCTTCGCTGATTGGGGTTGCTATGTGAAAATCTGACCTCTGATTGGCTCTGTTCGAGTAAGCCACAAACGATCCCGCCTTCGTCAATAGATTGGTGCTTAGTTTACTTGTGCATGCTCCTGTCAAAGGTCAGAAAAGCAACACATTTGGGTCGAATCAACTGTGCGTTGAGAAAAAATAAGTATTCCAGTTTAGGAATTAAATAATATAATGTAATATTCAATAATATGTTATTGTATTTGAATAATCATTATTGATAGACTGAAATGTGCGTGATGGTGATTCTATTCAAGGTGGTTTACAAGTTGGAGGGTAACTCCAACTTGTATTTTAGTCCAATCTTTAGGGAATTGTGTTTCAATTGCATATTTTATTTTATGTTACTGTAGAATTTTATTCGATTACAATCAAGTCACTTTTAACTGAGTAATATTAAGTTAAACTTTTATCTGATAATATAAAACTAATAAAATTGTTTCTACTTCTTTTTAAAAGTAAAATGTCTCAGTTTTTTTCTCCTCTACTATTCTAGAATTATTCATTGAAGACGAATCCTTGACAAATAACCTGGGGTATAAAGTAGATAGAGGTCAGAAACTGGCAAAGACAGACCATATCAAGGAAATGACCACTTCCTGTTAATAGTGTAATGGCATTTGAAGTGCATTATAGTCATAATTAGAAGTTGATTCTTTTGTATTTTCTTTTGTATTACTGAGATATTTAATTTAAAACGGTTGTATATGCTTTTAAAAAGAAACATAAAGATGAATAGTGCAGCGGGCTGCTAAAAAATGTTTGCATATAAAACCAGACTGAACCTTTATTATTAATTCATAGTAATCTCCGTCCGTTATTAAACCTGAAGAAATCTTTAGGGACAGTATAATGTAGTTCACCGTTTTGTACACAGGGTGTCACCTTTGTACTGTTTTCAACACAGGGATCAAGAAGGACCTTTCAAATTCTTTAGGCGTCCTACTCATCATTAGCCTGACGCAGTCATAATCAATTCTAGTCAGAATTTGAACTTCCCGACCTCAAACGGTGTGGGCGTGACTGAGTTCGGAATGGCACCCAGGCTACCTCATTATCACGTTTTTGTTGAAATATTGGATAACGTTTTTGCTTAAGAGGAGAAATGTAATTTTGGTAGAACGACTAACAACACCTAAATGTCTGAACCCCGAAAATGTCCAAATCATTTAAAATTGGATCTCTACCCTAAGTATTTGTTATAAATTCATTTTGGGATACATTGATGATTTTTTATTATTTGGGTTATAATCTTGCTTAACTTTGTGTTGAAAGGAAATTGTCTAGAATCTAAACTGTGTGGCAGCAGAGAACAGGCAGAATTGAAATGTGTATTTGTGAGAAAAAACTCCAGATGGAAAGACAAATGATTCATTTGATACAAACCTGAAACACATGTACAAAAAACAACATTTTCCTTGTGCTTTATAGCAAAATGTTTAGGAACCTAACGTGCGGCAAAAAACTTTTCACCACACCAAGATGTAAATACCTTCATACTAATAAGCTTAATCACTTTCACATACACTCACGGCATATGGTTTGCCCGTGCATTTTATATTATTCTATATTATGTTTATTTTATATTAAATATGTTATATGTAATATGTTATGTTCCTTGCACTCTGTTTCTTTGTCTTATTGTCCAAAGCAATGCATCACCCGCCATGTAATGAAAATAAAACACCAAAAAATGTAAAAAATCTGTGACACTGGATCACTGGAACTCCTTCCCTATGGACCCTATTGATAAAGGTTTTCTAACGTTTGTATTTTTACAGTCTTTAAGATGGCTAATAAACAAAAGTTGATGATCCCCACCTGAGATATTGTCACATGTTGGTCCAAATGAACACCTCCCATATAAGGAGTTACTATTTAAACCGTTATATTGGTATTATATTTATTGAAACAAATCAGAAAACCACTGATATATCCAGGTTCTGTGACTGGATGAGCAGCATGAAGGCGAAGTCACTTTGTTCACGGTACTGCAATACCTGCAATGATGAACAGGCGAACAATACTGCTATCCTCAGAATGCCATGTATGTGACAAAATTCAAAATTCCTTTTCTAGACACCTTAAGGATTACAAAAAACTAGGTTAAAAAATATACCTTTCAGGTGCAGGTGACCCCCCCTTCCTACCAGACTAAATAGCTAGTTAGGGGTTAAGACAGGGAGGTGTCAAGATATATTAAAGATATGGAGATGTGTTAATAAAACACGTCTCAAACTGTTTCTTCCGCTGTCCTGTGGCAATATGCTGCTATTGCTTTCATCTCTAGTCCAATAATATTGTAAATAAATGAAAACATGGACTCACAAATGTATTGACATGGTGAAATTCAAAACTACTCAGTCTCAGAATGTCTAGTTCATTTCAGGCTCGGGAAGTAGTACATAAGAGGCGTTTTGTAGTTCTTAAACAACGAATGACCTGCGAGTTCTTCAAAGGGAGCCAATGGCAGGCGGGTATTTCTACTGAACACCAATCAGCTGCTTATCTGACCGATCGGGATTCAGGAAGCGGCTCAAAGTCGCCTCTCAAGTCGCAGTGGCAGCCCTTTGACAGCGAGCTAGTTAGCTTCACTTCACGCCACTGCTCACTGACCTCCGCTCCAAAAAATGGCTGGTGTCCGAGCCCTTGGTGTTCTTTCCAGATTCGCATCAAGGAGATACGCTCTCTACACAGGTAGACACACGATGGATCCAGTGTTTTAAACATTGAACGCAAGTTAACGTGAAGAATAAGGCTGAAAATGTGATTGGTTCTGCGTTTTATCAGGGTGATTAGCTTGTTAGACTAGCTGTTAGCTCTTGAGATCCAGAAATGTCGGGGGATTTTATTCAGACAACAGTGTTGCGTGTCAACGAACTTCTCTACGCAGAACCAAACGAATGATTCATTTAAAGGGGAACTTCGTTTCGGCGAGCAAGGTTATGTGTAGACGTGACGTCCGTGCCGGCTAACGTTAGCAAGCTGCTACAGAGTCGTTGATGACAGTCAAACTTTTAACTACTAACTAACGTTACTTTTGTTTCTAACACATTTTCTGTCAAGACCGCGTACGCGGGGATACGACAAGGTTTGCCATAGATTCGCCATTGTGATTGCTCTAGTGTTGCTTCTGAACAGTAGGCGCAGGATGTAGGTGAAGGGTCGTTCTCTCCTCTGGCTTGCACAGCATGGCCGAGACCGTCCGGGGTCATAGCGATATTAACGTTAACGCGACCGTGTCACATGACGTCGCATTTCATACTTGTACGGAGAGGGTTTGTGTTTAGCCCTTGAATGTTTTTCCAATTTAATATTTCCATAAAAGTGAATCAGCAAGAGGCTGGATGACGTGTGATGTTAAACACACTTGTAATGTATGTGTTGTTGCCATTCAACAGGTGCCACATGTCGCACCTTCTCAGTAGCCCCTGCAATGCTCGGTAATCTTTTTTTATTTTTATCACATTGTTCTAGTACGTGTGTAAAAGTAGGTAACCCTGTTTACTGACACACATTTTCTCACTGTATTCCTTTCCTATTTTTAGCTCGTACCCATGTGAACTATGAAGTCAAGGGCGATGTTGCTGTCATACGGATCAACGACCCAAACTCCAAGGTGTGAACTCATAAATCACAAATGCCACTCTTTACGCCTCTAAATTGTGCCTTTTTGTAATGTCTGTCAACCTAATGGTCTGTTCTCTCTCCAGGTTAACACACTTTCAGTCCAAATGCAAAAGGAGATGACAGAAGTAATGGATGAAGTGTGGGCTAACAACGCTGTGCAAAGTGCTGTCCTCATCTCTTCAAAGCCGGGCTGCTTCATAGCTGGAGCTGATATTAAGTAAGATCAATCTCATTCAATGCACTGCCTACTTGATGTTGAGTGTCCCAGGTAGTTAGGTAGTCTTCTGTTAATAACTGTTAAAGTATAATTCATTTACTTGGTTCATTTTACCAGTTTTTTTTCTACATTGGACTACTATTTTGCATTATCTAAATTTAAGAGCTCTTCTTGTATTTGAATATATTGTCAATGTCGTTGCCCTACAGTATGATCCAGGCCTGTAACAATGCAGAAGAGGTTACCATGCTTTCTAGAGAAGGGCAAAAGATGTATGAGCGGATTGAAAAATCACCAAAGCCAATTGTTGCTGCCATTAACGGCTCTTGTTTAGGAGGAGGCCTGGAGGTAAATACAAAATGATTTCTGCAACTCAACTATGTTTTACTAAATTGAAAATGATTTAATGATAATCTCATCTAATGGGCTCTTCTTGCATTTTAGTTTGCCATCGCCTGCCAGTACAGAATTGCAACAAAAAGTAAGAAAACAGTCCTTGGTACTCCTGAAGTAATGCTGGGCCTTCTACCTGGAGCGGGTGGTACTCAGAGGCTCCCCAAAATGGTTAGTACCGTCACATTCCCCAGATTTCCTGTTTGAGTTACTTGATTTTATGATGTAACCAATAATGAATCACTATGGAACTTGAACTAGTCGATTACTTGCATTAAGATATTTTGGGGGGGGGGGCATTATCTAATGTTAAGTCTTTGTGAATTTAGGAGAAATCTACATTAGCAAATGGACCAAGTATGTGTCTTTTTTGAGGTGCCTCTCTTTACTTTCCTGAAAGAAAACATTTTATTGGCCTAGTTGTACAAAACCTATGCAGGAAGCTAATGATGTGTGAAAGTGTCCTGAAGACGTTGTAACATGGTGTCTTGTGATGGAACAAAACCTTAAATGGCTACGCAGAGGAGCAAAATCTGGTTAATGCTCATAATTGGTTTAAGATGTTTACGTGAGCCTTGGCGATCGTACACACCGATTGTTTCCCCCAGCCCATTGAGTATAGTATTCAGTGTTGATGATAAACTAGTTTTCTTTTACAAATGTAGGTTGGTCTACCAAATGCCTTTGACATGATGCTGACAGGAAGAAATATTCGTGCGGATAAAGCCAAGAAGATGGGGCTCGTCAACCAACTGGTAGACCCCTTAGGTAAGATACCGGACTCTCATTTAATCAGATAATATTAAACTGCTGCAAATGGGTAGTAAACACTATGTTGAGGTGTAGAGATAGTAATCTTTAGTGGGTTTGTATTTGACTGCATTAGTTGATCCTTGGACTAGTATAAATGTACATGTCGTGGTTCTTTTGCAGGACCTGGGCTGAAGAGTCCAGAGGAAAGAACAATAGACTACCTGGAGGAAGTTGCCATTGAATATGCTCGAGGGATTGTCAGTAAGAAGATCCCTATCCGTAAAGTGAAAGGCAGCATGGAGAGTAAGTTGAGCTGCATTCATCGAGCTTTTGTCTCATCTGGAGTCATTTTTAAGGTCAATTAACAACACTGCAATAAAGGTTCAATGTTCTCTCTTTAGAAATTCAAGACTACGTTATGAGTTTTGAGTTGGTGCGGAATCAGATCTACAAAACAGTCCAGAGTAAAGTTATGAAGCAGAGCAAGGGGCTTTATCCAGCACCCCTGAAAATAATTGAAGTAAGTAAAAAATTCCAAGCAGCAACCATCTGGGATAAAATGGTGAAAACATGATATTCTTATGATTGTTATGATAAATCTGGTTGTTGGCTTCCCTGCATTGTTACTCATCATGAAATGTTTTATAAAGTTGGTATTTATCTTTACTGTTTTCCACTTCACTCCAGTGTGTAAAGGCTGGAGTTGAACAAGGCCCAGTGGCTGGATACTTGGCTGAGTCTCAGGTAAGGTTTTAAGGCCTTGCCTACATCATTGTCAAATATAGTATTTATTGTCATTGTATTAGTCAACGTCACTAATTGTTAGAATTGTTACAGAATTTTGGTCAGTTGGCAAAAACCTCAGAATCCGCAGCCCTGATTGGTCTATACCAGGGTCAGGTAGCGTGCAAGAAGAACCGCTTTGGAGCGCCACAAAGAGAAGTCAAGTAAGTGTATATTACCTGCACGCTTGTCCGATGTGACGATTAACGCATGATCCTAAATATTTTGTGTTGATCTTCCAAATGTTTTATTAATGCTATACATGGGGGGGGTTGGGAGGCTCGGACCGAAGTCAACTAGCTAGCTACAATTCTGGGAATTGCAGATTCCAAAATTGGATATTCAAGAGACTGCAGCATTGACTGAAACAAATGCCAGACAAAGAATCAGTGGCAGAGGGTATTTTGTGCAGGAAGGGGGATGCCACCGCTTCAACTTCAAGGCAGGGAAATCCGTTCCTCGTACGTGGCTTAACAAAGTCGATCAAATGTCCTTTCAGCGAGCTTAAATCAACGCGATGATGAATGCAAGTGAGGCGATCTCGGTTTCTCAAAGACTGATCTGCGCTCAAACAATCTTGTTAATTCCAACTAACTACAGTATTTAGGATAATTGTGCGTGCTTGTCCTACTTCAAGTGGATTGAGAGTCGCTCTCATGATTTTCTTACAAATGAAAGAAAATAAAGATAAAGGAAGAGCCTGAATGCATATGACTAATTTAAGACAACAAGCGTGGCAAAATCTAACTGCCACCGCTAAATGAGAGGCATGGTAAACTATGGCAGACAAGTTAAGTGTTGGGCAAATGTATAGGCTAATTTAAGTCAGCTAGATAAGCTTGCCAAAAGGCAGGTATCTAGCTGACTTAAATTAGCCTGCACCAGAGCAAGTTCAAGTTTTTGGAGGTTTTGCTATGGTGATTTTGCCAAACTTGCTTTGTATAACCAAAAAGTCTGATCTATATAATCTTATCCTGAAAACTATCCACCTAACTTAGTTAGCCACGTGAAGCGAATGGGACCCTGCTGGTTTCTTTAGTTAACCATTGTTGGCCTAACTGACAAAGACTGCTCTGTTGATGTATTCACTCTGATTGCTAACAAATCTCTCCTGAGGTTTTGTTTTTGAGTAAATGAAGTATAGGATTCACAGACTCTCTTGCTTTTGTCATGGTTTCCCACTAGGACTCTAGCTATCTTGGGAGCAGGTCTGATGGGAGCCGGCATCGCCCAGGTGACTGTGGACAAAGGTGTGCACACAGTCCTGAAGGACACCACTGTGTCTGGGTTGGCCAGGGGAGAGCAGCAGGTTTACAAAGGGTGAGTTTGCATTTAAATATTAGTTGGATTTTTATGTTTTTAAAGAAGGTCCATGGAATACTATCTTCCATTTAAAATATATATATCTTTTTTTTTTAAACAAGGCTCAATGACAAGACCAAAAAGAAGAACATCACGTCATTCGAGAGGGATTCCATACTGTCCAACTTGACCGGCCAGCTGGATTACAGCAACTTTGAAAAGGCAGACATGGTTATCGAAGCTGTTTTTGAAGACATTAACATCAAGCATGCAGTCCTGAAGGAGGTGGAGGCTGTAAGTGTGACTGAAAAGAGGCTTCAAGTGCTTTTGTTACTAAAAGAATGTCGTCCTCAGTTTAAATATCAGTCCATGCTTTGTGTTTAGCAGCAAAGCCCAGGGCAGTATTGTGTGACTTTGAGCCACATTCTAACAGACATTTGTCTGGCAGGTGGTTTCCCCTCACTGCATATTTGCCACCAACACATCTGCATTGCCCATCAAGGATATTGCTGCGGCTAGCAAGAGACCCGACAAGGTATGTACCTGGTTGCCTAGTCGTTTTAAATGAAAGAAAACGACGTTGAGGAATACTTTCTGTGCATCCCCAGGTGGTTGGGATGCACTACTTCTCTCCAGTGGACAAGATGCAGCTCCTGGAAATTATAACCACTGATAAGACGTCCAAGGACACTACAGCCTCTGCTGTGGCAGTCGGCCTCAAGCAGGGCAAAGTCATCATTGTTGTCGGGGTGAGGTTATGCGTCATTGATTGTCTTCATTCCCTGTGTGGTTACTAAGAAGATGCTATCTTTTGAAGTTTTAGAAAGCAACTTTAGAAACGTTCTCTTAAGTTTATTGTATATTTTAATAAATGTATTTGCAGGATGGACCTGGCTTCTATACGACAAGGTGTCTGGCTCCCATGTTGGCCGAGGCAGTACGAGTCCTTCAGGTTTGTAATATTGCCCGAGTTCAAGATGCAGCTGTGAGCACACTGTGTGAAAAGTGTTTTTGTTGTGTGCTAGAATTTAGCCTCTAGAAGGTTCACAATCAGCTTATTTGAAAAAGGCCTATTCTTTTCTAACCGCTAAGCATGTGGTTAAGCTATCTGTTTGCATTCACAGGAAGGAGTTGATCCCAAGAAGTTGGATGCACTCACCACGAGCTTCGGGTTCCCTGTGGGTGCAGCCACGTTGGCTGATGAAGTTGGTATTGACGTTGCCGCCCATGTAGCCGAGGACCTCGGCAAAGCTTTTGGCTCGCGCTTTGGTGGAGGAAATGTGGAGGTTCTGAAGACCATGGTGGACTTGGGATTCAAAGGTGTGGGTGCTCACATTGAAGCATTTCCCTGTTGTTGTTGTTGAAATAAAATGCTTTGACTTGTGTACACTGCACGTTTCCTTTTTTATTCATTCATTCCTTGCTATTTTTATTCCCTAGGTCGCAAATCAGGAAAGGGCTGCTACATCTATCAGCCAGGACTCAAGACCAAAGAAGTGAACCCAGACATTGCCGATGTCCTTGAGAAATTCAGGATGAAACCAAATCCCGCTGTGTAAGTTGACATTTGCAGTTGTTACTTAAACAGGGATGCAGGCCTATCGAGCCATCACATATGAACATGCTTACTCTTACATGGGACTCTTTTTACAGTTCATCAGACTCCGATGTGCAGTTCCGGCTGGTTTCCCGATTTGTCAACGAGGCCGTGCTGTGTTTGCAGGAGGGCATTTTGATCAACCCTTTGGAAGGAGACATCGGGGCTGTGTTTGGATTGGGATTCCCGCCCTGCCTTGGAGGTCAGAGTTCAACCAATAGTCCTTGTCATATGAGCCGCTTGTTCTCCGAGGCTGCTTCCTCTATAAACATAAAAACAGCCTGAAGGCTGTCCTTCTGTTCTGTCATTTGTGTGAATTTAAAAACCTAGAATTTGTAGTGGCAAGGCATATTTGAGGATGAATTATGGAACTTAATGTTATTTGTAGTTCAGTGACTGTTTAGCCTGAGGCTAGTACCAGGCTAGTCTGAAGGACTAACTATTGATTCATTGAAATAAGCCTTGTTGCAACCCCCAGATATTCACAAAAATAACAATGCTAGATCAATATCGCCACTATTCCTATGTCCTCTGATAATAATAATTCTTAACATGGCGCCCTTGTGCTTCCAGGACCTTTCCGCTTCGTGGACTCCTTTGGTGCAGACAAGCTGGTGGAGAAGATGAGGCAATTCGAAGCGGTCTATGGCAATCAGTTTACGCCATGCCAGCTCCTTCTTGAACATGCAAAGGATTCTACTAAGAAATTTCACATGTGAAGCACTGACTGTGTGTGCCAGTAGCAGTTAATAGATCTCCAGTCCGACACTAGGATGTGCCTGACAACTATATCCCGATCAGGGGCAAACCCAATTGGAATACACTTGTGTTGCAAGTTTATTAAGTGCAATGTTATCATAATTCAAGGTGATATTCAATGATTTTACCCAGTGTACCTAATAAAATGCCAACCAAGTGTGTTATGTCAGAACAATTGGATGTTTTTTTTTTTTTTTTTTTTGTACTTTAACATTATAGATTTACTTGATGCTAATGTATATCTTGAGAAGCAGATGGCGGTGACTCGCACATTGCCAATGAAAGAGACTGGAGGGTAAAGCATTTAAATGTTTCCCAACTGGTAAATTAACTCCATGATTAATGAATGTCTACCAGAATGTTTCAGCGTGTTTTGTTTTTTGTACGTTGAAGACGTTCTCGTTTCAACAATGTTGTAAATTTGAGGTCCGAATAAAAATTTGTTATGGAATCAAATCTGCCTTTTTTTTCTGTCCGGCTGCGTTCAAGTGTCAGGTGCAGGGTCATTTATCATCACGGCGACACCACGACTGCGTACCACGGGAAGGTTTTTTTTTTTTTTTTTTTTGCTCCAATGAAATTCGTTGCTTGGGTCACATGTCTGATTCCCATTGTCCGCAGAGCAGGGTGTGTACCGCGGGCAGTGTTTGTTCCTCAGCAGGCAGCATCCTTTCTAACAGCCGGTGACATCGCTCCTTCCCGGAGAGATGCTGCGACTTCATCGGGCCGAGGAGGGCGGCCCACGTGGGGCGCGTCTGGCCTGAGCGGCGCGGAGGCACAGAGCGGACCCGCCCTCGAAAAAGTGCCCATTTAACGGGTGGACGGCAGTTTTTTTTTTTTTTTTTTTTTCAAATGATAATTACTTTAATGACCAAAAATGCCTAAAGGCAAACCTTGCGAGGCTGTGCGGGTGGTGGTCCGATGCCGGCCCTTCAGCAGGAGAGAGGAGACCGCGCACTGTGAAAACATTCTGCGGATTGATGACCGACTGGGACAGATCACGCTCAAGAAGCCGAAGGCGCCACCTGATGAGCCGATGAAAGTGTTCACGTTTGATTCCGTGTACGGCCGGGATTCGAACCAGGGCGACATTTACGACGATGCCGTGAGACCCCTCGTGGATTCCGTGCTACGGGGCTTCAACGGGACTATATTTGCCTATGGACAGACCGGGACCGGTAAAACGCACACCATGCAAGGGGTTTCAAACGACCCGGAGATGAGAGGCGTTATACCAAACTCATTCCAGCACATTTTCACACACATATCCAGGACTCAGAATCAGAAGTACCTGGTGAGGTCATCATACCTGGAGATCTACCAGGAGGAAATCCGAGATCTGCTGTGCAAAGACAACAGGAAGCTGGAGCTCAAAGAACACCCTGACTGTGGGGTGTATGTGAAGGACTTGTCCTCAGTGGTCACAAAGAACGCGGCTGAGATTGAACACGTGATGAGCATAGGATCCCAGTTCAGGTCCGTGGGGTTCACCAACATGAACGAGCGCAGCTCTCGCTCTCATGCCATCTTCGTCATAACCGTGGAGTGCAGTGAGATGGGACCAGATGGCGAGGACCACATCCGTGTTGGGAAGCTGAACATGGTCGACCTGGCTGGCAGCGAGCGCCAGAGCAAGACCGGTGCGAAAGGGCAGAGACTAAAAGAAGCGGCCAAAATCAACCTCTCGCTGTCGGCGCTGGGGAATGTAATATCCGCCCTGGTGGATGGGAAGAGCACCCACGTCCCTTACAGGGACTCCAAGCTGACCCGCCTGCTCCAGGACTCGCTGGGGGGCAACGCCAAGACGGTCATGATCGCAACAGTGGGGCCCTCGCACAAGCACTTTGACGAATCCCTGGCCACTCTGAGGTACGCCAGCAGGGCCAAGAACATAAAGAACAAACCTCGCATCAACGAGGATCCCAAAGACGCCCTGCTCAGGGAGTTCCAGGAGGAGATTGCGCGTCTGAAAACCCAGCTGGAGGAGCGAGGGATGCTGGCCAAAGAGAGGCAGAGGAGGAGGAACAGCAAGAGACTGAGTAAAAGTATGGCCGGCACGGAGGAGGAGATGTGGAAGGCCTTCGAAGAGGAACCCGAGGTCAGGCGGCACCTGAAAGATGAAAGTGACTTCCCCAAAGCTCTGACGTGCCAGAGGAGCGGCGAGAGGTTAAAGCACCTGAACGAAAACAGGAAAAGCTTGGTGGACATGCAGTGGGATCAAGATGCTTTGGAGAAGATCATCGAGAAATATAAGGTGCGCGTTATGATCACAGAGTGCGATTAATGAAACACTGGTGGAACAAAAGAAATCGACATGAATAATTAATCGTATGTCTTTGTTCACAGGCTATGGAGAGCAAACTGTTAGTGGGAGGGAAGACCATAATTGATCACACAAATGAGCAGCAAAAAATGCTGGAGCTGAAGAGACAAGAAATTGCAGAACAGGTAGGGGAAAAAAACAATGTCTATTTAATGCGTGTAGGTGTGTTTTCTTTTGTCTTGTAACATCCACATACCTGTGTGATGTGCAGATAAGAGGAGAGCGAGAGATGCAGCAGCAGATGATGTTGCAGGACGAGGAGACCTTAGAAATGAGAGAGACCTTCTCCTCCCTGCAGCAGGAGGTGGAACACAAGACAAGAAAGCTGAAGAGGGTGAGACCCCTCGCTGGCCGACACGTCCCAGCTCTGTTATCACAGAATGAATGAATCATAATGCAAAGCAGTTTGTTTAACAATCCTTTGGTTTCCAGAAGTTTTACTTCTTGAGCATTCTGAGTGAAGCGCTCAGGGTGTTTTGTATCAACATCTCCTCTAGTGCAGCTGTACTCACAGCGGTAATAACGGCATCGTCCATGTCCACAGTTGTATGCCAGGCTGCAGTTGGTGAAGGCAGAGGTGAGAGACGTCATTGACGAACATGTCATAACCAGACAGGAGCTCGAACAGACGCAGACCGAGCTCACCAGAGAACTCAAGTACAAGTGAGTGGAGCGACTGTTTCACATGTTCACTGTCCTCAGGTTTTCCCTCCGTCGTCGTCACAGGTGGACTTCCATTGTGTTCAAATCATTCCCAATGAATTTAAAGACGGGGAAAGCAGAAAACTTTTCTATGTTAATTTTCATGAATGAACATAGGGTTTTGAATTTCTCCTAGAAATCCCTACTGTATATCTTGTTATGATCAAGTGAACAAATCAATGTCAGCCCAGATGTCTCTTATTGTCAACATTTGAACTGCAACGTTTTTATTAAGAGGCGCTCTTCTCAAATTACTCTAATCCTTCCTTTTATTTCCTACCAAGAGAATCAGCTACACAAACTTTTCTTGGACGCCTCAAGTTTTGTTCCGTTTGCCATTGCAGATATCTCCTGATTGAGAACTTCATACCTCCAGAGGAGAAGAACAAGATCATGAATAGACTGCACTTTGACAGTGAGGAGGATCAGTGGAGACTGCAGCCGGTCATTCCATCAGAGAGGTCAGTGGTCGCTGATTACTCAGGTACAGAGGTACAGCAAACCAAGAAAAATCATCCAAAACAAACAGCACATGAACCACAAACGGCGTAAAACCGACCTACCGAGTGAAATCCACCACACGAGCAGCAGAGCTATCAAGTCTTTACACCGTTAGTTACATAAGTAGACCACAGTGCAGGAGGGATATTGTTTCTTTTTATTGTTTTTTTGTGGGGGGGGTGGTGTCACTGTTGCTATTTTGGTTCTTTTGACCTCTATATATTATACCTAAATGCATCGGCAGGAGGAAAATGTAGGAAATCAGTAAAAAGTATAAATACATAAAGTGGGTCTATATCCGTATAATTGTGACTGTAGCACAAATTATTCTTCTGGATTATGTCAGCACGGTGTCTATTTAGCTGAAAACCATTTGGAGTTTTACATGTATACAGAAGGGTTGTGAAGCCAACATAATCTAATTGCAATGGATAATGTATGCACTCTACATTTCCAGTAAACAGATGCCTTTGTATAAAGAAAACCAGACATCTTTCTCGTTGTAGTTGGAGAGCTGACTGGAAGGTAACACAGCGAGAGTAACAGGGTCCCCCCCTCACCCTCCCCCACGGGGGGAACGGATCGGTTGACCGTATATGGGGCACTTGAGAAGCTTCCAGAAGCTGGAGACTCAACAGCCATGTGCATTAAACAGAATACAAATCCGTCTTTTCCCGTGTGTTTATCCCAGTGCCCCCACTCAGGTCAAGAGAAGGCCCCTCTCTGCTGTGGGATACAAGAGGCCAATCAGCCAATATGCACAGATGGCGGTTTCCACGGCAACTGGGGCCCCATCCAGATACCAGGTCAGTGCTCGGACAGTTGGCAAAAAGTAGAGCGGAGAAAGAGATGTGAAATCGTGGGCTTACGCGCCCTGATTTCCTGTTCACAGCCTCCCACTTGGACCTAGAGGATGTGGAAATGGTGGTAGTAGCTATGGAAACTATTTCCAGCTTTAACAGTTACATTGTGTGATCGTAAACTATCCATGTTATCCCACAAAGGACATAAAAAGACTACAAATACAAGCCAGCACTCCAGAATTGGCTTGATTTCAAATAATAAACATACAAAACATATTTGCATATGTATAATATCATTTTGCAACTTTACTTGTTGTACTTGTGTTTGTTCCGACAGGCTGAGAACATAATGCTGTTGCAGTTAGACATGTCTCCCCCGACCATGTTCACTTTGAAACTGAACGGCACTCACCTGGAGAGAGCCTTTTCTCCCAGGCTGATGCGCGACCTTCTGGTAACTGTTCCCTTCAGAGAGAGCAGCGCCGCATCGTCACGGGTCAGGAAATCACAATCCTGGTGAGACAACAGCTGAGAAACGACTACATGCACAAAGTTCCCTTGTGTTGCATCTACCCTAGTTTCTAAAATACATTTTTGAGCACATATTTAGGGTGTCAGTTACGGAGGCATTCCCTTTTTGTATTGCAATGTTGCGAGGAAACATTTTTTTTACATGCAAATCCAGCATTAGTCTACGTTCTTAAAATAAATACCTTCTGATGCGTATGTTGATTTGATATTAACATCATTAAATCTTTAATAATAATAATTTAAAATGTGTGATGTGGGACCTTATAATACTGCATTTTAAATGTCATTATCTTTGTTTTAATGGTTTACAGGTATCAAGCACCACAAGCAGCATCCATCTCATCATCTTCATCATCCAGTACTCTGACTTCAGGATCTCATAGCTTCTCTTCTTCCTCTCGGAGACAAAGACCATCCTCTGCTTCCTATGTCCCACTGGAAAGTCCAATTCAGACAAGCCCTTGATATGGCCTTGGTTCATGGTTGGAGGCCAGCGTATATTTTACCTCAATTTTAAAGTAGATTTTGCACCTTTTTTTTCTTGAGAAAGAATTACTTTAGTAAGCATGTATTCAATTTAACCAAGGAAAAAGGAAGACAGTTGTCTTTTAAAAAGCACATATTTTATCTTGGCTTACCCCTCAAGGATTAGCCCAGCCAAAACCTTTTAAACAGACAAATAGCACATTGTTTGGATGATTCTAACCGTTTTTATTTTAAGTTGAACATTTTATGGAAAGTATCTATAGTCTTTGCCAAAACAATATAAAGTAGTAACTGAGGGACCCAACCACTGGGGGGCCACCCCGATCTTTGTCCTGTATGCTTGATGAATGTTACTTCAATTTCTTGGCAATGTCATTTTGAGCCAAAAATTGATTAGCTGCCTTATTTCTTTCATAGTTGTGAAGTCGTGATAATGTGGATTCGCTTAAACGTGAGAATAAACACGTATATGATCTTGAACCGACTACAGTATTTTTCCCAAGAGCTGATGTTATGTTGCCGCTTTATTGCGATCCCGCTCGTAATTCCAGCGGTTAGCTTTATAAATAAAATAAAAACCTGGAGACCTTTCCATGGTAGCTTTATACAGTAAGGTGAGGGTTCCTCCGGAGTCACGTGACCCTTTACAGTAAGCCCAACATGGCAGACCGAGTGGATCTTCCACGGTAACTAAAGCAACACTTCCAACTGGAACCGACACATTCAACACTACTCCGCAGGAAGAGACCGCAACAATGCGGGAGAGACAGAAGAAAAAGAAAGGGCGGACGTGGGCGGAAGCCGCAAAAACGGTACTCTAGGTGTTTCTGTTCAATCCGCCGTTAGTCGCGGTTGTTATTCCCCTGAAAGCACCCACTTTGTACAACTGTGTTTACGGGTTCACGACCCGCTGCTGGAGACGTTGCGTGCACCGCGCGAGGCCCGTATTGACGGTTGGACATTCGAAAGAACGCTGTTAGCCGTGTAGCTGTCACCGGTGCAGCGTAATGCGTCGAGGCAACTGTCAGCTGTGTGCACCCGAAGCACCTTTCCTCAAAATGACAATAATAATTAAAAAAAAAAAAATCTGTGCATTTTGCGTCCACACGACGCAGGTGTTTGTCACGATCTGAACGTCAAATAAAGTAACCGCGCTACTTTAATCACGTCAGGGTTGCCCGCGGCTAGCCGGGCTAGCACGCTAGCTCCTGCTAACGCGTAACGTTAGTTCTTCAACAAGTTTAATATTAGCTTCAAATTAAAAGCAGTACAACAGACACTATTCGTATTCAACTAAGATTGTAACGCTGCCTTGACGTCAAAATACTTAACCAAGTTAATATTTTACATGCAAACCCTTGGCGATGTATCAGAATATAGTAGCGAATGCTGCTAGCACTATAGCTAGCTGCCTAGGGTAGCATGCTAATGTAATGTAACATATCAAAACTTCGCACAACTAATTCATAATTACAGCTTAACGTTATTGTTCATGCAGACATCCCATGTTCAGCTGTGCATACGCGTTATCTGCGCTGAGTTGGGCTGTTAATTATTCGCATAACGTAAACTCCACAGATGGTTAATATTCCTTGCGATACCGTTAGTTTCTACACCAAGTCCTGTTTTGCTGAGATGCTCAACATGTTACAGCAATGCATCAGCAGCCTCTACGCGACTGTACAAGCTGGGACTAAAATAAAAAGCCAGTGTGTTGAACAGCGGAGGGAAAGTTTCTGTACTTGTAACTTGTTCTTGATGATGCTATGTTATTATTTTTAGGTTTTGGAGAAATACCCTAACACGCCCATGAGCCACAAGGAGATCTTGCAGGTGATCCAAAGAGAACGACTTAAAGAAATAAGGTAAATATTATCCTGGCATCTTAGCTGAAAGCGAATAAATGGCTTTAAATCTCACAAAAAAGAGAGAAGGAGGACACAGCTTTCTCCTGCTTTTACTGATTGCTCATATCACGTGCTCATATCACTTTCTTCCCCTTTTTCTTGTTCACTTAGCAACGGTTATTTTACTCAATTAATAACTCTTTCATTTCTTTTTGTTTCACTGTCACTGTTCTCATCCAGAAGGTAAGAAATACTAGCCCCCACCCCTTATCTTAACAAACTCCCTGCCATGCCACTTTGTCTGGGTTTGCGTGTTATTAACAATAACATGACCTAGGGTGCATTTGCATATAGACAGTGTTAAGAGCCACACTCACATTTGAACCAGACTGGCTATAATTCATACCCACCTGTTGCATAAAAAAAATATACTCATTATGAAAAAGTAAAAGATAGATTCTGATTGAAATGTTGTCATTCGTTACATTATCCAGAAATATGTATGTATGGGGGGGGGTTAAAAAGAAACAATCCTGTGGGCAATATTTGTTAAACACATGTTTTTTTTATTGCATACTATATCATCCAACACTACGTGTCCCTGGATACAGGGGCGGCTGAGGCATTATTGTGAATCCTTAATTAACTCAAGTATGCTCTGAAAATATTGGAATATTGGACTACAGCAGATTTGACATAAACTAGTTTTACTCAACTGATTTTGTTTAAAACATTGAATTCCTTTACTAATCTCAATCTGCACTGAAGTCACGTTCTCTTGACGCTTTGGTAGCAATTTACCCCACCGGATATCAGACCAGCGTTTCCACTTCTTGCGTCTTTCTCCCAGCTGTTTGAGAGAGATGTGTGATTTGCATCTTTTTCCTCCTCATGATGCAGTGGAACCTCGCCGCTGGCATGTCTGAACGCAATGCTGCACACAAACTCTCGTGGAGAAGAGGGGATCTTCTACAAAGTGCCAGGCAGGATGGGGGTCTACACCTTAAAGGTTAGTTAGTTAGGAAGCGCATCATTGATGGGCTACTATTTTGTAAAGGATTACGCTGCCAGTCTACTTCATGGACAGGAAAACCTCATTCTCGTTAGCGTCATGAGATGGATAGTAACCAAAGATAGGGATCTCCACGCTCTAGGACTGAGTGCTTTGGTTGAATTCCATGAGTAGGAAGAGGTATGGTCGTGGGGGATGCTTGAGAATAACTGTTCTTCCTTTTCCATACTATGTAGAAGGACACCTCGGATGTGGCGAATGAACTGTCTGAGGAGAGCTCTGAGGAGAGCAGTGACAATCTGTCGGACTCCCCAAGCACAGAAAACGACGGCGGTGCCCTCGCACGAGAGCAGGAGAGGAGAGGAAGGTGGATGCGAAGAGGTACCGTGCACCTATAGAATCAATGCTAACCGTTTGCATATCACTACGTCCCTTTAGTAAATCCACTTTAAGAAGACTTTACAGATTTCATAAGATAAGAGACAAATACACCACGTTTGCCACCATCAGCAGTGATGAGGCCACATGTATGAATTGTGCCTCTAATCGTTGGTTCCTTCCTGCTGGTTTGTTACCGAGCTCAGTTAAGACCACAACAGTTACGCCCCTTCTCAGCCGTTGAGAAAAGTAATTGCGGAAGCAAAGGAAACCAGCTGAAGAAGCAGTATAAGGGGGCAGCATAAATTACATTGTCTCCTCAAGTCCTGGAATACACTGAGCATCAAACATGATGAATGCAAAAGGTAGGTTTTATCTTTTTAAGCAAAACCGCTGTGTCCATAAAGTCCTTCATTGATTTTCCATCGGAGGAGCGGCAGGCTGTACACGAAGGTCACGTCGTGGCAGCTTGTGTGCCGTGTAATCATCTTCTAGTGAATTGCACGTCCGACTGCACGGGATCTTCTCAAGTAGGAATTATTACCCTGTGCTATCAATGACTCATTATTTCTCCCATATTTTAAGTGATTGTTAGAACAGGAAAGTGGGTCTTCTCAGCATGACATGTGACCACTTCCTCATTATGCACCAGGCAAATAACTGCCAGGCAAATAACCTTTGGTCTGAGTGGGATGATGCAGATATGGTTTTATTTTTGAAGGAATCAATGCAAAGAACCGCAATGTCAAATGTGATTTTTCTTTCCTTTTTTTTCCACATGCGTGTATATATAGAACAGAGAGGTGGATGTGAAGTATCTTGTTGTTGTTCTGCCCATTTGAAGGAATATGCTATTTTAGCGCGGTAATGCAATCTGCTTCTTTGTGCAAGGCATTGGTTTCGGTTTCATCCAAACAAAAGCTCGGTGTGATAAAGTCTGTACACCAGCCTCAGGAAGTGTATTCTGTAACATCTGTTTTGTCCTTTTGTATTTGGTAGCTCCCTCCAAGCTGCAGTCACAGCCGTCCTCTCCGCAGCCTCGATGCACGTCGCCTTCTGTCCCCACCGCTAAACTCATCTCTCCCTCGCAGAAACACGGCAAGAAAGCTTTGAAACAGGTACAGACTCTTCTGCTAGCACTTCATTCTTTATTCCTCAACTGCGCTAATGATATCTTCATAGCCGAGGGAAACACATCTTAGATGCTGCACAAGTTCCTGCCACACCCTCGTTCACACAAATGCACTTTTGTTAAGTTTAGTAGTGTGTTTGTGTGGTTTTACTTGCGTCATCATACACAGCGTGGTGTTTTTAAAGGAGACTGGCACTATTAAATGGAAAATTCTGCATCTCTTATCAATATGAGAAGTTATTGTCTGCAGAGTTCACCACATTCCTAAACTTCTGCTGACACCTTTTCACAAAACATGTTCCTAAACATGTTGGCTAGCACAACTATCCTTCTGATCCCTTCCTGTAAAATATCTTTTGCTGCTAATGGCTGCTTTATTTAGTATCAATGTCGTTTTAATCCACCCTCCAACATTTTTCATTTTGGCTGTTTGTGGCTCTTGTGTTGTATTTAATTAGATTTGACTTGATTGGACGGATTGCAATTCACTCCATCTGTGCTGGTGTGCACTTTGTAGCTGTGTAGGAGGAATTTGTTTTCATTTACTGAGCGTAGGAAACACAAAACGGTTGTGATTGGGCCAAAATATTGAGTTGAAAATAATTGTGTATCTTTCTTCTTAAAACCAAACAAAGACAATTGGAGGATCGTAAATTGCTTCTTTAATCATTTCACGTTATGTGTTTGTGAGGTGATTCTTGAGAGATTCACAATGCAACGAGTTGTGGTATGCCTGTATTATGCAACCCACGTTTCATTGCTGCACTGCTATTCACCTGTTACTTAACCAGGCTAGTGGCCCACAGGGCGGGTGGCAAGGGAAACGGCGTGTTTCACACGTTTTTCTCATACTGCTCATGCATGTCTGTTTCGTCCTTATTTTGCTCGGTTTCAGGCCTTAAAGCAGCAGCAACAGAGAAACCAGCGCAGACAGGGGGGGATGCCAAACACCCAGAGTCCTAGACTACTTCTGAAAACCATCAAAGACATGTCCGACACCATTACTACAAAGACCGGTTGGTGGCAGCTGTTATATTGTCAAACATATTACATTTGAACCATGAATCATATCATAATGAGCTAGCGAGTTTTGAATGACCGATTCAGTTCTCAAGAATTGTCCTGTCCTGTTATTACTTATCACTCAACAGAAGGCATTGCATCATCATCACCATCTTCCAAACATGACTCATGTAATTGGCAGCATCATTGTGCAAACAGTTACACCGTTCCACTCCACTTCTTCTCTCCAAACAGACTTATGCCGCCCCGTCGTCCCTCGGAAGGTTTCTCAGAGGTCAGGCCGCCTTGGCGCAGGTAAGTCAGTAAATCCAACGGCTGGTGAACTTTCTATGTTTTCTCAAGAACGCCCAGGGGGAAGATTTTCAAAGTCAATTCAATTCATTTTATTTTGTATAGCCCAAAATCGCAAATCTCAAATTTGCCTCAGAGGGCTTTTCACATGCGACATCCTCTGTCCCGAGACCCTCACATCGGCACAGGAAAAACTCCCTAAGTTCCAGTCCAGCTTGACTGAAAGGTGGACACATTTTGTAATGTTACAATTGTTGAATTATGATTGCAGTGTTTTACACTGCTTTATTACATGAATATAAAAAAAAGACTCAAGTCTGCATGACCTCACACATCCTATACTACACGCCAGTGGTGTGTATTCAGCATATTCTAGGAAGGTTGGACAGTATCTCAACAGATGTGCAGTCGATTCATTGAAAAACAAATGACAAAGCCGCTTGTTAGAGTACCTGAGGTCTTAGTAACGTGATCAGTCTCTGCTTACATCCGTTTCCCGTTTGACATTGCAGGGCAGCTAAGACGTACAAAGTGCAAGATAGATGTGGAAACTCCAGACTCCATTTTGGTCAACACCAACCTAAGGGCGATCATCAACAAGCACACCTTCTCCGTCCTGCCTCCCGACTGCCAACAGAGGCTCCTCAAACTCCTTCCCGAAGTTGACCGACAGGTGCCTCCAAAATTCTTCTTTGCGTTTGTTGCATTAACTAGCATTACATTTTAAGAGCGTTGTGTTTTTGCATGTTATTTCCCTTCTCTCCCGACAATTGTCTTATGTGTACAACTGTCCCACCAAATAGTTGTTTGTTTTCTACAGTTTACAAACATTAACCTCATCACTATTACATGTCCTGTGCATTGAGTATGAGAAGTACCCGTACTGATGATGATGTTAGTCAGAACCTCGTGCCTCCTCTCCCCAGGCTTGCATGGACGGCCTTCAGAAGGTCACTAGTTCTGCCTTGAACAATGAGTTCTTCACTTCAGCAGCTCAGTCTTGGAAGGAGAGACTGGCTGAGGGTCAGTGCAACTGTTTTTATCTGTTAATAACTGCATTCAGTTCACATTCATAATATAATAATTATGTAACCAAGTGCTACAACACAGAACATTTGGAACTTCTCCCTTTTTCTCAACAGGAGAATTCACTCCTGAGTTGCAGCTACGAATACGCCAAGAAATAGAGAAGGAAAAGAGAGTTGAGCTCTGGAAGGATGCCTTCTTTGAAAACTATTATGGGGAAAAGTAAGTCCTCCGTGAAGTATTATTACATTGTATTGCTTCAAGATATGCTAAAGGAAATTTAATTTTCAGTTTCATTAAAAAAAAATAACGATACTGTAATGTTTTTATTCAGTGATTGCTAAAACCAAATTATCCCTTTTGAATCATTCTCACTTTGAAACACTATTAGTGTATATTCCTTATAATTCCTTCACAAGCTCAGTGTTTCAACATGATCTGTGTTCCTTTTTAAGAGCGAAATCATCATTCTTGATTCATTGGTCCACCTGTTCTGCCTTCCTCTTCTCCTGTCTAGTTCTGGACTCAGCTTTGAGGAATCCAAAGAGCTGACAAAGGCCAACAAGCATCAGGAGTCGGCCAGGCCCCATCAGACGGGACCTGCCGCTCAAGCACCGGTGGATCCCGAGGTCAGCGAGCACAGCGACGCTGCAGCTACTGCCGTAAAGGAGGCCAAGGCCCCAAAGGAGCCTCCGAAGGCACAGTCTGTCCCCACCAGCGAGCCCATGAGGACGCGGCGGGCACAGTACGCCGAGGGCCGTAAATTGAGCGGCACGGCGCAGCCCGAGCCGACACCTGCAGTGAAAAGACCAAAGGCCGAGGAGCCGATTGGAAAGGCCTCAGCAGGAGCACTGCCTGAAAAGGAGTTCAAAGAGGAAGTGAAGCAGGAGAAAACCGAAGCCCCCCAGTCGCCTGTAAAGACGAGCTGTTCATTATCGGCTAGTTTGGAGGTAGAAGAGGAGCAGCCTGCTGAAGAGTGCACAGGGGTCGTCTCGGAGCCGCTGAAAAGAAAATCTCTCGATGAGATCGCCGATGAATTGACACCAGAGAAAAGGCCCCGTTTGACCTCGGTGTCCTCACTGTCCTCAGTGTCCTCTGTATCTCCTCCAGTGACATCCATGTCTAGCCCTGCTACACCAACCTCCGCAACAGATCACAAGGTTCCCCCACTCAAGGTAGGAAACATGGAGCTACCTCTAACTCTAAGTAATTTACCACTTGAAAGGTTTCAACGGGTTTTTTAGCTTGCTGCTTTGCAGAAGGCGGCATTCACAGTATTGAAGAGGCAAGTGCAAAATGTGACAAAAAGGATACATAGAAATTTCTCAAACCCCTTCTGCATTTCTCTGCTGCTGATCTTTATTATCGGTCCATTCCAAACAGTATTATCTTCCCAAATGAATCCCGTAAATCAGCTACCTTTGGTAAGGTTTTGTATCTGAGGAAGTTTTCCAATTAGCTATATTTGGGAGAAACTTCTCTTGAATATTTTTTATGTACTTATACATGCAGGTCTTGTAATATTATTATAAAATCTTCTTCTCCCTTTTAACTCCACAGATACCAGTTGTACGAGTTCCTTCCGTTCCTTTGTCACCAAGTCAAGTCTCCCCCAGGACTGCTCTCCCAGCCCAACTCAGCAGCCCGGGCCGTACCGGCGCTCGCACTTTGGCTGACATCAAAGCGAAAGCTCAGCTAGCCCGGGCACAGCGGGTAGCATCGAAGGGAGCGGTGCCGGGCCCGGGGCCGGGCGGAGGCGGGGGTCTGCAGAAACAGCCGTCTCCCAGCTCAACGTCTCCCCAGGCATCGACCAGGCTATCAGCCTCCAGCAGCAGCCGGACCGGTACGCCTCCTTCTCACCTATTGGAATCTTTTGGTCAGCTAAGCCCGAATTCGTCTCAAACCTACTACCACAGCAAAACAGATGAAGACGTCAAAAGTCAATCTGCTGGTTCGGCCAGTGCAGCACCCGATGGCATTCATGTGCATGCTCTGAAGGGACAGGGAACCAGTGCTGAATCCACAAAGGCCGGCTCCTGCGTCCCTGCAGATGACACGCTGGTCACGCAGCTTGTGCAGGGGGAGGAGGTTCCGTTTGAGCAGATCCTCCCTAAATCGATTTCCACGTCGGAAGTGAAGATGTCAAACGTACCCTCTGGTAGTAAGGGGAAGACGCCGCACTTTGCTGAGCACAGGGCAGATAAGCCACCGGCTCACCAGTTCAATGCAGCAGCAGGAGTGGTCTCAGAATACACACGGCACCAAAGGGAACTTCCTGATAAGCAGACTCAGAAGCAGATCCTGCAGACTCTAATGCAGAGGAAAGGCCAGCACAGCCAGTTTCACGCTGACATGGGGCCTCAGCACGAAGTCCATCAGCTGGTGCATGCAAAGGAACGGCAGGACAAATCCAGGATTACGGGGGGACTTGTGGGTCGAAAGAGGATACCCAGGCCTGCCATGACGGGGCATTACCTGCTCAATGTGTCCACATACGGACGAGGACAGGAGGGAAAGAAACTGCAGCAGTCAGTCATCTCCAACGTGTCTCTGTCCAGTTTAAAAAGGGAGAGCACAGAAGAAGAGGAGGCGTCGAAAGAAGAAGAACCCGCCAGTAAATGCTTGCTCCCTGCCTCTGTGGTTAAAACCGAGCAGCTTGGATTCTCCATAGCCAAGCGTGACGAGGCAGCGAGCGTTCAGCATTGCTCCGACGTAAAGGCCGAGCCTGGATCAGAGGACGGTGCAGCCTGTGGCGAACACGGCTGCCCCGGCGCCACAGCCAAGGACGCCGGCCCTTTTTCGCAGTCGCTCCGAAGGCACCTCCAACTGCACAACAGCACCCAAGGAAACTCGCAGCCATATCTCACCCCAGCGGACCCCCATCACCAGCGGCAGTCTGCTTTTCACGCGCAGAGGACGCTGGATAACCAGGAAGTGGTGGCGGCGTCATGCTACGGCGGCACCATCAGCATGTCCGTACCGCACAGTCTGAACCACGCCGGCTCTCCAGCGGCCTCGTCCGACGCGGACGGCGGCGGCAGCGTCATGTCTTTCTCAGTGACCGTCACCACCATACCCGGCGGCCACTCGGTGGACCAGGGCGAGCCCTCGCCCGAGCAGTCGTTCATCGAGGGCTCCGACATGGAGGAGGTTCAGTCCAAATGCTACTGCAGACTCAAGGCGATGATCGTGTGCAAGGGATGCGGAGCCTTTTGCCACGACGACTGCATTGGCCCCTCCAAACTGTGCGTGTCGTGTTTAGTTGTGCGATGATATGAAGCGAGTGGTCCTGGCGACAGAAGTCGCGGTTTGATTTGTATTGAAGCCAGACGCAGAGCAGGTCATTGACAATCAATCACCGCTGGGGTGGAGAGCTCTCAGCCCCAGACAAAACAACCAGTACGCGGCCGCTGTTGGAAATGGAAGGATTTACACTGGATGGTCTTTTGTTTATACAACATCTATAAAAAGTTGTTCCGTATAACTTTGAGAAATCAGATTGTCAATCAAATCAGTAGTGAGTGAGATGTGTGACACAGGAAAAGTCTGGCAATGTTTGCACTTGGCTAGGGTCGGTGTCATATTTTTATATATATCTATATGTAGTATATATGTGTAGTTTGAAACTAAAAAAGGAGGGGAAAAAAGAATGTTGCTATTTTTGTAGAACATATTGACTGTTCTGTTTAATACTGACACTTTATTATTGGGCCCAATTTAGTTGTGGTTTACTGGCAAAGGAGGGCGTTGTGATTAATCATTTGGTGTAGAGTACCTCCTGGCATTTATGCACGCATGGCAGGAAAGTGCAATGCACAGTAACTTTTATTTCTCATCACACACAGTTGAAAGAACATGAATAGTTTTTGAAAGAATAAATGGCATTGATTCGTGAGGATTGCACATAACATTAGTTTTTGACTAAGCACTTGAAAACCACCTGATCTATGGTAGTAACTGTGTACATTGGGTTTGGAAACTTTTATATAACAATACGGACGTATGTTCCTTTCGGCAAATTGAGATATCTTCCATGCCAAGTATATTCCCACTGTGTGAACCTTCATTTTCTCCCCCAAAAGCCAGTTTGAATATAGACATACGATCATGAGACAATATCTACAAAGGTCAGCAGTGGAAAAGAGTAAAAATAACACTTAAGGCAAAGAGAGAAAATGAAGATAATTTAGCTTTTTCACTATAAATATCTGTTGATTTACAGTATATCCCTAGATGTAGATGTATTTTATTTGTGCTGCACACATTGATCAAATCAATCTTTTAATTACAAATAGTTTTTAGGAACAGTAATTATGCTAAAACAAGCAGAGCTTGCTTCAGCTTTACAAAACAATTTGGCGGTACAATATGAAGCTAATTAACAGCAGGCTGTATTGTTACCATTTAAATAGCCTTTTTCCAGAGAATCATACGGACAAAGAAGTACCCTAAGCACAAAACGATACTGGATTGAGTTTATGTAATGTTCAACTACAATGTGCGATCATGAATGTGCCCATTGGTGTTGTGCGCATTGTGTTGTTACAGCCTTGCAGCTGCATTTGGATGAAGTTAACACAGTATATGAACTGTCACTGTACCATATATTCACTTTCAAAATGGCTGTGTATAGTGTCACCTCAGCGGCTTGTTCTTTTGGTGTTTGTGTGTCAACTTTATTTTAAAATCTCCTGTAGGCGCAAAGTAGACCTGTTTTATAGCAATCGTTTTTTAGTGGTAACTAGCTAAAGTCACCTTTTTAAGAAAGTACTGTTGTAATCACAAAGTAATATATTTTAATTAATATATTTTAATATTAAAAAATCTATTTGCTAATTTTTTTAAATATCAACAGGGTATTTACTATAATAATATATTGCCAGTCAGTTTTTTCCTATAATTTAGTTTGGACTGGACAGACCGCCATACAGAGAATAACTTTGACTTTTCTAAATCAAATTGCCCATTTATCAATATTCTGTATGGGACAGCTCTGCTTCTTGCTCTTGGAGCTGTTGGGCTATATTTTTCCATAGAGGTGATGTCGTATATATGAACCTTTTGTGCTGTTGACCTTTGTGTCATTACTTTGAGTTTAATGAAAGTCCATTTTTTATTAAATCGGGGCTTGTGGAAAATTGGTTTTAAGATTATAGGGCTAGAGTCAGGAGAGCGTTCCACTTATTAAACAGTCATTTCAATAAAACCGGCGTACCTGTATTTGATTTTGTTTCCACGAAAGTTATTTGGTTGCATGTGATGTTAGGATGTTTTTACTCCTGTAGAGTTGGGGACTGGATTGCACTGCAAAAAAACAATCAAACAACTCAAAAGGCAGCTGAAATCTTTGAGGACTGAGACGTGCGTCAGGCAGCCGTCCCCGCTGACATCCAGGTTGTGTGTGTTCAGAAGAGCAGTTCATAAAGCTCTGTCCAGAAAGCGTCGTGGACAATCAACACCATTTTTGTGTCAACTTTTATCACCAGAGGAATCTTTTTAATATGTCTGCATCATTTTGTCTCCATTTAAACTCCGGGAGAATGTAAAATAGTAATCAGCACTTATAAACAAAGTATTTTATCAGAAGTTATAGACTATTATGAATAAATAATGAAAAAAAAAGTGTCATGTCTGTTTTCACTGCTGTTTATCTCACGCAGAGGGATGTCAATGGTCACAAAAGACTTGCCAGTTTAAACCCTCAGTTAAAGAAATATGTTTTTTTCTTTGAAAAATCATATCTGTGTCTTTCTAAACCGCAAATTCATGTGAGCACTGAGAGCAATTCACAACAGTAAAGTTGCATCTGCAAAGAAATCGCTCTAAGGAAATTGCTGAAAATCACTTTAAAGCTAAGCAGCCAGATAATGATTCTGAAGCTCTAGTTTGTGTGTGCGTGCATGTGTTTGCGTGGGTTGCTCTGTGTGTGTGTGTGTGTGCACGCTTTTTCTTTTCCTTTGAAATTTTAATGAATCTGACAAGGCTGATGAAAACTCTCAATTGGTTGAAGACTGAAGACTCTGATGGGGAGGTGCCCTAAACCTGCATTCTTTCTCATGGCCATAAGGGGATTGTGTCCTCTGCTTGTCAGATTTTACTTTAATACAGCGTGAGGTCCAGTTTGGCAAATGATGGTTCCGTTTACGTTAAAATAAACCATAGAGCCAGGTATGCTTTGGGGGCGTGGCTCTCATTAGATTGAAATGTCGCTACCACAGAGTTGTTGGATCTGCTAGTTGTCCACGTTCTCGTCTTACAATTTCTAAAAACCTTTCAAAGGGTGTTTTAGTTCATGAAAGTTAGTTGCAGACATTTGGATTTCTTATAAATGTTGCAGCGCTCCTCGTACTCCAACCCATCCTTACAGGCCACAAAAAAACACACTAGTGGCGACCAAAAACGCCACATAACTACTCCCTCACGCAGGTCGGCCAGGTGCACACAAGGACGAAACACATGCATGTGAATGGAAAACTAGTTAAACACACAAAAAAAGCGCCTTGCAGTGCCAACCTGCGGATTTAAAGAATTATCCATAAAATACAACCCTCTAAAGTTTTTCGTCCTGTAGTGCTGGCAGCTGTTGTCTCTGTGTGTGGCTCTGTTCCTCCCTCAACATTTCCTTTGGTACCTAAGACAACACCTATGAACAACAATCACACACACCTGCAGCTCACTCACACACACACCTGTCTCTCATTGACACACACACCCATATAAACCCCACTCGGTCGACACTCCTTGCGAAGTATTGTATTGCCCCTGGTGTATAATTTCTGAGTGTTCTTTCGTGTAACTGATCTGCTGTGAACGACCCCTGAACCGCCCACCGACCTCGGATTCCGCCTGTCTCCTGCTCTGACCCTGGACCGACCACCACGCCTGTCTCCTGCCCTGTACTCGGCTGTACTCGCTCCTGAACGACCCTCGCCTGTGACCACGACCGCCTTGAGATCCTCCCTATTGCTCTGTCTGCTCCTGATTACCCCAGCCTGTCTGACCTGTTATAATAAATGCATGGATCCTGACGCATCCTCCCGATCATTACACCCGCGCTGCAGCTACCTTGTAATTGTATCTTATTGGTCTCTTGTAGACTCTGTTACAATGTCCCCTTTTAGAAGTAAATCAAAGAATCTCTAACAAACTAAAGGGCATCAGCTCATTTCTGTCGATTGTGAGGAGACGTGTTGATGTCGCTGCAGTGTTTCCCCTAGGTTTACAGCTTCGGGGGGGTACAGTGGCTTTGGCTGACCGGGGGCCACTAGTCGGGCAAGCGGTTCAGCCAACTGGGGGGGGGGCATAGTAGTTGGCTAAACAGGGTAGTCACTGGTGCTCTCTGCTGCTGCGCCCCCCTGTTATAATGGTATAGGGGAAACACTGCGCTGCCACAATATTTAATGTGCAACGTGTTCGGCGCGTCTATGCAATTGATTTACTTTGCAACTCTGTAGTTCTTAGTTTAGCATAGTTTGCTGAGACATCATCGTGATAGAAAACAAAATCACTGTTTGTTGTAACTTGCCAGAATTACAAACATCCTGTTCCAAGATTTTTCCAATGAGTCTAGGATCTATTTAATAAACTGGACTTCTTGTAGGTGACGTTTACGACACTGCGAGGAACACAACACACAAACAAGGCCGTGTTTTGAATCACGTGATCCTATTATCACGTGATGATAATGTGGGTTGATGACTTGATCATTGCAGCTAGTGATAAAAACACGTTGGGGGTTGTGAAGGGGATACTCACAGCAAAATTCAAGATGAAAGATATGGGAAAACTGAAGCATTTTCTTGGTATAGATTTTGACCCAAGTGATACATTTGTTAAAATTTCACACAAGAGGTACGTGGAGAAAATACTTGAAATGTTTGACATGCATGATTGTAAAATTGTAAATGATTAAAAAATGAAAAAAGTGAGGTCGGAAAATACAGAGAGGTAGTAGGTAGCCTAATCCACCTGACTCCATGTTAAAGGGCCCATATTATGAAAAAAAAACACTTTTTCTGGGATTTGGGGTGTTATTGTGTGTCTCTGGTGCTTCCAAACGCATACAAACAAAGAAAATCCATCCATGCTGTTTTGAGTGAGATACGGGTTTCTGAATTGATCCTGCCTTCAGCCTCTGAACGAGATGTTCAAAATCATCAAGGTTTTCTACGTCACAAACCTAGATATTTGAATAATCCCACCCCCTCCAGCCCTGTTTTCCAATCACAGCCGGCCGGCTGTGAGATGGCATGAGCGTTTCATTAGTACGTGTGAGAGTGTCTCAGTAGTCAAGTCCTAAACGGCCTCTTGTAGAACTGACGCCCCACTGTGTTTTATTCCTCCTCAAGTATATTCAGAATGGAAGTAGTTATTCACCAGAGGCTGGTTCGACACTGGACTTTGGTGGAGGCATCATGGGTGAGTATTAAGTGTGCGCACGGGGGTGCGTTCACGACAGACAGCTGCAGAGGGGAGAGAGCGGGGGTGCGTTCAGGGAACAGTGGCGGAGGGTCGACATCCAGACTCGGAAACAGCAACAGCATCCCCCACGGCTCTCCCAACAAGAGCCTCAACAAACTCCAACATGTTCAGAACTCTGACGCTCGACTCAAGGGAGGGAGGAAGGAATCGTTTCTTGGTTTAGTTTGGAAATGCGAGCACCGGGAGAAAACCACATAGAGGACCGTCTACTGCCTGACCGTCTCCAGCACCATTTGAAAAAAAAAAACGAGCACCGGGAGAAAACCACATAGACGAAGAGAAGGCCGTCTACCGTCCGACAATGCGGTGGAACAATCCACCCCATTTCCACCACCATTTTTTTAAAAACCCGATCACCGGGAGAAAACCACATAGACGAAGAGAAGGCCGCCTACCGTCCGACAATGCGGTAGAACAATCCACCCCATTTCCACCACCATTTTTTTAAAAACCCGATCACCGGGAGAAAACCACATAGAGAAAGAGAAGGCCGTCTACCGTCCGACAATGCGGTGGAACAATCCACCCCATTTCCACCACCATTTTTTTAAAAACCCGATCACCGGGAGAAAACCACAAAGAGGAAGAGAAGGCCGTCTTCCGCCCCACAATGCGGTGGAACAATCCACCCCATTTCCACCACCATTTTTTTTAAAACCCGATCACCGGGAGAAAACCACATAGACGAAGAGAAGGCCGTCTACCGCCGACAATGCGGTGGAACAATCCACCCCATTTCCACCACCATTTTTTTAAAAACCCGATCACCGGGAGAAAACCACAAAGAGGAAGAGAAGGCCGTCTTCCGCCCCACAATGCGGTGGAACAATCCACCCCATTTCCACCACCATTTTTTTTAAAACCCGATCACCGGGAGAAAACCACATAGACAAAGAGAAGGCCGTCTACCGCCGACAATGCGGTGGAACAATCCACCCCATTTCCACCACCATTTTTTAAAAAACCCGATCACCGGGAGAAAACCACATAGACGAAGAGAAGGCCGTCTACCGCCGACAATGCGGTGGAACAATCCACCCCATTTCCACCACCATTTTTTTTAAAACCCGATCACCGGGAGAAAACCACATAGACGAAGAGAAGGCCGTCTACCGCCGACAATGCGGTGGAACAATCCACCCCATTTCCACCACCATTTTTTTAAAAACCCGATCACCGGGAGAAAACCACATAGACGAAGAGAAGGCCGTCTACCGCCGACAATGCGGTGGAACAATCCACCCCATTTCCACCACCATTTTTTAAAAAACCCGATCACCGGGAGAAAACCACATAGACGAAGAGAAGGCCGTCTACCGCCGACAATGCGGTGGAACAATCCACCCCATTTCCACCACCATTTTTTTTAAAACCCGATCACCGGGAGAAAACCACATAGACGAAGAGAAGGCCGTCTACCGCCGACAATGCGGTGGAACAATCCACCCCATTTCCACCACCATTTTTTTAAAAACCCGATCACCGGGAGAAAACCACATAGACGAAGAGAAGGCCGTCTACCGCCGACAATGCGGTGGAACAATCCACCCCATTTCCACCACCATTTTTTTAAAAACCCGATCACCGGGAGAAAACCACATAGACGAAGAGAAGGCCGTCTACCGCCGACAATGCGGTGGAACAATCCACCCCATTTCCACCACCATTTTTTTAAAAACCCGATCACCGGGAGAAAACCACATAGACGAAGAGAAGGCCGTCTACCGCCGACAATGCGGTGGAACAATCCACCCCATTTCCACCACAATTTTTTTTTAAACCTGATCACCGGGAGAAAACCACATAGACGAAGAGAAGGCCGTCTACCGCCGACAATGCGGTGGAACAATCCACCCCATTTCCACCACAATTTTTTTTTAAACCCGATCACCGGGAGAAAACCACATAGAGGAAGAGAAGGCAGTCTACCGCCCCACAATGCGGTGGAACAATCCACCCCATTTCCACCACCATTTAAAAAAAATCCCAGAGGACTGGGAGAAAGACCTCAGAGAAAGGGCCTTTACCTCTTGAAGATCCGGCGGAAAAATCCACTCCCGGTCTCCGTGTTCACCATTTTCCTCCTCATCTCTGCCAGCTCCGTGGCTCTGTCTTCCATCCTCCTGCCAAAGAATCCTAGGATTCTTTTCTTCATCTTGAGGCACATATCCTCTAGGAGCCTCTGGTCCTCCACTAGAAGCTTTGTATTCTCCTGCAGGAACTCATTTCTATTCACCAGGACCTTGTTCCCCTCCTTCAGGGCCTTATTTTCTTGCTCCAGGACATTATTCTTTTGCTCCAGATCTGCCAAAGCCTCCTCACGGATCTTCTTAGCCTCCAAGAGCTTCTCTTGGAGCTTTTTACCCTCCTCCTGGAGCTTCTCCTGGAGCTTCTTATCCTCCTTCTGGAGCTTCTCATCCTGCAGAAGGAGCTTATTATCCATCTCCAGGACCTTCTTATGTTCCTCAAGCTGCTTTGTCTTGGCCTGCTCAGCGTGGAGGGCAATGACCAGGTCATTTTTTTCTCTGATGTAAATCTCGTTCTCTCCCTCATAGTTTGTCTGGGGGAGTTTGGTTGTCTTCTCTGAGAGGTACTCCTCAAACTCAAGGCTGGTTGACTTGATCTCCGTACTTACCGGAAGCGGAATTTCTGCCTCATGATCTACAAACATCTTCTTGGATTCTTGAAGACTTTCCTTCAGACCGGAGATTTCTGACCCTTGACTCTGGATGGTCTGCATATCCGCGGTCATCTCCTTCTCTTGAAGGCTCTTTGGGGTACTTGGTCCTGGATGTACAGAAGGTCCTGCTTCATCTACCTTTCGGTCTACGCTTTTATTCCAAAATTGCATCGCATTGGTAAATGATTTCTTCTGTGAGAGGTTCTCCTCAAGCTCAAGACTGGTTGACTTGATCTTCCTACTTACCAGAAGCGGAATTTCTGCCTCATGATCTTCAAACACCTTCTTGAGTTCTTGAAGACTCCACTCTGGACTGTAGATTTCTGACCGTTGACTCTGGATGGGCTTCTTAGCTATTTTCTTCCAAAATCGCATTGCATTGGTAAATAATTTCTTATCTGTGACGTTCTCCTCAAGCTCAAGGCTGGTTGACTTGATCTTCCTACTTACCAGAGGTGGAATTTCTGCCTCATGATCTTCAAACACCTTCTTGAGTTCTTGAAGACTCCACTCTGGACTGTAGATTTCTGACCGTTGACTCTGGATGGGCTTCTTAGCTGTTTTCTTCCAAAATCGCATTGCATCGGTATATAATTTCTTATCTGTGACGTTCTCCTCAAGCCCAAGGCTGGTTGACTTGATCTTCCTATTTACCAGAGGTGGAATTTCCGCCACATGATCTTCAAACACCTTCTTGAGTTCTTGAAGACTCCACTCTGGACTGTAGATTTCTGACCCTTGACTCTGGATGGTCTGCTTAGCCGTGGTCATCTCCTTCTCTTGAAGGCTCTTTGGGCTACTTGGTCCTTGATGTACAGAAGGGTCTGCTTCATCTACCTTTCGATCTACGCTTTTATTCCAAAATTGCATCGCATTGGTAAATGATTTCTTCTGTGAGAGGTTCTCCTCAAGCTCAAGGCTGGTTGACTTGATCTCTGTACTCCACAGAAGCGGAATTTCTGCCTCAGGATCTTTAAACACCTTCCTGAGTTCTTGAAGTCTCCAATCTGGACTTTCTGGTCGTTTACTCTGGATGGGCTTCTTAGCGTTTTTCTTCCAAAGTCTCATCTTTTTCTGTTTCGGCATTCTTGAACTTCTTGAGTATTTCTCTTTAAAAGTGGAACGTCTCTCTGGTTCAGCTTTCAGTGTGTGCGCGTTGAGTCGTTGTGTTGAACTGTTGTACTGAAGTTAGCCTGTGACATCATTTTAGACTCTTAGATCAAAGCAAAGGGGCGTGGCCATATCTAAGATTCTAAAATGATGACTTCATCAGGTTCCATTGATGAAACAGTGTCTAGATCAAAGCAGGTTCCATCGATGATGTCACAGAGGGAGTGACAGCACCAATGCCTCTCTGATGATGTCACAGGATGAGAGAACTTTTAAAATTTTGTTTGTTTTTAGTTTATTGATTTTTGTTTAGTTTGAAACGTAAATTTGTATTTCTTAATACAATTTATTAGATCTTTGATTTGATATATAAGGAGCTTATTTTTCTGGGTTATAAGTTTTAAGTTTGCAGATTTTTGAATTCAGAATCACAGTTTGCTTTCAACGACTATCGCACTTTTTGTTCTGCTTTTTATTTTTCAATTTCTTAACTAACCCCTAGCCTTACATTACTAACCCGTAGTGTTATATTTTAATCCTCTTGCACTATGTTGTCTTGTTGTCCATTGTCGAAGTGTCTGTTGTCGTGCACCAACAGCCAAGTGAAATTCCTTGTATGTCTGACATATTATGGTATTAAATGGTTTCTGATTCCTGACTATAAGATAAGCTGATGGGTTGTTGTAGTTTCAGAACTTGAAACTAGAATTTAGTTTTAAAACTAGAAGCTAGAACATGAGCAACATGTGACCAAACCCTTGGGTCCAGAATGAACCCAGTTATTAAATCTTTGTGCCGATGGCTGAAGAGTTTACCTGGTCTATCCCCTTTCCCCATTGCCCTCTCTTTAGAGGGGCAGAGCCGCATTTGACGTTCGCCATGAACCATTATTCAAAAAAAGATTTTCTTACACAACAAATTTCCTACTACGTTGGTTTGCTAAGAGCCGGAAAGTTTAGTTTTCTTGCCCTGTGGCGTAGATAGTTTGTATAATCAAATATGCATTTAGTCATTCATATTAATGCTTGGCAACATTGGATTCCTAGGTTGAGATGGTACCTTGTATTTTACTCACACTGAAAAGGCTAGGATTTCTTACAGTCATTTACACATGATTACTTATAATCAGTTTCTTATTACTTTTCATCCATCTTTATTTTATGTGATCATTTCTTTTATTTTTTTTAATATATGTCTTGTTGCACAAAGCTCAGCTCCACACAGACTGTGATGTGTAATGTATTGGGTCGTGTCAGACTTGATGATTTCAGAAAAAGAAGCGTTTTTAGGGCTGTAACGTTTACTGCCATGCAAAGCTGCCAACAAGCATTGTTATCCAACCCAACACAAACAAATAAAAGCTGCCTTTGGCTGATTTTTTTTCTGAAACCCTCTGCTCTTTTTACCACTCCCCCAAAACTGCTCTTTTTTAGCACTTTACTCAATTCCAAAAGAAAAATATCAGTAATTTTTTGAGAGTTCCAGTTTACACACAATGTAAGATGAGATAGCCTACAGTAGTTATTTATTGTTAATAAAAGTTGTTATTGTTCGTCTCCACGCTCCCGACTTTGATGCAATAGAAATCCACATTTCCAGCCAACCACATTTACTCCAGTTCAGGGCAACGGAGGTTTCGGTCACATGGCCGGTGAGGAGGTTCTCTACTTTGTTGGGTTCTGAGAAGAGATCGGCGATCAGTTTCCCGAAGAAGAAAAAAGGTCGACATAGGCTAAAAAGGAGGCAAACCCACTGGTGTAGAAGACGGTCTGCTGCGGGTGCTTGTATCTCTTGCACTTAACCGGGAACACGTGAACCGAGTGGCGGGAGCCCACCGTCAGGTTGACGAGGCCGAGGCTCAACCGGTCGGTCACGGATTGATTCACCTTGAGCCCTTCGTGGACTTTGACCTCAACCCAGTAGTGGTCGTTGTTGGGCACATGAAGCCACGTCAGATTGGCACTGCCAGAAGTGAGCTTAGTCACGTCGACTTGGCTGGGGAAACGATCTGCGGTGGGAAACGAGCGGATGGTCGGCCACTGGCAAAGATGTAGAGGCATTCACAAAAAGTACACAGAGAAGCAACAATAAGGTTTGAATTATTGTGTCAACAAAATTTGGTCACAGTGCATAATATCTCAAATGACAAATGCTAATGTTGTGCACAAAGGCCGAGAGCTTCTTAAGAAAGGCATTTCGACGAAGCAATGCTACACGTCGAGGTGAACTTTCGTTGCACGTATGCACACAGATCAGTACATATATATTGTAAATATATCATGCATGATACGTGCATGTCCTGCCTTCATAACATACAAACGAAAGCCAGCTCCTTTCAACACAGGCCCCAAAGTTCAGTATGGCCACGCACAAGTCCTCCACGTAGTTCACGGCAGGATCCGGCGGCGGCACGCACGCGGCCCCACGGCTCCGCTGAAGCGCGTCACAGTTGCGTCTGGCGCGTTCAGGGAATCTGGCGAAGGTCGTCATGTCCGTCGTCGTCGGACAGTTGCAGTAGCAGGCGTTTTTCCGGAGGATAGGCCAGTCCGGGTACCAGTTCTGGAAGAGAGGCGTTACTCGTCGGTCCAGCAGGACTAGGACACGCCGGAGCTGTTGCCGTCGGAGAGAGGTTTCTGTGTAGGCCAACCCAGAGTCAGAGGAGAGGTTCTGGGTGATGGTTTTGATGTTTTCGGGGGTCACTGTAGCCAGCTCTTTGGAACAGACCTGACAAGACGTGGAAGTTGTTCATCGCTAGGGTTGGGTATCAAGAACCGGTACCAATATAGCACCGGTTCCTACGCGACCGGTACCTACCGTACCGAAACACAACGCAGATTACGGTGCTTCATTTCGGTGCCTGAGTCGATTAAAAAACTTTATTACACTACTCTGATGACTTTATCCCCGCAACAGCTAATGATGACAGCTTACCGTTTGTGTAGTAACAGCAGCTAGCTAACCATCTACCTTATATTCATATTTATTTAAGTCAGTGTTTTCCCGAACAGTCTAGAAGTGTTTTCGGTGCGCGAGGCACTACCGCCCCGATGGACACAAGCTTTCAACAACAGACTCAGCACGCGCGTCTACAACGCTTCTCTTATTTTTTTACAAACCTCTAATGAGTCGGTTAGTTAACGATAGTTTATCATTCGGAGCTTATAGCTACAGTAGCTAGCTAGGCCATTCACGTAAGAAAACGCCGAAAGGTAAACTGTCAAAAGTGTGTGTGTGTTTTGTAGTTGTTCAACTATACCATAAAAAAATAATGTTCATAAAGTTTAAAAGTTTAATTTTTTTTTTTCTAACAGTATATATATTATTTCATATGTGTTTGTCGAAATGTTACTTTTTTTGCCTTGGCAATAAAAAAAAGCCTTACATTAATGCAGTCACAAAGTACCGGTTCAGGCACCATTTAGGCACCGGTATCGTTTTAAAAGTACCGGGTTAGCACCGGTATCGGAAAAAAAAACAAACGATACCCATCGCCAGGGTGCAATTTGTGGGTGGGATGGGGGGAATTTCCTCCCCTCTGGTTTTCTATTCCCCCTCTGCTAAATTATTTTTATCTCCGGGGGGGACAAGGATTTCCCCCCCTTGATAGCGATGAGTGCAACTTAACTGCTAGCCTACCGCCAAGCGCGTAAAAGTGAGCATCAAGCCAGTTGGACTTTGGATCCCATCAGGGGAAACTTTAATTGCGCCAAATAGGAACCAGCTCTTAAATAATTGCACTACTGTGAGAGATGGCCTATTACTTTTGTATTGGTTTTGCATATTAACAGGCTTTAGACATATTTTATTTGTTATTTATACTAGTAACCTACTGTGATGATTTTCCACGTCCCAGATTTTTTGGTGCCACCCCAGGCATTTGGTTCCCTACGCGCATTGCGTGATGTGCGTGTGTGGATAATAAAACAACTAAATAAACATTACAAGTTTTGCCATGTTGTGATGGGGACTAATACATGGACCCGAAAAAGAGCCTGTCTACCCTTTGCATTCTTCTCCCTAGTTATGCAAGCTAAAAGTCCAATGTTCTTGTCTATGAAAAAAAAAAAAAAAAAAAACATCCCCCCCTCTGCTTTTTTGTCAAATCGCACCCTGGCTATTTGAATGAGAATGGTAGGGGGGACGACTCCTACAGAGATGCTGTAATGCATTGTGGGAATTATGAATCAAAGTGTTTTTGCCTCTGCTGCTTTTATTTTCCCTTTCAAATCTCTTTTGAATCCCCTGCCTTTGTGAAAGTATAACATAATCCCTGTAACATCCCTTTAAGCTAAATCGTATCAACCCCTCTCATGATGAAGACACATATTTCAGTAAAAGCAAGCAGTGCGCCTTTAACCAGCGTGCGTGCGCACATGCGTAAAAGTGTAGTAGGTGGTGCGCTGCTCCGCCGTCCTCTGCCGCTGGGTCGCTGGTGATGAGCGCGGCGCTTGTACGTCTCCGTGTGCGCCTGCAGACCGCAGTGGAAGGCGAATGAACCGGGGCGAGCGGCGGGGACGTGAAGGATGGAACCTCCGGTCCGTTTCTCATCGCGCGGACAGCTGTAACGTCAGCGAGCGCGGGCGCGGATTCCCAGAAAAGGTGAGAGTGAGAGACCGTGCATGACGGGGGGTGGGGATGTTCTCCCTATTCACCCCGGATCACTCTTCCCTCCCCGTCCGATGCTGCTGCCGCTGGCGATGATGCTGATGATGCTGATGCTCTAAACGCAACCTGCGTGATTTTCCTCCGGTAAAGGCCAGCGTGTCAGCCTCTCTGTGGTCGAGACGTGACAGTGAGAATTGAGGAGATGCAGGATTACAATTGTTTTTTGCTTTTTTTTACCCACCATCCTCCGCGTAAAAAAAAGAAAAATGTATATGAGCATCACGACGCACCATTCGCGATGCGGAAATACGGTAAATAAGCAGTTAGATCACCAACATGGCTGCGCTGTGCCGTCGCTTCGGATGGGATTTTTTTTAAGTGTTGCAGGATCGGTCGCGGTGACAAATGTGTCTCGAGAAGTGGGTGATATCCACGGGAGGGTGAGGAGGGGGGGGAGGGGGGTTTGGGGGGGGGAGAAGAGGGGGGGGGGGGGGGGGGGGGGGGGCGCTGCAGCAAGCGAGTCCTTCTGTTGACTCGCGTCAAAACGATGTTGTCATTACCCGAAGCTGAAGGTGCGGTTACAGTGAAGCGCACCTGGCTCCCATCGCGATGACCGCATAGTCTGCTCGTGTCGGAGGGAAAGAAGCTCTGACGTCAACAGTGGATGAGAGCTCGTGGATATTTATGTGCAAATGAGTGAATGCAACGCGTAACATCTCATTTCACTGAGCCCTTCATCACTAGTCTGTGAATTCATTTGGTCTCTGGATTATTAAATTGTTGTCTCTGCTGCATTAAACTCGCTTTATTTGCTCTCCTTTTTTTCATTCTTACAAATAACGCCTTCCAATGCTGGGCATGAGTTGCCCACTCGTGAATTTCTGCAGTTGACTTCGGCTGAATATTTCCAATGAGCCATTGTGTTGTTTTGCTGACATGTGTCTGTTGGGTCTCCCGCTGCATAGCAGATGTTTTCTTCCCTCTCCTCCTCCCAAGTACATCAGCGCTCCTCTGACATATCATCTCTATAAATACACAGAGTGTTTCCCATTTGGGACCCCATTTAATATGCAATTATGCTGACCGAGTGTTTTCAATTGCCATCAAGACCAAAGTGAACCCTTCTACCCGATTGAGTTATTGCCAGGATTTGCACACCGGGCTGCAGGATGCCGTGCTGTCTTTTCAGAGCAGTGGAATTGCTGTTTTAGCACAGAGGGCTTCAGTCCATTAACAGACAATAATTGGCAATTATCACGATAAGAAATAAATCCTTTCAGTCATTTTTTGAAGCCAGCATGACAAACACGCTCTGGATTCAACTTCTAAATGAGATTTACTGCCTTTCTTTCTACATCAAAGTCAATTCAACACTTAAAGTTGTCCCCATGAGCTCTGGGAACGGCGACGTCATTATGGATTTACTCCAAAACCAAGAAACTTTCAAATATATGACGGAAGAGATTTCATTGGAGCGCGCGATTGCAACCCACAAAATGTTTGTTTTTATTTTTGCTTAGTTAATTACAAACCGTTACTGAGAGGCTGATTTACATTTCACACACTCAATCCTTAAGTTATGAGTTGTAACTGATTATAACACTCATTTGTATGTATATTTGTAAATCAAATATGTCCGTCAAAAACAATGAGAACCACTCAACACTCAAGTTATGAACTGGAGAGAGAGAAAGATCCTGCCTGCTTTTGGACTTCCTCGGGTTAGCAGAGCCTCGTGTTCCTCCGCTCATGCGCTGCTGGTCAGCTGATCCTCCCCTTTGGCCCTGCGTGCACACATGTGATCCGGACATGTTTTTGGGGGGGGGCCCTGGTGCTGCTCTCTCCGTCGGCGTCTCCGTTGGCCCACAGTATGCAGCCTCTGCTGAGCAGGATGTCAGGGATGGTTATCATTTGCACCGCAGTGCTCCCTGCGCTCCACAGGAGGAGAGCGCCCACGTTGACAGTTAATGAGGCCCGAGAGGCAAGGCGTTAATTACTCACTCAAAAGTCTACTTTTTGCCAGGTCGGAATAGTTTATCTCTCTTCGTAACGGTGACTCTTCCGATGTGGCTTCTCTCTGCAGAGTCGACGTTTGCCGCTTCGCCTTGTTTGACATTCAGCGACAGGTAAATATTGAACTCTTAATCTTCTACTTGTGAGGTCCAAGACATGGTGTATCTGTGCTGTATTCCAAATACAACTAGTACTATTGTCCAGTACCTTACGCGACTAGTACATCAACACACATAGAGTAGCATTTGTGTTGCTGAAGACGTCCGTTTCAAATTAAAATGGCCAAGAAGAATTGAATACATGACTTATAGCAAAACAGTAGAACAAAGGAGTGAATGAAGCAAGGAAACGTGTTGTTTTAAAGGTGAAGTGGTATGAGAGCTTTGCTGCCAAAAGTCTTTAGTTCCTGCTTTCAGAATCTGATACCTGCATCCTGAGGATTAAAGTCTTAGCGGGAAAGATTCATTTTAGACGGCTGCACCGTGAAATCATTTTTATAATCTCTTCAGAAATGCAGATGTCACAACAAATTGCTTGGTATTTTAGTACAGGTTCTTTTTTTCTCTCTTTCTCTTGTTAGCTAAGTTTGGAACGACGTAATCCAAAAACCTCTGATGTAAAACGACAACAAGTCCCTGCTTTATTGTGAGGATTAAACAAATAAGATATTACGTGTTATTTGTCAAGCTTTAGAGGAGCTGGCGGATTTTGTTATTTGGAACAGAGCCAGACTAGTTGATTGCTTTACAGTCAAGCATATTAACCAAAAACTAATTTCCTTAAATACAAGCCACATTTTTGTCAATTTAAGATTTTTTTTTTTTTTTTACAAAATATCCAACTTGACCCAATGTCTCTAATATTTTCATCATCTCAAATTATAAATTATAAATGGTAAATGGTAAAGATGAAAGCGTTCATGGAAAAGTCTTACTCCAGAAATCAGTGATAATCTGAGACGTTTACACCTTAATACAAAAAGTTAGTTTTTTCTCATTAAATTCAATGAGAACGTGTGTCCAAATGTTTGATTGATCCTGTATACTGTGTGTGTGTATATTTATAGCATTTATTAAATATCACTTATGTTTCTGCGCCGTGTTGTTAAGACGTGTGACCCGTAAGCGCTGCGTGCTCTGCTGTCTGATGTGTCGCAGGATGATCGAGGAAGGCAGCAAACGGGGCAAGGCCACGGTGGAGAAGAGACAGCTCTTCATGGAAATGAGTGAGTGGAGTCGACAGAGAGGAGAAAGACTGCAGGAGTCTGCTCTCATAATCAGCTCATGTAGTTCCCTGACTGGCTCCAGGTTGCCCAGGAGAACAGCATGCCTCCTCCCACACAAGGCCGGCGATGGTGTTAACAGGCTTTGATTACTAAACTGCTCCGATGCAGCACTTATTTGAGACGCTTTTTTTTCCCGTCCTGCAGGAGCTCAAAACTTCGACGTCATCAGACTGTCGACCTACAGGACGGCCTGCAAACTCCGGTTCGTGCAGAAGAGATGCAACCGTAAGGGAGCTTGGAGATTTCCCTCTCAATTTGCACACCAAAAGAGAGAAACGTTGAACCCTGTTCACCTTCTGCACCCCCCCCCCCCCCCCCCCCCTCCTCTGCAGTTCATCTGGTGGACGTCTGGAACATGATCGAAGCCTTTCGCGACAACGGGCTCAACACGTTGGACCACAGCGCGGAGATCAACGTGTCGCGGCTGGAGACCATCCTGTCTTCGATCTACTACCAGCTCAACAAGCGGCTGCCCACCACCCACCAGATCAACGTGGAGCAGTCCATCGGGCTGCTGCTCAACTTCATGGTGGCGACCTACGACAGGTACGGGCCCGGCGCTCAGTGCAGCGGCGCGGGGGATCCTGGGAATCACTTTTTGGACAGCGTTGTTGCCGATGGGGGGAATCCCGCGAGAGCTTCTTCTACGTGTGACCCTTCGTCGCTGGTTGGTTCGGAGCCATTTCAAGTAATATCTGTCGGCCTATAGAGGTTCAAACCTTTTATTGGTATTGTATTTTCACAAGGAAAATACATAAATCGTAAGAAAAAGCAGAATTTATTTTTCTTGCCGTCATCTGGCTTCCGCTCAGATAAATACCAGGACCCCTGGAGGGAGTCCTGATCCCTGGAGGTAAAAACACACCTTTGCTCAAATTCAGGGGCCACAGTTGTTTTTGCCTTTACAGCCTCACTCTCAAGTGTCCTCTTTATCTTTACACAAGAAATGTGACTAGTGAAAAGAGCTGAATCCATGTGGAGAAACAAATACCCAGCACTTGCCTTTAGTGTTGTCACCCTTAGCTCTGCCTTCTTGTGCAAACTATCCATCCAGCCAGGTTTCCGGCCTCAGGAATTAGTCCTACAAGCTGACAAATGTTGTATCAAATACACACCTGCTTGCGTTCTCTGTCAAACCGGAGACAGAAATGAGTGCTTTGTAACAAAAGGAGAAAGACACCCAATGGCCTCAAGTATTTCTGTTGATGTTTTACTGTGTTTCCCTCCTCTTACCGTCTGCTTTGTGCTCAGAGCATCCTGGAGCTCAGAAGCTCACTAATTGACAGGAAAGCTCTCTCTCTCTCTCTCTCTCTCATTGTTGTACTTTGTGTGCACGGATTGATTGGCCGCCCGCCCGCGTCCGCTCATCGACCCGCGCAGTTGGCTCACTTTCATCTGTAAGGCCGCCCTGGTCCCGCTCCGTTATTATCCGTGCCGCCGTGTCTATGGGAGACTTTGTGGAAATGGCTGCCTGCGATCAGGAAGCCGCTTCCCTATCTGTCCCCCGACGACCAAACCGAATTAGGCAGAAGAGCTTTTATGTCCTCGGTTACCTCTGCCCGGAAACCAGAGCGAAACAAGTCTGAAGGAGCCGCTGTCTGTCTGCGAGCTGGAGAGACTTTAAGGGGTCTGACCTGAATATACCGTGTTAATCTGTGATTTAGGGCTTACTATGTGAATTTTGACATTTTACACACTACTGGTTACAACATCAAAAATGCAATCATGCGATTTGTGTAATATGTTAATCTTTACATTTTCATCTCCAATCTCAGCAAAACTAGTCAAATAGTCATTGCAGCGTGAGGGAATCTGTGTGCGACTTTATAATGTAACAGTTTCATTATGTGAACATCAGCTAATATAAGCAACCAAAATCTACAGGTTATTCCAGACCAAATGAGGATGTCGGTCAAATTCAGTGGCTGCATCGAAGTGAGCAAAGGTAACAATAAGCTTTTCCCCTCTCTCTCCACCTGCAGTGAAAGCCATGGGAAGCTGACGGTTTTCTCAATGAAAGCTATGCTGTCAACAATGTGCGGAGGGAAAATTGTGGACAAACTACGCTGTAAGTGCAGTTCTAAGTACCCTGGATGTGCCACATTAGATCAAACGTATGTGCATGAGCGGTTTCCTGTTTTACTAGCTTGATTTTCTGAGGTCGGATGTCATGTAGTTGCTCAAATCAAGCACACGAGGGCACTGTTGGAACGCGTGTGCCACATGAATTGGCTTTGACTGCGTAATGCAGAGTACACAGATTGTGGATCAACACATTCACACGTAATGTGACTAAAGGCTATTTTGCTTGAGAAGAGTCAACCCGACACATGCCGTCCTCTCAGATATTTTCTCACAGATCTCTGACTCAAACGGAGTCATGATGTTCGCAAAGTTCGATCAGTTTCTCCGGGAGGTGCTGAAGCTGCCCACAGCCGTGTTCGAGGGCCCCTCTTTCGGCTACACGGAGCATTCGGTGCGGACGTGCTTCCCTCAGCAGGTACGAGGGGGGATGTCCTCTCCTTCTCCTCTTTTCATTCTGTAACCGTTCGCCCGTCTCGTTTAATACACGTCTGTGTGTGTTTGCATCTAGAAGAAGATTATGCTGAACACGTTTTTGGATGTGTTGATGGCAGACCCCCCCCCTCAATGCCTTGTGTGGCTGCCGCTCATGCACCGACTGGCCAATGTTGAAAACGGTGAGATCGGGACCACAATCAACCTCCACGTCAGTTTCAATGTGGGAAAAACGGCTCACAACTCAGAGACATCTGAGACATGACGAGGGCCCAACGACATCGTTTAGATTTTATACTTCTTATTCACTCATTTCAGAGTCAAATATTGTACTGTTTACTTTATTTGTTTATTTAACTGGGGTTGTGAGAGACTTTACAGATGAAATAACATTTGATTCCTTTATTAAACATGATGTCGATTATCCAACAACACACCAGCTTTACTTCTACTAATTACTTGCTTTATTACATTTAGCTGTTAATAGTTACATAGTTCTATTAAGGCGGATTACTACGTGTAGTAATATAGTATTATAGTAATATAGTATTTCTATAGTGATTCACTAAAGTCACTTAATTAAGGACTTCTTCCCAAACTAGTAGTTTGAAAGGCTACTAATTAAGAAACTCCTGCTTTAAACGTATCTTTTTTATCGACTAAAAGGTTGTAAAACACTGTCTCTAAAGTGTATACGAACGGATACATACATACAAATAAATAATAAGAGGTATCTAAAATGAAAAGAAAAAGAAATACAATAACAGAAAGTGTCAAAAAACCCACCACATGGTAAGTTAAGGGATCTGCGTCTGCTCTTTGTTGTGATGTCATCAACATCAAATCTGTGATCTCACCAACATCAAAGAGCTGTTACGTCATCAACTTTAAAGAGCTGTTACGTCATCAACATCAAAGAGCTGTGATCTCATCCACTTCAAATCGGTGATGTCATCAACATCAAAGAGCTCTGGCGTCATCAACATACAAGATGTGTAATGTCATCGACATCAAATCTGTGATCTCACCAACATCAAATCTGTGACATCACCAACATCAAATCTGTGACATCACCAACATCAATAAGCTGTTATGCAATCAACTTTAAAGGGCCGTGATGTCATCAACGTCAATGAACAGTGAGGTCATCAACAGCATGTTTGTGATTTTCTTGACATCAAAGAGCTGTGATGTCATTAAGATGTTGTGTATTTTATGCTGTTTTTCCGTCCAGTCTTCCATCCGGTGGAATGTTCGTACTGCCGCAGCGAGAGTATGATGGGTTTCCGTTATCGGTGCCAGCAGTGCCACGGCTACCAGCTCTGCCAGAGCTGCTTCTGGCGCGGCCATGCTAACGGTCCCCATAGCAACCAGCACCAGATGAAGGAGCACTCGTCTTGGGTAAGCCCACGTGCCTCTCAATCCCAGAGTCCACATCTGTGTGCAGCGGTGTCACAACACGGCAGACGCCAGGTCGGACGCAGCCAAGCGGGATCTTACAGGGTTTTATTTCGGCAAATGATGTATCGAATTAATCTCTGATCATTATATGCTGAATCTAATCTATACAAGGGAAGTCACAGGATCCCAAATCCACCAGAAGACAATGACAAACCACCGTTTCTTACAGACCCAAAACAACAATATCTATGGTGTTTATCATGAGGGTCGTCTCGATGAAAGTCATTCGGAACGTTGTTCAATGTGATAATTGCACTTTATGCTGGCGAGCAAGTTGTTACCGCGCTACCCACCAGTCACCTTATGCCGTGTTGCACATGACATGAAATAATTAAAATTTTAAACCAATGACCGAACCAAATCTTTTTTGTGTTCGCGGATACTTCACGGAATTTAAATTAAGTATTGACGTGTACAAGCTCTATTTCTTGAATACAAAATTCCCCCCAGTGCATCTGTCATATATGAGTCCAGCAAGTCGCTGGTTGCTTGTTTCGTTGTCCTCTCCACTAATGTCTTGGATTGTGGAGCCCTCAACGGACACCAACATCACCTCTACCTTCAGACACGACCTGCGATCGATTAGGATTCGCCTTTGACAGCCAAATACCCTCAAACAGCCCGCTAAAGACACCGGGGACGCACATATCGCTGTTTGCTTTCTGTCGCCACTGATTGCAAACAAAGGCCAAACATCGGTTGCCAATTTGTGCTGCAGACACCTGACGGATACTTTGTTGGTTCTGCCCTCTTCCCAGAAGTCTCCGGCCAAAAAGTTGAGCCACGCGATCAGTAAATCTCTCGGCTGCGTCCCGATCGGAGAGCCGCCACATCCCGTCTTCCCCGAACAGGCCGAGAGACCACAGGAACTCACGCACACTGTGTAAGTAGCCCATCCCGGAACATTTGTTACCACCGGCCGTGTCATAACTGAGGGAAACCCGATGATTTGTTGATTGACCGCGCGGCAAGGCCCCAGTGTGCTGGGGATCTATAGTCGGCTCTTGTCGTGTAAACGCCTCCATCTTTCCGCTTTCTGTCGCTACATGACTGATAAGAGGGCCGTCTCACTAGGATGTCAAGAACGTAATTATTTGCTAATGTAGAAATGGTGATTTACTACGCAGGTTCAGCCACTGCTGCCGTCCTCATCAGCCTGTTGGCACTGAAACGGGGACGTGGTATAAATCTCACACTCCGGTCTTTGAGGCCTCTGGAAGTCATTATAGGAAATGCATTATATTCTCCGTCTTTAATCCTGCAGACTCATTTGCATTTCAGTTTAAAAATTGAATGATTTCCATAATCAATTCCACCGCTGAGATACACCCGCGTAAGTCCACATCGCTGCCGTCGTCGCTTTATATTTTTCTCTGCATCTTTGTGCAAAATACTCCCGAGGCTTCTGTCCTCGGCCAAGACAAAATCCAATAAAGTTTCAGGTTTAAAAAGTAATTTATGGTTTTCCTTGTTCATGGCGTTAATAGGATCAGAGGAAATATGTCATCTCACTTTCAACATTTGTTGTGCCAGGTTTCATAGCTAAATCCTCCTATTGGTATTCCAGTCAGGACCTTAAACCCAAGCTGTCTGCGTATGCTCTCGCTCCGGGCAAGTGATAGTGGACCAGTTGATAGTGAGCTTCATCAGGGGGGAGAAAGCCAGGATAAAGAGTCAATACATCCACATGATCTCTTGCTTTACTGCATGAATGATGCAGTCGTCTTTGAATCAGTCCTCACATCTACACTCAATTATGCCCAACCTATGCATTTAAAATGAAGGGGATTGGACTTATTTGCACAGCATCTTCTAGGTGGCAGGTAGTTACATCACACAGGTACATTTCTAATGATTCAAATGAAATGGGTGGCTAAAACTAGTTGGTTAGAAATCCAATCCCCCTGCTGTTTATGGGTTTCTTTCAGGCTTTAACAGACTCAGTACATTCTCATGCTCTCGCAGACGGCATCTCCAGGACGGTGCCATTGAACGTTTGTTTCCGCCTCCCTTCCACCTCGCCATGAAAAGACGCTTCCTAAACCCGACAGCCACTCAAAATATGTTTTCATCGGCGACTGTCATTCTCAATTTTGGCTCAGATGGAAGGCCATATTTAACTGTGGATGTCTTCCACAGGCAGAATTTTTTCATGGGAGATGTTTTGTGCTTACAATTTTGTGCTCATCTTAGAGAAAACATCCAGATCAATATTAGTTTGGAATATGGCACCTCATTTTGTGATTGAGCAAAAGACTGAAAAGAGGGAGGAAAGGTGAGCCTGGCTCCTCCCTAAAGCTCACTAGTTTACCTGTTACATCTTTTTTTCAAAGAGACGTATAGACTGGAAGTCAAATAAGGCCCTGTATACCAACACATAGTGGTTTTAGGAGGGCTGTGCAAACACACTTTCTGCTCTCCAGCAGATGAGCATAATTCACACAAAGTTGAAGTCACAGAAACTATTATTTTTAAATGCAACATACCAAGTGTAAATCCCACTTCTACACGTGTGGAGGTTCCTGGACGTTTTCAGAGACATTTTGGATGAATACAGTGATTGTACGCCTGTCATTCCAGTGAAGATTATTCCCCCGCTGGCCACAGAAACCTCATTTTATCAATAATCCATAACAGACAATATCGCTCTTTGTATTCTAAATAAAACACTACTGCAGCTCGTTGCCGATCTTGATGAATGTCGCCTGTGAGGAGGTGTTATTACGTGATCGAAGGGAGGTCCACGAGCGTCTCTCAGGTGTTTGTGTGTGAGGCACCGTGAGTAACAATGGCACAATCAGGCTAGAGCGTCACATGTGATCAATACACCCGAACCTCACAGACAGGCGTCTCCACCTCGTTCCAACCGCTAGCATCCCCCACAGGCAGAGGGAATCTATTCTCAAACGTTTTTTTGTGAAAGCAAAGACTAAAGGCGCGTTGAGCCGGAAACTTTTCCCCTCCACTCAGAACTGTCAGAGAGGTTGTTGGGGACTTGAGTTTTGAAGAGTTGAGATGCAGTTTTGTGATGCACCGTCTGTCTCGGGAACTTTAAATCGATTGAACGGACGCTTCATGTTTGTGGTATTATTTTTAGCCGGCAGTTTAAGGTAGCCATGCATCCGTTGTTTGTCAGAAATCAGGTGAATGCGTGTGAATGAAGCCCCACCGGAATTAATTCACCGCTGTCAAGTGCCAAGTGCAATGAAATGATGGCACATCGTCATTCACGGCACGCAGGTTGCACGAGGCTCAGCGCATTGCAGGCTTTGATCTTTAGATGTTGTGTCAACTCCCTCCAGTTTGACCTCCGAGGCGGCGGCTGAATTACTGGACTCTAATCAGCATTTCTTCAGCCGGGCTGTGGACACTGATGTGAACGAGTTGCGACGGCTGTTGGAATGAATCGGAATCTCGGAGGAAAAAGAAATACTTTTACGTAACAAGAAGCCCTACAGTTCCACAGGAGTTATATCGGTGTGCTTGAAAGGGACCGATGATTATTTATAGGAGGATAGCGAGAAGCTTTTGACTTATATAACTCGCTGAAGGTAGAGGGTGAGTTGAGATGTTTTAAATGCAATTATAGCCCGCACTGCAAAAGGCAAATTTGTTTTCACTAGCAGGGATGAGAGTAGATTAGTGCTTTTATAGAAGTTGACATTAAGGGGTTTTGAGCAAGTGGCATTTCCGTAATATCCAGTGTGTTTGAGCAAGCGAGAGAGAAAGAGAGAGAGAGAGAGAGAGAGAGAGAGAGAGACGTCGTCATGCAGTCACGTGACAGCGAGTTTCCTTGGAGACAGCAGTGGTGTGGTCGCTGTAAATGCTCGCTTGCTCAGTAGCGAGCAGATTAGGCATCTGGAAACAGCAGCAGTTGGATGTATCGTGGCAGCCGGAAAGGTGCTTTCGCTCTTCACAGGGGTAAGTGTGATGTCCCGCGCCTCCTCTTACTGCACCCTCGGGCTGGAGTGTTAGAACACAACAAGCGCTAAATAAGAAAGCCAACATTGGACCTGGAGTGATTGTACACACAAGCTGCCTGTGGAGGAGACTAGAAGGCAGCATGTGCAGGTTTTGTACGACTTACGGTTCTAATATTACTGTTGAAGATTAAGCAGGATTGTGTTACAATATATAGAGGATTCATGCTGAATCTTTAGGGCTTAGTCCTTGGGGGAAATGTGAACGTATGCACCGATAAATGAGTACCACGCTCTTATTTTTAGAAGCACAATAATCTGTGTACTCCGCAGTTGAGGCACTTTGTGGCACCGTGACAGACAAGCACTCCGTGTCTTGTGCTGATAACAGTATTCCGCACAATGTGGATATGAATAGTGTGAAATAAGCACATCGGGACACCACGCTGTTCACTGCCTTTTGTGCAATAATGAGTGCTGTAAATAAAACAGTGAGTCACAATAGAACCAAAAGGCACCTGAGCAATATTGTGATGCGTTGGTCCGAGGGTTTGGGCTCCGGTGAGCTCGGGGGGGCCGACAGATGGACCACATCGCTTTGTTTACCTCCCGCAATGTCACCTTTCAAAGATTGTCACGGACTTCCAGTTTAAGCAGTTTCCTTGTCTGCTGTTGTTTGTCGCGCTCATGTTAATTAGGTCGAAGCCGTAAGAACAAATAAATTCCCAGAAAAGTCATTTATATTGTTAATTGAAGGTGTAATGCACCGCACTCAGTACACCTTAAAACGATCCCCTTGCCTCCCCTCTTATTCTCTATTGTGCAGTTGGATTAAATTGAAGTCAGGATCGCTGATTCATGATTATTAATAAAACGCAAATGCCCTCTACCCCATTTCCCCCGGTGCAAGCCCCACAGGCCTCTGCAGCGTAGCATTAAAGATCTCTAATCTTGTCTTTTAGTCAGCCGAAACCAGCGGCCAACAACATGAACGACACAATGCTCATGTCCTCCGGGGCACCGACACCTACCAAAAGGTAAGCACCGCGGGCAAAACGCATTCTGAAAGACGGGATCCTCATTATTCCACGTAATTGTCTGATGCTTTCTCGAAAAAGACAAAATGCAAAATCGCGAAATGTCACGTTGCAAAAATAGACTCTCTTAATCCGGCAGAATTCTTTTCGGAATAGGTGACGGGTTCTCTCTCATCAGCGGAAACGGCGAGAATAGCGCTGCGGATCTGACTGTTATTTGTTCCCTCACACTTGACACACACATTTATTGCATCCTTGTGAGCGTATTTTTAGAGAAACATTTGTTCTGCTGTCATGAAGAATGTGTGAGCCCTCCTAGCTAATGGGTTGATTTGACAAACAGATCATGATAGAACTGGAGCCTCATCACGTAGGCAGATAGTGAGCGAGAGCCTCGGGAAAGTAGCCTAATTGTCCACTCACTTCTGCCCCTCAGTTAAAGGCCACCTCATTTATTATTTGCTCCCATTGTCAATGAACCATGGTGGTTATGAATGATAATGCAGAGCACTTTGGTGGATCTGCACGGTGTCCTGCGAGACTGTGCAGGGTGAATCTTTCCCCTCAGTGAACGGCATCTCTCCCTCACATCTCTACGGCAACTAATGTTTGCGAGATGAGAGGGGCTCAGGACTTCCCACGGCACATCAGACGTCCCGCTAAGAGGGTAGAGGGTTTAGGATCTGGCGTTTGATTGAAATCCAGACAGACTTTTGTTAAAGAATTCAGAAAGAGCTTGAACGACGTCTGTGGCCCTTTTTTTCCCCCCCATCCGTGCTCTCCCGGATTGCGATACCACACAGCACCACCGAGGACCGGGCGGCTGAAGGGCATTATGCGCACTGCAGAAACACCTCCATCTCCACAAGGCTCGACCTTAAAATGTGGAACTAAACATTCTCTGTTGCATTAAAAGTGTAATTACCCGGCCTCGCTGGAAGAATTGCTATCTGTATTTAGAGCAACGGCAACAATCAATACCAAATTAAGCTTCAAGAACGTTTTGTGCATTGCAGTCTCATCTCCGAGGGCTGACAGTGTCGCGATTAGAGGGGGTTTGGAGGAGGATGACAAGATCGGGACACCCAAGGCGGTATGCAGCCCCGGGGGGGGCGGGGTGGGGTGGGGGGGGTTAACGGAAGACATCACGCGTGGCGGGCGTGCAAAAGAAAGAGGCGGCGCTGTCATGAGGTTCGTTACACCGTGAATGAAGTAGGCTGATGACCTTTGTCTTGACATTTTGCTCCGTGACTCAGAGCTGCTTCGGGAAAGATGTCGTGCACCGAGGTTTGAGCTGCTGCCTCCAAGGTGGTTGGAGGGGGCGGAGAGGAGCAGGGGAGGGGGCGGGGCATAACAACTACAAAGGTGCCATATTTAGAGCAGAAATTGCGCATTAAGCCACCGTGACGCTTCCAAAAGAAGTTGTGTTGGGAGTGGGTGTGGTTGGCGGTCGATAAGCAGCAGGCTTCACCTGGGTTGGGTTGCAGGGAAGAAGAGAAGGCCAGCTCCCATCAGCCTCTCCCCGTGTCATATTTGGTTTGTAAATATTAATCTATTATCATAATTACCCGGCACCGGTCGGCTCGCTCTCACAAGGAGTCAAAGATGCTGATGCTGAAAAATTCAGAGCTCCTCGTGGCTCTGCCTCAGTTCACGAGCCTCCGAACATGAACAGCAGCACAGCTTCTCCTTCATCGGCCCTTTCGGATTCGGAGAAAAAATACACATGTACACGCGCTACACATTCATGACTGAGTGTTATCGGTGCAAAAGTTCAGACTGAATGCACTGTGTGTGTGTTGTGCTTCCAGCCTCCATCACGGTCTGCTCTCTGATACCGTCTGCTCTGCTGACATGGCTCCCTGCCTCCCTCCCTGCCTCCCTCCCTCCCTCCCTCTGCGTCTCCCTCCTAGAGACAATCGCTCACCACGAGATCGTCCTCCAAGGGCAAACCGCAATTTATTACCCGTTAGTCATGCGGAACCACGGCGGCGGCGGAAGATAAAATTTAAAAAAAGGGAAAAAAAGAAAACGTCATCTTGAGTTTGATGAGCTTCGATTCAGAGTTAACTGAGAATTGTCTAAGTGGAAACACGGCGGTTTGTCTGTCACTCAGTTTGTGACGCGATCAGTTTGTGAATGATCAGGATAAAACAATTGGCGGTGAGTAAATTAACATTGAATCATTAATCATAATGCATCAAATTACCATACAATTGGTAACATCTTCTTACTACAAAATACAAATTTCCACTTAATACGTGGACCTTATTGGAATAATCTAATAAAACGAGTCAACGAGTCAACCCTACGAGAGAACAATTGTGACTGAACACACAAAGATATACCGAAGAGATGTGGATCGTCACAGCCAATGTCAAAAGCAGCTTATCAGGCAAATATTGTGCAAATAGTGAAAATGAATGATCTAATTATTCAAGATTTGAAATTGTCGAAAGACAATAATTGTTCACTGTGAATAAGACGAACCATTCAACCCTGTGATACAGAGTAACGATATACCAGTATGAAATGCGTCTTTGGATGGGATAAAGATTTCAGAAAATCCATTGTTAGTACCAACAGTGTATTTATACCTGTTAACAAGTAAACATGCAACATCTGATATCTAAAAAGAAAAAGTATGAAAAGAGATGTTCCAAAGATTTGGATCTCTGGCTCTCTAAAAGTCTTGACCTTCAAGTTAAATCATCTTCAGGCCAATCACAACACAGTATTTATAAAGAATTATCCATCATGTTGCCGATTAAAATAGTCAAAACCTGTGAGTCAGAGATTTTGTGCGTGAGGAAAATAATAAAAAGAAAACATAACAAGAAAATGGTGGTATTTTCAATTGTGAGACAAAAATGAAAGGTGTATGGGGGAGATGGCAGTCAGGGACTGCTCGAGGGCAATCAATGCATCTCAGGCCGTCCGGTGGTGCCAGGAGACTCCCCGATGGAGCAGCTTCCATGCTGATGCTGGCCAGACATCCCGACATGCATCCAACCCGAGCAGCTCGCTCATATGCGTTAATGCATCTACAAAAAACCTCAGGCTCTGCCTGCGCTTTAGCCTGACGATCACAGTAAATTAATAAAAACCTTCCCCTAGTGCGGGCTAACTGAATGATATTTTTATTTTTAAATCAGGTGACCGTATCTTCAAAACAAGTTAAATCATCCGAATGAGTATTTTAAGGTGTCATCACTTGAAACAGGCGCGTCAGGAGCTGCAGAAGCTAAAACGATCTCATCACACAGGCAGCTTTTCTTCAATCTGCTTTGAAAGAGACACGAGCTTCAATACAAAAGTGTATCAAAAGGCTGATTTGCATTGTGTGTGTGTGTGTGCGCGCGCGCGGGTGAGGCCGCGAGTAGTCAAAGCGGTGCTTGTTGATGCAGCGGAGGCGGAGCCAGATCGGGTTTAATGGTCTTAATCGTTGCTCACTCTCCAGTCACATGGAGCCAGGCTCCATTTCAGCTCCATTTTAACTCCTCTTCGCTGCAGGCCGGACAGCATCCACGCAGTACCCCACGCCCGTGTCAAGTCCCACGTCTTATTTGACAACTCGCCAGAGCGAGAATCGGCCATTGGGCCTCTGGCGTCCTCTCTTATTAATCTCAGTTCACTGTCACGACCAACTCTGTTTCCATCAACACTCGAACAACAGTCAAACATTAAGTTTGCCTCCATTACAAAGTCCGACACGATCCCTGTGTGTGTGTGTGTGTGTGTGTGTGTGTGTGTGTTTGATCTATTTCTCTGTCTGTGACTTTGGGCAGTGTGTTGGAGAGTCCCAGCCGGCTGGATGAAGAGCACCGCCTCATCGCTCGCTACGCTGCCCGCCTGGCAGCCGAGGCGGGGAACTCCACAGTGAGTGTCTGGCAGCGCGGCTCCGGGTGGGCTGCAGTCGACCCGCATCCCACAGCTCGTGTTTTGACGAGCTATTTGAGGCTCTTCGTTGAGGCTAGAAAACTTTAATGTCAAATCTGGAGCACAAGTTGGAACTGCGTAACACAGAAATTATCCGCTGCTACCTTGTTGCAGTGACAAATTTGGGGTGATTATAGGGCTTAATAACCAACACATGGAAGCGGTTTCCTGGGTTAAAGTGAGCGGTCAGTAAACATTGATCCTGTGAATCCAGAACATCTATGTAGGCGATCTGAACACACTGGGAGAATGGCGGACAACGCCACCACTACTGCAGCATATAAAGAGATAATGTATGGTATCAATCAAAATAAAGACTGTGGTTTGATTTCAAATACACAGATGCCAGGTGAGACGTTAAAGAGGTTTTCTAAAGCAGTAAATGTTCACGCAGGGTGACTTTGGTTTAATTTGGATTTGTATTTAGCATCCCTTAATATAAAAAAATAAATTGAAAGACGCAGTTTGAAGAAACGGCTTCCTGTGTATGCAGAAACAGCAGAGAGGTAGGTAGTTTGGTTGCTAATTCTTCTATTCCAATTTTGTTTTTCAGCAACAATGTCCTCCAACAGATCTGGGTTTCAACTTTGATGCCAATAAGCAGCAGAGGCAACTGATTGCAGAGCTTGAGAACAAAAACAGGTGCAGTTTAGTTATTTATTGGAAACTAATAAGTGTTATTGTACTGATGGTTGGCAGTGGTGTAAACTAATTATTATCAGTTTAACGAAGCACTAAATCATTTTATGAGGAGTGCTTTATCACCGGAAACTAAGAATCTTTGTGCTTAATATTCATTTGAGTGCGATCTGAAACCGTACTTGGTAAATGGAGCCTCAACGTTTGGCTGTTTATCTAACTGACTGATTAACTCATGCAGGGAGATCCTGCAGGAGATCCAGCGACTGCGTTTGGAGCATGAGCAGGCCTCCCAGCCGACCCCCGAAAAAGCTCAGCAAAACCCCACGCTGCTCACTGAACTGCGGCTCCTCAGGTATTATCCCTGCCCCTCTCACCGGAGCATCTTCCTCCCAACAGGAAGAAAATGCTAATATACAAAGCAAGTGGAGAAATAAACAACTTGAAGGCCTGTAGGCGGCCCTCATTTTTCAAGAAGAAATAATGTCCTACCCGTTCAGGAAGGTGGGGGTTTGAATTAGCTTCAGCAACGTGTGCATTTGTCATGCTGGTAGGACGAGGAGGCCCGTTGGGCTCAGTTGTTGGAGGAGACTCACCCTGAGAGGACGCGCTAACAGCACTTGTGGCGCTGAATGACTTTTTATTTGTCTGTTGTAATGAATCAGCAGTGAGGTTAACAGACATGGCAACCATTTCTATTTTTAAATTCATTTAATGTTTTACAACATTCTGGCTATTCAAATTGTTTGAAGAACCAGCGCTGAAATGAAATGATACTTTCTCACCCTTTGGCATGTTGGAGGATTGTTGGATGGACCGGGATCTAATCACATGGTAAACTCTGTTTACAATGCTCATGCAGGTTTACGATGCTCATGAAGTGCTCATACTGCAGAGTTTTGTTTTTTTAAGGTGTAGTTAATCATTTTGAACACCAGAGGGCGACAATAGGAGGGAATTATCTGAGTGGACCAGGTTCCCTTGTAAATAATGAGGCTTCCTATGAGGGGGTCATGTGGACCAACATGACTGTAACGGTGGCATAGCCTAAAATAATAAAATCCAATGCTACATGACTCTACCTTCATGCATCAAGCAGAGTTAAGAGTCACACCTTTGACCCCAAAGTGAATTTAAGTACCCTCTCACACATCTTTACAGGTTTCTTGTGGGAAAGAACTACAGGAAAAACATGCATTTTGGCAATAGTTTAAAGACACAGTTCAATTCAATAATAAACAATTAATCTTTCATGCTTCGTTTAGGAGATAATGAAAGGACAAGATCCAACTAGAATTTGCTCCTTTGTGTTTTAATGTCCCCAAAAACTGTGCTGCAGGCACAGGAAGGACGAGCTGGAGAGGCGCATGTCGGCTCTGCAGGAGAGCAGACGGGAGCTGATGGTGCAGCTGGAGGGACTCATGAGGCTGCTAAAGGTAAGACCATCGCCTGTTTCCAGAAGGCCTCTGAATCACTGTTAATACCCCAGGACAGTGTATAAACACTGGACCACGTTCCTTACTTAAAATAGCAGTCAAAAGCTATTGTCTGTGCTAATCAAGTTCACGCAATTTGGTTTTGAGGCATTGGTGGCGTGTTTGATTAAATGAGATGTTGACATGTTTGATTCTTTAAAATCGAGACAATGCGTCGTATGGTGCATGCAGAAAACCTTTCTTCCTCTTCTTCTTCTTCTTCCGCTGCTTTAATTCTGTTGCTCTCACCCTTCTTGCTCTCTCTCTCTCTCTCTCTCTCTCTCTCTCACTGCTTACCTTTGCTGGCTGATAGGATGAGGAGCAGAAGCAGGCTGTAAGTTGCCTTTAATTCAGTTCGCAAGGCTACAATACCTGGCTATAGTCTCAGTACTCAGTTTGATACTACGATACTCCTCCTACGCACGGATGTGATTGAAGGAAGCTTTTATAATCGGCTTCAAGAAGGAAGATAGTAGTTTTCCCCTATCTAACTTTGTTCCAAGGATCTAGTCCTCTTATCCAGGCTAGTACAGCAGCTTCCTCAAAAGTACCACTGTGGAGCAAAACTACAGTCTCTAAAATTGGTGTTATCAAGTTCTTGGTCCAAACAAGTTGAGAGAACTGAGGGTTTTTTTAAGCCCAAATGTCAGGGACACCAGTTCCTTTCATCTGCACTAACAACCTCCCGTCTAATATGACTGCAGTCTGGCCGGCCATCTGCCGCTTGGCTCCAAGCCATCGACCTGAGGCTGCAGCAGAGCCAGAGACACACAGGGATTCTTTCTCTGAGAGATAAACCTCTCATCTCAGCACTGGCCCCAGTCGCTCGTCCTCATGGTTCTCATTAAGACCCCGATGCAGTAAAGGTGCACCACAGACTAAAGCCAGCCACTACAGGGGTTAACAGAAGGGTTTCTTGCCTTTGGACCATTGGCTTGGTTTGTTCGCCCTTAAAAGGATTACCTTCTTTTGGTCACATCTGTGTCTGGGTTGGTTTTTGTAAAAAGAAAAAAAGTCATCTCTTCCCAAAAGCAGCCATCTGTGACTGCAATACGGCATCTTCTAATGCGGCAGTTCCACAATTGTCTTAAAAGCTTGCAAATGAACAACTTTCCATTACGTCATGAAAACAGCCAAATACGGCGTCTTCTTGGCCAACAACACAGCAGCAAAAGGAGGCCTAGTACGACCTTTTACTCGTCTTTCTTCCACCTGTTGTGGTTAAATAAATTAAATGAACATGTACATCTCATTTTTTCGGTGATATCGTAGCTTCTGATGCAAATCAAGACCGTGGCCACTTTAAAATGTTTTAAAACCGACTAAAGGGGAATCCAACTTTGGGAAATGGAATTTCTTACCTATAGAAATTGTATCAGTCTTCTAGTGCAACATTCAACAAATAGGTTTTCACCAAAATGTCACACGCAGTACAGCAAATACCTCATCCTAAAGCAGGGGTGTCAAACGTACGGCCCGCGGGCCGAAACCGGCCCGCCAGGTGGTTCAGTCTGGCCCGCGGGATAAATCTGCATTATTGAAAGAAAAAAAATAATAAACTTCATTTTCTATAAAATATGCAGTTCCTATATTGACCGCTAGTGGCGCTGTGTGTGGAGTCAGTTCATGTGTTCAGAATCCGCTTGTTAAGTCTGACGTCACACGGGACTTCCGGGTCCAAGCGCTCCGCTCGTCCACATCTAATAACACTGGCGGAACCTGTTAATTTATTGACGATCACGTCCTACTTTAGTGACGCACCCTTGGCGGTCATAAAGGGTTTAAATGCTTTTAACTCCAACATAGTGGTTAGTGTAGCGCATCATCCAGGTGGCATAATTAAGGGTGAGTTAGCTGTAAGGTTAAGCTAGCTAGTTAGTTGACGTAAGGTGCCATTCCTTGTTCTGGATGAGGTATTTCAAAATATAATTTTTACAGGACTTCTATAACTGTGAACGTAACTAAACGAAGATTAAAACAATATACAGAAGTATTGTTATGATAAACAGCGCTGGCAGCAATGTAGTTTGTGATCGTGTACATGGCTAATATCTATGAAACAACGGAGTGCCTTAGCAGTAGAGCACAGTTAGATCCTCGGCTCCGCTAATCCACGTCCTCCTGGCTATGAATATTAGTTACTGATGAAGTTACTGATTTTAAATCTTTTATACATTTTGAGGAATTTGATGTATTTTAACATGCAGGACAGTGTTTTAACTTCCACAAAACTGTCAATAAATGTTTCGCAACAGTGTATAATCACTGTGATTTGTGTTTTTATGCATAATGCACTTAAATAAATGTTAAACTGGGTGAAAATGTTGTTGAAACTGCACATAATTTTCTTAAAAACACCTAGGTTGTTTATAATATATTTAGTAAAAGGAGAATTCATTGCATATAAAGATTTTTATAATTTACTTCTTCTTCGCACTAATACAAAGAAAAAAGTGGACTTATTTTGGCATGAGTTTGGCCCCCATGAGACCAATTAAGTTGTATGCGGCCCCCAGACCAAAATGAGTTTGACACCCCTGTCCTAAAGCTAACCATGTTAGCGGATGCGACTGTAACCATCGCGGGTGTTTTTACGTTGCAGTCCCAGTCCGGAGGCTCCCCTCATTCCTCCCCCAGTCACGGAGCGGGCTGCTCCATGCCCATGCCCATACGCTCCACCTCGGCTGGCTCCACCCCGACTCACACGCCGCAGGACTGCCTGGCAGGGGTGGGGGGGGATGTGCTGGAGGCCTTCGCTCAGGGTGAGTGTGCACCAGGAGCAAGCAGCGCTCATCAAGAAAGCACAATCTTTAGAATAGTTGTTATGATCTGTAGAGTTTACGTGTCTACATGAGCCTAGCAACCGCATGTGTTGTTATTTATTTTGTTCTAGGTGTACCTAGAAATCTTCGGAATGATCTGTTAGTTGCTGCCGACTCAATCACGAACACCATGTCATCACTGGTGAAAGAGCTGCACTCAGGTTAGTCACCAAACACCAGCTGCTCTCGAGCGCCTGACAAATCTTCCATTCGGGTTAGCTTGGATAAAAAAAACAAAATTTTAGGCAATGTACAAAGCTATTTATTTGTATGTCTGAATGTGGTAACACATACATTAAAACCCTCTAATCCACAGAAAGCATAAGTTCATGTCCAGTAAAGTTTTAATAGCATCAACGCAATCAGGACACATGCTCGGGTAGAGACAGACACGTTTTGCCGCTTTCTCTCAGAGGATAGGAACACAAAATAATCAGTTTTAAAATAAAAAAAAAATATCACCTTGAATAAATTACATTAATTATCATAATGTCAGGCTAGAGTGGGATGGAAAGCAGTATATTTATTTTGGTCATCAAAGGGAACAGTGGCCTAACGCAAGTATTTAATTGTGTGTATTTAATTCTTTTGTCATGTTTTTTTATTTTTTCTTTCATTTGGAAAGGTTATCCTAAGAAATCTTTTAACAATCAGAAGTATGTTTCAGTTTCATGTTTTCCGTTTGTTTCATCATGTGGATTATTACTCGGTCTACGACATTTTATTTCTGTTAAAAATGAAATATCTTAATCCGCATGTTGGTCGTTCTCACACCTCCTTCTGATACGGTTCCCTCTATATTTGTGAGTTGTGAATGACAATGACATGACTGCGGTTTTGTTTTTAAAGTTGATGACGTGGAAGACGAGACCAACATGAGGAACGGTGGGGACAGAGGTAAAAGTACACGCCAATAGTGTCCTTCTTGTCAAAGTTGTATTATGTTATTACTATCTACAGTACACCACTCAAAACACAATGCAGCTGAAGAAAAATGAGTTGTAATTGATTCATACAATACCATGTATACATATAACGTAGTGTAGTGATTTTATTGAGATCAGAAGGCACCCTTTTCTTTAAAGATATGAATGAACCCATGACAAGAAAACCTGTTGTTAGTGTATTTTGGGAAACCAGCTTGTTTTCACAATACTAATTATTCCAGTGTGTAAGAGAAGAAAAAAAATGATTAACCTGTGACCTTAGGACAATGTAGTTAAATAAAATGCATTTGTCTGACGTAAATTGGTTTTCTGCAACTGGACAAAAGGCAGTTGGTGCCAGTTATACAACACTCGTAGGATTGGATTTGTTATCCCATAAAATACCCGAAACCCTCCATTCAAAGTTGCAAGGCACCGTGGCGCAGTGCCACACGGTCATTTACTAATGACTAAGTTCTGAATATGCTCCTCTGCGTGTGTATCCAGGCACATTGAGAGTACCGAAGCACTGAGGACAAGCTAACATCCGTCCACCCTGCAAGGACACAAAATCATCAACTGGAAATAATCAGTGACGACAACAACAACAACAACAACCGCTGGCATTAGCACGTTGAGTAATGCATGCTGTAATCTAACGGGATTTCACTATGTGAAAAAAAGACGTCTCTTCACACCTTGCAGGTAGCAAGATGTGTCTAATTAGCGAGTGTGTGTGTGCTTGTCCTGTAAACAAAAACTGCTGTAATTAATTCATGATTTCCTTCATGACTGCTAAGGAATGGCTTGCTGTGCTTTCTCCCATACTGTTCCATGCAGCAGATCCTTCTGTACATAGAATACTGTAAACACGTGATCACAGCAACAACCCGAAATGAGGCTGACAAACATCTTCCCTGTTAGTGACCTTGTACGATTGGTTTTACTAAATTGTTTTAAATCTTTTTTTGCATGAAGTTGCACAAAAAAAATAGCTTAGCATACATCCTGCAGGCAGTAAAAAAACACTAGTGCGGCTCAGTTGTAACGTAAAAGGGACTTCTGAGCCTTACTGTCATTGTTGGCAGAGAACAAGCTAAACCTAAAAGAAGATATGAATGAAAACTCTGTGCTGAATATGAAGCTTTCACCTGCAGCCATTTAGCTTAGCTTAGTCCAAACACTGGAAACAGGGGAAACAGCTGGCTTTGCTCGGTCTTCTGGGAAAATATACACCAACCAGCCCTTCTAACGCTCAATAATTTGTTTAATCTGTAAAAACAACACCATGTAGCTTTGTGGATGCTGGCGTACTTCTTTGACGAGCACAATGGTTTTCTGGAGTCTTGAAGTGTGTTTTTTACTTATGTTTTTTTATGCTTTATTTTATTACATATATGGCCAGGTTAGCTCTTCTCCCCGTTACCAGAATAATGCTAAGCTACGGTTAGACTGTAGCCTCATACTTAAATACAACCAGCAGACCGAGATCAATCCACTCATTCTACTTTTAAGGACGCTTCACAAAATGTTTAACCATTCTTTTTGATTAGTTGCTGATTTTGTCAGGAAACAGTTGCGTTTCCATGTTATGACAGTAAAAAGAAATGTGTAAACAATGTATCCCGTTGACACGGTAACCAGGAATGATGGCTGGTATCCAGAACACTGCGCGCATGTAAACACACACACACACACACACAATGAGTCACACACTGCACTGCTGCTAGCGCTCGCTCTGTGAGCCGCTCAAACAAATAACAGGGCTGTGCGATTAAGCTGAAATCAAGGGGCTACCACAAAGACAGAGACGAGCAGAGACTCCCTGTGAAAAACTGTGACCAGCTGGCAGCCTCAGCATCGATGGTTTCAAGCGTAGGGAAGCACCTCAGGATGTTTAAAGTGGGATGAATTAGACATCCCGTTTTAGTTGTGAACTGAACACCTGTGAGGTTATAGTCAGCAACAAATGCTTCAATAGCTTTATTAGTTGATAAAGGAATATTAAAACATGTTTATGTGTGATGAAGGTAGGTGCTCAGGGACTGCAGAGCTCCTCGGGGTGAACTGTGGTGGTAATGTCCTTTGACTGCTCAGACTGAGATTAATGGTCAATGATGAGCAAACAAACAGAGGGGTTTTATTCAAAAACACACAGCAACTGTTATTCATAGATCAAACTCGCTGGTCATACCTGTAGTGACATTTGGTTGAAACTTCCTGTCACTCCTTCCTGTCACTCTCATGTCACCAGACAATTTGGTCTAATTTTGGAATGAAACATTTGAATGAATATGTAGAGGAAGAATGCAACAGCAAGTGATTAGAAGCCGGGTGTAGATTGTGAATTACTAGGAGGAGGAAAGCGCTATTTGGTGAAGCATGATGTTGAATATAGTTTGCGTGTTTGTTCATTTGTGTCTTTCGCATAAAATCCAAGCGTGTGATCCTCCACAGCGGTCGCTGCCAACAGAACGGATGTTCATTTTGAATCAGGCCCAAGTTATCTTTATCATTTGTGTCTTCTGGTTCAATGTTTTTTGTCCTTCAGGGTTGCCATTCATCTCATAAAACAGACATTTATTTTAGTGATAAAAGGTCTGGGAGCAGTTACAGAGTAATATTGTCCGCTCTCAAAAGGAAGTAGTAGTGGACTGAATCAAACTGAAAAGCATTATGTTTTGGTTTGGAGAGCTGTACAGTAAGCCTGTCCTACAATATAAGCTGAGTATAAGGCTTCAACAACCTGTTGCACTGTGTCAAGAAAATAACTAAAAGAGGCTCCTCTTATTGACATTTTAAATGTGATGCTTTTGTTCAGTTCTCCGTTCTGCTCTTTGTTATTATTGATTAGTATTAGTGGACTATAGTCAATGTAATTTGTCAATAACGGAGAATCATGTGCGCTTGCATAGTCCCAAGTATAAACGATCGCTATGAAGGTCTAAAAGTGGAAGTACTGTCACTTTAAATTCTGTGGCGACTGCTGTCAACATGCTTTGTTTATTCAGAGGACAAGCTCCAGAAAAGATTTAAACTTAGAGAATGACCGTCTTCCCTTCATTCTAGCCATCCATCTGAACTCTAAAGTTTATTTTCATTCTTTCAGTTTGTGCCTGTAGCTGTTCTGTAAAGTGCTGTACAAAGTAATCATTCAGCAAATAAGATGATCCATCAGCCTTTATGTCTGTATCTTTGTAGAATTTATTTATTTAACGTGTTCTGGGGGGAAACTTGTGCTCAGCCTTTACATTCGTGCCAAACTGTTTGCAGACATTGTGTGTCATAAGAATGACAGGTATATATCAAAGTATATCTGCATAAGTATGTTGTTGTTGCCCATAGCTTATTCACTGAATGCCTGGAGATATCATTGGTTTCCGCTGCTGGAAAAAAAAAACATTTAAGTGTTAAGACGGACAACACATTCCAAATTGACTGATCGACTCACTGATGTCATCATAGCCAATGCAGAGGCAACACTGTGCACCCTGTGGGAACAACTCGGGGTAATGCAAATAAACACAGCCGGTCACACCGAGGTGCAAACATTGTGAGCCTTTGACTGATGCCCGGAGACGGCGTGCAAAAAGGTCGCCCTCGACGACAACGCTCCCCTGCTGTTATTTATCCGTGTGTGTTCTGTACGGTTACGCTTCTGGTTTGTTTCTCATGTTGATTTTACAAAACAGTTTTATGTCACGAAGCCACTGTCTTTTGTAAATAAATCAAATGTGAGATAAATTAAAAAGATTTAAAATAAGGCTTTGAATTGTCATTTGTGATTGCTGGTGTGTGTTTTGGATTAAAAATCACTAAAGGTCCCTTTATTGTTACCAAACGTGTTGGAAACAACAAAGATCATTACTTTAGTACAAGTATGAGGTGCTCTTACTCTAAGGTAGCCTTTTCTTAACTTCTGTTTAAAGGTTGTACTTTTACCTATTACAATCACAGCAAGAAAATATATCTTTATGATTTTCTGCAAATCAAATCAATATTTTGAAGAAATGAGACACATAATAAAGAATAGTATATACTGATGTCATCATAGCCTATATCATAAATTAAAATGTGTTGCATCATTATTATCCATTATATTAGTGTATAACACAGTAACATCCTGCTGCAGCTATTGAATATAAGATACTTTTACTTTTAACAGAGCAACCAAATGATGCTGACCATTTTTCTCTACTTTTCCTTAAGTGTCTTTGGGATTTCTACATGAAAAATCATTATTCCCTCATTGTTATATTGAACACAACCAAGGTATCATCTGTTCCCCCAGTCACCCTTTTTGTGGTAAATGTCTGGTTAGATTTGTAGAAATAAATGCTTCCCCCCCGTCAGTAAAAGACAGCGAGCTCGTCTGAAGCTCAATTTCTGATTAAGACATCAGCCAAAAATATCTGAATTTCTTTGTTGTTCTAAATGCACTGAGAGTCCAGGTAAAAGTCGTTTGCCTACAACAAACCTTCCTTCAGGCACCAATAAAGACCACAACTACACAGAGCAGGTTGAGACCGTTTCCACTAGCACGCGTGTAGCAGGTCATGAGTCTTGCTGCTGTCCTCAGATAAACCGCTCAGTGCCATTGAAATAGGAGACGCTTCCAGATCAGAGAACCAAATCCGCCCGCTGCTTCCACATTTCTTCTTCTTCTGCCCCTAAAGAGACTGCTCTGTTGGCCTCACAGCGAGAGGCTCTATGAGCCTCCAACCTTCCTGCATCCGCAGCATGAAGCCGAGCTGTGTCTCCGACTGGTGGCCGTGTGCGGTACTACGCATCGGTTGCAGCTGGAGAGTTAATGGCATGAATAGGAGAAGAGATATGATATCTTGCTCTAGCTGCAATCTAGGAAATGAAATAAAGATGTGCAAGAGGAAGATCCTGCATACAGGGTAAAATCTATAAGATGAGCGGCATGCTTTTACATCCGTTTTGATATAGAGATTCAAGCAAAACCGGGCAAAGGCTGTTTAGGCGATTGCTACAAGCGCAGAAAATGTATATAATACGTGTACGATCCTTTCCTACGTTCATACACACATTAGTATAATGTCATCATGTTTTTATATAGAAAAACACAATAACTCTGCAACAATCACCACGATAGTGGTGTTTGCATTCCTCATATCGGCTTTCAACAGCTGCTTTTTTACCCTTTAGTTTTATGAAAGGAAATTCAACTCTCTGATGGTGAGGTCATACCACCTTAAAATGCTGACGCAATAATAATACTTGAGAACCTAACCACAAAGTTGAATTTGACTCAAAGCCATGATTGAAGCTGTGATGTTTGTCTTCCTGCATGTTTCTTATTAGTTTATTGAGGTAAAACGGTTTTACAAAAAAATGTCCTGCCATTACTGACTGTAAATCAATTTTTATTCACATGAAGGTTACCCTTCTTGCAACTATTAATCCATTTAACCCCGGCAAAATAATAATTTGAATCACGAAGATATGTCATAAGGAGATTTGACCAATGTGGTGTAATAGTCGGGGATTTTTCAATGGAATGTGCAGAGTATGCAAATGCTACCACATATTTATTACACTATACTAGTTTGCATTGATGTCCCGCAGGGAATATGCAAAACTATAGAAAGTATGTTTTGCTTCACTAGGGCTCAAAGCTGGCATGTTAGCAATAAAAAATGAAATTAACATACTGAAAACCAAATCTCTCTAAGGGAAATGGTGTCTGGTGTTTACTTTGTGCACTGAGGTCACATCAGAGGAGCCAGAGTTGTTCTTGAGGCCTGATGGGTGACTCAGGTGAACCCTGAGTTTAAATAAATAGCTCTCGATGTTTGTATCAGGGCAGTAGGGGGTCCATGGTGGGAACTCGTTTATCTCGGACCACCTTCAGCCCCTTCTCCTTCTACACGGCGGTAACTCGGCGGACTTTAGGACCCGGCATCGGCCGGCACAGTCTGCAGGCCCCTGCAGTGAGAGCGGTGCATCCGGAGGAGAGCTGGCCGGCCGGGGAGGTGGAGGACGGGGAGAGAAGAGGAAGGAGGCTCCGGGAGCAAGCGAGACAAAAAAAGGTCAGCCCCGGGACTCAGTTGGGGGGGGGGAATCGGTTAGCGATCACACAGCAATACGCGACTTTGAATCCGTTTAACCCCGGCATTGCTAACCGCGCAGGAAGGGTAACCTTCATGTGAACAAAAACGTGAGACCCGAGAGCGGAAGGCGCTCGAAGGAAACGGGGAAATAGCGAATAATAGCCCTTTTTTTTCTGCAGATGTGCTGATTGGACATCGCGATGTGCACTTGACATTGAACTAATTGACAGCACAGCACCGGATCCACTGCTCCCACTAACATCAGCCGCATTACAACTAGGAATATAACGGGGATTTGCACACGAGTGGCCGTGGCCTGTATCAGAGCCACACTCCCCCGGTCACATTGCATAGCTTCCCCCGCTGAGGCGCCTGAAACTTTGACATTTGAAAGAACTAGCAATCGAAAGGATAAATGCAAGTTAACCCGATCGTAGTGCTGTCAGCTGTGTGGCCTTCTGGTGGCTTCATCTGCGTGGAAATGCGGGGACATCAAACGCCAGCGTGGCCCAATAATCCGTTTTTTATCGGATAACACGTTCCGTTTTTTGCCTGAGATTAATATTTTTTTAGCCTAAAAAATACAGAGAATAATAATCAGAACCGGTTGTCATCACTTTTTGGGTCACTAGAACACATGAGCCTTTTTTTTTTACATTTCCACTTACTGTGGCTCCACTATGTGTGCAGCTATACTGTAACTTTAACATGATGCATTATAAAATCAACATCCTCATTCTGGATTTATGTCTGCAGCGTTTATTATCAGCAGCCACTGAAGAGTAGACTCCTGTTCACCTATACATCCATGTGCTGAGAAGGGCCCTATAGGTGGTAGCAGTCCTACAGTAGCCTATAGAAGCCTGGGAGGTTCCTACACGTGACCTGCACTCAGGAAAAGAAAGCCGATGTAAATTTAACCAAAACTGTTATGAGGAAACTCGCACAAAATGTGCGACTGCAGCAGGCAGCGCTCCTGTGAGTGAAAGCATTGCAACACTTATTCTTTTGTCACTTTCCTCTCTTTGCCTTCCAGGAGAGCCGAGAGAAGAGGGACCATCAGTCATTTTTTTCTTTTTTTGTTCCTTTTAGTTTATTTTCACCTCAACATCTCCATCGTCGCCCCATTATCCCTTACACCCATACGACGATGCCGTCCAACACGGCCACCAACACCAACACCACAGCTTTCAAAGGCTCAGACTATGCTGATTCACCTGGAAACAGAATGGTAAGAAACGTGTGCTGACCATGAGAGAGCGCCTCAGACGCTCCTCTGAAGCTCGGTATGTGAGGTCACCCGGCAAGGTACAGTGTGCCTTTTTAATATCGCCCTCAAAACAATCTTAAATCTTAATATTTTCATGAAGAGCAAATGGGCATCTATGCATGAGTGTGTTTGGTAAAAAAAAGGTCTTTACAATAATATTGATGGGGAGTGGAGTTAATTGATCCTTCAAGCTGATGACTTTAATATCTTAAGACCGACTGGCGTTGCATCAATTCCTCCTGTTCAAAGGGAAACCTTGTACTTCCACCAGAGAATCCAACCGTATGTGAAGTGCCACGACAACCTTTAATCATCAGACGGGTTCGTCATCAGAGTCCATGCGTAGCTGCGGCAACACTAATGCTCCTCGCAGGCTGCGGCGAGATGCAGCTGTAGTATGTGACATTGGCTGTTGTTGTGATGGTGGTTGGTGACGGAGGCGTTGGCTGGTGTATGTTGCGCTGGAATGGCTCTACAGCTTTTTTACTGGGTGGGGGGTGTGGGGGGGGGGGCTGTCCTCTTCCCCTACATTCCCATTACGCGGTACTGCCCTTAGTCCTGTTGCCTGGCAACAGACATCGCTTGAAATAACCGGCTCCCCAAACAGAAGAAGTGCAGCGGTATTGACAATGTAGTAGGGTTCACTCGAGGCAACAACAAATCATATTTCAGGCTTTTTTCCAAATTTTTTGTTCTCCGAAAATATTCAGGTGAAGCTGTGTGAAGATGGCGTGAGCCTCTCAGGCCGGTGTATGTAGGCTGTCTCCTGCAGCGATGGCAAAGCACCACTGAATTGTGTCATCCATGTAAGCGGCTCCCAAATGAGCCTGCACACCACGCTGCATTCAAAACATGCTATTATCTATGCAAAGTCGGCCGCCCTGTGTGGGGGGGAAATCAGGCTCTCCACTAGTAATCAGACAATGACCGGGCAAAACATGTCCTCTCAGAGAGGCATTACATCTACATTTAAAATAAGGCTCAGTGGTAAAGTCACTGATGGATACCCTAGGATCATTTTTCCAGCGATATTTATCAATTAATCACAGCTTTGATCACATCCATCTCTCTCCGGGCAAATCTGCATATCGCAGGGTGACTGGAATAGTTGAGGGATTTATTCTAATTCAGCCGCAAACACTCTCAGGACGTAAAATGGCCTAACCATTTAAAATTCATGCCTTAAAATAATTATTTTTTTGTCATTTTTGCCGTTGCTGGAAAATCGAGGGGAAAAAAAACGAACAAGATGATTGCCGGTGTTAAAACCTGTGGCCTTTCAAATGGTAGTTTCTCTCTGGAGGTGAAGTTGTTATGTTATAAGTGACAAACCCACATGGACTGATATATTCCGTTACATTACTCACACAAACAATGACGTAGGGAACACGGACGTTTCTGTCTTAACGCTCTCATAGGGTGACACATTCTGATAGCAGATTCATTACTTCTTTTCAAAGGATTTGTCTGGTGTCACAGAATCAGCTCACGGATTTCAGCGTGACACCAAAACGTAATATTTTTCAGAGCAACTCCACCGACTTTTTTCATGCAGGCAAACAGCAGTCAGGTGCATACAAATCTCCCCTCAAACATCCAAGTAGTGTGGTTTCTCTCAGACGATTTCAACATGCATTTCAATCTTGAATAAACATTAGAAATTCTAACGACCACCACTCCTAAACAACCAGCGAGTAGATGAAGATCGTCTGATAAGATTAGACACTGTTGAGCGGTTACTCAATGGAACTTGTAGTCTCAACTGTTCTTTTTAAGGTTTGATGCTCGGTTGAAATGTAGTTTTTACACGTTTGGATGCGCGGCACAAAACTACGTATAGTTGTGTGTATAATACACCACGTATTGCTCCACAATTTGGAAAGTGCTGTGTTTGTTACCATGTTGTAATGCAGCCCTACGCTCAAAATGCAATTTTTAATTGCAACTCGTTTCCAGATAGTTTTAAGATAATAACTGCAGATATGAAGTACAGTGTTGTCCACGTCTCTGCACGGTTGTGCAGAGACAACGTCATCCAGCAGTTACCTTCTGTCCCGTTGTTCCACTACACGGTGCCTGAGATTGAAATAAAAGTCACACAAGTCATTCGAGGAACTTTGTTACAGTATGCAAAGGTCATTTATCCTTGAGGGAATGCCCCCGCTCCGTACTGAAGGAATTTAATACGGCCCAACCCCCCACTCCAGCTGTCCGGAACGGCCTCGCAGCCTCATTTGCAGTCAGACCCGGTGCTGATGGTCGTATTCAGTCAAAAATGAAACTCAAAGCATCTACATTAGGATCATCTTTTCTCCCATCAACTCCAGGGGCACTTGGTGGTGGCGAACACGGGGGCCTTGTTCACGCGGGCAGACCTCTTTATTAATCAAAGGGAAATTACAGCAGGGGAAGGTGGGGGGGCCCGGTCAACGTCTTTTGTGATGGTGTCAAGAGGGGATAGTCTTCAGGAGGTCAGCGCTGCGGCCTCGTTCAAAGGAGCGTGCCGCTCAATCCGTCTCATTGTCCACGCAGCCAAACACACTCGAGGACCCGCGGCCGCCCCCCTGCAAGTGTTCAAGTGTTTCAGTCTAGTGCAGTTTTTGTGTGTGCGCCGGACATCTGGCGTCACTCCTGCTGCACCTTTCGGCTGAGGTGCTTACTGTATGCAGGACCTGGAAAGGGGGGAGGGTATCAAGTCCTCCAATGTGAATCGGACATTCCTATAGATGACAGGCTCTGTTCCTCGATCAGCGCAGTATACTGAGTCTAAAAGTTGTGTCTTCTTCTCTTCTTTTGGTGACAGGGTGAAAGCACAATACTGGACATGGACCGGATGAAGGAGAAGTCGCCCAAAAGCAGTTCCTCTTGTAAAGTTGGCAAGCTTGTAAGAAAACGCAAGCAGTTTCCAGTGAGTGTTGATCTGACATGATGTTACTACCACATCCATTCCTCCATTCATGCACGTTTTGATTGTAGTCAAAATTACATACTAGATTTTAACACAGCAGCATACAAAAGAAATAAAACGGCACTCTTTAAAGTGTATTTAGTTTGTTCACTAGGGCTTTTTGTGAAAGGTATTCCCACACCGCTCCACTACTATAATAAGAAGAGATTCAATGCCTTTTAAGGAATTTCCATCCCTTTTAAGAATTCCTCCAGCTGCGGTCATAGTGAACAGTTCGTTAGGCCCACTCTGGTGCTAGGTTATGCCAGATAAGTTCATTATTTATACAGTATTCAAGTAAAAAAAGAAAACCACATTATCCAGTCACATCTTAAGGCAGCTGTTCCAAATATCCGCACTATGGGGGGGACGGTCCTGCGGTGCTGGAGAGAAACAAGACGCTAGTAATCATTTTCAGACAGCCTTGGCTAAAAAGTGGATACTCTGTTGTTCCTCCATGTAAAATAAAGGTGCCGTTTTAGCTTTTGTAAACTACTTTTCACATGTAAGAGTCTCTCTGATGTTTCTCAGCTACACACAAACAACAACACCGCTTGTAATCTGATTTTAATGAGGACTCTACTGAGTAGTGCGACGAGTTACAGATAAAGAGACGCTTGAGGTGAGGGGAGAAGTGGGGGGTGGGGAGGAGCTGGGGGAGGGATTGACCACATGTGCCAGAGGCTCCAGTTGTGTTGTTGTTGATACTTTCTCTAAATTAGTGTACTTGAAAACTTAATATGGTGCCCGATAGATGTTGAAAGACTTGACGCTTGATATAATTGCAAGCAGAGTAAAGTTGATTGAATTCACATATTGACCGACGTTGCTTCTCTTTTTTTTTGCATCCAGTGGCTTTATCATTTGAGTGATGCAGCTGGATTTGATGCCGGTGAAAGTGTCAGTTTGTGGGTTGTAAGAATGAAAGAGAAGTGGCCATTAGAGCGAAGGGAAACTGCATAGTTAGATAATGTTAATGACTGGGTTTGTCAACACTTCGTGATTCCTTTCACGTTATACTCAACATTTGATCCTTTGTTAACACAAAAATATGGATTTGTGAGGCTTTAAAAGCTTACTAAGCATATCATTCGTAAAGTCCTTGCATGCAAGCTGTGGTGCTGCAGCAGTTAATTAGGTAATGTTTTAGCTTGACCTGTGTCCGCCTGTCTGAGCTGCCTGAGTTACTGACTGTGACCTTTAACCTCTGGCAATGGTCACACGCAGTTCACTGGGTCACTCATTTGTTCCGCAACTCTTTCTAGCTAGGCTTGAGTGTAGTCTTTGTGTATCTTTGTGAGCACACACAACCACACAGACACACCAAACTTATGAGAGAACATTAACTCTGGATTTGTTGTTTTCATTCATGGTGTCTAAACAGATCATCTGTTAATTCTCGGTTAGAGAATCAGTCAGTTGAGAGTTTTGTGGCCTTTAAAAAGTATAACAAAGGACAAGTGCGTGATGAAGCTACAGTTTGGGCTCTCCCTTCAAATTGTATTGGATTTATTACACAAGCGTTTTATAGGTCTCTGGGTCACGTTAGATACCTTTTTAAAAGTTTGTTTTTAAAATCTCCGAGAATGAGATTATGTTTGACCCTTTGGCTTCCAGCTCGGATCGTTTGTTGAATATCACCGGCCGAAAGGAGGCTTTTCTTGTCTGCCTTAAATGCAGACCGCTCTTCCTGCATCTACAGGAGATGAAAGCTTCAGCGCTGCTCTCACCAGTGACGACAGTCTGATCTCCACTTTCTGTCCCCAGTAACCCAGTAATGGTCTGAGAAAACCTGTTTTTATATGGCTCATTTTAGGAGCACACACACCGTCACATTTTGTGTAAATCTGTAAAAAGATCAATATTCCATGTCCCCCAAGACAGATTTTTTTCACGTGAGGCAAGCTTCAAGAACCGAATGTCACTGTGCCTTTAACCAGAGCTTTAGATTAGGTTCCCTCTCTTTGAATTTGCTTCCCTGCATAGAATGAAACAGTTTAACTGGGCGTTTCTAAGTGGACGGAGGGAGAAAACCTCTTTGCTGTCAAACAGCCAACATTCTTGACATATTTCCACGCTGCTGTAATCACAAATCCACGACTATAGGAAGCTTGGTGGTGTACCTGATGAACTTTAATGAAATAACTGTACAGAAGATTTACTGGCACAGCTTTAAAGTTTATGACTCTGGGTTAATAGAGCTGAATGGGAAATGTCATAATTCAGTAGCTGATAAGTGTAGACGTTTATCTGCGTGTTTGATATAGATACAGCTGAGAGGGTGATTTCCCGAAAGGTTTCGTTCATTGCGCGACCAGCTACAGCGCAGCCCAGTGATGCGGCGGGGCTGTCGACAGGCTAAACACTCATGTTCAACCTCAAAACGTCAAATTGTAACATGTCGCTGCGGCAATTACAGCCTCTGGAGCCGACAGATGGCCAGGGCGTTGACATTTCAACCCCCGCCCCCCCCCTTTGCAGGTCGAGGGCTGTGGCTCTCTCAAAGGCGTCACGGGTGTGGGCAACAGCCACACCGGAGTGGGTAGGCCGCCCATGGCACAGGTCCACAACGGAGACGTGGGCAGGCACAGAGACAGGACGCCCAACGCCTGCGTCCCCAAACAAGAGAGGAGGGAAGAGGAGAACGGGATCCCTAGAGAGGCTTCCTCCTGCCGGGTAGAGGGCAGCTCCCAGGGTCAGAGTCCTCAGTCCCCGGAGGACGGCTTCCTGCCCGGCCGCGAGGACCAGGACTCGGAGAGAGACCGGGAGGACGGCTCCACGACGCCGTGCAAGAAACGAGGGAGGCGGAAACTGGAGCGCCCAACCAAATGTGAGTTTTTGGCACGGAGTTGTTTGGCTTGGCTATCTGTTGGTCTGGCAGCGAAAGCCATGTGCATGTGACTAGTACATGATGTTGACTAACAAACTGTAAATGGACGGCACACCAGCTGATGTCAGGATTTGTAACAAGGCCAAATGTGTTGCACTACTAATGCTGAGTAGGAAAAAGTGCAACTAAATATTAGCGCCTGAATAAAGAATGTGTAAATCCTGATGATGTTTATATCTATACCTCTATTCATCTTACAAGTATAACACAGATTGGTATACATGCTATATTTCTTTTGAATGACTGTGGCTTACTAACACCAACTAGTTGCCATTTGAACATGCACCATTTTTCATTTGACCAAATTAAGATTTATGTTCATTAAATGATAAATTAATGGTAAAAAATACTGGACCCGACATCGACACAGGACTTTAATTAGCCTGACAAGTTAGCCGACAAACCATTTTTAATAACACAACAGCACACAAGTGCAATGAATGACTTTTGATTGCAACATTACCTAAACATTTGCATTAGTAAATAATAGTGTGTAGCATTGAACCAACCCCCTCATTAATGTAGTCCGGGGTAGTAGAAAATCTACCCCAGAGCTATGATAAAGCATTTTAATTGACACAGAAAATTGAAGAATAATTCATTATTAAAATGTTTTACGTTGGTCAGGAGCCAGCCAGTGGGGCACATGCACGAACCCAAACTAAACGCAGGCGCAGCAGGCACTGCTAAATCCACAAAGACGCTCGGATAACCAAACACACCGAGGGAGAAGGCCCCTCCCTCTGTGCAGCTTTAGATATTTAAATAGCCGTTTGCTGTTGGGCAGGTGCTTTGGACCTTTAAAATATAATGTTGAAGCACATCGCATAATTAAAAAGTAAAATCTGGAAAAAGTGTAAAAATTAAATTACTGACATTTTCCAGAAAAAAAATATTACTTCTAAGAATCTGATCCAAGCAAATCATTAATTTAACTGTTTTGTAGAATAGCTATTTAAAATGCAAACTGCACACTGTTTCTGTTTAACTCACAGAAAATTGAGTTGGGTGACTGTGCACCAACAAAAGCAGATAACCACGACACCAATCAGAAGGGGCATTGTTGGGACAGGTTGCCCTCTCTCCCTCTCCCTCTGACCACCTGTGACCTTGATGAGGAGTGCAGTAAAGGAAGCGGGGGGAGGAGCGACCGGTCTCCTGGCAACGAGCCTCTGTTGCGAGCTCGCAGGTCTCTGCTGTGGCCGTCTGCCCGTGGGAGGGTGGGGGTGGAGGGGGGGGAGGGGGGGGTGGGGCTCGCCAGGTGGATGGCGTCTGGCCCACAGCACTTTACAAACCGAGACTGCACTGGGCATTCACCTGATCGGTGTTTCTAGGATCTGTTACTTCGCTTTGAGGCAGAACTGTGGGATAATCACGGCGATCGAGTGCATCTAGCAGCAAAACACTACTTCTCAAAGTAAAGATGAGTTAGGGACGAAGAGTAATGTCTATCTGCGCAAAGGAATGGAGTCACTCTCCCTCGGTGCGTAGTCATAGCTTTGGCTGTGTGTATGCGAGTGTGCCACACTGGTTAGTCCATAGCCAACGTAAAACGGTGTTTTCATAATCTATTAATCCGCTGGAGAGAGGGTCTCTCCAAGGAAGCTATCAAGTTGCACAAGGGGAAGTCGAGGCGGGCTAACTAACTGGTGAGGCCGTTACCCTGCGGTTGCCTTCAGGTTAAGTCAGCATTGTTGCCGTCGTTAGCGGTTAGATTTTAGCCGCCGGCCCCAAACAGCATTAAAACAAAGACGGCTTGCAGTACTTGGCTTGTTTATACTACTTTGCGCTCCAGCACTTTATGTATCAAATTATCAGTATCAAATTTTGAATCACAAAGTAGATTAAGTTGTCACATTACCTTCCAAAACGATAAACATAAAAAGAGAAGTCGACAAACCAAATTAAAGCAGAGACGAAGATCAGATGATATGGCCTCCATATTTAGTGGTGCAAATATATAGTGAACGACAACAAGAGGAACTAAGATGTCGGCGTTGGTCATTTCAGGCCAACGAGATTGCAATTTGCAAAACGTTTTCCTGTTAAGGACGAGGAGAGAAGGACGGGAAGAAAAAAAAAAAAAGGGCAAAGGGTCAGCAGCAGGGGACTCAGCTACACATGGAACCTCCTTGAAGAGACGTTTGCATGGGTCTGTAGGGCTCTTCACTGACCAGCCGGGCTCGGATGTGCAGGAGTGTTACGATGGCGTCTGGGCTGCGACCAGCGGACAAGCAAATGCAGGCCAAAGGTTTCGATCGCTTGAAAAAGAAAATTGAACCTGAAAGTTTGGGTTTTGGGCTTTAAAAATACAACAATGTATTCAAATTGAAAACAAGTGAATGAAAAGCATTTTCCGGGTCAACTATCATTTTGATCCAGTTCTTGAAGTGTTCATATTCAATTCTTAGTTTAAGTTTCACTTTCCGGTTCTGGGGGCGTGGCATCAACTCAGACGGCCTCGTAATCACGAGTGACATCTTAACAAAGAAGGCTAAAAAACATTCTTCAACCGCGTTGCCTTCAGCAAATGTAGGCACTATGAGAATTATGAATTCAGGTCGTCTTTTTTTTCCAATGATGAAACCTTTTGGCCTGGATTCTTCTGCAATGATACCGATTTGTCCGTCTTTTGCACTGAATCATGAATGGTGACCCTGCTGTGTCAGCGTTTCGGCTGGGTCGTTTCCACTCTCGCCGGGTAACCCCACACTGCTGCGCTAAACACACGAAAACAATGCGGTTAAGAAATGAGTAAGCCGCCCACGTCGGTGCTGCGGACCCCCTCGTCTGAAATCATGGCCGAGCTAGTGGGAAATCCCCACTGGAGCTTTTGTTCTGTTCAACATCTTTTTTTATTAGACTGCGGTTTCAGTGCGTTTCACCTAATATTTTTGGTGCTATTTCTGACAGTCTCACCCTACGGCTGCTGCGGATTTTAGTTTCACTAAAGTAAAAGTCCAAAAAGTGTAAGAGCCAGAATGTATGTAAAATAACTTCTAATTCGATAAGAATCCATTAGTAACCACAACGTACAGTGTATATCCAAAACTAAACTATCCAAAATAATTTTTGGTCATCTAAAGGATATGTAGTCTAAGAATACACGGCTGATGCAGAATGATCAAGATCATTGCATTGCACCACTGTGTATTATCCTGTTCATGTCTGTGCTTATAGCAAACCAGCTGTGTGTCCCATCAAGAGGGGATTTAAGGTCAGACGTGTGACATGTGCCAAAATAAACTGGCCCGTTTCCACGCTCATCGTAAACCGGGAAGCCAACTAGAAACCCTCCAACCTTCACATTGCACAAGCTCTCCCCCCGCTGTGTGGGATTTTGAGCGAGCGGAGCGAGTTTTCCCGAGCCAGCGTCTCTCGGCAGCTTTATTTATGCAACTTTAATTTCGTAGTTCGCGGGACGATGTGGAGGGCAAACTGAATTACAGTTCATAAATGTGTCATGTGGGTTATTGATGAAGGCAAGGCCACTTCAGTTTAACGCAGATAAGGACTCTCCTACAAATGATTCAGGCCATCCGTTGTGTCGCTGTCTTCTCTCTAGATGTGGAGCACAAGGAGGAGGACAGGCGGGAAGCAGTCAAGACCGAGGTAAGCTTTCCGCTCAGCCTTCTTTTCCTTCCATCTTCTACGGCTCGGGTGTCTTTTACACTTGCAAGGACTTTAGCTTCTTTCTTTAGGGGTGATCCCCCTTCTTGTCGCAAACCTCTGCTTGCCAGCAGGAAATGTAGTCCTGGTGCAGCTTAAACAGAAGAGAGGGAGCTTTCTTTCACTAGAAAAAGGACAGGTTTCTCGCAGGGAAATTGTAAATAACGAAGTTAGAAAAGCATCAACCTATTAGATGACTTTTAAGTGAAGTGGTATGCTGGACGAGGGGAGGTGTACGTGGCTGTGGCGAGGCAGGAGTAGTTTGACTTGTCGGGGAGTACACCCTTGCAGGGTTGGACAAGAAGACAGTTTAGCGTACCAACTGGAAATAGGAGAAAACAGCGAGCCGTTGTCATAAGTCAGATACATTTGTTCTCTTTGAAAAGGAACCGTTTTAAGGCTTATTTGCTAGTTAGATGCCAGTCTTGTGTTTTTCACTTTGTCGAGCTTATATTAACATAAAAACTGGGAACGGAGGGAAACAACTAGCTGTAACTCTGCCCACACAAATAAACACAGTATGTCTCACTTCCCTCATCGTTACAATAGTAGCAAAGACAGCAAAGACAATTTAAAAACCTCTAATACTTTTTTTCCTGTATTGCTAAATTTGTTGACACCTATTCTCCCACAAGGAGTATGGCAGCAAAAGTAAACTGTATCCGCGCTATTACAGGTGAGAAAAACTAGTTTTGACCATCTTTAAGGTCAAGAAAAAACCTGAGTAGCTCGCTTGCCTGTGGACGTGTGAAAGAAATGGTACCTAATGGTGAATGGATTTGAAGTATCAAATACACTTGGGAGCTTGTCAAATGAGTTGGTGCTGAGATTGTTGCCAGGAAGGTGCGATTAGACCGGCCAATCACAAGCCGACGGCACCACACAGCACGCCAGCATGCAAGACCACATCTTTTTAAAAACCTGACGGCCTCAACCACTAATTACTCAGAGTCTGTCTGACCTCCACTAGTGGCCGACTGGAAGCACAGATTTACAACAGCTCTGGACTTTTTCTTTTGAGAGAAAAGGGGAAGAATCAAAAACAAGTAGCTAACTTTTTTTTTTTTTTTTTTTTTTTTGTGAACAGCGTAAACAGGCAGGTGGAGGCAGAAGGGGAGTTGGTTGGGAGATCAGCCTTCGTCAGAGGCCCATGCCCAGAATAACCTTCCAGGCTGGTGACCCTTATTACATTAGCAAGAGGACCAGAGAGGAATGGCTGGCCAAGTGGAAGATGGAGGTGAGTACCCCAGCTCCGTCCCAGCCACCGTAGATCACAAGTCAGGCGCGGAACAAAAGCTGCCGAAGCCGGTGCTTGTGGTGCATTAACGGCCAAGTGTATTTGATGGGTCAGTTGATATCTCACAAAGGTACCATTTATTTCAGGGGGATTACAGGGCCGCTGGCTCAGGTCGCTGCGGCATTTCCTTACTTTGTTCGTGCTACAAAAATGTTAATATAGATTTATTCTTCCAATTTCATTGAGCCGGTACAAGACAAAACAATACTGCTCAGTTAATGTGCCGTTTTATCCCAAATTCCTTGTTGACCATTATTGGACGCTTCTGATGCTGCATGATGTTAAATATTCAATGTTCCCCACATTGGTCATGTAAACTGTGGCTACCGGTAGAAATGTAGTGTGACCTGTTACATAAGCAGGAGTATCTGTAGTAACAACATGGGGTCTTTCATGACTTATGCCTCCCCATTTCCTCTTGCTCTATTCTTGTAAGGGCGGCCATAAAAATGTCTCCAGGGAGGAAATATTGCCAAAGGTTAGCAGGACGTTCTAGGGTCCCTCGAGTGAAAGCCTGTGATATACGAGGCGTGTAGGCAGCATGTGAGTGCCTACGGAGGAGCATTTTCGTTAACAAGTGGTTTTAAAAGATTCAGATATAAGCAGGGTTTCATATTTTTTGGCTAGCCTATGGCAAGCTTTGGTCTTTTTTTTACACAACGGGTGATTTGTTTTGGCATCAAAGCCGTACTCCCGAGGAGCAACATGATGGCCAGCTTTGAGAGTTTAGTTTTGCCGTTTCTGCAGCGGCGCAGACAATGTGGCTGAAAGGGTTACTGCCGTCTCGCACGACTCCAGGATCCCCTTCTCCCTCCCTCCCTCTCTCTTGTTTTCTTTTCCATGTGCCTGGTGTTACAGTGGACTTCTCCGTCTCTCCCTCTCCGATTTCCCTCCCCCATTCTTCTCCTGACCCCTCCCCCAGCTATGGAAATGAACTCTGTGCTATGGATATGAGGGTGAAGATGAGGTTTGCAGCAAATTTCCAGCCCTGCTTGCAAGACAGCCTCTTGGCCCGCTGCCCACATTTTGCAAGTCCTTTTTAGCCAACCAGAATTCCTGTCGGCAATCACCTGACCCTGAATTCCCAGACAAAGAAATGTTCATGCTTTCTTTTTTTAAGCGATCTCTTCTACCCTGAGAGTGGGCGGGTGAAAAAAACTCAAGCCCCACACTGGATTATGAGGGTTGCGCGCTGGCGTGTATGGGTACGTGCACTGCATTGTTTGTTTGATAACATGGAGGCATAGGGTGCATGTCTGATTAGCCTCGCTTGCAGCGCGGGAGAATATGCTGACTTCAGGAATTTCCATAAAGAGTTGTCGTGGATCATCCGCTCTGCTAGGCTTAAAGGGAAACCGTCTCTTTAAAAGAGAAGAAGAAGAAGAAGAAGAAGAGGCAGCGGGCTTTTGGTGTCCGATGAAAAAAAAAAAAAAAGAATGCTCGCGTGCATAAAGTTTTTCCTGTGGGGAGAATGTGTGCTGAAACTATTTCCTGTGTCGTAGCGGCGCCTTGAAATGTCAGAGTAGCATCATTTTAGGGAATTTTGCTCTTTTGTGAGAGCCACCATGATTTCACCTTGCATAACAACGGGGGAAGTTGTTGTGTAGGCCCCGAATCTCCTTCCTTCCTGTCATTGTGTGTCTTTAGTCGGTCTGACTCGGATCAGAGATTTACTACGAGTGTTTTTCGATAACGTGAAAAGATTTTAAAGCAAGAGCCGCCTCCTCAGGGAGCCCTTTCAACAACTCCACTTGTGGATTCATGGGAATTCTGTTTATGTATTCAGGGCAGGCTCTATAATATTCCTAATTATTTCTTAAAAGGATGCAATACAATGAGGACCAGATGGCCTATTTGGATGCGACAATCCCCCCCCCCCAACCCCTCAAGGCTACTCATGAAATACACAAGCTTTGTAAAGATCTGTGCTAATATCACACTACTAAATGCAGTGGCCACGTCTCTGCACAACGGAACGTGCTTTTTCCAGACATTAATTCCACTTTACATGCAACGCAATTTACGATTTGGGATCAGTGTCCTCTGGTCTGCTGCATCTTGAGTTTACCTGCCGTGACTTACGGAACTTCTTGTTTGTATTTGTCCACCGTCCTGCTCGGCAGATGACCTTTGCCGAGGACATGTGTCACCGCATAATCCGTCAAACAATTACACAGAGCCGTCCCTGCTGAGTGTCTGCTGCCTGTTGCGCATGAGAGACTATTGCGTTTGAAAGGTCAAACTCTTTTGTGTTGCTTCAAAAGACTCGCTGTCACGTCGTAAGAGGAAGTAATGTTCAGTGACAGTTTATGTCCTTTAACTTGTAACTTTTTTGCTGAAGGCTCTTTTGTTTTAATTCGTTGGCCCCTGACCTGCTTTAACATGCTCTCGCTTGTTTGAAGCTCGTGGTTTCATTGCGGTTTTACACGAGTTTTCGGTGGCTTTTGCAGTGTTGTGTCATTTCAACAACTATACTTTTGACTCTGAGACTTTTATTTGTATTATAATAGGCAACTTTTGACAAATAGCTGAAACTCTGCTGTAAACGGGACCTTTGCGCTAATAATTAGAGCGAGGATTGTGTTATTGTGGTATTACCTCCGCACGCCAGTGACTAGAACCTCGTTTTTTTCTGCCCCACCGTGCACTGTCAGCCCTTGGGCCCTCAGGGTTTCATGCTGCCCAGACCTCTAGGTGAGGTTATTCATCAGTTAATGTGCACCCAACATGCCTCTACTCTGCCAGAGGCCTGTGCAGCTTCTGCCTTCACTCCACCCATAAGGAAATCCACACTTACGTCACTACAGTTTGTTAGCTCGGCTTTTCCGCTGTATTCATGTGTAACATCGTTTTTCCAGGCAGAGGCTGTGAGGTTGCGTTTATACATCTATAGTACGTCTGCTGTCATTTGAGCCATTTGTTTTCAGCGCACCGTGGCAGCCGATATAAGCAGTGGTATTTCAGAGCTGTCAGCGAAGGGTCGGCGTGCGTAAATAATAAAGACTGCATTGTTGCCGCTACCTCATTCCCTATTTTCCCTTTTACCCTCTGAGGGCCTGTCTTGCTCGTGGAGCCGCACACGCACCGTGAGGCCCCCGAAAGGGGGTCATTTGCAACTGGGAAAGAGTCCAAAGATAAATATCGGGTTCTTATAGCCCACTGTACTTTCGCTCCTCCCCCCCACTGGCATTTCTAGCGTCACTCTGTGATTGGCTCAGAGGAGAAGGAACCCTGGAGACAGTCCGACCCTAAACAAACCGAAATGAGCACATTGCCGCTTTATTGCCATTTACACCTCTCCCGGTGTCCTTGTGATTACTGGTCACCGCGGAGGAAGAAGCTCATTCAGGAGTAAATACACAAAATGTCACCATGCAGTTATTCTCTGCTCCTCTCACTTGTCAACATTATTGCAGATTTCTCTCCATACACATAACGCGTTTGGCCATTTAATTGGTTCGTTTTTGCTGTTTACCATCTGGTAACACACATGGCTTTCAAACACAGTCCAGTACAGAAATGTATAAACCACAACAGAGCCTCTTGATTGAAGAGCACATGTTTCTACTCTCCTGCGTCGAAACCCCTCCTTGTGCCGCCTAAGCACCACCTCCCCTTAAGGCGCTATTGTTTACGAGTGGGAGAGAGAAGAAAAAGTCTTTCCCCTTTTTGCCTTTTCCCCTTCTCTTCCTACACATCCAGTCCACCTCTGGACACTTACAGTGTGTCAGAGACCCGAGAACCTGAGAAGGACGGAGAGGGGAAGCAGCACAGCTGCGCAGCACTGCTCTCACGTGGACCCTATAGGATGACTAACACGTGTTGATGTATAGGACTGCCTGTTTGAAGAGAAAAGGAGAAAGAAAGTTCACATGTGCGTCCATGTGAGTCCTACCGTGTGTGTTTTAGAGAGAGAGAGAGAGAGAGAGAGAGAGAGAGAGAGAGAGACATCAGAATGAGTGCAGCTGTCAGGGATTTGCTGTGAGAGGCTTAAGTCCCGGCTGCGTCCTGTCCTCTCTGATCGACCTCGCGTTTCAGTGTCAGGTACTTCGAACCCAGTGAACTCCCGGCTGTGGCTCTGGACACTATACGGTTACTGTTTACCGTGCTGCTGATGGATAAAGCTGTGTTTACAAAGGCTTTCACGCTCCCACAATCAAGATCCTGCACATACACAACAGGAAGTGTGACCGGCCTCTATGTTAACGGTCTTTAGTAGTAATACAATTATGGCCAGGAGACCTGCTTGGCCATGATTCAGAATGCACAATAAAATATATTATATGATCACGCAGCGGGCATTAATCAATATAATTGTGGGTCCGATGTGAAGGATTATAAACACACAGAATAATGTGAGGTCCGATTCTTCTTTGACACAAATGCTGATTAATTTTGTCATTCTCTACTTAGCACAGGTTAGCGTTAATTAGGGGGAGAAATGTTAGCTGGCTTAAAACAAGTGTCTTTTGTTTCAGAGGACATTGTTTTTTGAGTTTGTCAGCCATGGTGTTTCCTTCTCTTCCTTTTAGAACAATTTTCTGCCACGTTTTATCTCCCTCAAGAGGTGTTTCATTAATTATTGGGAAGAATTCCCCAAACTGCCCTAATTTCTTGTAAATGTGTAAGCAGTATTGGCAGTGAATTTTGCAGAACGGAAAAACGTTGTTTTCAGTGCTGGTGTACGTATGTATCTGAAACACTGTGAAAGAATCCCAGGCAGGTAAATGATGTGATTCAACCAACCATTTAATAGTGTTTAACACCCAAAAAACAAGTAGGAACATGGATGAGCAAATAATGACTGTATTTCTATCTTAACTGCATTTTGAAGACCTGTCCTCATCACCGCTGTCACTTGGCTCCGTTTCAGGCAGAAAAAAAGTCCGAACTGATGTCAGCAATGAACGCGATGAAGGATCCCGAGGGCAATAAAACGGAGACTCCGGTAGAAGACGTCTCAATAATCCAGCAGCCATCCCCTTTAAAGCAGCAGCAGCAGCAGCAGCACACTCAGTCACAGCCTCAGTGTCAACAGCAGCCGCAGCCGTCGCTGCCACAACAACAACAACAACATCAGCAGCCGCCGCAGCAGCCGACTGACCCCGCCTCCCCCACTGTGGCCACGACCCCCGAGCCCGTCGCCATCGCCGATGGAGACAAGACGTCCCCCAAGCCTGCGGACTCTGAGCCGGAGTACGAGGTAAGAAGTTACCGATTAACATCAACAGCATTTCAAAAATGTAGGTTCTAGTTGGAGAAAGCATGATCCATATCGAGTAAAGCAGCCATTTGGGAATTTGTGCTCTTCAGGTGTTTTACAACTGTGAAGATTTAGAAAGTTTACAAAAGATACCAAATAAGCCAAATACTTTGTTGTAATAAATTAATATAACCTGAAAGCACATTTTTTTCCACTTAATGGGAGTCTTTTGAATATGATTTTTGAATATAAGGTCACCTAGAGTTGTTTTTTTTTTTTACATTTTATTGACAAAGAATATAAGAATTAATCAATAAAATAATCATTATATAATTGTAAGCCCTAATTCATAAAAACGATTAATCAGCAATATACCGTCCAGTGTCCCCCAAGGAGGGGGGGCGGGGAGGAGTAGTCGGCCAAATTGTCTAAAATCACATTTTGTGATTATCTGTCTTTCCCTTTGGCTGCAGGACAGTCGTGGGTTCGGCATCGGCGAGCTGGTGTGGGGGAAGCTCCGAGGCTTCTCGTGGTGGCCGGGCCGCATCGTGTCCTGGTGGATGACGGGACGCAGCAGAGCTGCCGAGGGAACCCGATGGGTCATGTGGTTCGGAGATGGAAAGTTCTCAGTGGTGAGTTTTTGGTATTGCTGCAAGTCAATTTGAATTTCTTCACCAGGGATGAAGCAATACAGCCTTTGGTTGAAAGCGACGACCACGCACCTCCAGCATGAGCGCAAACACCATTATTCTAACCTGTGATTAAAAAAAATTACATTCTCTTTTTGTGTTTTATTACAGGTTTGTGTAGAGAAACTAATGCCTTTAAGTTCCTTCAGTAATGCCTTTCACCAACCGACTTACAACAAGCAGCCCATGTACAAGAAAGCCATTTATGAGGTGCTGCAGGTGAGTAATTGGAGCAGTGGCTTTATAAACGGGGTTATCAGTTCAAATGATCTTCAACAAACTGGTGCACTTGAAAAAAAAAATATGCCTATGAAACTGAGCTAAATGGTTCGGTATAGAATAAACTTTTTTTTTTTTTTTACAGACATCTTTTGTAAATTGATCCAGTATTGAGCAAGAGCTTTACAGCCAGCAGCCAATAAAATCCTTTCTCCTCAAAGTGCTTGTTTTTGCCGCTGACAGGCTCAGATTGTTATTATACTAATCTGAAAGAACTATACAAAAGACACACGCATGAGGAATAAAGAGGAAATAATATAAACACTTTGCTAAAGCCTTTTGTCAAGACACATTCCGCACTAAATGATTTAGTAGATGATCATTTCTCCAGGTATATCGAGGGTGAACTTCCACCTTTGATGTTTTAATTTGTTCACAGGCGGCTAGCAGTCGAGCAGGAAAATCTTTTACAGCCTGTCCAGACAGTGACGAGACAGACACCTCGAAATCAGTTGAAATGCTGAACAAGCAGATGATTGACTGGGCTATGACAGGATTTCAACCCACTGGACCCAAGGCTTTAGAGCCTCCAGAAGGTAAGAGGAAGTCAATATTATAAAGCTGGAATGCTTTGACTTTTGCCTACGTTTCTCGCCGGCAACTGTGACTTTTCACTTGCATTGTAAAGAAACTATGATGTATGTAATTTTCAGATAAAAGCTACACTCTTTAACTATAAATCTGTCGAATGAAACATGTCACTGGATAATTCGTAACGTCGGCGGTAATCATTATTGTTCGGCATGCTGTGCACTCCAGAGGACCGTAACCCGTATAAAGAGGTTTACCCGGAGATGTGGGTGGAGCCTGAAGCAGCAGCGTACACGCCGGCGCCGGCCAAAAAGCCCCGCAAGAGCACGGCAGAGAAACCCAAGGTCAAGGATGTCATCGATGAGAGGACACGAGGTAGTAGCTTTAGTAGCTTGAATAGGAGTCATGAACTATACATTTCCTCCCACGGGGGGACGCAGGACAGCAAGTGGTCGGAGGAGTAGTAAGATGGAGGAGAGTGTTGACGAAGCAGGACTACGAATGTATTTTGTTTGAATTTATCTGATAATAATTTCACGTCGATATGTTAAAAGCTAAATCATTTGAAGCATATTTTTTCAAAATTACTGACATTACCTGTCATGTATTATCCAACAATCGACTCCTAATCATACTCGATGAGATCCATTATTGTATGTTTACTAATCCAACCATTTATTGACCTTAAATTGGAAGATTGAATCAGTCAATTACAAAAATCCCCCAGAAGTACTTAATGTGACTTGTAAATAATGCTTCATCTGTCTTACAAACCAAGTAGCAACCAAAACATGATTGTATTCACAATAGCAGAATTTGCTGTACCACATGGGTAAATGGGTTTACATAAAACTTACGGTTGGAAGGATGACATATACAATTACTTTGTTTTCTTTTTGTTACAGGGAGCACACATATTTGATTAACTCGGCATTCTCAACGTTCTACAGTGTTTTGCAATGTAAAGTTTAGTAATTTAACACATCTAGTACAAAAGGTGGCCTGCTGCAGTCCAATTTTGAGCAAAAACAAAATCCAGATGTCTAACTTCTAGTATAATTTAATTTGGCTTTTACATTAAAAAAATGGAATTATTAGCTCTATATAATGATACTTTTTTGATTTGCACAGCTGGGTGTATGATTTGTAGTTGTTTTTTTCTTGTCTGAATAAACTAAAACAACTTAAGTGTGTTGATTTTGTTAAACTACCTTTCTCATGAGGCGCATCATGTGTTGTATTTTCAGAGCGGCTTATCCAGGAAGTGAGACAAAAGTGCCGCAGCCTAGAAGGTGAGTGTCCTCTGTTCCCTCTGTCTTGTAGCAGCCTGAAGGGGAGGCCGGGGGGGAGGGGTCCTTCTCTCCACTCTGTTTGCCTCAATGTTGATAAAACTACAAAACATCCAAGATGTCAAAGTTTTACTGCGAGGTCACTTCTCAAACATCTCCGTCGGAGCTTGTTCAGACTGTTTCCTCACACCGCTCTGACCTCGCTCTGTTAAATACTGACATGGCTGAACCTCTTTCTGCAGACATCTGTATCTCCTGCGGAAGTCTGAATGTGAGCCTGGAGCATCCGCTGTTTGCCGGAGGAATGTGCCAGAGCTGTAAGGTAAGCTGCGCTAGAGGCCATTAAAAGTCTGCCGCTCAACTCCTCTGCAGCATCGTAAAAAAACCCACAGCTCCTTTCAAAGCTAATAAACCTTCAAGCAGCACCTGATGTAGCCCCCATTGATTTTCCTTTTTTTTTAGGTTTTAAATATGTCAACCTGCTGCTGTCAACCACTGGTTTGTCTCTTTTCCACAGAACTGCTTCCTAGAATGTGCATATCAATACGACGACGATGGTTACCAGTCCTACTGCACTATCTGCTGCGGAGGACGAGAGGTGCTCATGTGCGGAAACCACAACTGCTGTCGGTAAGATTCCCGCTGGATGGTAATAATAAATATATTAATGTAACGGAGTCGGCAGGCGGTGACACAAACCACAAATTGACAATTGTCTTCGTCGATAGTGCTGATGTTGGTAATGACAGCATCTTTTTCAGAAACAATGAACAGACTGTAAGCGTTTATTGTGTAGGTGTTGTCATGGTATGTAAACAAAGTGAATCATTTTCAGGCCTGAAGGAATATGCAAATTCATGACTTACTGACCCCGGATGGATTTAGAAACTGATTTGGGAGGAGAGAGTGGTCAATCATTTATTATACACTCTCTTTTCGAGGATTAGGATCGTCAGTTTTTATTGTAGTCAACCCATAAAAAGAAACCAAAAAAAGGCTGTTTTAATTCTGTCTGTGGTTCTCAGGCTAAAGCCCGTCTGATAACTTAAAAAAAAGGGCCACGACTATATAAACTGAAATAAAATAAATATAAAAAAGGGTTAATTGTTGACTTGGAAACTTGAAAATGAGTTTGGAATTTTGATGCTATTGCAACTGAATTAGTTGAACTCGTATTAACAGCTAGAGTATGTTAATATGTCACCATAGTGTGGCTCTTTGATGCATGTTAATCATTTTTTATACCAGGTAGGTGTATTAACCCCTGTAGGAGTGAGAACAGGCGCGCTCAACTTCAAATCTCACAACAAATCCGGGTGCGAGTTAAAAGGTGACAACTTAGAATAGAAAAACCGCCGTCTCAAGTATATTCTCTTTACTTATTTATGAATGCCATGTCCACAGACGTGTTTCGGCCTATATACTTGAGAGTGCGGTTTTTCTATTCCAAGTATTAACCCGTGTACTCATTAACCCCGTCGGCTTGCCTGCAGGTGTTTCTGTGTGGAGTGTGTCGACCTCCTCGTGGGTCAGGGAGCGGCCCACGCAGCCATCAAAGAGGACCCGTGGAACTGCTTCATGTGCGGCCAGAAGGATGCGTTCGGTCTGCTGGGCCGTCGCAGTGACTGGCCCAACCGGCTCCAGCACTTCTTTGCAAACAATCACGATCAGGATTTTGTGAGTAATGGACCATTAGGCGGGAAATCCCACTAGGTTTCTCACTTGGGACTCTTTTTTTGACGTTTAACCCTTGCTTTTCTCTCTCTCTCTCTCTCTATTATATTTCAGGAGACACCAAATATTTACCCCCCAGTTATGGTGGAGAAGAGGAAGCCCATTCGTGTCCTGTCGCTATTTGACGGGATAGCAACAGGTTAGACAACGATATAGATTTATTTCTAGTCCAGAAGTCCCGATCTGTATCAAACAGATTTTGATCATAAATTTGGTTGCATCCCTTTAGTCGACTTCCATGTTATTTATACACTGGAACTGGACAATTAATATATATATACTTTTTTTTACTGTGCTTCCCTTATCAAGAATCACACATGAAATATTATTTTGTGTGACATTTTTAGTACTACTCGTATGAGTATGATTTCTTTATAAATCAGAGGAGCTCCTTTTGTTTTTGCGTTTTATAATGGATTGTTCCATTGGTTTTGGTGTTCTCTGCTTCCCATGAGCTGTTTAACCTTTGACCTCGACCTGTGCAGGGCTATTGGTGCTGAAAGAACTCGGCATCGAAGTGGATCGCTATATAGCTTCCGAAGTGTGCGAAGACTCCATCACTGTGGGCATCGTCCGGCATCAGGGTCGCATCATGTACGTCGGCGACGTGAGGAACGTCACGCGCAAACATGTGAGTTTGATTTTGTTATCCGTTCTGCTCGGGGTTGTGAAGTATGGTTATCTTTTCTTAGTGGTAACATGCTTCAAATCTATGTAGCGAGTTTGCTTATTCATCTGCACTGAATGGTGAATACAGTGAGATACTGGCGATGCCAGCAGGAACGACACAAACGGTCAAATGAAACCGCTACTAAATCGGAGGTATTGCAATTTCTTCACACCACAAGACTCCATCCTACAGCCTGTCGATACCAGCTAACCTGAACAACACTGTGCCAAAATCATATTTATGATACCTGCAAACGTGTTGCTTCTCAGCATTTTGAAATGAAAATATGTCATCCAGGTGAATCATGTACATCCGAAGGTTCATCCTTTCACTCCAAATGGAAGTTGCCGCCGATGCTAGATTATTATTATTACCTAACGTGTTTGGGGTGATGTATGATCTTAATTGGATCAGTTTTGTATTTTCGTTAGAACAATAAAAAAAAAAAAATAGTTAAATAAGTTCACTATATGGCCGCCGATATTCTCAAGAGAAAAACTAAACTCTTGCTCCCAAGTACACAAAGAGGACAAAGTATGAGACACAACAAACACAACCAAAAATGTATTAAGCCTCCACTCGACTGCAGTTCAACTGGACTGCTCCTTGTTTCGAAGTACAACGGTGTGTTGAAACATTTTACTATCTATCCCGGCTCTGAACTGGCTTTATCTCTGTGTTTCTGACTTCCTATCTTATGTGTACACAGATACAGGAGTGGGGTCCTTTTGACCTAGTTATTGGTGGAAGCCCATGCAATGACCTCTCCATAGTCAATCCTGCTCGGAAAGGTCTTTTTGGTAGGTTTACTGCTTTGTGTTTGTTGTTTTGAATTAAGATCATGTCAAATACCGATAAATTGATTATCTGAAACAGACAAACCGTGACTGAATTCCAACCCGCTTCGGCGTATGTTTCTGTCCCAGAGGGCACCGGCCGCCTGTTCTTTGAGTTTTACAGGCTGCTCCACGAGGCCCGGCCAAAGGAGGGGGATAACCGCCCTTTCTTCTGGCTCTTTGAAAATGTGGTTGCCATGGGTGTCAGCGATAAGAGGGACATATCTCGCTTTTTAGAGGTCAGCTCCTCTTTTGTCCTGCTGAAGTTGTTGCTCAAATTTGATCTAAGTCTCCAGGTCATAACTTCTAAATACAGTTTGATATAACACAAAGGCCACACAGCTTATGAATGCCCCCTTGTGGTACCAATTCATTATCTTTAAAGGGGAGAAGAAGACACTGATTGACTTAATCTTGATGTCATTATTTAAATATGCTATGTTTAATGTACGCGTCTTCTGCTGTCATATAGCTTTTGTCATGTTAAGGCACTGCTTGCTAGAATATTCTCTATTTTGTGTTGTGGTATTGGAATGACATGAACCGTATATGACCTCAGTTAAGCGGCAGTACTGAGCTACTGTGACGTTGATTGGTAAATCCACTTCTACTGTAAGACACTGTATGTAACGGAGTACTTACCTTGGTTCCTGGTGTCATATTTTCTCTGCTTCACTCGGACTCCAGTGCAACCCGGTGATGATCGACGCCAAAGAAGTGTCTGCTGCTCACCGTGCCCGCTACTTCTGGGGCAACCTTCCTGGCATGAACAGGTTGGTGTGTGAAGTGTGAGGGAAGCGGTTGAATATGCACAACAAGGAACTATAAATCGACAAAGCGCAAGCTTAGAGCAATTACCCTAATTAACATAGTGACTATGCCAGTTAAATCAAGTTCTTAAGAGTTCAAGAATTAGGACGTGAAAGTGACCAGGCAGCAACTTTTCAATAAAGCAATAAAGCACCCACCACCTTCCCAAGATCATGAAACTTGTTAATAGATGGAGCTGCAACTTGAATAGCCGACATTTAAACTTTTGCTAGACAATCTGTTATTTTGATTTCTTTGTACTGCCACATGTAAAAATATCAAGTAAAATGCTTGGGTACATTAAATACATTACCTGGCATGGCTTGCCTCACACTCGTATTGGGTTGTTTTGATGGCGAGGCCACGTGTTGCCGTCCTGACTGCTGTGCTGTCTGCCTTGCTAACTTCAGGCAATAGGATGGACACAGCTCCCCGGGCGGCTGCCTCTTGAGACCGCAGCCCCTGTTAAACATGTCACAGTACAGTTTATCTTTCACCATGGTTTAGTTACCACATTACAGAAAATGTATTGCTATCGGTCGTGGCTGCATATTTGAATGACTTGGACAACATGGATGAGGTCTTTGAAATTGCTGCCTATTTGTTTGAACCAGAGTAAACAGACAAAAGGTTCTTTGAAGAGCTTACGGGAGAGAGGGGGGGGGGGGGGGGGGTCAGAGGCAGAGGAGCTGCTTTAAAGCCACGACATACCCGGGAGACTGGTGTCGTCCCAAAAATACAAATTTGTGAAGCTTTCATAACGCAGAGTGACGCTTTTGAGAGCTTGTCAGTGGCTTTCACTTTTAATTAAGGAACGTAACATTGCATTGACAATGCAACTGTTTTGCGGATACCGGTTCCAGCATTATCCTTCAGAACAATTTTAGAAAATGTTGTCCTGATTAGTCACAACATGGAAAAATAGTGTCCAGGTTTAAAATAACTACATTTCAGAGGCAAAGGTTGTACTTTTAATCCGCTCCATATCAGATAGCTTTAGTTGCACCGTGACAATTGCTAGCTAGCTTATGTAGCTTAGCTTGCTAACGTTGAATTATACACAACAAAGCTAACGTTGAACCACCTCAACTTAACTGAACCAACGTCACAGGTTAGCGCATTCATTCCTTATCAACGTGTTGCCACCTAACGGGTTGTGTTTTCACTCACGTCGAGGTAAGCGCCGTGTGTTGACTGTTTCAACGTTGATTAATTAATAATTGCAGAATGCGCACATGTCGCGCGAGGTGTTCACAAATGTGACGTACCTCCAGTTTACTCTTACGTGATTGGCTGAAATAGAGACATCTGATTGGTTAGTAAATGGATCACAGGACAAGCCAGTTTGTAAATGCAGGTTTGTTATGAATGTATGTAAAAACATCCATCCAAATATGTTTTTATGGGTTAATTGCAAATTATTTTTAATCCATAAATTCTTTAGTTCCTACAAAATTCATTTCAAATAAAAATAGTTTTGTCTTTAGAGTCATTGATATACTAATTAATAAATACAGCAAACTCACAAAACCAGTGAGTTAGTTGTATGTAAATCTTGCCAAATGTTGTGTCCTATTCTTTGTCTTTTACAGGCCTTTGAGTGCTATGTTCAATGACAGGGTGGACCTCCAAGACTGTTTAGAGCACGGCAGGACGGCAAAGGTACTTAATTATTACTTAGATTCAACAAATATATTACAACAGATTATGCCACTCCTTACATTACATTAACGTGCTGAAAGCTATTGTCCAAAGTCAGAGAATTCTCTATTCTCTCATGGGAAGACAACAATGGTGACTTCTTTTATTTTGAAAAAAAAACCTGAGCGGAAATGTGAAATTATATGAGAAAAGAAAACAAAAACACAACACTTAATGTAATTTCTTAAAGCAACGCCACTTTCCAAACAGACTCATAGAATAATGCTTCTTTCAGTTTGGCAAGGTGAGGACCATCACCACCAGGTCTAATTCAATCAAGCAGGGCAAGGACCAGCACTTCCCCGTCTACATGAACGAGAAGGAAGACATCCTCTGGTGCACCGAGATGGAGAGGTACGTAAACACAAGGATTGACCTTAAAACTAAACCGCCACAAGCGTTTCAGCGTTCAAAATTTCAAAAGAATCTTCCTGTGTCTTCCCCTATTCCGCTCCCTTCCTGCTGATTTGCTGGTTGTTTTGGTTGTAACTGGTTTCCCTGTCAGGATCTTTGGCTTCCCAGTCCACTACACGGACGTGTCCAACATGAGCCGACTGGCGAGGCAAAGGCTCCTGGGCCGATCGTGGAGCGTACCAGTCATCCGCCACCTGTTTGCACCACTCAAAGATTACTTTGCCTGTAACTGAGCAGCGAGAAACCCTTCTTGGAAACATTTAGGAACTACAACTGTATAAAATAAGAGCCTTGATCCTGGAATTATACTCCCGTATAATTTGCAAGCGAAACGTTGACGTAGATTTCACATTACTTCTTGTGTTTGAATTGTAATTCTTATTCTATTTAATTTTTATATGTCATTTACCTTTTAGCAGTGTTATCAAGTATTGTTGAATTGTTTGTGCAAGCTATACTTGAGACTATGCTTTCTTCTCACGACACTGAGACAGAAAAGTGCTGAACACACGTGTTTTAAAAGAGACGGCAATGCGATGGGAAAGACCCGGAAGATGGGAAAGACCCTGCAGATAGGAAAGGGGTTTTTCCAGATATGTGAAATGTTTCTGCTGTATGAGCGTACTGTACGTCTGGGCTGCCAGATTCGCCCACCTGCAGTGCGGCCATGCTTCCAGCTACTGAGCCTGACCGAGATGTGAAGAGAAAGATAATGGTCTTCAGTGTCAGGGGAGCTGCCTCTCTGAGAATCTAAAACACCAGATCACATATACCTCTTTGTTTACAGTTTATACACACAACTGAAGGTAATAAAGGTACTACTGTAATATGGTTACAATACCATGGTGCTCCAAGGTGATGAGAAACATCAAGGCCCATGTGGCACTCCAGCTTTAGACAACGCGGAGCTCTTTAAGCTGTTGCTGGAAAACTTGTGTTTGATTTTGAGAAAGAAAACCAATTGGGTTTGATGTTGTTTTGTTCACTTTAAAGGAAAGTGACAGTATAATGCAAACTAGAGCGCGTGCTCTTTTCTGCTTTTCACAGCTTTTACCAAGTTTGTACTGCTTATTTAATCCCTCAGCCTTGCCACACTCAGGCTCTCCTCCTGGATCTGCACAAACCGAGTGAAGCGACCCGTGTGGGCCATGATGTTTTCTGTCATTCCAAAAAAAAAAAAAAAAAAAAAAAAAAACCTAAGATCAACGTCTGTGAAACTATTTTTTTTCTAGTTTCATCCTGAACAATGAAATTACTGTACAACTGGGTGGTTTCTGGAGGGAGGGAGGGTGACCAGGCCGGTTAACTCTCCTCATCAACTTCCACCTCTCTAAACGGAAAAACTGTCAGGTGCAAATCAACAATATGGTGCGGCTTCACACAGTTCTTCTACCTTTTTTATAGCAATTCTGTGCTGTTTTATTAACATTATAAAGCACTTTTATATGTATGCTTTCTTTTTTTCCCTTGATATTTCAAAAAAAAAGTTATGGGTTCTTGTGAATTGTTTTTTTGTTTTATGATGTGAACTGATCTACCCTTGTGTAATACTTTTTGTATACAGTAGGGCTGTGCCAATAGAAGTGAAAGAATGGATTTTGATATGTGAAACCCACGTCATTTGACTCAGTGTACAGTCGATGGATTGACATTTGCAAACCCTTTCCCTTAGTCCGTCATCAATATTTTTCCCTGTTGAAAGGCAGCGATTGCGTGTGATGCTGCCCAGGGTCAAAGAATGTCTATTTCTTTTAAGATTGTAAAATGTAAGACAGAGTTAGGGAACTACGTCATGCGCTTTGTATAATATTTTTGCCATTTCCCTGGTAAATCGTAGTCGCCATGTTGACAAATTTAAGTGCTGATCCAAATTTGGATTGCTTTCACGAACACAATTCTCTTGATTGTAACCTCCGAGACTAATATGCAGGATTTAGGCAAACAGTTTGTCAAAACGAAAAACTGACGGTGACAAATGTTCGACGAAGGCCTCGGCACTCAAAGAGTAAAAGGGTTAATAACAACAGATGTTATCGCTTATCTATATCATATTTAAGATTCTAAATTTGAAATTTAATTTCTTAATGTAATTAATTTCTTAAGTGACCTTACTGCCATCATTTTTGTCCAGGCACAGTGGGCTCAAAATAAGCTCCTGTGCTTTGTGATACTTTTTAACCAGATGTTATTTCCCCCCCTCCCCATTTAACACTTAACATCCCCACATGTTTGTACATTTTGTACATAGTTTTCTGGTTGCTGTTTTCAATTTGTTTTTATCTTCATTTTTTTTTCATCCCGTATGAGATGTACAAATATAATTCCTTGCTCATATATCATCGAATTAGAAAAAACTTGATTCAAATTTTGATTCAAAACTTGCTTTGAGCATTAGATGTAGGGAGACTCCAAGTCGACTACTTTATTGTACTGGTTTGTTTGTGTCCAGTGAATACAGATATCAATGTCATGTGATCTTTATAGTGGCCTATGGACAGCTTTAAGACGAACGCTCTCGACTTCACTGCACAGCCCTACATGGTGGTGTTATTTTGCTTCTATTTCCTTTTGTGAGACCTTAAAAAGAGGAATTGTCGATATTTCTGATGGTGCTATACATTTAATCTAAACAAGAAGAATATATTTGATTGGAAGATGAATACTATCTTGACAATGACTGTTTTTAAGTTCCTTGTAGTAACGCAAAAAGAACTATTATTTCACTCATATAAATATATTAACAAAGGCATTTTAACTTTGTACTTGAAAAAATAAGGATAACAAATAATGAAAGGTTTCCTATATTGTTTTAGATTAGAGATTGCTGTAGTTGGTGCTTATCTGTGGGAAAATTGTGTGAGAAAAAAAGACAGTAATAACTTTTACTGTAGCATAATGTATGCTTAAAGCGCATTGCTTCTCAATCCTACATTCCATGCCATAATATTCTCCATGTCTGTTTTCAAAATGTTGTTTTGAATTGATGTTTTTTTTTTTTATCAGAAACAACCTCTGAGTTTTACTGTTCAAGGCAGGTCAATAATTCTATATTCTGTGATACTGTTGACACTCTGTGACTTTCATTCTGTCATAACTGTTTATGGCCGATACGCTTTCCCCCGAAGACCAGTTCGTACAGCAAATGTAGCAGTCACTCTCCACTTTGACCGAACATCCCATACTTAAGTTTAGTGTCCAGAGAGAAGATAGAGGCTCCGTATGTACTTGTGCTGGAGAACACTTGAATAAATGTACTGTTTTTGTGCTAAAGTCTGTCACCTCCTGGTCTTTTTTAATTATATTTATGAAATCTTACCCAATTTCTTGAACTGAAGTGCTTTAAAATGTGGCTAGTATCTTAAATACTGCTATGTAATATGGAAAATGCATTACTGAATGTACCACAATCTAACAGCACATTTTGACCACTTAGCCAAGTCAAGCCAGCGAGCCAAGTTCAGAATGAATTCAAAATAAGCAACAATAATTATTTTGTAAAAAAAAACGCTTGCTTTTACTTGCCTCAAAATGGCAATGTCATTATTCATTTTTTTGTAATTATAATTATTTTTATATTATAATTAGTCTAACATACCTATGAGCATATACTCTCAAAACTGATGTATAAAAAACATTTAAAAACCCTGTCAGGTGGAAGAAATTGGTGTCTGTGATAGGCCTCTCCCACTTATGGTCAGAAAAGCAGAATGGATTACTAATGATTAATTATAAATGAAGGCTGTCTCTTTCCTACACAAATAACATAGGTGTGTTATAATAACAAAGTAAGAATTACGAGAGATCTCTGAGAAACCCACTTAATACAAAAAAAATAGATAAGATATTCTGACAAGACTAAGCGAGAAATATATTTAATTAAAGCTGTATAGAGAAATTCAAGTGATCAAATCCTAATGGTTATAAATAAAAAGATAACCCATTGTGGAAATTATATTGGCTTCGCTCTGCTTTAACCTTAATGCCACCCCCTTCTTCCCATAGTGGTACAGCCTCCTCACAGTGGACACGCCCCGCGCCGAAAAGTAATTGGTTGCTTAGGCGACCAAGTCTCCACGGATCACCTCTGATTGGAGCGTCACTTTCTCACTACTGGGATGCTGCAGGTTGCATTGAGTTAAACAGAAAAATAAGGATTGGTGCCGGAAGACCTGCGATCAGCCTACAAAATAAAAGCAAGGAAATGTTTCACGTGAGATCCCCAGTGTGCCCCTCCTGTCAAATTCGTTGGCTTCATCAATGCCAACAAAAGTAGCAAAAATTAAAATAAAGAAGTCACTGAACTTTTATTTCAAATTTATTTTAATAAGCTTACATTAACGTTGAACCGTTGAAACGTTGAAACGTTGATTTGTGGAGAGCGTTGTAAATGGGTTAATTTGCATAATTGTCTATAGAGGTATTCATTCAGGTATTCAAGAAGACGGTGTTGATCGTGACTTTCGAACTATGCAATTGTTTACGGCATGAGGGATTTTGGTCAGTGAAAACGTAATTTCGCCCTGTTTATTAGGTATCATTGGTCCCGCTCTGCACAAGTGGAACAATTTGGCTTTTATTCTTAAAACCAAGACCGGAAATGTTCCTGGTACTTCCTTGCTGGCTTTACGGGGATGCTGTGCGGTCTGCTGGTCCCAGTCCGGCTAGGAAGGCATCCATCTGTTGTGCGCGTGTGTGTGTCGCCGTGCGTGTGTGCGTGTGTTTGTGTGCGTGCGTGCGTGCGTGCGTGCATTTGTATATCGTTGGGAAGTGCCATCCGCGGATTGTGTTGCATTCTGAAGCAGAGAGTCGAGTGGAGCAGCATCAGACCCATAGAGGAGGTATGTGGACCACATCACCGGCTTCATGCGGGTCCGGTTGGCCGTATTGCCTCGGGGGGGGGGGGGTGGGGTGGAATCCGCCTCCCTGGAGCTCGGGAGACCTTGTTTCTCATGCCTCCCGGCTGCACGTCTGCGTGTCCGTAATGGTACCCGCGCGCCTCCCTGCCCCCGGGCAGCATGGCCGTGCGGGTACCGGCGCTTCCTGTCCTCGCGGTGGAGGAGAGACAGGAGGGACGGGGAGGTGTGGGGAAGGCGGCGTTTTCTAGGTCGCTAATGAACGCCGAGTGGCACCGTCGCGCCGGATGGAGACCGGTTTCTTTGTGTCAAGTCGCACAAGTGGCCGTGTCATCATTCCACTGCGACCGCACTTAAACCTGTGCATTTACACCTCGTGCCTGCACGCTTATGCTGTTTGCCGCAAACCGACCTGTACTGGCGATTGCGTTGGATTTGTGAAGGGGATTTAATGCACTAGTCAAATACATATAAAGACATTTGAGCCTTAGAACCAATGGGCCTATAGTTATAATGCTGTAATAAAAAGTGAAAACACATCTAGTTCCTATTATAGTCGCATATGTTGAATACTCACCATCATTCCTTGTTTTATATTTGTGCCAGTCTTAAAACAGCGCAAGCTCACCGGTTTATTATTGACGAACCGGCTTCAACTTCCATGGAGCTAACTGAGCAATGGGCCCGTAAAATAACAGTAATAACTTTATTATAGCAGGGGGCTGCTCCCTCGTGCAGGCGTGCGTGCGCAGTCGAATTTCGCTTAAGTGTGTATTTCGCCGTGTAGCTGTTGGCATGAATGCACACCCGAACGCAGCCTCCAGGTTATCGACCATCAGATCTGGATGTTTAAAGGAGTCCATGCAGTGAAGTTGCCGCGCCCTCGTACGCACGCACACGTGCACGCAAGCACGCAGGGTTGGTACACGCACACAATACATCACACCATCACTACAGTGGTGTAAGGGAGGAGGCTGATCCTGGAGAGGGATTCTTTGTTATTGTTGAATAGATAATCACTGATGACAAATGATCACAATCTCTACAGTTTTCCTTTTCCTTTTTTATTGCCTTTACTGTAATTTTGTGAAGCAGAGCAACCTTTGGGGTTGTGACTAAAAGCCAGGACTGTATAAAAACTGAGGCCTTGAGATGGAGTCTAGACACAGACACATTTCTTCATCAATATTGATTCATGGGTTCAATCCTTACCAAAAGGACATAAGTGCCGCTTTAACTCTGCCGGGAATACCATTCTGGATATTGAATCAATTAGAGATTCCAATCAGAATCTACTGAAATCAGAAATACAGTCACGTATGCACTTCTCAAAAGAAATAAAAGACATTGCTCTCATTCATATCTATGAGGAGTTTAATCCGAACTGTGTTTTTATTATTTCATATATGGACGCTGTAAAAGTTAAAAGTATAGTATGTTTCTAAAGACTAAAAAAGCAGCACTGAAACGTTTATTAAAAAAATTCTATATTCATGTCCAACCCGTAATGATCTGGCCACCCCTGTAATTCTTCCTGGGACTCTCTGGGGTTGCGATCTGAAAGCACTGAGGTCGAGTAGAGCTATTTTTCCATGGACAGTTTTCTTGGTTCACAGTTTTCATCCACTGTGATTCTTTCATTACAGCTCCGTATAGAGTGAGCGACATTATAAGTGGCTTTAAGCCGCTTTAGTCATTTCAACACAATGGCCTTATTGACCCACGGCCGCCCGATTGCCATTCGGCCGGCCTCTTACTGTTCACCACGATGTCACCGCGCACGCAGACGTCAGGCCTCAGGCCGCGACTGACACGGTCATGTGGCTGATGTCAGTCACAGCCTGACGGACGGGCCACAGGGCAGCATCACTCGTAATCTGTCTCTGCCAGACTTACTACCCTTGGTCAGGATGAGGTGCGGTGAATAAAATCTCCTTCTCCTCTTTTTTTTTAAGGAATGATTGCTGTAGCTGTTACTTCTTTGTTGCTTTGTTGTGTTTTATTCATTTTTGACTTTGACCACATTTTCAGCAGCTGCTCACGAAAGCAGACACAAGCAGGTTTGAACTGGACCTTTTCCTCTCTGTCTTCCTCACAGAGCTACAGCCATGTCTTCCAACTCAGCGACGGCCCGGATCCTGATAAAGGGCGGCAAGGTGGTGAACGACGACTGCACCCAGGAGGCCGATGTCTACATCGAGAACGGCATCATCCAGCAGGTGGGAAAGGAGCTGATGATCCCAGGTGGAGCCAAAGTGATCGACGCCTCTGGGAAACTGGTCCTCCCGGGCGGCATCGACACCAGCGTCCACCTGGAGGAGAGCTTCATGAACGCCACCACGGCAGACGACTTCTACAGCGGCACCAAGGTACCGGCCCGCTGGAAATGGACAGAACGAAGGAGAGAGGAGGGTTTAGATTGGGAGTAGGCCGACTTGTTCTCTCCTAGTACAGAGCAAAAAGCAACACTTAAACAAGAGGCGTGTGTGTCTGCACTCTGAGGTAACGTCTTTATTGTTGACATTTTTGTCATTTTCTTTTAGAGCAAAATAAAAAAAATAGAACTTTAAGTTGACATTTTAATATCAAATATAAAGCATTAAAGCGATGACAGAACGCAAACGACAAGTCCAGGTGACAGTTTGATCACTGCATTGCTTCATCGTGAGGCAACTCAGTTATCAGTTAGATACTTTGGTAGTTTTTATAAGGCAACCAATCAATCTTGGGAAGTAGAGTCACAATCGTTAATAAATTAATCAATTTGTCGACAGACAGTGTTGTTTCAGCAACATCGCACTAGGTTGATTTAGCACTTGGCTGTCGGCGAGGCTGCCAGAAAGTGTTGGATGAGGTCATCATGGCCTCTGCTAGAGAACGGGATACCCCACCCCGCTCCAGGGCACCATGATGACTCATCACTTGGTAGCACTTTGATGACGGAGGCTGTGCTTCAGTTGTTTGAGCAGCTGGACCGACTGACGCTGGAAATGAACACTATTCTCCTCACCCCTCGCTACGTCTCCCTCCTCACCCCTCCCCTCCGGCTACGCTGCTGCCGTGCTCCAAAATAAGTCGGGAGACAAATGCAGATCGGTGTGCGTTTCCATGCCGACGAGTGGGGGGCTTCTGCAAAGACTGCTGCAAAGCCTTTTCACTCAGGCCATTGTGCTCAGAGACAATGGTTCCCAGACTCCCCCCCCCCCCCCCCCCCCTCCTCATCTTCGTCCCTCCCACTACACACCACTCCACTCTCTAGGCTCAGCTGACAGATGCTCTAATACACAAAACACACCTTGTTCACTTGTTGGGGTTCTTAAGATTTATTTAAGTGTGGGTTTACATCTAAATCTGTTAAGAGGCAAGAAGTGCTGATTCCTTAAATAAATTATACAGTTATTACTTTGATTATTGTGCCGCGAGGGCCAGTAAATCCTGGTCTTTAACTACTAAGGGATCTATGTTTCCCTCAGCAATCATCTGGAAATAACCGTAAAAATATGCATTAATGGCCTTTGAGGCTTCTAATTGTATTCTTAGAACTGTCCCTTCATATTTAGTGGCTCAATAAATCCATGTGAACTGCTTCAACGTCTCTTAATGCCTCAGTTTAACGGTTCTTTACACACATATAATATATGTGATAAAGACTTGTAAGGTCTTGTAATGGAAGGTATCACTGTATTGACTTGACTTAGAGACTATTTTCAGAGGAGAGTACAGAGAACTGATCTCATATGGTGAAACAACAATAACTTCAAATTCAATAACGGTAAAAACCAATGTGCATGTCACCAGCGTGAAGGCATTAAAACACACTGATACACAGAAAGACGTGTGAACTACACAAGTAACAACTAAACTATACAACACAGTATTAATAGTAGAAATACATTCCTGGACCTCAAGAGACCTGCAAGCTGTTGTTTCCATTTCTCGTAGGCTGCGCTGGCTGGAGGTACAACAATGGTGATGGCACACATTCTGCCAGAGAAGGATGAGTCTCTGCTGGAAGCCTACGAGAAGTGCCGCCGCTCGGCGGACCCCAAAGCATGCTGCGACTATGCTCTGCATGTGGGCGTTACCTGGTGGGGACCCAAGGTACTCTCCCGCTCTACAGCTCCTCCAAGTTCACCCTTACACTGTTTGCTGTTTGCAGCGCGTGATGTTTCTTTCTTCTGCTCCAACTCAACCTTTTTTTGGTCTCACAGGCCAGATGTTCATATTACTTTCATTCCCTTGCATGTGTAGGTTGAAATTTAGAGAGCAGTGAGAACAACAGCCTATGAAGAGGTTGCTTTTTTGTAAGGACAGAGAAACGTTTGGTCATAGTTTGGGCTGAGTTGCATTCTGTTAATTAAGTTTGGTAGTGGTGTTTTTCTCCATCTCTGCTTTATTATAATAATAACTGTGGTGTCATGAGAAAGTAGTTTTTAGCATTTAGCAGTCTCTTCTTGTTCACAAGACTAAAATATATGTGGCACTAAATAACAACAAGAACGCAAAACAGAAGTACACCACTTCTGGATCTGGATTCTTCTTTGTGCAAAGATTCGTTGTTCTGCCTTAAGAGATGCTAGAGCTCATTGCTGCAGGTGCAAGCTGAGATGGAGAAGCTGGTGAGGGAGAACGGAGTGAATTCCTTCCAGATGTTCATGGCCTACAAGGACATGTTCATGCTGAGGGACAGCGAGCTCTTCCAGGCGCTGCAGCACTGTAAGGACATTGGAGCTATAGCAAGAGTCCATGCTGAAAATGGAGAACTGGTGGCAGAGGTGAGACGGGATCATTTTCACAAGTACTTGAATATATCAATATATAATACAATATATAAGATATTAATATATATACGTATTAATGAACTAACAAATTTGTAGGATACATGATACATTTTGATATGTTGCCTATTCCCAGGGTGCAAAAGAAGCATTGGACCTGGGCATCATTGGACCAGAGGGGATTGAAATCAGCAGGCCCGAAGAGGTATAATTAGATCCAGATTTATATTACTTATGTGAAGAATAAATCCTGTCCGTAGTTTAGTATCTAACAAGGAGACCTCACGTTCCTCTTTCTCCTTGCAGTTGGAAGCAGAAGCCACCCACAGGGCCATTACCATCGCCAACAGGGTGAGTGAGACCCCTCCGCTACTAATTAAGAAATATATTATTGTTTTGTTATAACACATGCTTTACCATGTGTGTTTTCTGTTAGGCCCACTGCCCCATCTACCTGGTCAATGTCTCCAGTATGTCTGCGGGAGATGTAGTAGCTACAGCCAAGATGCAGGGTAAGGCCTATTGTCTGTGGCCCATGGTGGACCAGGCCCATATCATTTGGAATTGACGGTTTTTTCTCTGTATTTTGGATATGTGTAAAAAGTTATTTACACCTCTTGAAGATCTGTATAACTCTGGGTAAAAAAACCTTGTTATGAAATGCTGGTTTTAGGGAAACCTCTATGAGGATGGATCGTTCCACAGATCTATTTTGTGTTCAGTACCCATGTGCAAAAAGCCCTTACACCAACACCATTAACTTTGATCTTATTCCTTATATTTTTCCACATCCTTTCAATATCCCTGTTGACTGAAACAAATCATAGTTTGCTTGCTTAATGGGCCCATATTTTGATTATTTTTCAACTAGTTAAACTAGGTCTTTGAGTTCCAGAAAACATGTTTCTGAAGTTGTTTGCTGGAAATAGCTTGTAGGAAACGATTGTTACCTCCCTCTACTCCCCTTCGTTTCAGCCCCCTTTCAGAGTGCACTGTTTTCTGCTGCTCATGAGCTGCACCTCATTTGGCCACGCCCACAGCTTGAAGAATTGGCGGTAGCGGTCGGCTGACGGGGGGAAGAGGGGAGCGCGGAGGGGCGGGAGGGAGTGGTAAAGGCGCCGGCGGGCTGTGATTGGAAAACGGGACTGGAGGGGGTGGGATTATTCAAATATCTAGGTTTGTGACGTAGAAAACCTTGACTATTTTGAACAGCTCGTTCAGAGGCCGAAGGCAGAATCAATTCAGAAATGCGTGTGGAAGCACCAGAGACACACAATAACACCCCAAATCCCAGAAAAAGTGATTTTTCCATAATATGGGCCCATTAATATTTTAATCTCTTCCTTTTCCACCACCACTGAACTCGGTGTGCATCCGTGTCGTCCTATCCAACCACAGGTAAAGTGGTCCAAGGTGAAACCACCACAGCCCACGCCGTGCTGAACGGTATGCAGTATTACCACCAGGACTGGGCCCATGCTGCTGCCCACGTTACTGTGCCCCCTCTCCGGCTGGACCCCATGACTCCCAATTTCCTAATGAGCCTGCTGGGGAAGTGAGGGAAACACGAGGAAACCTCCCGCTAAATGTACCGAGATGTTAGTGCCGCTGCAGTAATTCATGTGACCTTCCGCTCCGTCTACAGTGACACTCTGAACGTTGTGGGGTCCGACCACCGTCCATTCACCATCAAGCAGAGGGCCATGGGCAAGGACGACTTCACAAAGATCCCCCACGGGCTCCCAGGCATCCAGGATCGCATGAGCGTCATCTGGGAGAAAGGAGTGGTGTGTGTAGCTCTTTTGTTCCGGTCCGGCAGGCAGAGAACCTCCACTGACAGGGCACCTGTCTCTTTCCCATGGTTCCCGGTTTTAACCTTAAAATCTTAGTAAAATGCAGAGATCAGAGGCACAAACAGAAACAGAAAGCAACCTGCAGCTGGTGCATTGGTTGTTTCCTTCAGATGTTGTGAGGTGTGAATTGAAATTATTACAAGCATGAGTTGCGTCTTCTGTTATAACTCGCAGATTGGAGGGAAGATGGATGAGAACCGCTTTGTTGCAGTCACAAGCTCAAATGCAGCCAAGATCTACAACCTCTACCCCAGGAAAGGGAGGATCATCCCAGGAGCAGATGCTGATGTGGTGGTCTGGGACCCCGAGGGATCCAAGTATGAAAAACGATCCATCCATTCATTGACCAGCATGCTTCACTCCGGCCTTTACCTTGATTCCCTGAAGCTGATTCAACTGAGTTCACTTTGTCTACAGGACCATTTCTGTGGACAACCAGGTCCAGGGAGGAGACTTCAACCTGTACGAAGGTCTCCGTTGTCATGGTGTTCCCCTGGTCACCATCAGCCGTGGCCGTCTGGTCTATGAGAATGGCATGTTCACGTGTGCTGAGGGATCTGGGAAGTTTTGCCCTCTGAGGACCTTCCCTGATTACCTGTACAAGAAGATGGTTCAGAGGGAAAAGGTATCAGACTGAACTATTCTTCCTTTAGTCCAGGGGTGTCAAACTCGTTTTAGGCTCGGGCCAGATACTGCCCACTTTGATCTCAAGCGGGCCAGACCGTGCGGAGGGTCCAGCAGACACGCGCGGGGGGGTGGAGTTTGGCGCTAATGTTCCGGGGAAGTGCCGCGCGTCGTTTTCAAGCGGCCGCTGCTGCTTGGAGGGCCGCCGTGGTGGAAAAGGTCGAACGCAGGGCTCCCCACACCTTTTCGGCTCACAAGCTATTTTTCACTCAACTTTTCAATTCAAGTCATGCCGATTATTTACTCCCCCCCCCCCCACCCGGTCTCTTGCTCGGACAGTTCGCCCTGTATAACAATACAGAACAACATCGTTGCATACCGAATCGATATAAAAAACAACCCAACGAGCCTCTCGTCTGTCGGAAGCGATCTGCTAATGGCAGGTGCTCTACCGGCACTGCGTTAGTGAATGACCGCATGCGCTCACTCACAGAGTGCGCCCCCAAGTGGAATCTTTAGGAACAGTCGCTACTTTTATATGCAATTCATGTCTTTTTGAAGTTCTCACACAGTGGGCCACACTGCCACGGGGGGCCGGATTTGCCCCACGGGCCTTGAGTTTGACACCTATGCTTTAGTCCTTTCAATTCATTCTCCTAAATTGTTTCCATCTGTTTATTTTTTCTTTTCCCACCTCTCAATTTCCTTATTATGTACTTGTATTGTCTTTGTGGGAAAGGAAAGAGCTAGTTCTACATAGCATTACTATTTGTTTAATACTGGAGTCTGGGTCTATTATGTGCATTAACTTTCAAACGTTCAAACTTTCGTGTGAACCAAATAAATTTCTTGACCCTGACGTGATTTGAACACGCAACCTTCTGATCTGGAGTCAGACGCGCTACCGTTGCGCCACAGAGTCAGATGCTGAGTCACTGTTGACACTCATAGATAAAGGACTCACAGAGCAGCCCATTGGCTACAGTCCACCAAAGCTGAAATCTTTGGATGCTCCTAGTACTCTGATCCTCCTCCTGTTTTACGGAATGACCCTTTTTTTTCTCCATTGACATGTTCATTTGTAATGTATATGTACATGTGTTGACCTACCAGTGCCAGGCTGTGAAAGCTGTCGAACGAGAGCCCTACACAGGGGAAGTTGTGGCGGTGCTCAACTCAGGGAAGAGGGATCTGGGGGTTTCCGATCTGGAAACTCCGACGCGCCCCTGCACCCGGCACGGGGGACTGAGGGACCTCCAGGAGTCCAGCTTCAGCCTGTCTGGTAAGGATCAACCGATATCATGTGACGTTTCTATTTCTTTCTTTCCCATGATGACACATGAAGAGTATTTTAGGACTACATTCCTTCAAACACTGGTGACTCTTTTGGACAAACTTTTTTGTCACAGATTTTCCGACCGTACACTTGACACGGGTGCCATATTTAAAGAAATTGGGAGGGCTTCTTTTTTTGTGAATTCTTTTAAACGGGTAGGCTTACACATATTCCTTTCTCACATGGAGTCGCTAGGTACATGTTTGAAGGTAACACAAGATGTTGCAAATACACAGATACAAACAGCTGTCACCATCTCCCACATACCCTTGGCTGTTCTATGAAAGAACATTTACAATGACGCAATTAATTACAATTAAACATATGCACAATTAAAAGTACACCTATGCCTGAGTTCATAAATGGTTAGAACAGCATTTTAAGTGGTATGCAAGTAATTGATCTCGTTAAGTGCACTGCATTGCCTTAATCTGCCTGTTATTCAACACAAGCTGTTTAAGAGTCCTTTAGAAGGGAATGTAATTGAGCTGCACATGAATACTAAATTCAATATACACACAGCGCTTCCTTGTGTTTCGCTGTTGAACCCATGCACACCATCGCGTTCGCCGCCCCTCCAGGTGCCCAGATCGACGACAAGCTTCCAAAGAGATCCTCGGCGAGGATCCTCGCTCCTCCTGGAGGGAGATCCAGCGGCATTTGGTAACCAATCAGAGGGCCTCACGTGAAGCGGAAGAATGACACCCGAGGGAAACGTATGGCCGAGCAAGATGACTTGTTTTTCTCTCTGGAAGCTTAGAATATGTGTGGGGTTAATTGAGTCATCTTTTTACTTTGATCTCAGCACAGTTACATAGGATTGTAAAACAGTAAACTCTATAACATTTGCTGTAATATTGTGGGAGTATGTATTAAGGAAAGCTATTTGCTAAGTGGTTATTGCTACCAAGTTTCGGTCAAACGTTTACCAAATTTAAGCAGCAAATAAAAAATGGGTTGCCAATGAATAACTTTGGCTGTTTGATCACGTTAGGGGAAACGTCTTACTGGTACTTTTAGGATTATGAAGGTGTGTCGTGGTTTTTATGATGCGATTGTGTTACCTCACTGTAAAAAATCGATTTTGCACTTATATCATGTCCTATTTAGATGCCTTTTTTACATGATTTAATGTCACAAATATCACAAATGTCTTTTTAACGCAAGCCATGGAAAATTAAATGTGATAAGTTATTAGCAGGGTGTGGGCAAGCCAATAATATGTTTGTTTAAAAAAAAAAACATAGTTGACCAACTGATGACAAATATCATAATGCAAACTAACCTTTTATATGTGTTTATTTATTATTTATATTGTTTTATTTGTGTTGTTTTCTGTTGACGCCACTGTGTTAGAATCATGTCCTGAGTAAGAATGAGGTCTTTGTTCAGTAGTTTCAGATCATGTTTACAGCCTTATAGCAGAATAGACTTCTGTTCCACGTCCTGCACCAAATGTGAATGAACCTATGCTGTGTGTACTGTGCATGCTAGCATATTTAGACCTACTGTAATAAGCACTTATTACGCAGCATTTTTTGTGATCGTATCAATTTTCCACAGAGAGCAAAAAGTCTCACCCAAACTGCCTTTTTCTCACCCGAGAACACCGACACACACACACACACACACACAGACAGACACGTCGACCCACACTGCCGGCACAGATCATGACGTGTTGAACAACGCTGTTTCTTTGAGGCCCATTTTAACTGGTCTCAAACGGCAGAGTTCAAAAGTCACGCTGACTCTAACAGACGCGATTAGAGGAGGTCAAATGATCCTATGCAGCATTCACAGAGCTGGTGTTTAATGCCATTCCTTCACACTGTAAGCCGCTGAAAACTCGGCATCGTAACAGTTGTTATTGTTGTTATTGTCAAAACAGATGCACAAAGGATTTTTTTAAAATGTTTGGACTCAGTTATGTTCAGAAGATCATCCTGTGACAGGAAATGTCCTACAACATTGTTTATTTGTCGGGTAAGATTTCACTTCAAGAAGCTGCAGTGACTCTTGTGAAACTGTGCGTCCTCCTCCTCCTCCCAAATGTACACCGGTGCTGAACAATGTGTCGTCACATTGACTTCTTTTATTTCTTATTTCTTCTTGCAGCTCTTTATCACATGATTTGAGTGCAAATAAACCACAATGAAATCTCCAACTCAGTCCCGTGTCGGTTTACTGACCTTTGGTGGAAGATGGAAACAAGTACTGCATTTGTTCTGTGCTATTTTAATCTTCTTTTTTTTCACGAGAGAAAAAATATTATATTTTGTTTCTTTAATGATTAGCCAGCTATACTAAGTTACTTATAAACCTTCAGTTCCAAGCTTCAACTTTAAATGGACTTGTGTTACACAGATTAAATAAAATCAATGAGTCAATCAACAGAGGAAGACTCTCTTAACCATTAGTATAGTAGATTCAGAAGCCATTTCAAACAAACATTCTGATATGAGGATTTGCTGCTTTCTTCTGTTTTATACAATTACAAACTAAATTGCTTTGGGTTAGATGGTTATTAGACAGATGAAAACATTGTAGAGTTAAAAGAGTTAAAAAATCCTTATTATAAAAGTACAAAAATATATATAATCAAGTATACTTTCAAGAATACGATAACAATAATATGCAATTTTGAGTGTGCAAAACATCAGCAACAAAAGTCCAGTAAAAATGAAGCATGACGGTTAATTAATACGTGTATTCTGCGGTGAATGACGTGTCAGTGATACTACACATGCTGTGGCAGCTCACGGCTCAACCTACGGATTAAACATTAAAAACAATTCTGACTTTTGGTCCGAAATGTTATATTAGCACGTTTACTTCATTAAGTAGATGATCTGAACACACTCTAAAACGTTTTTTTTATGTTTTAATCCAGCAATTGACAAAACATGTTTTGTTTTTTTTAGCAGCCCGACCTCAGTAAAACCTCAGTCACCAGACGGGCTAAAATCCGCCCAGACACGCTATGCGTCTCTGAGCTCTAACGGGCCAAAGTCCTATTTATAATGAACCTTTAACAGCGTGGAGTCCTGCGCATGCGCGGTTCGAGTCCGGATTGTTGCAGCGCCAGACAGGGCGGCCCGTTACCGAGCACCGCGCCGCGCAGGGTCTGGCAACGACGACGGCACCGGCGCATTGACACGAGCTCAGCAGCCGGCGTGACCACAACACGGACGCTCCTGAATACGGCGAGCAACAACGGGTTCGTTGTCCTCTATGTGCTTGCGGGAGGGGCGGGTACGGCGGTGGGGGTAGTTTACGGTTTAATTCCCATGCAGAGAGGATATTCCCCGTGCACTGACGGCAGGGACTTATACACGGAGGCCTGCAGAGGGGGCCGCTTGCAGAGCAGCACCAGCGTTGCGGTATTTATTTGTTTCTTCTTTAAACATGGAGGCGCCCAGCTAGCGGGCGCATGTATTGTTCTCAGCGCGAGCTGCAAACGTCAGACCCCGCGTCCCTTTGTTTTTGTGTCTCTTGTTTTTTTTTTTTTTTTTTTTTTTTTTATTTTTTTAGGCTTGCAGCATTTTGCTGCAGTCATTTTCGGAGCTTTCTAGAAGGCCCGGCAGTCTTTCTCTTTGCACACAGACCCCTTCCCTTCCACGCGGTACAAAAATCGACCTTTATTAGAAATGACACCCTCTGCGAGGCACGTCTACGTCGCTGAGCCCGCATGGTTGTGTCCTATAAATGCTTTCATTGTTGGCTGTGGTCTATTATTATGCCCCTGTAAGCTAGCGCAGCCCCGTGAGAGACAATATCACCAGTGTTACCGGCAGAAACCCTGAAAGTAAGCAGCAGTTCAGTTTGCTCAGCATGTACGCGGAGAACTAAGTTGCATAAAGCGGATTCTGGTGACATTTCTCTGGCTGTCACGCTTATAACCAGCGTTTCACACGTGCGTAATGGGCTTATAGACGTGCTCCTGTTAATGTGCGGTTTTTTTTTTTACTGCGGGGGAATGTCGAGGTGTCCCCGGCCCCGTTTGTGACACATGACCCCACTGGAAGGTTTTAGCAGAGGAAAGCAAAGTGAGCAGAGAAGGCTGCTGCCGCCAGATGTGCAAAGCAGCTCACAAACATCGGGATATTTGTGTTTAATCTAGGGAGGATTACGCTCGCAACACGTCTGTGGATTACAACTGAAAGTAAAGATCCCTCTCGGGCACTGTGTTTACAGTAAAAAAAAAAAAAAAAATCAAGTTCATTTCTCAAAGCAGGGACAGTTTTCACTAGTGTCAGTGGGCTTGGTGGGATCACAACTGCAGCGGTTTCTGGTCAAACCCAACGGCTCTAATCTCCCACTGGACTAGTAGAACTGTAGAACTGTGATAAAAGATTTGAAGAGAGAGAGAGAGAGAGGGGTGGGTGGGGGGGGGGGACTTGGGGTGCAGCCAAGAACATGGTGATTACTTTGAATTATAATTTATATAGATTCGATTGAGGTCTAGTACAGCCTACATCTGAAATCCAGAACGGATTAAGAAGTGGGTCCGTTAATACATCCGGTAAACTGAAATCCTGAGAGAATTACTCAATTGATGGATTGTTATTATTATATTATTAAAGGTTTTGTAAAAGTAAACATTTCAAAGCGTTTCCCTCTCTGAGCGTCTGTTGTATTTCTGTGTTTTTGTCCATAAAATCAGCAAATTGATTAATAATAATAAAAGCCAGTAGTCCTGCATTAGCACTCCGGTTCTGCGATCTAAGTCTGAGAAGTCTGCTTGGGTGAAGGTGAAGTGGAGGATTAGTGGACCGGGCAGTGGTTTGGGCACAACCAGGTTATAACTGAGCGTCTGCTTCTCTCGTCTGCTGTGGTTGGTCCCCAGGTTTGGGATGGCGGTGAATGTGTACGCCACGTCTGTGTCCATCGACAACCTCAGTCGACATGACATGCTGGCGTGGGTCAACGACTCTTTGCACCTCACCTACACTAAGATTGAACAGCTCTGTTCAGGTAAGGTCGGAGGTCAGACACATCTCGACACATTCACATGCAGAACAAGATGACAGGAACTAAACCGAGGTCGTTGTGTGCGTGTGTGTTTCCCAGGAGCGGCGTATTGCCAGTTCATGGACATGTTGTTTCCAGGTTGCATCCTTCTGAAGAAGGTCAAATTCCAAGCCAAGCTGGAGCATGAATCGATACACAACTTCAAAGTTCTTCAGGCAGCTTTTAAAAGGATGAGTGTTGACAAAGTCAGAATACTATCATTACGTTTTCCTCTACATTTTTGATAATGATTAAGATGTTTGTTTTTTTGTAATCACACGGAAGCAGCGTAAGAAGCATTTCCTGTTTCCATCCTTCAGATAATTCCTGTAGAAAAGCTGGTAAAAGGGAAGTTCCAGGACAACTTTGAATTCGTTCAGTGGTTCAAGAAGTTCTTCGACGCCAACTACGACGGGAAGGAGTACGACCCTCTACTATCCAGACAGGGGCAGGACGTGGCCCCCGCCCCCAACCCAGGTGATCACTTTAACCACAAACCAAAGAGAACCCCAGGTAAACCAAAGAGTTTCGCCCTTTGCTGCACGGCCTTGCTGAGCTTTGGATGGCTCTAAAGCGCTCCCTGCAAGCCAGCGGTGCGATCCACACACTGGCCGCCGCCCTCCTCCACCCATCTCACGGCCCGCCATTTACCAGCAGCACCACGCCGAGTGGGTACCACCGAGCCGCCGGCGGGGATGGAGTTGATCCCCGCCAGCGGCTCGGGAGAGGGGGGGGGTGGGGGGGGGGGGGGGGGGGCGCAGCGTCAGTGGAAGTCCCCGACACATGCAAACTGTCTTCCCCAATTCTAATTGGTCGTGCTCAGCGACGGAAACATCCCCGTGTCCTGCAGCGAGCAGCTGATGCGACGCCGCTTGAGAGAAGCGTGACAGCGGCAGCCCGACTGGCCCTGCTGTGTCTCTGTGGAATCTCGTCGAGTGAAGATCATGAGAAAAAATCTTAATTGTGCGTGCAGCCTGCTTGGTGATTTCCTCACTGGTTGGGCCGGGGTTATGAATGAAAAGATTTTCATTTCCAGTTTCCAAACTGGAATAATGTGTGTTGGCATGTTTGGAGTTTAACACCTTGGCTGCAGCACCGACTGAGGGTTAGTTTCTGTTTTATAAGCTGGTGACTCAAATGAGGGGTGCGTTTTTTAATCATAATTGGGCTTTTTAAATCCGGCAATTTAAATGTGCGTCTTTCACAAAAGTGGTTTTGTAAAGTAATTTTAAATCCTTTCACACAAAAAAGGCAAAGGCACAGCATTATGCTATAAGCCGATAGCATCAGCTCTCTGTGATGTGCCGTGTCCATCGCCACAGTCTCTACAAAGCAGAACGTGAATGATATAAATCAGTTTTAATTTCCATGATTAACACCGACGATCATCTCTGACCGCTCCAGGACCACAGAGGACATCGCCAACAGTTCCCAAAAACATGCCGACACCACAGCGCGTCCAACACAACACTCCAGCCATGAGGAAGAATCCGTCTTTGTCTAGAAACGGGGGCAGCGACGCTGAGATCATGGAGCTAAATCAACAGGTAGACAACAGCACTCTCCAACCGCGTCATCTACCTGACATCATAGGTTCACACCCACTGAAGGCATTCCTTGTATTAACGTTAACAGCAATAACAGCAGCGTGTGCAAATGTTGGTTTGACAAAGAATAACTATCGCCCGTACTGTTCTCAATGTTATAAGTTCAAACATATGGCGACTCATTCCTGTCACTTTCTGCCTTTCCTTTCCAAGCTGATGGAGTTGAAGTTGACTGTGGACGGACTAGAGAAGGAGAGAGACTTCTACTTCAGCAAACTACGGGACATCGAGCTGATCTGCCAGGAACACGAGAGCGAAAACAACTCTGTCCTCAGCAGTATAATCAACATCCTCTACGCAACAGAGGTATCCGTCCGCTATCAGCAACAAACGCTGGCTGCATTGCACCATTCTCATGTGCATGTTCACCAGAGTGAGTGAGTAACGACAGAGAGCCAGAGAGGAACCTCCAGCTCAGTAGCAAGAAAACCGCGTTCAAAACCATATTGACATTTTTTTCATTTTATAGAATCCAGTCTTGGAATATTACCGTACTTAACAGTACGTCCTGTGGCTCTCTCTATAAGATTGGTGAAGGAGAAAAAATATATATATTTATCTATTATTTATTCCAATATATCTGTATATAGACGTCTTAAGCAAACATTATTTTGCATAAATTGTAGAGAATAGAGAACAATTAAAAAACATTGTATGATCACTGCATTGTGGATCCATTCAGAGTCCTCTTTGATCCAGATATTCTGGAGAGGGGTTAACGGAAGAAAAAAACCCCTGAATATTTACTTTTCCTCTTTGTTTACCAGGACGGCTTTGCACCTCCAGAGGATGAGGACCTCGATGAACAAGCTCACCTGGACCAGGATGAATACTGAGCCCTTCCTGCCCCCGCAACGCCTCGGCCATCTCCCTTCTTTCCTTATTTTTTACCATCTCTTGTTTTTTTACTCTCTCTGCACGCTCTCTATAAATACTCGCCATTATCCCTCCTCTCCCTCAGTCTTTTCTTTTCTTTCTCACATGTATGTGTTCCCAACCTTCCCCCATCCGCCCTCTGGCCGTCTACAACACACTGTACACACAACTACCCAGCATCCTCCTCTCTGCCTCCACTTACTACAGCGAGAGGAACAGTAACGTACGACATATCCCAGTGATTCAGCAGGAGCAACGGAGAAGAGATTTTGTGCCGTGCCTGGCGTGGAGGCTGTTGTGGCAAACAGTGGGGTTCGGGTCTGTAAATATTGCTGACGTTGCGATTTGTGAGAGAACGATGTCTTTGCTCACTATGGAGTTATTTATTTGATTAACTTTGGCGCGCAGCGATACTTCCTAGTAGAGCTACTAAAACTGTAACAAATGTGACATGAAAGCAGCTTCCTATTTATTTAACTTATATTTAATTAAGATTAACTTACTGTAGCAAAATTGGTGCAAAACCTGCTGTACGTGATTTGAGAACAGAGGCCATGTGTGCTGCTTCAGTTCTGCATAGTGCTTGAGTCAGCATCAAGCTTTTCTGTTCCGTTGGGCTCACAGCATGTAGAAATGCTGAAGGAAATCCTCTGGTGTATTGACACAAGGCGTATGATCAGTGCTCTGTGACTCTTCATTAGTGATCAGCAACATATCTGAGCATGAGAATGTTACACATTGACTGTGAACGAGTGATATTTTGTATATGTACGTTGTGTTGAGGTTTTGTCTGATGTCGCACGATCCTGGTTCATCGCCGATGTATCTTTCAGGCCGACATGCAGAAGTTTGAAATCTAGAGGTGAAAAGCCACCCGCAGACTGACAACAAGGTTATAGATCGTAGCAGTTATAACGTTTTATTCTAAAATATAGAGGGAGCCTGACACTGAATTAATACAGATACGTTATTCACCCAACAGGAGCTGCCATGTTTTGTCCTGCTAACACGACTGTGTTTAGACTTTCGATTTGCTGTGAACGGTTGCCCATGGTATATGAGTTGTAATTTGGAAGAAAGTCCGAATTAGGAAATCCCTCTACATTTGAATTCACATCATACGCATCAAGTTTAACTAAGGAAGCCTCCTTGGTCCTTCCTAGCTGTTTTTTTACTTGCAAGCCGGATGAAATCTGCTCTGGAACTTGCATTTATTGATCATGTAAACATCTACTGAACACTCATGTTTTGAGTTTTGAATAAATAAACAGTTGTGAAATCAATGGTGGTGGTTCATTTTAAATAAGAATGGGTTGATAATGCAACCTCACAATTGCCCCGTGTTCACTTCACGAACCCTGCAAAGAGTAGTGTGATCCAAGTTAATCAGTGCTCAGTGCACCACATTAAAGGCTGTGTAAATGTAGGACAAACTAGACACACTAAACCTGGTTACTTCTTCAGAGTATTGATGGTGCTGTTATTCATTCATAGATATTAACCCTGGAGAGCCTTGTGTTTGCATTACACGGTCAAATACGGACCGCAGGGCCTTACATGATAACCGTTTCCTCTGAGCAATGTTGTGAAATAAAGATATTTTCCCATTAAAACGTTCCAGTGAGTATTGTTGGGTAATTTTAAATCTGGTGTCTGCAGTGCAGTTCCCATCGGGGGATTAGCTCAGATGGTAGAGCGCTCGCTTAGCATGCGAGAGGTAGCGGGATCGATGCCCGCATCCTCCAAGGTGTCTTTTCTACTTCTGCGTAAGCCTTAAAGTGAACAGTTTCAGATCTAATACCGTTTTCTAGAACCAACATAGCACCTTCTCTGGAAAACACCTCTTTAACTGACTACTTCTTCAAGTAGTTCAAAGTGTAAAAATAGAGTTACTTTTGAGGAACGTGTGTATCTGACACATTCTCTGACCAAACCCACTGACGCAACACAAACATATGATGCAGCTAAATGGTTTGTCTGTGATGCACTTGAGGAATGTCAGAGGCCAAACGTTGCACACATCCTAAATGTATGCGGGAGCTGGCTGGATGTGGGGTCGTGACGGGAGAATGAACCTGCGGTTGCATTGAGGACCAGTAGGGGGCCTCAACACGTCACGTTTTGTGTCGGAGTGAAAGTTGCACCAAGTCATGTTGGTAGCGTGCAAATTCAGACCTGAAATAGCATCGAGGGTTTCTTTTATGAATGCAATATTTAATTTATCGTGCAGGGGAGGGGAACTAGCGACCTACCTGTGCCTTTTCCATTTCCGAGGGCCCGCAAACCGCGGAAGCACTGCAGGAAGGATGAGACGTGCTGTTTTGGTGGTGTTGTTTTCTACCCGCCCCAAGTTCGTCAGCAGAATGAGGTTCGATTCCCTTTGCTGTGCTGCACTACTTATTGGTCATTCCAGTCAATTTGAACCCCAACTAAACACGGAAGTACAACTCTAACCCCAGCTCCAGATTAGGATTATTTATCCATTTGAGAAGATTGAGATTTATTTTAATAGCAGGCTAAATGATAAAGGTTTGTCTGTCCATTCTGCTCCTGTAATCCTGCACACTTCCCTGCTGTGGGACCAAAAGGGGATTATTTTATTTGGTTTTAGATTAAATAAGTAAATGTAAAAAATGTTAGAGCTGTAAACAAGTAGAAAAAACAGATATCTTTAACGACCATTTGAACCGATTAACCGGTAAATTGAAGTCATGATTTTAGCGATTACATGTTAATATGTAGCCATTCAGATGCTTATAATCTAAAAGTTTATGTTTTTTTGTCAAATGGCAAAAAAACAAAACCAAGAACAGGAGAGAAATTGAACGGTAAAATGATTTGTGTGTGTGGAATAGTCAAATCTCAAACCCCTAACATTTTCTTCACCATGTAACCCGGCATGCTGTAGAGGAAAAGAGCCAAGATGGCCATCAGCAGGAGTGCAGTGACGATCTTGATGGTCAGCCACATGTACTGGTCACAAATCAGGTGTTTCACCGCTTTAAAAGGGATGAGGAACCACAGGAGGGCGATATCTGGACGGCTGAAGGAATAAAGGGACAAAGTAAGACGAACATCTAAATAAAAAACACACAAACAATAGAATGCATAGTATGGGGGGAGTATTGATTTCACCTGAGGCCACAATCAGTTCCTCTTAATGGGTTTCCTTATTGCAGCGGAGCAGTTTTTAATACATTTTTAGTTTTTAAGAACTTCCCACACAGTAATTTGCTTTCTCGATAATTCAATGAAACAAAGCTGAAGGATGAAAAGGTAACAAGGACTGTAATAGTCCATTCAACTGGTGAGAACATTTCTAGCTTTGGACGTTATACTTCCAAAGGTAAGACAGAAAAGGGAATGGTTGCATGTATTCCTAAATAAATAAAGATAAAAAGGTTAAAAATGTCACTATGACAGAAATAGCATCAGCCATTATTTCTACTTTAAAAAAAAGGAAAGCATGCATCTGCTAGATTTTGTGATGAAATTCATATGACAGACAGAGCCGTTCGTTGAATATTTATAATTATGGACAATACATGGTCCACACTCTTCTTTTGTTTGTTTCAAATACATTTGTACCGCTTAAAGAAACAAATGTACAAATGACAACATCACCAGAAAATTGAAGTTCACAGGTCAATTTATTCACAAATATGAAATATCATACATAGGCGCATAATCAGAACAGGACAATAAATTGTTGAAGCAAGAAGATCTTTACTCAAAAACAAGCCAACTCGTATGAGAACACTGGACATTGAATGAATACAAAGGGATTCAAATTCACCTTTATTAAAGACAGGAGAAAAACTGCAGTACCTATATGTTGAGATCTGTAGACATTAGATTACATTAAAACCCAATGACGCATCCACAAACAATCTCTGATTACCACTGCTATCGTAGTAGTGCATCTAGCATTTAAGTAAGTAATTAGCAAAACGTTCACAAAACAATTCTAATTATGACTGAAAACACGCCCTTTGAAAAAAAGTATTCTTCCTTTGGTTTTAACTCAAGCTCCCAACATTTTCTTCACCATGTAACCCGGCATGTTGTAGAGGAAAAGAGCCAAGATGGCCAGCAGCAGGAGAGCAGTGACGATCTTGATGGTCAGCCACCTGTACTGGTTACAAATCAGGTTTTTTGCGGCTTTGAAAGGGATGAGGAACCAGAGGAGGGCGATATCTGGACGGCTGGTGGAGCAGAGAAACGTAAACACAGTTACTCAATGCCAAAGACAGTCTCCAATATGAAATGCTCAGAGACGGAGGTTTGTACTAAAGTGCTGATTTGACCGGAGGGAAGAACCGGCTCACCTCCACATAAGAGACAACTTTTGTTTTGCTGTGGAAGTTGGCCGATATGAAAATATTTGAGGGACGGCAACTTGTGTTTGATCTACTGGGCCTAAATCCTCTTGCCCATACTGTCATTGCTTTTATTGTTTTATTGTTTCTTTCAGTACCTTCTAAATTGCTGTACAAAATAAATGTATTATTCGTATTATTTATTAAGAATTACTACAGAATTTGATCGTGAAATGATGTTCTAACTTCCACCTCAATAGTTTATGCCTTCAAAGCTCTGTATATCGTGATTTTAAGATGAAAAAAAAAAACATTTTTGGAAATATGTTCATATATGTTCGATTTCTTTTTATTCACACTATGTTGTGAATGTCCTTTGAACACCCTTTATCTCAATATGCCGAAATGTGGCTTAATGAGGCTGCGTAAACTGAACTGGTTATTTCATGTCTTATTTGATTTGTGCAGGTTTAATTAGGAGGCAAAGGCTGCGCAATCTTCTACAATTTGGACGATTCTCTTTAATAATCTACTCTTTGCCACCTGATAGCACAGAGTAAAACATTATGTCTAATTTGTTTTATATTGTCTTTATCTTAGATCAAAGATGAAGGTGAGGAACTAAAGAAGGCTGCTGTCTGCGAGGCTGAAAGGACAAAACACAGATGTTCAGTAATGCACACTTTAGGCATTAGAGACTATTATTTTTCTAAAAACATTTTTGAATTGAAATACAGACATTACTAGATGACCAAGCAAAAGACCAGATAGATAAACAATTTACAGTATTTTGAGAACTTTGAGAAGTAAAACACAAACGATAGCAAGAAACAGCAACTTACCATGTAAAGAAAGAGGATCCTAGGAATAAGTCCAGAACCAAGTCAATTCATAAAAATCTCTTTCCTTCCTTTCAGGGAATCTGCTTATATTGATAACATTATTTGATTTTGTATTTTTATGATAGTTTAAAAAATGTTTATCCTTTTTTTTGTCTAAGAACTTGATCACGTTCATTTTTGGACAGATTTATCTTTTTATTTATTCCTGTATTTATTATAATTTTATTTATAGAACTTCATTTATTTTCCTGGCCTGTTTTTGGAGTTTTTCGTTTAGCTGGATAGGTGTCCTTGCATTTGTGTGTCTTTGTGCAGACGGTGAGGATGGAAGGCAGAATAGGCCGACCATGAATAGGCTGACCATGTAATCGAGTAACAAATCAAAGCAGTTGTCAGTAGTGCAGATGTGCACAGAGGGCTCATGAGAGAACCTCCTTCATACTTGGGTTTCTCCAGTGGCTCTGGTTCATTGCGTCCTTCCCCAACCGGGCTCCTCTCTGCCTCCTCCCCTGTCAGGAGGTGCAGCTCTGCTTCCACTTTTCCCTGATGAGGACGACAAAAATCAACAGTTGCGATGAGGGCCTTAAAGGTGGAGAGTGCAATGACCTAGTGTCACCACACTCTTTGTTTGGTTAGTCTGTTCTGTAGCGGCACGGCCATGTATGGACATACGAACGGCTCATTCTAAAGAAACATTTTAAAGACCATTATTATTTATCAATACCATGTTCAATTTCTGCTGGTATATTCCCTGGAGATGCTACAGCATGTTCTTTATTTCTCTATTCTCCAGCTCATGAAGCCATTTTTATAAAATCTCTACTTTGACCTACTGTGAGTTCTAACTCGTCCTCTTCGTTTCTGGCCACAAATGGCCACCAGCCTTTGATCCTCTTCTGTTTGAAGATGGAGACGGTGGGCATCTCTCCTTCATTGGTCGCCATCTCTAAGGAGCACTGCTTGGCCGACTTTGCACCGCGGGGAAAGCGGTTGAGATCCAGCTCGATTGCACCTGTGAAGAGATATTGTTTAACTCAGGGGAGCTAAATTGGTTGAATAAACAAGAAGTGCTTAATAGACAGAGCCATGTCTCATGTCCTGATACTAATTCAATCTCTCAAAAGGGACATTTAGTAATCAAAGCTCCCAGTCAGTGAGGTATTGCGCCGAAGGTTCTAATGTATAATTGTCCACTGCACCTAAGAAGTCGTCCGCTGAGAAATGGTCGGCGTCCCACACTTGCAGATTAAGACGAGCTGGAATCTTGTATTCGGTCTCGTCCCAGGCAAACATGGACTCTTTCTTGGAGATGACGATCTTCTCTTCAGCCATGAGGTAGTCGAAGGGGTAGACGAAGCGCCAGTTGAAGTTGCCCTCCCCGGTGATGGAGTGGTAGTGGACGTCAGTGTCCTGCTTGTCCTCCTGCTGCCCCTTCAACCAGCTGGGGAAATGGAGTTTAGACAATCTTAAATAGTGTTTTTGAATGAGTGGTTATATGGTTTACAAACAAATGAATCCTCAAAAACACATAAAGGTAATTATTACCCTCGGACAAATATGTCACTTGACTTCTCGCCAGTGAAGATGTCATCGTCCTCCAGAACGACCTCATCTGTGTTCCAGATGATCACCCTCAGTTCAAACCTGGACCCGAGCAAAATGACAAAAAGCTACATTTCTTCCCAGATGAACCAAACATTTACTCCGCTAAAAGCTCGAGGTGACAGCGTTGACCAGAAACATACTTCTTTGGTTTCCTTGGTGAAATATCCAGAGGCGGCCCAGGGGCAGTCATGTCCTTAGGAAACATATCTACCCACATCTCAATCCTCCCCTAAAGACAACAGAAACAAGCTCTTCAACCATGCAAATTGTCCACATTGATGTGATTGAAAGGAGTAGCTGGCTGGAGTCGAGCCAGCAGGAGAACCCTGAGTGACGCACTTGTTCAATTCCTGGTTTGTCAGGGTGGAGCAGAGGTCTGGTCTCCACGTGCTCCGGCACCAGTTTGCAGCCGACCCGTGGGATCTCCTCCCAGTGCTTCAGGACGGTCAGGGCCAGATGTTCGTCCGTCTGCTTCTTTAAACCTGATTATCAAATACTAATACTTATTTCAGCTACTAGGTGTACAGATGCTGCTCCAGAGCAATGATATTGCCCGGCTATTAGCACAATGCCTGAAAACGACTTATACCGTTGTCATCCTCGATCTCAGTTGGTGCCATGAAGACGCGGTTTTCCACCTTCACTCTTCCTCCGGGGCCGTAGTGAGGCCCATCCAGTTTGCCCTCCTTGCAGAGCTTAGCCAGGATTTGTGTTGGTTTCATCGGGTCCCGCCACACGTTGTAGCCGTGGCTAAAGAGAAGAGCAGGCGCAAGAGACCTTGTTGATGAATTTACTCTTCTACTGTAAATTTGAGGTATTTGTAATTGACTCAACTATTCATAACAGAGTACTTTCACAGGTTTTACTACTTCAACTAAATGAAAGACCACATTCAGCCACATTTAAAAGTTGATTTGATGTATTACCATGTGAACGAGGCTGTAACCTTAATATAAAGAGTCGTCGAGATGCGTCACAACGTCCTGTGTTTAATAATCGTTTGCTATTCTTCCACAATCCATCACACACGGCCGCAGGGAGCCTGGTGTCTCTTACATGGCGTAGTTACTTGTGATGCCACACGTGGCCCTGTGTTTGCTGTAGAAACGGTTCTCCAGGTCAAGTTTAGTTTCTCCGATCAGATCGTCGGTGCCCACCAGGTCCCAGTCATAAATTGACACAGTGAGTGTGGAATCCATTGGGAACGTGGCATCCACGTCAAAGGATCTGACACGATGACAAAAACAGCATTTGTCAGGTTCGCATGTACATTCAAACATGCCAGACGTTGCCGTAACTTAGCGGGATTTAGACAAAAGGGAGTAACGACCATTTTGAATTGAGTGTTTGTACTTACTTGCCAAACAAGGGGTTGAGTTGCTTTGAGATGTAGTTCTCTTTGTCTTTGATCTCCGTCTTACCCAGTTTGATTGCAATGTATGGATCAGCTTTTCCATTAATGTCAGCTGGATGCAGATCTGTTGCCTACGAAAAGAAGAAAAGAATTCAAGAGACAAATGGATAGCACACCCTGAGAGGTCTATTTTATTCATGACAATAATAAATCCATGAACCCTGGATGTGCAGAGCCCACAACCTACCCTGATAACGTAGATGCGGACGACGATGTTAATGGGATCGTTGTGTGGAATGTTCTGAAACATTCCCATGGTAGACTCTAAGCTCACGTCTCTCTGCATTTCATCGGACACCTTGTAGATGCACAGAGAGCCCTGCAGGGACACACAGTCAAACCAATGCATTGTTACATAGCAAGCAATATTGGGGAAAACAAAAGGAAAAATGCACGGTTTTAATTAAATGACAACGGTTTAAACGGACAATTGATTTAACGGAAGAATAATATATTTGATGTGCTCGAAGCACTTTGTCCTTACTTTGAATTTTCCAACAATTCTGTCCTCATCGGTCACGTTTTGGTCGTCTTCATCGCCACCTTTTCCTCTGAACAGGTTAAAGCTGTGGAGCCAGTCTTCAAAGTTGTCAAACTCGCTCTCTAGTTCTTTCGAGTACACCTTTTTTTAAGAGAACACACGTTTGTTGAAACACATGTTTGGTTTTGAATGATCTCTATTGCACATCTCTATTTCTTTAGGTTATGAGAATTGCTTTCAGCTGTGTCTTCCACCTTCAACTCATCCAGCTTGGGTTTTTTCTTCTCGGACGGATCGATTGCGTGCTTCTTCTTGTCCTTCTTTCCTTTTCCTCTCTTGGGGCCTTTCAGAGGAGAGTCATCGGGTTTGATCTCTGAGTACCGGTCAGCGGTGAGGACGGGGTGGAGAGAAGCAGAACATTCAAGACATTAAAGATTTCCAAAACCAGAAGTTACGTTATGCAAGAAGCATTGAATTGAATGTTATACTACTAAAGTCATCCTCCGTCATATCATACCAACGTATATGATCTGTAATAAAGTGTAAACTGCATTGGCAGAGTAATAATAACCTCAATGCCTCTACGCTGCTCCCACTGTGTGCGATGGGTTAAAAGCAGAGAACAATTTCCTGTGTGTGTAAAATAATACATGGCAATAAAAATGGTTTCTTCTTCTTATTATGAGAGCACAGCATAGAATCTGATCACATAGGCCGATCGTGTCATCAAGCTGCCCCGTTGGTCGTTTTCATTGACAACCTTCTCAGTAAGCACAGTACACATATGCACCCATGGGCCTTCTGGGGCTACGAGGTGCATCACTGCACTGTCGAAGAAGTTAGCAGGCTCATAGAAGATGAACATGCACAATGGACTGTTGTTGTACTCCACTACATCAGAATAAGGAGTTCTTCTACTTGTGGTTTGGGGCTGACAAAAACAGCTGTCTTCTTTGTCTCTTTATCAGGGTTCACCTCCGCCGTCTGCATTGTCCATGTCATCTTTGTCCTCTGAATCTGAGAGAGCAGCTTCCTGAGCCTTGAGAGCCTGTAGGAGCAGAAGGTCATTTCTTTACTTGATTCATCAAAAAACAAAACACGATGTGGAGAAAACCGAGTAAATCAACTTTTGAGTATTTTTTTAGCGTTTCATTTCAGCTGTAATCATAATTTGCTCAAAATGCATTTGTCCAACTGCAGCAGGTAGAGCAAAAGGACGAGTTTTCATGTTACTCACCTCTGTCAAAGTTTCAATAGAGGCAAAATATTTGGACCACCAGTCCAACATGCTCTCATCAAGTTCCTCCTCTTCAATCTCATCCCCCTTCTTCCGCTTCTTCTTTTTCCCCTTTCCATCCTTGTCATCGTCCTTTTTGTTTAAAAACATTACAGCCGCTCTCAATAAAGATTTGCAATTTTTTGCAACATGAAATTCAAACCAGGTGTAATGAATTTAGCTTACCTCCACTTTGACCACAGCATCAGAGCCCTAGGTGGAAAACCATAATGCAACATTTCTTTACCATGTCCAGTTAGTAGAATTACCGTTTGAACTGGATCAAGTTCTTTAAATAAAGATCCAATCAAATTTACAAAAAAGGAAACGTACAGAGTCCAGTTTGACCACAGTGTCCATCTTCTTAAAACCAGGCTCAGGCTCCAGGCTGACAACAATTATTTCCCCTGAAAGATAAAAGGAGAAACAACCGATGTGTTCATCTCTATTATCGTCATGTATGGCAAGAGGGATAACACTGTTTCAATTATTTTTGTTCTTAATTAACAATATTGCAAAGAGAATGCACATGGGGGACAATATCCAGGTTTTAGTCCCTACCCGTAGTGGAATGGTTATTGCCCTGCTTGTCTGTTGCCCTGTAGATGAACTTCCGCAGGCTGGGCACAGCGATGGAACCGACCAAAGTGTAGCGGCCGAAGGCCCTGCAGTCCACCACCCGGATGTTCAGCGGCGGGTGCAGCAGCTCGTTCTCAGGCAAGTCCTGACACACCAGACCCACAACCACTTTGACTGACTGCCTTTTCTTACTTCATGTAAATGCCATTTTAATTTAATGAAAGGTGATATATATATATATATATATATATATATATATATATATATAAGGAATTTAGATGATAAAATACCACTTCAAACCACTTGACAAGGGTGCTGAAGTTTGGGTTTTTCTTGTAATTGGGGATGAGGGCGGACTGCACTCCCTTTCCGGCACATTCAATGTCCACGCGAGGTCGATCCACCTGGGCCAGATTCACCCTCTTCAGGTCCCTTAAGCCCCAGAACAAGACCTGAGGAGAAGGTTCAGGATTCTTAATTGCGGTTTTACTTCCCCTTTATGTTACTAAATGAATCGCAGATCAAGCTCAAATCACCTCAATTCTGTATTTGCTGAGCACGGGTCTGATCCCCAGTGGCACCGGCAGGATGGGGCCGCGGTCCACGTCCGTGGGGCCGTCTATGGGAGGCAGGTCAGCTTTCCCATTAGGGCCAATCTAACGGAGCGAAGAAGGGAGGCTTTATGAATCCTTTTCAACAGTACGCTCACAACTGCGTGGTGTCTATGAGTCCAACCTGCAGCAGCTCAAAGGCTGCCAGCATTTCCCCGGCGGTGCAGTTCCCGCGGTAGATCTGATAGTACTCCAGCTGAGGAGGGAAGCGTGGGGGGCCGTAGTGCTCGTCCGCCATCTTGACCACAGGCTTGGCAAAGGTTCTGCCCATGAACTCAGCTTTACCCTGGAGGCAAAATGGTGAATTAATATAATAATTCTAGTTTGAATATTTGAAAGAATGGTCTTTTTAGCTTACCATGTTCAATTAATCATTGCTTATTCAAAAAAAGGTTGATATTGGAGTTGAATGAATTATTGTGTTTGTCCTACCAGCAGATAGAAACATGGCTTGAGATGCTCATGTTTCCAGGCCGACAAGATAAAAAAACATTGAAAATGAAAGAGCTAAAAAGAAAAAAATGAACAAAAGCAACATACCTAAAATAACCAGTGAACTGCAAAACAGACATATGTATCTATGTTAAAAATTAATTAAATTCTACTTGTTTAAATAAAAATACATGTTATCAAATCTCTCTTGCAGTCAGTGGTTATGAAGAGTCAACATTCTTGGTTGGCCACATACAAAAAGCACAAAATGTCTCTTGAAGGAATGCAAGAGGTATAAATTCATCCTTATGGATGCGTCTTATTCCTCTTGCATGCCTTTCAATACAATCTACTTTGCACACGTTACAGTGTTCCTACAGTACATCAAGCCATCAGAATCCACACTCTACTTATCCAATAGGTCATCCAAAACAATGGTGTTATTGACAGGAGCAAATATAAAAATTACAGTTAACAAAAGCATTCTTTCAAATGAACTTCTAGAATATTGAGAAACACATTGGTACTGTTGAACCACACACTGGATTTAGATTCATTTAGTGAGATTTCAAGTGAGGGACAGGGCTGATAAGAGTGGTAAGAGTGCTATCTGGTACTTCATCTGTGCGACGGTCGACTGTTTGCTCGCATTAATACAAATGGAAAAAGAGAGGGGTCTCTACTTCAGAACACATCTTACCACTGTGTCTTGATCATAGATTTCAATGACAATGATGGGAGGGTCGTCTCTCAGCTCCGCGGCCTCTCCGAACAACTCCACGTTCTCAAAGACCAGCAGCTGGTCCCACGTCGGGCACAGAGTCTCAGCCAGCACCTGGTTAGGAAAAGATGCAGGATGACGATGCAGGACGTGTTTTGGGGATAAATCGTTATCCCCAGCTTACGTAGCTGACATTGTGAAAAGCCCTTAGAGTGCGCTCACCTCAGTGACCTGGCTTTGAGTCGAGAAGAAGACTCTTGCAAAGGGATCAGACAGGCCTGTGCTGTCAGCGGCAAACAGGCTGCGCGCTTGGTACATGTGGACCCTCAGCTGGAAGATCTGCTTCACTGTGGACAGATGAAGAAGTTCATAAAGGAATGACCTGCACTTAGTTTGGACCCTGTTTATTATCCTTTTATTTCTACATCTCTAAAAAAACGTATTTTAAATATCATGGTTTCATAAAGATTTTCATCTCATTTGTACCATTAAACGCCATTTGCTGTTATTGCCAGTAAATATGATGTTGGCAAAGCAACCAGGAGTTCCCCTTTGACATTGTGTAAGGGGTTATACCTCCTTTCATTAGGAAAGTGGTTTTATCAGTGCATCTAATAGGAAGGAAAAGCGGATGGTCTTACTCATGTAGGTGAGGCTGATGGGAGGTGAGCACGGCATGCCGGGTCCTTTGGACAACTTGTTTTCCTCAAATCCGTTGGGCAGACCTCTCAGGTAGTCTTTGCGCTGTCGAGTCAGACCCAACCACAGATAGATCTCTATCTTGGACTGGACTGTCCAACCAGCAGGCCCAAAACCTTTCTTTCCAGGGATCTTTAGTACACAAGTGCAAAAAAAACCAGCCAATCACAGAGGGTTGAAAGGGATTTTGATGCAACATTCACCATGTGAAGCAGTTTAAATCACCTGCCTCTTCATTGATTATCTTACTATACCTAGTGTAAACTCACCCTGAGGAAGATTGTCTTAACTTTGCCACAGTCCTTTCCCATCTCCTCCCGTATAGCGGAATAAAGGATGTCTTTGGAGGGAACGCGTGCGTAAGCGATGCGCTTCCCATTACTTATCATCCATATGAAGACGTCGGGAACGCTGTGTTGAGGCTGCAATGAGAAAGACCACTCACATTTAACATGAGACGACCACATTTAAAACAGGGCATGTGCACAAAAAGTAAGCCATTTGTGATTAGTGGTCGTGGTGTTGCGGATCTCACTTCGTCAGCCAGGAAGCGCAGCCTCGTGAGGAAGTTGTGGGCCAGCTTGATTTTGTCTCTCACTGTGCTTTTCTTCACCTGGGTTCTCATGGCTTTGGCTTGCTGGCCGATGCTCTCCTGAACCCAGAAACAGCCCCAGTGTTTAGCCGGACAAGTGAAAATGTCAACAAGTAAACATCCTAACCCTCCTCTCGGGCTGACGCACCACTTCTGCCATGCACAGCTTCAGTCTCTCCCTGTCGAGTTTGGTTCTGCCGGACAGATTCTGATCCTGGTTTGCCAGTGAAAGAAACTGACTGAAAGAAGGGGAGTTGGGTCAGCGTCCAACGGCCAAGCTATTAGACTTCAAGTTTGAACCCGCTGGTTGTATAAACGCGTGACCACGGACCTGCAGCCCTGGCTGAGATCCTCGAGGACGCCTCTCAGTCTGCGCTCAGGATACGTCTTCTCTGTCTTGATGATCTCTTGCACATCATTGAGTCCATCCTCCTGCAATACCAATAGAAGACGTGGGGGCTCATTCAGCATAAAGGCCGACGCTGTTCATTTGGTTACTATTCCACTTTCAGTGTTGCAATGCTCGACTACTTATTGGGGGAGTTCACAACTTGCCAGCTTATCTGCAACGTTGTCTATGACGTTGGCGTTGTACAGCCTGCGTCTCTGGTCTTGCCACCAGCTTTTGATGTAGACACAGGGCTTCCTCTCAAAATACGGCAGGTGGAAGTAGTTTCTGACGATGCAAATAATACATTTCATCAAAATGAGAAGAAACAAAATGTGAGTATCTTTGTTTTTTTGTTGCATGTGCGCTCTGACCGGTCAGTGACGACGGGTTTCATGGGAGGAGTCGTTGCCACTGAGGTCAGGTCCCCGTCCTCGTCCGTCTCCTCGTCACTAGAGTTGTGGATCAGTTGGGTTTCCTCTTCGCCACCGTCTCCTCCTCCCTTCTTACCCTTCGTTTTTGGCCCTGCAGCGCCATCCACCTCGTTTCCATAGTAACCTGGCAGACAGCAGCTGCGTTAGGACAGTCGCGCCCTTACACGACTATGATGTTAAAAACCTTTGAAATGTTGCGACTCCTCTTAGATCATGAAAGTTAACCGTTGCACCTCGCAAGGGAGATTTGGGCTTTTAGAACATTCGACTTCAGAGACATATTTCCATCTTTGGACCAATTAAAACCACAATGTTTCATCCCACTCACGTTACAGAAAGACGTCATGCATTCTATTACATCAGGCTTTCGACAGACAGTCATTCCTGGCACATCAAAAAACCGGCTTATTGCTAATCTTTTTTTTTTTGTCATTAAGTAGGCCCTACTGAATTGAACAACATTAATGGATATTTTATATTATTATAGATAAGGTCTGAAAATGAATACTAGCATAACATTTTATGGCAGCTTTATGATGCAGACACTTTTTATTTCTAAGGACAAAGAAGTAGCCTTCTAAACACTAAATGATCTTTCAAAAGTCTCCAAAGATTCAATTTGACACTTAAGAAGAGTCAGTGAGACACAGAGTGAGACAAAAAGAGTAGATAATTGAATATACCTATGGTGACTTCAAAGTTGATGGGCTTATCGCCGATCTTTCTGTCGATCATTGTGGCCTCCAGGAAAGAGCCAAAGAGAAAAAATTCCTCAACCTTCCCGGTTGCGGTCTGTAATGTGAACAACAGAGTGTGAGAATTTCAGAAAACGTTTTCTTCATTAGGTTAAAAGTTGAAAGCAAGACACAAGACTTTTGTTCCGCTTGTCTTTGTTAAGGTATAAATAAACGTAGCGGTCCTGACAACCTTGTAATCCGAGCTGTCGGACAGTGAGAACTGAATCCCAGAGGTATTTTGATCCCCCTGTCTTAAATTGAATTTGCTATGCGACTTACATTGTCCACCAACAGAAAGATGCCACATCAATACAAAACACATGTTAATAATGCAGCGGGTGGGGCTAAATAAAGACAATCAATAATTCATAACTACCCGGGCACAATGCCCTGTCAGCGAGGTGTAACAGTTATCTCCCTCTGCATGTCTGCCCCTGCCAGCAGGGACCCACCTCGGAGATGTTGGGTATTCCCTCCAACTGCACATCTGTGGAGTTGGAGATGTCGGGCGAGGAGGGGTCCAGGATCTCCACGCCCAGGCTGATGAGCAGACGGGCCCTGAAGGACACGCCCTCTCCCAGGCCCTCGTTTAGCTCCTGGTACTCGTCCATCAGCGTGTAGGTTCGCGTGGAGCCGTACATGTTGACCCAGGCGGGCCCCAGCGTGGGCAGGAAGCCTGAGGGACAAGGAATGAAGAGGATGTGTGTTTGCCGATTGTCAGCACTGGTCAAAAGAACATGGTGATCAGGTGCGAGGCGAGGAGAACTTCTCGGAAAACAGATCCAAAAAAGATCCAGTCACCTTTGTCGCCATCGTTGGAAATGGTCCGCAGGTCTAAGAAGTGTGTTCCTATGGCAACGTCGTTCACTTTGTCCGAGTCGCGCAGCTGGATCTTCATTCGCTTGCACAGCGGCGGAAACATCTCGGTGAAAACAATTTGCTCGTTCCAGATGGGCTCGTAGCAGCTCTTTTGAACTGACGTTTTGCCCTGTAATCGCACACCACACAAGGATATTCAAATCAACTTAGCGGTTGGACCGTCAGTGTGAGATTTGGACCTGACACAGAGGGACATACATGTCCAGGATCCTAACAATCACTCACTCTCTGCCCAGCAAACTGCACTTGGACATAAGGATCAACCAGGTCCTTATTTTCTCCTATGAAGGCCTTTTTGACGTTGGCCATGATGCTGGTGTTCATCCTGGGGAGGCCCTCGGCTCTGTAGATCTTCAGGTAGTAACGGGCCCATTGTCGCTCCGCAGGCACCCCTTCCGGGATCAAGAGATTGCTGAAACAGAAATGCACCATGATGGCATAATATGATAAACAAGATTGCAGGGTTACTGCAGGAGGGTTAAATCTTAATTTAAATATGTGGATTAATCAAGCAGCCAATTGAGGTGCAAATCATGTTAATCAGGATGACTTTTGAAGCTTGTATTTGTTTCCCAATATAGTTACCCCTCTATGTCATCGTCCTCGGATTCATTGGCCTTGTGTGGAGTCTTTATCGTGTCTCCTTTGGCCACAACTGCAACATCACACTTAACGTAGCCTTTGCAGCCCGCTGAGATGTCCTCGGGGTCGGACAACAAAGCCCACTTGTGGTAGAACTGATGTTCTGAAAGACAACGAGAAAAAGACAATTGAATCGACAGTTCATCAAACAAATGCTGATTTCCAATGAGTCTTTACCAGGCTGGAAGTAGATTGTGCCAACGTCCAGTTTAAAAGTTCCAACCAGTGTTCCACTACGCAGAAGATTTTTGGAGTGAATTACCTGAAGTTTAGGGAAATAAAACATTGCCATATCACAATTCTCTTGTAGCCTCTTGTTTATTAACTGGACATTATTATGAATCGAGCAACTTACAGATATCTTCAGGATTTTGTCGAACATAACATCTGGAGGAACATGGAAGTCGAACACGAAATACTGGGAAGAGAAAGGAGTTTACGCAATCAACACTGTCTATAAATCCATAGTGAGCTTTTGCCAGACTCAAAGGATCATAGATGCGACATCTTGTTACGGCTGCTCACTTCGTTGTAGTACGGGCAGTTGGTCGATTCTTTCATTGAGGTGTACTTTTTGTCTTCTCCAATCTCCACACAGACAATTGGATCCATATTCAGCCCAATCAGCTGCCTGGCTTCAACCACTGTCACACTGATCTGGAATTAAATAAATAGCGGCGATATCGACGGATTGATTGACTTTCTCTTTCTTTTAAAATTACTTTTATACCAATTTTGACACACATGTAAATTAAGCATGAACCAAGTATAACAACATTAATATATTCCCTAATTGCTGGTGACAAATTCCTAATCATACAATCGAATAATTCAAGTGGGCCGATGAAGCCGTAAGACTGAGCTTACTTGGTAATCTACTGGTCTTCCAGAACTGGGCTCCATCTTTATGTCTGGCTTGGACCTGTAACACAGGTGGCGGACATGAAGAGTCACGTAACAAAACAGCCGTAAGCTCAGCGGAAGCATGCTCGCCTTTTATTGGATACGTTGTCGGTGACGGCTGTGACCGAGGCCAGCGACACGGTGTCAGCGTCTGGGCCTCTTCCCCTGAACATGCTCTGGCCATCCAGGTTTTCTGTCTCCAGGACAGCCGGCTCATCTGGAGATCGGGGGAAAGACGCGTTATGAGGACAACTTGTCGTTGCACGGTAAAGCGTCCTGCGTTTCATTCTGAAATGTATCCCGGGAGCTTGTTGTGCAAATCAGTGACGTAAAAATGGACATATGTGACAATTAAAAGCAGGAAAAAAGGTGTAACACTCGCAATAATGGGGAATTTTATTCTACTGCAGAATTGGTTAATAAAGGGCCCAAAAGACACAGTTATTTACAGCTCAATAATGTGATCAGAATATGGGAACTAACTGCTTGTGTAGTTGTTACTACACTACTTAGTTACTGATACCTCCGTTTCTGTCCTCCTTGTGTCCACGGTGCTTACTGCGCTTCATGGTTCAATTCTTTCTTGTGCTCTGCAAAAAAAACATGAGGAATTCAACGTTTCATAAACGATAGCATAACAAAAGCGTTGCTACAGATTTTGAGGCTGCAATTACTTTGACATTTGTATTTCCGAATGCTTTCAATTGATTAGAAACCAAACAAGTTAAGTATTTTCATGCATCAGGAATCAGGAATCCTTGATAAGTTCATTTTCCACCCATGTTCTACAAACATCACTTCTTCTGTAACACTTGACTTTAGATGACTAAAGTACAGGGTGTGCGTGATCATTTTGAGACGGGCTATACAATTAGCCCTCAAAAGAGCTTTTCAATTATTCAAATCAGCTCACCTTAATTCATTAATTAAAGAGGATACATTTCACATATCTTTTAAAAATTGATTCATTTAAGATAACTGATCTGCTGTATTCAGCAAATTGCCTTTTACACAGGTGCACACTTTTAATCCAATAAATGATAATCCAATGTGATAAAGGGTTACCCATTTCCAAGAAAAGCTTTTTTAGACATGAAATATACGCAACTAAAAATGTGGTCAACATTTTCAAAGATGTTATAAGTACTATTCAGTGTAACACAAAACTATGCACCACACATGTTAGACACACGCTTTTATGCTGTATTCACCATTTACTCAAAACCAAAAGCTCAGCAAAAAAATGAGACTAAAGGGCAACCAACTGCGAGAAACGAGGTTGTTAATGTTTCTGTTAACCAGAGAAAGAACTCTGCTCAACAATCTAAAAGATTAAATATAATTGATCAAAAGAAAGTTGTTAATGTGCAAAACATTGAGGCCTCAATACCAACACATTGCTATTCATGAAATACTATAAAGTTCTAATACATACCATACAAGAAAGCAATTATCTTGTCTCCCTCCTTTCAGTATCTCCAAGACGCTTCTTGCCAGTGGAACAGCAACCTTCTTCTCTTTTTCTATGGAAGTAACACTACACAAACATTTTAGACATTTACACAACAGTTAGCGATTCGGCTTCAAAGTGAAGTTGTACGGAAAGGAATTGGGTTCGTCCCCGTCTGAAGTTGTGCAGGAGTGATGTGATACACCAATGAATAGTGCATGAGTGATGAACCTGAGACTGGTAACTATAACTAGGGACTGCTGACAGACGTCACTGTGAGCAGAGTCTACCAATCATACACACAATGGGCTCTGCACAAATCAAAAGAAAATACTGTTCTATAACATGATCTTTTTATAAATGTTTTCAAATGTTTACACGGTTTTGGCAATGTGGATCTCGTTATTGTAAAGTCTATCGCATCGTACGTTAAACCGGTACGTCGCCGCAAAAGCCTCAAAATGTGTCAGCATAGGTGATCGATTCACAGCCATGAAACCAGTGAAAGAATTTCACGGAATTAAACAAAACGTCAGTCAAGGCCAGTTGGATTAACGCTCCTATTTAATCATTAATAGGATGATGTTCAAAACTGGGTCTTGGTGCAGACACACTGTCTTTTGTTGAGGAATCACCAAATACAGACCAGTCCTATTTGTCCTATTTAACGGTTTGCATTGCAAATGCTTTGAGGCCTTACGTTCTAACAACCAACCTCAGTTTTGACACACCAGTGTGGTTGATTTTTGCACAATGATTTTTTACTTGAACAAATGAGGATCAATTAAGGAAAGGATTGGGTGACACGTTTCCCCACAAAGAAGTAGTGGGACTGGTTATTTTGCATTGTTTTGTTTTGTTGAGGCACGCTTCAGCAACTAAGCAACTTCAATCGAACATCTATTAAATGCTGACGTACAAATCTTCATCTCATCAATTACACATTCGGCCAGTCTCCAAGCCATACCTCAAAGTCTAAAGTTGCTGGTATCCGATGATTCCAGGCTGTAAATGATTTAAGCGCTTAGGTCAGAGTTGCACGTGACATCCTGATTACATCTGGATCTCTATTCACGACATAATAGGTTGATTTAGCTTTTAGGGAATTAAACGGGAGACACGTTATCATTATTAGCAAACCAGGAAAATATCTGTATGTTTAAACCCACTCAGGGAATTTTTAACATTTTACGTTCAGAGATACATATTCAGTGGATATGCAGCAAGTTAAGCATCATGCTTAACTTTATGCAACTTCACTTTACTTCTCTAGAACTGTAAAGGGTGCTTCCTTTACCTTCCACATCCCTTAGAAGTGTGTGATACTCTTCGTGACACCAACCTGAACACTCTGCTGAGGGATTCTGCACTTAATTACATGATTCCAGCTGCGAGGGGGGGGGATCCTTGTTCTTGCAGGAAAGCGTGTAACCGTGTCAACAACCGTGCAAAGTTACTGCAGCATATCTCTGAGGCCTGCTGTCATCGAACGCATCGGAAACCCAGGAGCTAGTGCCATGATTGACACTTATTTGTTAGTATTATTGTAAGTATTGACCTTTAAAGAAAAAACAACAAGATGCAAGAATTCTTCACACCAGATGACGTCAGCCCGACGATGAAAAACGTCTCAAATGTATCCTACATGAAATAGAGTTCTTATATGTATTTGGATTAATATTTAGCTGACACTAATGAATATGCATGAGAGAGCAACCAAGGCCTTAAACTGACACCTTTAACAATGTCGTCTAGGATGAACCCTGGAATGACTTGATACCTACCATGCAATCTTATCCCGTGTGGGGGCAGCGTCCAACGGCCTTTTTCATCTGCTGGTTGTGGGCCGGTTATCTTTGTGCTCCAGTGACTCTGTGGGCACACCACCTGACGTGGTGTAATGGATCCTGGTGACTATTTCCCTCAAACTCCTGGTTGCTAGACTTTGGTGAGCTTAATCAGTGAAACACAGCCACAGGCCATTGTCATTGTTGGGGGCCCATTGTGAGCTACGAGGCAGCGAGCACGTAGGGCCGAATCCCCAGAACACATCAGGAACTTTCTTAACATTAATCACAATCTTTATAACGGGTTGGATCCTAATATGGGTTTAAATGTCTTCTTTGGTATATCAATACATCACTGCATCCGATGTTACATAAATGGACTAAAATGTTCATCTTATTTATATTTTACTGCCGACTTATTTATTCAAATAGACAGTGAAGACCTTATGCTGTGACCAACGTTGAGTCTTCATCCAACGGCACTATGAAGAACATTTTACGGTCAGCCGCTGGCAAGAATACACTCCTTCTAGACTGGTCTAAAGTTACTCAGTCATGCCTACAGTAGTGGGCTACATTGAATAACGTTACAGTATGAATGGAGGCTCCACCTGGTGGCAAAACAGCTCCGGTTCCATCCAACGTGAGTTGGAAACAGAAACATCCCCTGGACTGGTTCAACTCACCCTGGACTGGACAGGGTGAGAGACTGACTGACTGACAAGCAGCCCTAGTTCACTTAGTTCGCTTATGCTGCAAGCAGCCCTAGTTTTGTATTATAACCTCACTGTATTCGTTTATAATTTTCGCTATAACAGTATAGCGTGACATTTTTGCCAATAATCTTCTAGCACAGGTGACTGTGCGTGGTGGAAGGGGGGCCCCCAAATAAAATTCTGCTTAGGGCCCCCAAGAGGCTCGGGCCGGCACTGCATAGAGACACAAACACACACACACACACACACACACACACAGGTAAACCGGAAGTAGGAATGTTTCTAAAGGACTAAAGGAAAGTCAAGGCAATAGAGTGACCGTATGCAGGAACTATAAAGTCAATGATGCAAGCACATAAAAGGAACACTGGGATTTGAGCAGAAGTTCACCCCTAGTGGTCGAAATAATAATACTTGTAGAAATGTTGTAGAAATTGTAATTTGTCCAATGTTAGTTAGTAGTTATTGCATTAGTATGTTATATGAAGTGAATGCAATATGAATCAAACACAATGTATAGTCATGTATGTCTTAAATATTGTACAGGTGGGGACGGATGCCAATTGCCGTCCTTTATGTATTTCTCCAACAAAATATTAGAAGAAATCGCATTTAATAATCCTGGGCCGATGGGTGTGTTTTAGCAATAGTAGACTAGTCAGTTTAATGCAGAGTATCCATATATACAAGAAGAGTCAAGTTTTTAATTAAGCAGATTAATTGGAGCATTTTGTTGTATACTTTAATCAAAGTCATTCTTTGTGTGTTCAGAGCTGCGTGAGTGGACGCAGTGCATGGACTGAGAGACGCAGAGTAAAGTTGTTTACCATCTCTACCAGCAGATAGCAGTACAAATGCATTCAAACCGTGGATTTAAGAGAAGGGCCAACCAACCATAGGTGACGGATTTAGTTTTGAACAGTACATTCATGAGCAACACCACAGATGAGCAATTTCACAGGTTTTGTTTTACTTTAAGCACAAGAAGAAGCGAAAGACAAAGCAGATTTGTATTATTTGTATCCACTCAGTCAGAGCTTTGTGTCTTATAACAACCAGAAAAACAGTGTGTCTGTCTTAATAAGAAATAAATGATTTGAGACTGAATTTTGATACCATCTTCCATGATCTATAGGTGTCTGCCACTGCAGTGGACGCGGAGCACATTGTGACCCTTGCAGCGTGGCCATGACTCATCCTGCTGGATCAGTGTCCCGTATAAGCAAGGTGGGGAGTTAAGAACATAAGCCGTCTGTTTCTTTAAGCAATATGATGAAATAGTTTCTATAAATAGGATCATTATCTCATAAAAAGACGACACAGAGGTCATCATGAGACAACTTTTATATTTGTTGAAGCCAATGGAATTCTGTATTATGTGCAAAAATGTTAATTTACCATATTTAAAATCTTGTGTACAATGTCTGTCCTTAGATTTTTTTTAGGCACTTCATGGGTCTCAACCCCGAGAGGACGACAAAGCCCAGCAAGGGGAAGTTGAAGACCAAGAAGACACAGAAGCTGGCGTCGCAACCTTCATAGAACCATTACCTCACCACACAGTGCCTCACCTAGAGGGCACGCAGAGGAACACACTGCCGTTCAGTTCAGTATAGTAGACTCGTTTACAGTAGTAGTCTCAACTATGAAGTTCCAGATTTGCGCTTTCCCATTGCCTTCTATTGCACTAATGAGTCAAACTAAGGTTTGGCTGAACATAAAGAGAGCATCTTCTTTCTACCTGTGGATATTAAAAGCTTATTGCAGGTAAATCTTGAGCGTTTTATTGTGACGCTTAATTTAAAACCTTTACATTAACAATTAACAGACCTTTAACCAAACAGCTTGAACAGGATGTCATGTGACTAAAGAGCTGCAGACCAAACTGACCCTCACAGGCCACCGTCTGATTCACCACAAAACTATTTATGAATACAAATAAAAACATTGTTCTGCGTTATCGACATTTACTCGTTTCTCAGGTTAAAGTTGAAGAAAAAAGAGTTTATGACACGAGGCGACGAGCAGAACGCTGCTCATCAATCAGGTTTCACATTAAAGACGTCGGGCGACAGTTGTTTCCAATAAGTCGTTTATTAACAATCATTCATACGATTATATTCCTGTGAAGCCAAAGTGATACATGGAGGCACTAAACGTTGTACTATTATACAACGCTAATAAAAACACAAGCAGCTGATGTTATCTGTCAATAAAGCTTTTCTTCAGAGGTTTGCTGAAGCTTTCAAAAGGAACAAACTGATTATGTGAAATTGTATTTAATGTAACAGACTTGGAAATATTTGAAGTTAAAATCGCACATTCATATTTTACTTATTTTTATCATTACAAACAATCTTTGAAAAAACATCACCTTGCTTTTATGAAGAACACAAATAAGGACAATTTATCAAACAGACATTAGTCAAACAGATATTAGTCTTATATTGGGGGGATTGTGACACATAAAGATTAAGATGAAGCCCTAATTAAATCTAAATGATGATCTAGCTCAGGTACCCCTCAGCTGCTCCACCTGCATCTACGCCCACATGAACCTCCACCAGCTGCACAGACTGAACTATGTGGTGAGCAGAGAGGAAGGTTCTCCACCAGGAGGAGACTCTCCCTCCCAAAGAGGACACAGAGAAACTGAGTCACCAGATTCAGGCCAGAGAAAGAACCCAGGATAAAGAGGTTCAGTGAATGTGGTGCTGATGGTGTGGAGGTGGATCAGTGTGTCAGAGGAGACTTCGTAGAAGGACAGAGAGCCAGCAGGACAGTCCACATACACTGCTACTCTACCAGAGGAGGAGGAGGAGGAGGAGGAGGAGGAGGAGGAGGAGGTGATGTCTGTTCTTGTCTTATTGTGACAGACAGAGTATGCTCCATCAGAGCATCTCAGACTCCAGGACTGATCATTGTATCCAAACTTAGAGTCTAAACTGTCTCCTTTCCTCCTGATTCCTCTGTAACTCACTGATACATAAACTCCTCTGCTCCACTCGACCTCCCAGTAACAGCGACCAGTCAGACCAGTTCTACACAGCAGCTGATGATAGTGGTCAAATCTGTCTGGATGATCAGGATATGACTGATCCTCCTTCACTTGTGTCACCTTCCTGTTGTTGTCAGACAGTTTGAGGTTTCCGTTTACTGTGTTTGTGTCGATTGTGAGTTCACAGGAATCTGATGAGAGAACAAGACACAATACAGCTGCAGTTATTAATCATGTGTTCATCTACTGACACGTTGATGATGACATCACAGAGGTGAATGAGTGATGTCACAGTGTGATGGATCAAACTCAAAGCACACTTACACTTCCTCAGACCTGGTCTCAACCATCGGACTCCATCAGGCTCCACCCTGAAAGGAGGAGGGGGGGTCAGAGCAGCATGGAGACAAGGACATTACATCACTCTCACACACACAGCTTTGTCCTTCATGTCCACATGGACACGACCTGCAGACTCACAGTGTGAAGAACAACATCTTCACCTGTGGAAGGAGGTTCTCTCCTGCTGCTCATGTTGTTCACAAGAAGAGGAAAAGTTCTTCATCATGTGAAACGTAAATTACCTTGTGTGTCTCAGCAGCGGCTCAAAATGTAGACCAACGGATAAAAAGTCGACGTTAGGAGTTTATTCATTGTGTAACTGCTCAACCTGCATCAATGGAAGGAAATCCACATTCTTCACAGACTGAAAGTAATTTCTTGGTGTTGGACCACTTTCCCTCACTAACAGGGAGCCTCACTACTGAACACGAGCTGCATCAGGCATCATGTGTTCAATGACAGCGGACTTACGTTTCTCCTGTTTCCTGTTCAGAAGGAACAGAGAACACATTTACATCCTGTGTGTGAACCTGCTGTCTCTCAGAGAGCCTCCTATGTTGTTCTGATGACATTACTTAGAAATAAAAGCGTGCAATACAACATAACATGCCTGATTTATTATTGAACTTTCTTTGGTTCAGTGTCTATCCCCTGTCGTCTGCAGCTGAAGATGTTCCAGCTCAGGTGGGTCTGCAGCCACAGAGCTCTGCCTGAGTCCCCATAGAACTTTGGTCCAGTCCTGAACGAACCTCTTTGGGCTCTGACACACCAGGTCCACCATCTGCTGCTGGTTCTTCACTGAGCGTCTGTGGCCGACTGTCACCTCGAGTTTCAACAAGTCCAACTTATCATCCAGAGAACTGGCTCTCAGTGCAAAGCACCAAAACCAGGAGAAGCTCAACTCCTTTACAACACCAAACATTCCTCCTGTGATGACTCATCAAGACGCTTTGGACAGATTGTTTCTTTGACTGTTTGTCTTAATAAGAACATCTGGACTTAAAGACAACACACACTGCAGGCAGATGACCAGCATCTACACATCCAAGTGTTGTTTGATAAGAGACCACAAACCTGCAGGGTGACAACGTTGACTCACATCAACCAACCATGATGTCATCAACGTGTCAGGATGCACCAGCGTCCTCTCTTATAACAACAAGACAAGGCTGCAGAGAAACAAGCCTTTCATCACCTTCCTCCCTGTGTAGGCTCATCCTGGCTACTCTTCCTTACTACTTCTGTCTGTATTGATGCTCTCATGTGGGACACAAACAGTTTGATGAGTCTCTGGTGGTTTGAGGTCAGCTTGGTGTGTTGGGTCTTATTAACCAGGCTGACAGTGGGACAGAGAAAAGGTTTCCAGCTCTCCCTCCTCTACAGACTGATGGTCTTCATACCTGAGAGTCTCCAGGCTCCAGTGAGGATCCTCCAGTGCAGCAGAGAAGAGCTTCACTCCTGCGTCTCCTGGATGGTTGTAGCTCAGGTCCAGCTCTCTCAGGTGGGAGGGGTTGGAGCTCAGAGCTGAGGCCAGAGAAGCACAGCCTTCCTCTGTGATCAGACAGCCTGACAGCCTGCAGACACACAAAACAACACACATGTCACATGATCTGAGGGAGCTGAGAGGGCTGGAAGGTCACTGCAGGACTGAGATACTGTTGAGTACTGAGGGGTCACATGGACATGGTTACTGACTGGTTTCCAGTCACAACCAAACACCCACTAATGTCCACTCTATATGATTAGTCTCCAATATTTCAATTTGAAACATTATATTGAAAATAAACTACCACATGTTCATACATAGAAACTACATATTTCATTTAAATTATGCAAGAAGAAAGAATCTTATGGAAGTCAGAAATAAAGACACCAAATGGACATCAGTTGAATCCTGACCTGAGAGTCTCCAGGTCACAGTGTGGACTCTCCAGTCCAGAAGACAGAAGCTTCACTCTTGAATCCTGCAGGTCGTTGTTACTCAGATCCAGCTCTCTCAGACTAGAGGACGGGGAGCTGAGGACTGAGGACAGAGCTTCACAGCTTCTCTCTGAGAGCTTACAGCCGCCCAGCCTGAAGAGACAATGATGAAGAAAATATGAACAATAAGTAGAAAAGATGCAGCATGTTCAAGTCACGATGTATGAATCTAACTCTCTCTGTACTTACAGAACTTTGCTGGAGACTTTGACCAATGGCAGCAGCCTCAGAAGAGCCTCCTCTGAAGCAGAGTATTTCTTCAGGTCAAACACCCCCAGATCTTCTTCTGATGACAGTAAGATGAAGACCAGAGCTGACCACTGAGCAGGAGACAGTTCCTCTGTGAGGAGACGTCCTGATCTAAGGGACCGTTGGATCTCCTCCACCAGAGAACCATCATTCAGTTCATTCAGGCAGTGGAACAGATTGATGCTTTTCTCTGGAGACACATTCTCACTGATCTTCTTCTTGATGTACTCGACTGTCTCCTGATTGGTCTGAGAGTGACTTCCTGTCTGTGTCAGAAGACCTCGTAGGAGACTCTGATTGGTCTCCAGGGAAAGACCCAGGAGGAAGCGGAGGAACAAGTCCAGGTGTCCATTAGGACTCTGTAAGGCCTTGTCCACAGCTCTCTGGTAGAGATGCTTTGGTTCAGGGTTGGGTTTAGAACGTTTAGGCCGCAAAAAGGTTGTTTGTTCTTCTGCCAGCAGATTGACACCAGAGCTGATGAAGGTCAGATGGACATGAAGAGCAGCCATAAACTCCTGAACACTCAGATGGACGAAGCAGAACATCTTGTCCTGGTACAGTCCTTTCTCCTCTCTAAAGATCTGAGTGAATACCCCTGAGCACAATGAGGCTGCTCTGCCACACTCTGTCAGGTCGGACTCATAGAAGATCAGGTTGCCTTTCTGCAGCTGATCAAAGGCCAGTTTCCCCAGAGACTCGATCATCTTCCTGCTCTCTGAACTCCAGTGTGGATCCGTCTCAGCTCCTCCATCGTACTTGACGTTCTTCACTTTGGACTGAACCACCAGGAAGTGGATGTACATCTCAGTCAGGGTCATGGGCAGCTCTCCTCCCTCTCTGGTCTTCAACACCTCCTCCAGAACTGTAGCAGTGATCCAGCAGAAGACTGGGATGTGGCACATGATGTGGAGGCTTTGTGAGGTCTTGATGTGAGAGATGATCCTGCTGGCCTGCTTCTTATCTCTGAACCTCTTCCTGAAGTACTCCTCCTTCTGGGGGTCGGTGAACCCTCTGACCTCTGTCACCATGCCAACGCACTCAGGAGGGATCTGATTGGCTGCTGCAGGTCGTGTGGTTATCCAGAGGCGAGCAGAGGGAAGCAGCTTCCCCGTTATGAGGTTTGTGAGGAGCACATCCAGTGAGGCCGACTCTGTGACATCAGTCAGGATCTCAGTGTTGTGGAAGTCCAGAGGAAGTCGACACTCATCCAGACCGTCAAAGATGAACACGACCTGGAACTCTTCAAACCTGCAGATTCCTGCTGCTCTGGTTTCACTGAAGAAGTGATGAACAAGTCCCACCAAGCTGAACTTCTTCTCTCTCAGCACATTCAGCTCTCTGAAGGTGAATGGAAATGTGAACTGTAGGTCCTGGTGGTGTTTGTCTTCAGCCCAGTCCAGAGTGAACTTCTGTGTTAAGAGTGTTTTCCCGATGCCAGCCACTCCCTTAGTCATCACTGTTCTGATTGGTTCCTTTCCTCCATCTGAGGCTTTGAAGAGGTCTCTTTGTCTGATGGTTGTTTCTGGTCTGGCTGGTTTCCTGGATGCTGTTTCAATCTGTCTGACCTCATGTTCTTGATTGACCTCTGCAGTCCCTCCCTCTGTAATGTAGAGCTCTGTGTAGATCTCATTCAGAAGGGTTGAGTCTCCTCCTTTAGCGATCCCCTCAAACACACACTGGAACTTCTTCTTCAAGTTGGATTTGAGTTCACGCTGACAATCTGCAGGAAAAAGTCCTAAATGAAGACAACAAAGAAGATCAATAAGTCGCAGAGTAGATTTCAACATGTCCTTTCCTCAGATAATGACTCCATGAATATATTCTGTCCATCTCTTGAGACATCAGTGAAAGTCTCATTCATCAGCATGTGAGTCTTTAGATGAATCCTCTTACTGCTCTGCAGACGCTCAGCCAGCTCATCCTGCTTCATTCTCCTCAGGAAGTGTACTGAGATCTTCACAAATGCCTCTCTGCTCCTCCTATGCTCTTCATCCAACATCTCCTCCTCCTCCCTCTCCAAGCATTCTGGGTAATCTGAACTCACAACCTTCTTTATCTTCTTCAGCTCGTTCATCACAAAAGCAAGGATGTTCTCCTCCAGCAGCTGCAAGAGAACATTCAATGAATGACACCAACTAGAACCATGGAAGCCACCATCAGGTCCATGTTAGACAGACTGAAGATCCACTGGTCTACAAAGTGCAGCATGGAGAAGATGGTGAACTGAGAGATGTTAAAGTAGTCGTTCATGTACACACCATGAAGATAGAGTCCAGGTGGGTTTGATGCTGCTGGGCAGACTGACCTGTGAGAACCTCTGATCTCTCCTGGTCCTCTCTGTGGAGGGACATGAACCATCAGCTCACATGGTGTTTGGACCATCAACACCAAGACAACATTAGGTAAAGATATCGGCTTCTGTCACGATTGATCACCATGGAAACCAGACCCTCACCTTGCATCAACAGAGGTACGGCGATCTTTGAAGTCTTTGCGATGACCCATAGACTGGTTACACTTCATGGGCACACAGCTGGGAGCAGGTCCAGATCCTGGTGTCTGGTGGGTCCTGGTCACACATGTAGAAGCAGAGTCAGTGAGTCAAAGATGTTGGGACATGGAGACGAGTGGAGGACAGTTGGAGATGGTCCTCTCACCTCTGAGCTTTGGTCTGGCTGTCATGTTCCCCACACAGAGGGTCTTCAGAGGGAGGGACTCCGTCCTCTGGGTCCTCAGCCTGATTCATAGCAGAGTCCACACTTTCACACCTTCACCACCACCTGCTGGGAGAGCTCACACATTATCATCTTCATCAGGACAAACACACAGAGCTCCTTCACCTCAACACTAAAACTCTCATGGGACACTTTGTGTGTCCATTGAGCCACCCAGAAGGAGGAGAAAACAATTTGGCAAATAACATCTTGTGAAGAAATATGATGACTGAGTGCCAAAATGGTTCAACTAAGTGTCTGAGATGGTTTCTCACAGGGATATATTTTAATATGACGATAGTGACGATAGTGACAGGACGTGTTTACGTTTATCTTGTGTGGATTCTGGCGCCTCCGTGTGGACAGACGGGGGAGAGGCACCAGATCCGCTTTAGAAAAGCTCTGATTTATCAGCAGAAGATGTTTTAGAATGAGGAGAGAAGAGGTTCCCTTTTCAGAGAGCCGGGAAAGATACGGTTCCTTTCTCTCAGGTCACTTTGCTTTTTCAGAACGGAACAAACCGACATGAACCCGCCTCCTCCTCCTCCTCCTCCTGGGATGAGTATCTTGTTCCATGATGTTTTTTTCTAACTTCATTGAGGCTCAACACGTCTTAAATAAAGTGATACGTGTCTTATCTCGAGGCTTTAGAAATGACGACAAAGGGATTCTGTATTTGCTCATTTGCCGATGTTTTGTTAACCGACCGCAGTCCCTCATAATAACAAGGGGGGCATCATTATAACAGGGGGACCCCACCCTAAAAATCTGGAAATGAGCGGATCGACGCCTTTAATTTCGGTTTTAAATGTGTTATATAACAAAATGTGTTATTATTATTGTTACTATTATGATGGTGGTTGGTGAAGAATCGTCTTCTCTCCGATCAACAGACTTTTTATCGTCTTCGAAGCGGAAGAGAAACGATCACTCGGTGAATATAAACACTCAATCTCCTCTCTGATAGTCTATTTACATAATTCACATTTATATTGATTGTTTCATAATCGGTTTAAAGTTCCCGTCAGTTCGACATTAAAAGCTAGAGATTAAGTTAGAATGTAATATTTATGAAATACGCGGAAATGAAGCAGCAGGTGCGGAGCAGATCGAACTTCACACTCTTTCTTAGTGAAAGAAGCAGATCGATTCTATCGAATTTAAACCATTTGGCATTAATACAGAAGATCAGCAGCTTGGTGAGAATATGTAGAGTAGATTTGATGAGTAAAACACGCAGTAACAAGTAATAACAGTAACAATACCTGCGTTGGAGAAAAACAACCTGCGTCTTCCTTTTCTTTGCACTAACTGGTTGGTGTGTCACCAACGTGAGACCGGTCTGGGGACATACCAGAGACAGGGAGACAGAGTATGTCCCCAGACCGGTCTCACTCGGGTCACCATAGTAACCAGCCTCACAACATGTTCCTCATTCAAAGGAACAGTGTCGGAAATGAGTTGGAATGAATGTATGAACACACACACACACACACACACACACACACACACACACACACACATACATGTGTATTGTTACGTCCTGTAGCTAGGGGTATCAGGACAGAGACATAAAACCATATGTACTAAAGGATATTTATTTTAGAATCAGGCAAACTTAAGTGAGACCGGTCTGGGGACATACTCTGTCTCACTAGGGAGACATCCCCCTCTACCCCTCCTTCCACTACATGTGAGGATTCCTCTCCCACCCCCCCAGAGCCCCCATCCAGGTCTACGTCTCCTGCCCCCCCACCTCCACAAAGACGTACTCCACCTCCACCTTCACAAATCCATCCCAGCCGTGACTCTGCTGACTCCCCCCCCCCTTTATGCCCATCCCCTCCTCCTCCTGGCAGCAGCTCTGAATATTACTGAAACAGAAAAGGGTTCAGCAGTAGACCGCATTATCAGCTGGACCCAAGGTCGCCTACGTCAAAACATGGCACCTTCTGCATTCCTGTTGTCACTACCAAGAGAGTAAACATTGTGAAACTTAGACACACTGCTAATCTAACACATCTCATTCCTATTATCTCCAGCTCAAAGTCAACCCCAAAGCCTGTGAATAACACCATCAGGATGGCTCTGCTTAATGTTGGGTCTCTTAATAACAAATCGTTTTTAGTCAATGATTTTATTACCACTTCAGCTTGATTTTATGTTTTTAACTGAAACATTGCTAGAACAAAATAACAGTGCAAGCATTCTGATTGAGACAGCACCCCCCAACTATAACTTTATTGATGTATGTCGATCTGAAAAAAGAGGTGGAGGGGTTGCTGCTATATTTAAAAATATATTTCAGGGGAAACAGATGTCACATGGTGATTTTCCATCATTCGAATACCTTAGCGCTGTACTGAAAGGTTCTTCCAGAGTTCTCCTGTTAATTATTTACAGGCCACCTAAATATTCTGCACATTTTTTCGATGATTTTACTGAATTATTGTCTAGCATCTCTACCGACTTTGACTGTCTAGTTATAACTGGTGACTTTAATTTTCATACTGACAATGACAAGGGTGCAAAAGAACTTTTGACTATTTTAGACACATTTGAACTGTCTCAACATGTGAAAGAGGCTACTCATTGTAGGGGACACACCCTGGACCTGATTATCACAAAAGGTCTCAATGTTTCTGATGTTTTTGTGACTGATCCTTCATTGTCTGACCACTTTTGTGTTTTCTTTAATATTTATTTCATTCCTGACACACAAACAAAATCAAACACTGTCAAATGTCAAACAGTACATCAATGAACATACTAATGTACTCTTTAAAAGTGCCATCTCCTCGTTACCACCTCTAATCCCATGTCATGCTGATAATCTTGTAAACAACTTTAATTCCAAAATTTTGAATGTTATAGATGACATTGCACCTGTTACGGTTAAAACCAGTTCTAGTAAGCAAAAGGCACCCTGGAGAAAAGCTGCTGTTGTAACAGCGCAGAGAAGAGAGTGCAGGAAGGCTGAACGAATCTGGCGGAATACAAAACTTCATATCCACCATGACATCTATAAAGAGCGCCTCCGGGCCTACAATTCAGACTTAAAAGTGTTAGAGAAACCTTCTTCTCCATCATTAACAACAACACTAATAAGGCAAAAACACTATTTGAAACACAAATACCACCTGAACTCCATTGCACGCAGAAATGCAATGAGTTTGCGTTCTTTTATACTGATAAAATTGGCACAACATCAATATTAATGCTATTAGACCTTAGTGCTGCATTTGATACTGTCGACCACTCAATACTTTTGGACAGGTTGGAAAACTGGGTGGGGCTGCCAGGCACAGTCTTAAGCTGGTTCAGGTCAAATCTACAAGACAGGAACTATTTTGTTTCCTTTGGTGACTTCGTATCAGAACCAACCGACGTAACGTGTGGACCCAAGGTTCGATCTTAGGGCCGACTTTATTCAACATCTACATGCTCCCACTAGGACAAATCATGCAAAATAATAAAATTGACCACCATTGCTACGCTGATGACACCCAAATCTATGTAGCACTATCACCAAACGACTATCGCCCCAAAGATCTTCTGTGCCAGTGCATTGAGCAAATCAAAGACTGGAAGACAAAACTGAGATCATTGTATTTGGTGCTAAAAAAGAAAGGTTTAAAGTAACCCAACACCTTCACTCTCTGTCCCTGAAAACATCAAATAAAGCCAGAAATCTGGGCGTTATTATGGACTCAGATTTACACTTGGAGAGTCACATCAAAACAGTAACAAAATCGGCCTACTATCACCTCAAAAATGTAGCACGACTTAGAGGGCTCACGTCAGCTCAAGACTTAGAAACACTTGTACATGCCTTTACAACTAGTAGGCAGACTATTGTAATGGTCTCCTTGCAGGTCTTCCAAAAAAAACTGTCAGGCAGCTCCAGCTTGTTCAGAACGCTGCTGCTAGAGTTCTAACAAAGACCAAAAAATGTGAGCACATTACACCAATTCTTAAATCCTTACATTTGCTCCCTGTATGTCAGATAATTAATTTCAAAGTCCTACTGCTCACATATAAATCACTACATGGTTTAGGGCCAAAGTATATCACTGATATGCTTCCACTACATAAGCCTTCAAGATCACTAAGATCTTCTGACACCAATCTGTTTGTGATTCCCAGAGTAAATACAAATCAGGGGAAAGCATCATTTAGTTACTATGCAACAAACAGCTGGAATAAACTTTCTGAAGATTTAAGACTTGCCCCAACTCTGACCACGTTTAAAACAAGACTGAAAACTCTTATGTTCACCTTCGCCTTCTGCTAAAGTTTACCTACATTGCACTTTTAACCTCTGAAGATTTTAATCTCTCTCTGCACTGAAACTTTTATTATTTTTTTTATATTTATAAATTTATTTGCTGTTTTTTTAAATTGTCTTTTAATTCTTTTCTTTCTTCTTGCATTCTATTTCACTTTATTGTATGACATGTTATGACGTGAAGCACTTTGAGTCTGCCTTGTGTATGGAAAGCGCTGTACAAATAAACTTGCCTTGCCTTGCAGAACTGGTTAATAAAGGACCCAAAAGACACAGTTATTTACAGCTCAATAACCTGATCAGAATATGGGAACTAACTGCTTGTGTAGTTGTTACTACACTACTTAGTTACTGATACCTCCGTTTCTGTCCTCCTTGTGTCCATGGTGCTTACTGCGCTTCATGGTTCAATTATTTCTTGTGCTCTGCGAAAAAAACATGAGGAATTCATGAGGAAATCAACGTTTCATAAACGATTAATTGATTAATTGGTGCATTTTGTTGTATCCTTTAATCGAAGTCATTCTTTGTGTGTTCAGAGCTGCGTGAGTGGACGCAGTGCATGGACTGAGAGACGCAGGGTAAAGTTGTTTACCATCTCTACCAGCAGATAGCAGTACAAATGCATTCAAACCGTGGATTTAAGAGAAGGGCCAACTAACCATAGGTGACGGATTTAGTTTTGAACAGTACATTCATCAGCAACACCACAGATGAGCAATTTCACAGGTTTTGTTTTACTTTAAGCACAAGAAGAAGCGATATTATTTGTATCCACTCAGTCAGAGCTTTGTGTCTTATAACAACCAGTTACGAACATAAGCCGTCTGTTTCCTTAAGCAATATGATGAAATAGTTTCTATAAATAGGATCAATATCGCATAAAAAGACGACACAGAGGTCATCATGAGACAACTTTTATATTTGTTGAAGCCAATGGAATTCTGTATTATGTGCAAGAATGTTAATTTACCATATTTAAAATCTTGTGTACAATGTCTGTCCTTAGATTTTTTTTAGGCACTTCATGGGTCTCAACCCCGAGAGGAGGACAAAGCCCAGCAAGGGGAAGTTGAAGACCAAGAAGACACAGAAGCTGGCGTCGCAACCTTCATAGAACCATTACCTCACCACACAGTGCCTCACCTAGAGGGCACGCAGAGGAACACACTGCCGTTCAGTTCAGTATAGTAGACTCGTTTACAGTAGTAGTCTCAACTGTGAAGTTCCAGATTTGCGCTTTCCCATTGCCTTCTATTGCACTAATGAGTCAAACTAAGGTTTGGCTGAACATAAAGAGAGCATCTTCTTTCTACCTGTGGATTTCTTATGTGAATGGAGACAGATAAAGGCAAAGCTGACTTCAGCTTGTTTCCCCAGATAGAAAGACCTCCATCTAGTGGTCATTCTATCGTATCCATACGGCAGGAATCTTGGGTAAAACAAAATAGAGAAAAAGCTCATTGTTCCCTTGTCTAATGAGAACACAGACTCCATTACAGTAGGTTGATGACGAGGCAATGTATGTCACTGAATATTAAACCACCGTTGTCATGGCAATTATTGGCAAACGCTGCATCCCTTTGCCCACATCCAAAGAGCGAGCAGGCTGTGTGTTGAGGAATTAAAGTGACACAGCTATATTACGTGAAAGTAAAGCAGAGCAGCTCACACGGGTGTTATCTTTAAGGGGGGAGTCTCCTTTTATAGACTCATCGACAATCAAAGTCTCCAGAGCAAATATGTGCATAACCTTTGAGTCATCTTTAAGCCACGAGACGGTTGCAGCTGGATCCCTTTTTTCCGGCTTTTCTCTCTTATTGGTTCATGAGGCACAAATGACCAAGCAGCTGATGCAGAGGGCAGCTCTCTGCATCAGCCAACTCGGAGAGTGAGGACCCCGAAGGCTTCTGGAAATAGAAATTCAGAAGAGGAGGAGCAGAGCAAGGAGGAGAGAGAGAGAGAGAGAGAGAGGAGGAGGCTTGAGAGGGAGAGCGCTCGTATGCCAGGCTCCGAACCTAGTATGGCTGTGCAGGATAAACACAGCGGCGTCCCTCCATCGCAGGCACCGCTTTCCACGCGTGACATCCACAGCCAGAGGAAGAGCAATGGATTTAGTAAAAAAACAGGAGGTTAGTGGCTTTTGTCTGTGCTTTTTGCTGAGGAATATACACATAATGTCTGGTATCTGATCAAAACAAGGCTTTCCTTGAAGCACAGCCAGATAGCAAATAGTGGGTCATCTGACCGTGTTGATGACGCATGAATAGAAAATACACACTCCTTTTGGGAGAACCGTTCTGAAACTGCATGGCAGCAATACACATCATGACATCATGGGGAATCTGTAGGCATGCCATGATCATCATCCTTATATTATTTAACCCTAAAGGAATTCAGGCACGCATTTGTTTTCCCTGTTGTGCGTTCATATAGATGCTCTTTGGTCCTGTGTTTTTCCTCTATGCTTTGACCTTTTTCGTGGTTTGTTTCTTCTCCATGACGACTCATCAGATGCTTGCATATTCTCTTCGCTTTTGATACGCAGGCTGTTTAAAATGGCTCTTTCAAATGCAGCTGACCCCTGAGGCCATCCCAGTCCTCGATACACAATATTTGGGACCGTTTGTTGAAGCAGATTACTTTTTGCTTTATATGTAACAGTCTCTGAACAACAGCTGTTGTACTAAAATGCATTTACATATAGTAGAAAATAAAAAATATCCAAGTAATAGTGAGAAGCAGATTAAGAAAAAAGAGGTCAGATGTATTGCTATGTATTTCTCTAACACAATGACTGTTCCCCCCCCTCCGCTTTTAGACAATTGGGGATATGTCAAACCAAATTCACAGGCAAAGACGACAGCCTGTTCAGTCAACACGGCTGCCCGAATCTGCAAGCCAGCCACTGCAGGTCTAACAACTCTCACATCCATCCTTTTATCATGCAGCTTTTACATTATTAGGATATTGGATTATCCAGCACAAGTTCCGTTTTTAGACTGCCTAAAGTTAAGTGTCGCTGTCTTCATACACACAATGAACTAAAAGTATGATTATGCAATGTACGTGTGGCACCAAATCACTGACTACGAAGCATTTTTCGGGCCTTCCAGTGACCAGTGGACCAAATGTGGATGAGAGGCTGAAAGCAGCACGGCAAAGAAGAGAGGAGCACCAGAAGTTACTCGGTGTGTGAGGCCACTGTGAGAACGCACAGTCCTCAAATTCAGACAAGATCGACACACATGTAGAGCGCTCTATTTATACCGGTTCGCTTTTCCCACCTCAGCCTCTCGGGATCGGGGCAGACTGGAGCGGGAGCAGCGGGCCAGGCAGTACTATGAACAACAACTGCAGGAGCGCAAGAAGAAACTCCTGGACCAGAGGCTCAAGGAGGAGAGGAGGCGTGCTGCGGTGGCCGGAAAGCGCAAGCAGACTCTGAAGGCGGAGAAAGTGAGTGTTGAAGGTGCAAATCCCCAAAAAGTTCTTATTCTTCTAGCGAGTGCCGGCGCTTTCACAGCTCCGGGTGGTGTAACCTCACCACCGAAGCTTGTCTCCCTGAAATCAGGAGCGATATGAATCTGCAGTGCGTAGGACGGTGGAGAAGAGCCAACGGGCCCAACACAGCCTGAGTCAAAACCCGAGAGGAAGGAAGCTCACCAAGAACGGTAATGTGCACAAACAGGCCGACGGATTTCAACTTCTTCTTAAACCAACAACACCCGACTTAACCGCATCTGTTCTCTGTGCCTTATCTCTGTGGTTATGCCGCACTATAACGCTTTATACTGATCACAACGCCAGCACCCCGTCGCTTGCCTCTGACACCATGGGAGAAGAAGTTGGTCAGTCGCCTGCTCACCCCCACATGCTCTTATCTGGCCAGGAGCAAGAGCGTTGGTTGTCAGTCAGGGGAAGAAGGTACTCCCTCCCATGATAAGACAACCCCAATATTACGTCAACGTAGTGCATTTACTACAACAACTAACCCATTGCTCATCTTCCTGTCTGTTTGCACGCTGCTTCGTACTTCCATCCCTCTTACTGCCATTCATGCATTTTTCCTCCAATGTTCCAAATCATGGCACAAATCACTGGCTCAGTTGTCCACGTTTGTCGCCGTGCAGTTTCATTCCACTTCATGAATTCCCCCGTCACTGCACCTCACAACCCCAAACACCAGTCCGGTTCGATCCACCACCTGCCGTCTGCTTCCCCGAGTGCCGACAACAGGCAGCACAGGAGCAGCAACACGCCACAGGTAATTCCGGCCGTCCCTACGGTCTTCTGTATTTTTAGAATGACCCAGCTGTCTATTTTTCGAGTGTGAACGTTGTCTGATTTGAGAAATATCATAATTTATTTTATTTATGGCTTAGATGAAAGTAGCAAGACAGAAGGACGCTCACTGGAAGAACTCCAATACTAAATCCCCTCCTGCCAACGCCGGTGTGATCACGGCCAACGTCAAACCCCCGTCACCTGAACGGTAAGTGGGATGTCTCCAACCGAAAACATCCACTTTACGTTCACGACTACAGCGATCTGAACAAAGGGGGACATCTGCTTCTCTGGACCTTAAAGGACCCCGCGACGATCAATCCGCAGACACTCAACCCCGCTGCAGCCTGAGCTCCCACCTGTCCCTGAGGAAGAGGTCACTGTTTGTAGCTCAGCCCTCTCACCTGGTAACTCAAGGCCCGTCAGGACAGCAGTCCAAGGTCAGCAAAAGACCGTGATGGAGGAAAATCCACCACAGACTCCATGTTCGAATCTTCCCCACAAAGAGACACCTACTATAACCATGACCACAGGACATGGAAGTAAGCTATTAAAAAATGCTTAATAAAGTGCTGAGGTTAAAAATGAGGATAAAATGTGTATCGAAGTTGCTAATATTTGTTTCCAGGTCCTCCCCAAACCTCTGCTCCTTCAGATCCACAGCCTCCTAAAGTCCAGTGCAGACCTTCAGCCGGGACCACAGACCAAGGGGAGGCCTCACGTCTCCTGGCTGAGAAAAGGAGAGAGGCCCGACTACAACGTGAGAGAGAGGAGCGAGAGCGCCTACGAAGAGAGGAGGCCGAGAGGTAGGGACGCACGGCCACCTAAACACTGCTGCATCAGGCCATCAAGACTGCAGCACAACCGCTCATGGTAATGGAGTGTGTGAGGACGGGAATTTATGAATTTATGACCAGGCGGAGTCTGGAGGAGCTGGAGCACACGAGGGCAGGGGAGCGAGCGCGACAACGGGCCGAGGCTCGCCGTCTCATAGAGGAGAAAACGAGGAGGGAGGAAGAGGAGCAGAGACAAGCCGAGGAAGAAAGAGCTCAGGCTAGGAGGGAAGCCGCTCTTCTGCAGAAACAGGTGAGTAACACAAACCAGGGCATTTGCCGAACAGACCATATCTGCGGATTGAGGATGATTTTTTGTTTATTTTGAATGGACATCTATGGTTTCCCTTGTTCATGTAGAGAGAGGAGGAACAAGCCAAAGAGAGGGAAAAGGCAGAGGAGATGATACGAGAGCGAGAAATACTCGCACAGAAAGAGGAGGCAGCGCGCCAAGCAAGGAAAAAGGTTTGGCTGTGTTCCTAAATAACATGATCCATAATCTGAAGAGTTATTTGCTCCATCTGCAAACATCAATGTATTATCTGTACTGGAGGAGCTCTTTCCCGTTGAGGCGGTTTCACAAAGTCAACACTACTAGTTCATTAAAAGCAGTGTTCTTTTCCAGCGACTTGAGGAGATCATGCGGAGAACCAGAAGGACAGATTCTCCAGATACGGTTTGATTTACTGCTACGTTTTTGTAAAAGTACATTGCACCTGGGCTCTTGTGATGCCATCAAGTACCCACTTATATCCAACTTGCTCCATTTTTAAGACCTGATTGGGTAACCCTTTGTAACACAGAAATCTGTTCCAGGG